>JAWZYU010000026.1:44203476-45403476 GCA_038380435.1 Ryuthela nishihirai
CATAAATAAATGCATATTAATGAAACGAAATTTAAATTCGTTGTCATACTGTTCCAATTTAATATCTAAGAAAATTTAAATTAACCAAAATTTATAAAATTTTCTGACTGATTTTGCAATTTAGTAACATATGCATAATCTTTGCATAAAGACTGTAATAAATAGGTGTATACCAGAAGGTTAAGCGTAGATAAATTACCTGTACAGAAATAAAATTTTTTGTAAAAGACTTTGTGGCAATATGATACTTTTAGTCTATGAATGTTCTTGTTTCTGGGGTGTGAGTGTAGGCTTGTGGTGGGTTGTTTTACATCCGAGCAGCATTTTGTCCACACAATGGGCTAAATGACCAGGTCACAAGGACCCCGAAGGCTCAGAGAAGGTTGGAAAAACCACTGCACAGCTGTTGGGTGAGACAGGTGATATCCTCCCGTCAAGGCCATACAGCGTGTTCTTTAACGTGCACAGAGTATGTCACTCCCGCACATGTGGCCAATGCTTAATGTACCATCCGACGGACGGCGGCCTTTCCAAGCCCAGCGGTGGCCCTACTGACTGTGGGAAGGCAGGGTGCAGAGTTTTGCAGAGATAAATCTCAACGTTAACCCAGCTGAGACTCGAACTTGGTAACTGAAGATTACGAGCCTGACACGCTACCGACTGAGTTAGTCTAGGGACATGGATAGGACTGCATATTAATACAGTTGGAAATGCTGCTAATGGTATTCTGTAAATTAGCATTGGCTTTCTGTAGTGACTTAAAAGAACATTTATTACTTATCAGAGTTTATATCAGAAAAATAATGAATAAAGCATATTAATCGTATTTTTCAGTTTCGGAGTTTATTTAAGTATGGACTGGAAGTGCCTTGTTCATGAATTTGTAATGTTTTGACAAGTTGTTTCTGATTGAATTATTTACTTTCAGTGTTTTTTAAGTGGAAAGTAGAACTGCATAGCAAAATAATCCATCATAACAAAATAATCCAGAGACAATTAATCAGCTAAGTATCATATAGCGATTGATTTCTAGAAATATACGAAAACCTTACCAAGCCCATCAGTGTTTCCTTCCTTACCAAATTCAAAGTGACAGCAGAGAAAATATCAACGCAAGGAAAATTTGTACTTCAACCTATGGATAACAAAATACTACCCAATGGGAAAGGTCAGTTGGCAGCGCAGTAGGCACATAATCTGAAATGATCAGATTCAAGTCTCTCCTCGGCTTACATTGAGATTGATCTCTGCAGAGACACCACCCTGCCCTCGGTCAGTAGGGCACACCGACGGATTTAGAAAAGTCTCTCGTCCATCAGATGGAAGGTAAAGCCATGTCACCGTCTGCTGTAGAGTACCCTGTGCATATTAAAGAACATGCTGGATGGCCTTGATGGGAGACTGCGATCTGTCTTCTAATAGTTGTCCCGTGGGTCCTCTCCCCCAACATTCTCTGAGTCCTCGGAGTCCATGTTACCTGTGATTTAACCAATTGCGTGCAGAAAAATACCTCTCGGAAATAACATAATTCAACCTAACTGCTTTGGAGCAATGCAAAAACCATACTTCCCTCCTTCCTTGCGAGTTGCTTTCACTTGTTTAGATGCTCACATGTCACCACTGAATCTATATATGATGCGTTTCATGTTATTTGCAAGTTCTTACATTCGTACGTGGTCAGAACATACGTTTGCACTTATGTTTGTTTATGAAACAAATTAATACTTTTTAAGAAATAAAAAAAACTATTTATTATCTTCATCCAAGTCAGGCTTTTACCTTCAAATTTAGGAAAGGAGAAGGTGTCAAGTGAAATGTCTCTAATTGACGATACATACCGAGTGATTATAGTTAAACAGCGTTACTTTGGAGGTCCGCAGATGAAAAACGATTACTTGCACAAAAGTGATATTTGAAATGGATAATAATCAGGCCACGTGGAATGGAATGACAGGTGAAAAATTAAATCGTTAGAAAAATTGCCATCGGTTTCAACATGGTGCTGTACAGAAAAACCATGCAAATTATTTTCCAGCCCCGTGGCAGTAAAATAATCTATGATAAGATGATAACAAAATGAAAAGGGAAATTTATCATGAGACTTGACCCTTTTATAGTAAAGGGAAACACATTTTTCACTTTCCCAAACTTTCCAGATTAGTGGACAGCAAGATCCACGAGATCAGAATTGAAGGATCATGCATTATTGTTTAAACTCTATTATCAAACAATATCAATGACACGGCTGCTCTATCCGAATATCGCTTACAGAAGAGATTGAGACGTCCTTCACCACAAAAAAAGTTAAGAAACACGACATAGAAATTGGAAAAAACTAAGAAAAAACATTGTTTATCGCTATGCCATTGCAATGGACGTCTACCGGTTTTTGAACACATTGTGAATGCCTAAGTGCAGTAGATAGACTTCTGCTACAGTCAGGGCGAATGTAACACACCTGAATCTTACGTGATCCACTGTCTTCCAGTTCCAACGAAGGTGGTACCTTTCAATGCCGGTCTTTGTTTTTCATTTCCTGGCTAGGATGGAGGTGGACAACAATTTGGCATGGAAGATTTTGCAGAGTGAGGGGGCACTCTTCTAGCTGAATGGCAATGTCAACATTCGGATGGGTATGGGGAAAATAACACCCTTTGGCATTGACGAAATTACACAGCATTACCCCACAGTTACTGTTACTATAATCTAGGAACCATTCCTCTTCTAATAGGCCCAAGCCATGATCTCATAATACGTACCATGTCCAGAGCACAATGCAATCAATTCCTAATCCCACATTTCAACCGAACATTTAAGCTAAGAGGAAAATGAGTCATTCTTTTGGTGTTGCGTAAGTTCTAAAAATATATCACTATTTGCATTTTTGCAACCATCCATTAGTTCCAATTACTACTGTTAAAGGGTGCAAAATTTGGAAAAATGGAAAGCTTCATTCTTTTTGAAAAATAATTGCCATAGACGATATATTGTGTTTCCAGTTGTGCATTAATAATTACATTAGGTGTGCTAATTTCTTTGCAGTGTAATTGCTAATTTCCCTGATCACAAGCGCCTAAAAGTAAAACAAAATTCGTTATAAAGAACCTATTGTCGAACTTTTTAGAAGTCGCTTTCAAGTAAATTTTCTGTTAAATATACACTTAGCAACGACTTTATCAGGTACAGTTCTATGTTTTCTCAGTAAAAACTCATATACATAACTTAATAACTTTTTAAATAAACTTTTCTCGAAAATCTTCGCAATTAACATATTTCAGTGTCGTTTTTCAACAATATTCGTTCTGTAATTTGAGAATTCATCATCATCCTCAAGCAGCCATGGGCTACGGAGGTCCAAACAGACCGTGAGATGTACTTCTCCAAGCATATCTGTCCTGAGTTACATCTGCTGCACCGGCTACTGCACATCAATTCTAACAAGGTCCTGTTTGACATTGTATGCCCACCGCATCCTAGGTTTCCCCCTCCTTCTGAGGCCTTTGGGCACACTGTTCATAACCCTATTCGCCAATTTATAATTATCCATACGGGCAACATGTCCAAACCAACGGAGTCTCTCTCTGCACAATACGCTGCTTAAACGAGGTTGCAAACTCCTTTGCCTAACCTTATCATTAGTTACAAAGTTGAACCACCTAATGCCCAAGATACTGCGTAAGCATCTGGAATCAAAAGCATCTAGTTTCCTGTTATCTTGTTTACAAAGTGTCCAAGTTTCACTACCATAACTAACCCTAGAAAGAACCAAACTATTATACAGTCTACTTTTAGTCTTTAGGCGTATACGCCTATTTCTCCACGCTCTCCATAGGTTCTTAAAAGTCCCGGCAGCAATCCCTATTCGTCTGTTAATCTCATGCCGCATATCACCATTATCTGTTACATAGCTCCCAAGATAAGTAAACTGTGACACCTGCTCAAGACTGCAACCATTCAGATTAACTGAATCACAGCCTGCCTGACCAATTTTCATCACTTTAGTTTTCTCTCTGTTTATAACCAAATCTACTCTACTACCAATTTCATCAACAGCTCGAATGAAAGAGTTCATCTCATCAACATCGTTTGCCAAAAGGGCTAAATCATCAGCATATTCTAAATCAGAAATTAGCTAAAATGAGAGTTTAAATAATTGCTCTGATAAGTTAACAAAAACAAGTTAAAAAGAAAGCTATAATCGCTATACTAAACTTCACTAACACGTATGAAAGTGCTTTTAGTAGTTCTTGTAATAATTATGTTAATTTTTCGGTAATTATAAATTACGTTTTACAGAACAAGCTAACTTGCTAAATGATTCAGCTTCCATAGCTCTTTAAAACTAAACACATCTTTTAGAAATCTGTTGCGTTTGAAAAAAGATTGTTTGGATTGAAATAGATTTGAATGAGATGTAGAAATTTTCTTCGGGAGCATTTTTCTTTTTATGAAACTCTTATTTAGAAAGTTAATGAATTATGAACCTGACTTAGGAAGATTTCAAACTGTAAACCGTAACAAAGGATTTCCCGAAATGCAATTCCAATTTTTATCTCTAGTGTTTTGTTCTTTAAATATTTGCTCAGGAATCAATAGTAAATAGTAACCATATTCTAAAACAAATAGATGAAGAGTTCAATAATATGCCATTCCCTTGAGAATCCTGGAAAAGGAAGAAATGATGAGAAACTATTTGTTTATTAACACTAATTCTAAAATATCTGCCTAGAGCAAACAAATTTAAAACTCCTTGGTAACCTCTTGTAAGAAGCTTGATTGGTTCAAGTCAAGATTGGTCCAATCAATTTTTTGTCAAAGTCAAAGTCAAGATTGGTCCAATCAAGCGTTTTATCAAGTGCTTGATTGGTCCAATCAAGCACTTGATAAAACGAATATGTTTAGATATCAACATAGTCAATACTTACATCTGTTCTCTTTAATCTACATTGAACATACAGAAAATTCCTTCTGACCGAAACAATTCTGTATTACACGAACGCACTGCAGTATTTGTATGTATTCTCTTTAATCCGTTTTCAATGAAGGTTTGACTTCTAACCTCTTTAATCCAACTTTGCACTACGGCGGATATTTTATGAAGTCAGTCCTTTCTAAACGTAGCAAACGAAAGATGAACAAAACTAATCCTCTTCTTCTCAGAGAAACAATTGGAAATGAATCGAATCCATCACAGGAAATCGAAGCAGCCGAGATTGAAACATTTTCTCACTAATCGACTTTCGTTCAAACAACTACAGGAAACGAAAATGCCTAAGGCTACTAGTATTCTCAATAATCCGTCACTTGATGAAACGAATATTATTAAGATACTTTACTTCCAAAAGAAACAATCGGAAAAAATATATTAAAGATTATCAAACAGACGATATTGAGAATCATTCTCACTAAGCTGACTTTCGCTACAACATATTTTTATATTTCTGTTCCATTCTGTTCGTTCCATGCAAAACAATCGGGAAGAAAAATAATGGACCACAGAAAATAAAAGAATTTAAGACTATTAGTATTCTCATTCAATAAAAGAATAATTTTAAGGTCTTCTGATAGACACAGTCGTAAATAGAAAAGCATGTACAACTAAACGATAAACACCTACCAATCTTTTCCTTTATTTTTGCTAAACGTGCTTTGCTTAAAACTGATTTTTCACCTCTTTCTTCTATGTGGAGCAATCTTTAGACAAAGGAACGCATCTACAGGAACGCAATCTGCATTACAATGTATTCTTACTATTCCTTCATTGAATAAAACGAAACGTCCTTTCCTTTCTGAACTGACCAATCGAATATCAAAGGAATGCCTTTGGGAAGCTAAAACAGACGATATTTTCACAGTGTTTTAGCTAATCCGTGATTAATGATGCATTTGTATCTATTCTCTATAATACGACTTTGATTAAAATGTATTAATTGAATATCGGTAATCGAAGAAACCCAGGAAAGAATACGTTGAGGGCCAGGATCAACACTGATTCTATCTGGTCTTATACTAATTGAATTTGTTTGGAAATTCCTTTGAATGAACATAAATAAAAATTAGAGAAAGCAGAATAATGTCGATAATTTTTATTCTATTTGAACTGAATTTGACTGAAACGAATTTTATTTTGCACAGAAAATTTTCTGAGTTGGGTTGTTTTACCTCTGAGCGGCACTTTATTTGCCCACAATGGGCTAAATGGCCCAGCTCACAAGGACTCCAAAGGGACAGAACAGAGAAGGTTGGAGATCCATTGGAACAGCTGTTGGGAGGCAGATGGTAGCCTCCAATGAAGGCTCTCCAGCCTGTTCTTTAAGGTGCACAGGATATGACTGTTCCGCATGCTAGGTCATGAGTTAACGTCACATCCGACAGACGGTGACCTTTACAAGCCCATCGATGTCCCCTACTGACCGTGGGCAGGGCGAGGAGTTTTGCGGAGATAAATCTCAACACTGACCCATCTGGGACTCGAACCTGGGAACTGCAGATTACAAGCTTGGCGCGCTATCGACTGAGCCACCTCCTACTTCCAGCAAGCTTTCTCAACAAAAACGAATAGTAATATCAAAAGATACCACTCTCGGAAGTCAAACTGACTAGAACTGTAAATATTCTCACTACTACGACATTTCAATGAAACGATTTTTTTTTAGTTTCCTTCTTCGGAATGAAACAATAAGAAACGCACAAGAAATGCAAGCAGCCGACATCACAATTATTTTTCCCTTAGTCGCTTTTAAAAAAAAAGCTTTGAATCCATTCTTCCTAATTAGATATATTAGCGGAATCGATATTTTTATAGCAAATTTTCTGAATGAATTCTAATAAAAGTATTACAAGATACGGATATAGCAGGGTTTACACTTTTTCACTCTAATAAAACTTTGGTTTAAACGATATTTTTAATATCTACTCCTTCTAAACGAAAGAACCTGAAATGAAAACGCATTAAGGAACCTAAATTATAAAATTCAGGATCCTGCAACGTTTCTGAGAGGAGAACATCGAGTTCTATAAAGACGGACTTGGCGAGTAGCAAATGTCTTTTTGCGACCCCCCCCCCCCTCATCCAAATACAAATTGTAAGTTATTATTTGCAATTTTAATTGTAGGGTAGCGTTACAAATTTATTTAATTTTAACTGATTTTTCCAATGTTTTTACAATTGTGAGACATTCAATAAATTGTACTAAAAACTGACATGTAACAACTGCTGCTTTCGCCTGAATGTTGGCCAATTATAGGGTTTGCAGTAACAGCAAAAAAGTTTCTCTATAATTCGCCTCGCGAGCAGTAAAAGCTAAATTCATCCGCGGAAACGTTTACATCAGCGAATAAAGCTCACCAAAGACGAGTTATGACAAGAATAGCCTATCTAATCCAATTCATTGAAATTGATTGTTTTATAATTCCAATCCTTCTGAACTACAGAATCGGAAATCAAATGGTAGTAAGGATGATTACAGAAAACCGGCAGATTTGATATTTATATCTTTTCTCTGTATCCTGACGCGATAAAACTTATTTTTCAGCCAGTTACCAATTTAGAGATAAAAGATGTATATTTTATTCTGTATTTTCTTGTGTAATGTTCGCTTGATTTCTTCTTCCGAACCAAACATTTTTTTTTATTAATAGTCGGATTAATGATTACTAATAGACGTACGGTATTTTGATTTCCTCTCATTTCATTAAGAAGAAATAGACATTGAAAAAAAATCTATTGTCTAAGCCAGTGATTCCCAACCTTTTCTGGACCATCGCCCCCTTTAGAAGAGAACAAAAATTTCAACGCCCCCCCCCCTAGTCCATAATAGTTAATTTTATATGAAATATTAAAATATTGTTGCATATTATCTGTACCTAATTTATCTGTTTATTTATCTATTAAAAATCATAAAGCAGAAATTAATAAAACGACAACCAAATGTACAATAAAATTGTTTATTAAAATTTTAAAAATAAACACAGAATCAATAAGAAATAAAAAATAATGAGATAAACACAAAATTAATAATAAATAAAAAAAATTAATGAGGCTGGTGGAGTGTTAACAATTTGTTAATGTCGGGTTCCAATTTCGTTAACATCAATCGCAGATCGCCACGTTCAGTGATGTGTAGTCTGTTCCTCTTCTTTGACAGTAAATTAGCTACTGCACTGAATCCACGTTCAGCCATATAGGACGATGGAAATGCGATTAAAACTTCTGTACTATTGCCCACAATCCAGGGTAGAGAACTGGTATTGATGTTTGAAGCCAGAACTCTTGGTATCCATGTTTGAATTTTACTTTGAGTGCTTCGTTAGTCGTGAGTTCAAAGAGTTCCTCTTCCAAATTTGATGATTCTTCAGTATCTGTGTTTGCGAAAGGATCTAAAACCCAACTCGGTATATTCATGTTTAAAATATCTTGGAAACGCTCCGTAAAATCAACATTAAGAACTTCCAAGTGTTGGCAGTAAGTAAGTAAATCTTCCGGTTTTGCAGAGACTGCTGATAATGTGGGAAAGTGGTTGTATTCACCTCTACCTAGATTTCGTTTGAATAGAAGAAGTTTTCCCGAAAAAGCAGCTATGACGTTTTCTGTTTTAATTAAATTCAACTCATCACCTTGCAATTGTAAATTAACTTGATTAAATATTTTAAACAGGTCTGTCAAATAAGCGATGTCATTTTTTGGCGTAATCAGGTTTTCGCGCAATTTTTCGTCTCTGTCTTCAAGAAAGTCCAGTACTGAGTCAAATAAATTGAAAAAACGATTCAGACAAACACCTTTAGAGAGCCAACGTACTTCTGTGTGCAGCAGCAAGCGATTGTAATCTTCATCATTTTCATTACAAAGCTTGCCAAATAATCGGTCATTCAATGAATTGCTTCTAATCTTATTGATTGCTTTAATAACGTAATGGAGCGACGTATGCAGACGTTCATTCAAATTTTTTGCAACCAAATGCTGACGATGAATAATACAATGTACAGCGAGTACATTTGGTACTGCTTGTTTCAAATGCGCTATGAAACCCTTATGACGACCTGTCATTGCTGGAGCACCATCAGTAGCAGCAGACAAAATATTGCAAATAGGAATTTCTTTCTCTTGAAAAAACTTTTCATGGTATTAAATATAGATTCTCCCTTTGTATCAGAATCCAAATTTTTAGCAAGTAATAACTCTTCATGAATTTTTTCTTCTTTTATAAATCGTACGTATGATAAGAGTAGAGCTTCGTTACTTGGTAGAGTTGATTCATCGAGTTGAATGGAAAATTTGCAAGTCTTTAAGTAATCACATAATGATATATCAACGTCTTTTGCCATTTCATCTATTCTTCTTTGCACTGAATTATTACTGAGAGGAATTTTTTTGATGATATCTGACGGTGTCTTATGATGAAGAACAGTTTTTAATATCTCTTTGACTGCTGGCAAAATTAATTCCTCACCAATTGTGTGTGGTTTTCCTGCTTTTGCGATTAACAATGAAACGTTATATGAGGCTCGTAGTCCATCATCATCTTGTTTAGAAGACGACGCAAAAAGGTTTGACATAGTTGGCTGTTTTAAATATTGCTTTTCCAGTTCTTGAAAATAGGATAAATCTTTGTTCTTCTTATCAGCATGCATTTTACTTAAATGTTCTTGTAGCCTAGAAGGTTTCATAGCTTCATTTGAAAACACTTTTCGGCAAATTAAACACATAGGTAATGATTGGTTTGTAGGAGAGTACGTAAATCCATATTTCAAATACTCAATACTGTACTGCCGGCATTTCTTTTTAGATGTAGATTCAGACATTTTCAAATGCAAATTAACTTCTCAACAGATTTATAGATAGTTATAAAAATAATGTTTATAATGACTTCTAACACTTATCACTCACGACTATTTATCACGGCGAAGCACATAAAAATAATAAAACATTCCTAGAGCTATCGCTTTTATAGATTTGATTTTGTGCACGCATTAACTTGTACGTTTGCGATGCCGGCGCACCTTGCTCCGTAAACAAGTCATTTCAAGCTCCCATATTCTTGTCAAAACATGTTAAATTGCATGAATCGCGTGTTTGCCTACCAACTTGCAAGGACTTGGTCACCGTCAATCTATTCTAAACTAAAACAAATTAGGTATAGGTATACCTAATGCTAATTTAAAAATGCTTATTAACGCGATAACAATAAGATAATTTACATAGCTAGATAAAATATTTATTCATGAAAACAGGTATTTTCAAAGTATTTTATTATATTAAAAAATAATTATAAACAAATATTAAATAAAATAAATTTATTATTATTATATTATTATTTCATCAAGGTTGATTTGCCTATCAGGACGGACACACATGTCCAACATAATAAGCCTGATATAGTAGTGCATGGTAAGGTATTGAATGAGATTACAATTATTAAAGTAGGAATAACATCTCAGGATAACCTGCAGACAGTAGAGGTTGAAAAGAAGAGGAAGTATGATCTGCTGGCTAATGAGTTGAGCCTAATTCACAAGTGTAATGTTAATATTATACCTTATGTTCTGACGTGATAGTATTGTAACTACGTACCATAAAGCATACTCAAAGCGACTTGGAGTGGGAAAACATATTGAAGCTTATATCCAATCTGTGATCTTGAAGAGAACTTTTGAGAGCATCTCAGTCGACTTCAGACGTACCAGTACGCTAGTAGGCGGTAGCAGGGAACTTATTGTCCAAGCTGCAGTTGAAGAGCTGTACATGACGGATGAGGTAGTGGATGACCAGAATCACCAGGAAGACACCACAGAATAGAAGAGATAAAAAGGTTGTCACAGAAAATTCCATTAAATTTATTTATTTATTTGACCGCCCCTCTTGACTGCCTCAACGCCCCCCATTTGCCTCTGGATCCGTACCGCCCCCATGGAAGGCTCCAGCGCCCACTGGGGGGCGGCATCGCCCCCGTTGGGAATCTATGGTATAGACTGAGAAGTAAAATGTTTTATCATGACAGGAGTTGTACTGGAGATAAATGTATATGTAAGGCAATTGAGGGTGTTGATGAATACGGACTGCAAAATTAAATTGGGTGACAATGTATGCTATTAAATGCATTAATGGAAAAATTGCAAGTATATATTTTATTCGAAAATTTCTAGATTTTTCTGTTTTAAAAATGATACGCAAGTCATGGATTAAGTCGTTCTTGATTCATGGAATTTCATACTTGGGTGGTACTTATTCAATTCATATAATATCTCTTGTTCGGGTACAAAATCGTATTGTAAGATGCATTGCCAAAAAAAGAAAATATGAGAGCATTAGAAATATTTATAAAGAGTTCGATATGTTACCCGTAGGAAAATTGTATGTATTCAGAATCCTATTGCATCTGTTTAAAAACTGGGATAAACAAATTTTGGCAACATCAGTTTACGAAAGTATAAGAGTAAGTATCCAAATATTTATATTTCTAAGCCTTAAAAACTCTCATTCAGTAGCATTTTTGCCTACAGAGCCGCTAAAATACTCAACGAAATGCCAGAATGTATTAAAACAGAACGAAATCTTCATAAATTTAGGAAGAAACTAATAACTTGGTTGCATGATATACATGACATAGAAGTTTTACTGTGACCACTGTTGTATATTTTTCTATTATTAATTTAGATTGTATATATATATTACTCAATAGTGTAAATAGCACTTCAGAAAACACGTGTGTGCTTTGTACATAATATGTGTATTTCTCTTATCTACTGGCGTGTTTATAACTCTTGTAGATATTTTGTTTCAAATTCGCAGATGTAAAAGTGTTTCTAGACATTATTTCTATCTTGAAATAAATTTATTTATTAATTGGTTTCCAATTGTTTCTTTTAGAAGAAGCTATATTTATATATTTAATTTCGCTTTATTGAGGACCATTTATTGAGAAAGCAAATGATCCTATCAAGCTTTTTTTTTTGCAGTAGAACAATCTTTCATTTCCCGTTTATTGCGTTTAGAAGGAACAGACTGAAAAATCCACTGTAGTGTTTTTTCGGACTAAAGAAGGAAGATGCAAACCCTTTATATAAAAACAGATTAAAGAGATTATATATATATACTGCAGTGCGTTCGTGCAATTTAGAATTATTTCGGCTAAGTGGTTATATTTAAATGAGTAATTACCGCTATATGGTATCTATACATAAGTAGTTATCGACTATGTGGATATCTAAGCAAATTCGTTTTATTAAATGCCTAGTACATGATATTTACGAGGAATATTCAATTTGTTTGCTCTTGGCAGAAATTTTAGGATTAGTGATAGTTATCCAAATGATTTCTCATTACTTCCTTATTTGCGCCGAATTGTCGTATATTAACATTCACCCAGTTGTCGTCCACCCAATTGTCGTATCCACCCAATTGTAGTCTACCCAATTGTCGTATCCACTCAACTGTCGTTGACCCAGTTCATTATATGATCATTCGATGGATGAACCTTTCCGTATCCATCCGAAATTTCGAAATTAATTTCCTTCTAAAAGAAAAAAACATATTTTATTCTTATTAAAAAAAGTATATGTATAGACATGTAACAAGAACCTCAAAGGCTGAGAGAAGGTTGTGGGAAGGGAACTGAGTGGACAGCTGTTAGCGAACAGATGAAAGTTAGCAGGACAGGATCCAGAAATAATAAAGGGGGAAAGATCTTAAACAAAATCAAATCGAAATAATGTAAAGGATGGGGGAATGCAAGAAACTGGATTTCCAATGCAGCATAACACTCCTCGTCGGGTTTGGATATATTTCTTAAATATTTGTTGAAAAATGCACAGAATATAAATAGGTTTAATAATTTCTGTCTCTGTTACCATTACTAGCATTCTGAAAGGGGGGATGCTCCCCCCTAGATCAAGCCCTGGTGATTTAAATCCACTTGCTCTTCAAGGTGCACAAGATTATGGCTCTCTTGTACACTGAGCCACGACTTAAAGTCTGATCAATGGACGGCGGATTTTCCAAGCTATTATTATTCAGTCCCTTGGTTACCCAGTACACTTGGTTGATGCTCAGGATTGAAATAACATTCACAGTTTTCATGTCAGTCTCAGTGGTAATTTAAATTCTAAATTTGCTTATAACCGTGAAAAATGCAAAAAATAATAGAAAACTGCGTTATGGTCGGTAAACATTTCATATCTTGAGCACGAAAGTATTGAATAATTCCTAAGTACTTCATCAAATGATTATGACATAATATATGCATATGGCCAAGTGGTTACAGTGCTTGTCTATGGATAAGACGAGGTTCGAAAACACTGCTGAAAAATTATTTTCCTGAGTTCTCACCTTGCTCAGACTTCTATGGTGTATTAAATTAACTTAACTTTCTATGATGTATTAAACCCTAAAGGCTCTTGTCGGATTTCTGAGTCAAGAGACTGCTTAAGGTTAATTTGTTCTTTCCTTATCATTACAAGTTATGGTTTTCACAATGTTACGATAATCTATAACGTAACCCTTCATTACTCTCACACGCGAGTACTTCTCGAGTGGGAGTTATGAAATTTAATGCTAACAATTTTGCTTCTTTTCCCATTTATTTCAAAACCTTATGAACTTTATATGACATGTAATCGAAAATTTATTGTAAAAGTATAGGTCGTTTTGTTGTTGAATAAACTGTTAATATTATTATGAAAAATTTACTGGGGGACAGAATGTCCTGAACACACCTTTTTTTTCGAATGTTTAGCTGTTCTATGGATTTCAAGCCAAGAATTAATTAAACATGTATTACTTTTAATATTCATTCTAAAGGATCTTTTAATCTGATTTCAAATTTTTATTTTCTGTTATGAATTACCTGAAAGCATTCAACTAGGAATTGCATGGGAATATGGTATATTGATAAATTGAAAGAAACTAAATGTTTTGTGACTTATTTAATTATAATCTCATTTTAATTACTATTTCAGCATTTGTTACACATCTTAACAAGAATATTTGATGTTTTAAAATCGATATGCCACAAGGAAGTTCTTTACTTTAATGACCATTTCACGTCTTTTTTGGTATATTTTTTACCTATTTTCTTATTGTTTGCCTCGTGATATATCTGTTTGTTTATCGGTTATGTGACAAACAAACAAACCGACAAATGATGTCATTTTGCGTGGTAAAGTATCACAAGAGATGTCCTGTAGACAAGAAAAACAAAATAATCAGCTGAAAAAATTGGTTGTGCCATGATTGGGATTCGAACCCATATTTCCAGTAACCGGCCAGGTATGCTAACCATTACACCATCAACTGCTAATGTTTTCGTTCAACTCGACTGTGAACTTAACTTTCGAAGTGTGACTTAACTTTCCCGCATGTTTTATTTCATTCGCACAGTGGCGCCATCTATCAGGAAGTGGATAACTATGTTGTCCCTTACAGCTGAAATTTAATATTTGTCACTCCTGACAATTTTTTTCAGGTAATTATTTCATGTGTCACTTTCTGTGCTTCTGAGGGCAATTGTTCCACCAAACGTAGTACATTGTGCGTTAAATGAATGCTTCGTTGTCAGAAGAATTATGGAATGTAAATATTTGTTCCCCGTAATTTTCTACCAATAGAAAAGGAGAAATATGCAAATCGTTCTTCTATCTTCCGAATATGTGCATCCACAGTTAGGTTGTCAAATGAAAGCATATCTGGTGGAGAGTGTCGTAATCGTATGCCTTTGGATCCGGTTTCGCCATTTTTGTCTACATCCTCCAACTGGCGCCACTTAGAAATGAATTGCCTCCTTTTGCCTTTTCCCCTCTCTCGATCCTTTGTTTCTCCCTCCTGACCTGATAGAAACACCGAAGAGGAGTTAGACAGACTTCTAGAAAGTTCCATAGCACCGCTCCCCCTCTCCATTTCCATCTGCATACGAATACTGCCCTTACAACGTGCACGGCCAAGTGGTCAAGATATCATCGGGTGATGTCCCTTTGGGCAAGTGTTTCACCGATGAGAGAACTGTAAAGTTCACAGATAAAGGAGAAGACAGATACAGTACTGTGCAAATTATTTGGGACAATAGGAAAATGCAGTAACAAAGACACAACAAAAATATTTATTTGTTAATAGTATAGTTAATAGTGAATGACCCCCCCCCCCCACCTTAGCTTTAATTACTTCTTTCACCCTCTCAACCATTGATGCCACTAGCTTTCCACACATCTCATTGACTTCAGGGTCGTGGTACCACACTTTCATGACACTTTCTATTATTTTGGTTTTCGTCGTGCAATCCATCTTAGATATGCGCGCTTTAATAACGGCCCACAAATTTTCAATAGAGTTTACTTCGGGTGAATTTCCTGGCCACTCCAATACCTTCAAATGTTGCTGGGTAAAGAAGCTCTTAGCAAGCTTAGAATTGTGGCATGGAGCCAGATCCTGTTGAAATACCCCATCGCCGTTAGGAAACAGCTTCTGCAGTGTTGGGACCATTTTCGCCTCCAGAACGCCTATGTACTCTTTGCTGTCCATCATTCCTTCAATGGGGTGAAGCGTCTGTGGCCCGGAAGCTGTGAAACATTCCCAAAACATGACCCTTGGGGTGGGTGTTTGGTTAAGAACAAGTTTAGACTTGCAGCAGTTTAGACTCTGCAGCAGAAGGGACTTAGCATTCCTTCGCTTGTCCCAACTAATTCTCAAGTACTGTAGAGGATATTGATGGTCTTGTAAAGTCTGTTGTCAGTCAAATGGGACATTGAACTGTGATCCCATATCTGAGAGAAACATATCACGAGAACATTAAAGAACACGCTGGATAGCATAGGCAGGAGGCCACTTTATGTCTCCTAACAGCTGCCCAATCTGTCCTTAAAGAACACGCTGGATGGCCTTGACGGGAGGCTACCATCTGTCTCCCAATAGCTGTTCCAGTGTTCCGGCCCTCCCCCAACCTTCTCTGAGCCATCGGGGTCCTTGTGGCCTGGCCATTTAGCCCATGGTGTGCAAAAAAGTGCCGCTCAGAGGTAAAACAACCCAACCCTGTAGCACTGGATTGCAGTAGATGTCGTACAGGTGTCGTTTGTTGCTTCTCAGAGTATGAGGCGATCTTCTCGTGGCATGGTACATCTACGGGGAGCTGAGCCATGGTGACGTCAAGCGGTTCCTGTCATTGTCCACTGCTACAAACAGCGTGCTAGAGTGCTCAATGACTCAACGACCGAGACGGTCAGCTAGATGACGGACAGACAAACCTGTCTCATGCATCCCCACGATATGTCCCCATTTGAACACGGGCTTACCTGCTGATAACATAATCTTCTTCGTGGCCTTGTGGCATCACTGAAACACACTTGCACTGTTTCACTTCCACTGAGTCACCTGCTCTCTGCTACGCTGTCTTTCATCGAGGTCTTGGAATCGACTCCGCTTCCACCTCTATTTGCATAGGTTGGTTGTTTTACCTCTGATCGGCACTTTTTTGCACACCATGGGCTAAATGGCCAGGTAACATGGACCCCGAAGGCTCAGAGAAGGTTGGGGGAGGGGACCCACTGGAACAGCTGTTGGGAGACAGATGGTGGCCTCCCGTCAAGGCCATCCAGCGTGTTCTTTAACGTGCAGAGGGTATGGCTCTCCCGCACACGGAGCCACTGCTTAACGTCCCATCCGACGGACGACGGCCTTTCCAAGCCCATCGGTGTCCCCTACTGACCGTGGGCAGGGCGGGGAATTTTGCGGAGATAAATCTCAACGCTGACCCAGCTGGGACTCGAACCTGGGAACTACAGATTACGAGCCTGGCGCGCTACCGACTGAGCCACCCCCGCCCCTATTTACATAGGGAGTGCTACCTACTAGAGCTTTCGAGTGTTTTAGTAGTTATCCTAAAAGAGGGGGATAAAGTTCACACCGAGGGGAGGACGAATCGATTGTAATGAGTTTTATGCCAAACGAAGTTTGCGATGTGGGGAGTGCCATGAACTATAAATTTTAGAGAGTATTAGACCTCCTCTGAAAATTTTATCGAGAGGGGTAGCGGGGGGGGGGCGAAACAGTCGTAATGAGTTTTATGCCAAATGAAAGCTTGTGATGTGGGCAATGCTGTCTATACAGAGTTTCATATCCGAGCGAAAATTCAGAGTGGGAACTGAAGAGACTATGAGTCTGCGCAGTTGACACTTCACAGAGATTATAACCTCTTAAACATTCCTCTTCCACGTGTTCACTTCGCAAACATTCTCCTTCTACATTGCTTATCTGACAGCATTGTGGAGCGTGTGCAAGTGCTCCAGTGTGCTTGAAAGCCATCTCCGTTTGTCTGAATGTTTGGAAAGCAATGCAGTCGAATTGGGATCACTGTAACGATGCCACAAAAGCGAACTCTCCCACTCATTCGCACGATGCAGGAGGAACTGCCTTGCCAGCCACCATGAAGGTTTCATGTTATCGTGGCTAAACGCTCTACAGCCTTCTCTTACGATAAGGAGCCCTTCTGTCCTACAGAAATAAAACAGGCGCCGATATCCTCACACATTCAGGAAAGACCGTTTCCCTTTTCCTCCAGGGGCGGGGGTGGCTCAGTCGGTAGCGCGCCAGGCTCGTAATCTGTAGTTCCCAGGTTCGAGTCCCAGCTGGGTCAACGTTGAGATTTATCTCCGAAAACTCCCCGCCCTGCCCACGGTCAGTAGGGGACACCGATGGGCTTGGAACGGCTGCCGTCCGTCGGATGGGACGTTAAGCCGTGGCCCCGTGTGCGGAGAGCAATACCCTGTGCACGTTAAAGAACACGTTGGATGGCCTTGACGGGAGGCTATCATCTGTCTCCCAACAGCTGTTCCAGTGGGTCCCCTCCCCCAACCTTCTCTGAGCCTTCGGGGTCCATGTGACCTGGCCATTTAGCCCATGGTGTGCAAAAAAGTGCCGCTCAGAGGTAAAACAACCCAACCCCCAACCTTCTCTGAGCCTTCGGGGTCCATGTGACCTGGCCATTTAGCCCATGGTGTGCAAAAAAAAGTGCCGCTCAGAGGTAAAACAACCCAACCCTTTTCCTCCCTGGACTTTGCAGATTACTTCACCAGATACTTGACTCAACTTAACCCCTTAGGTAGGTGAGACAAACTTCTTCAAGCCCTTTCTACATGATTTTACTTTCATTAATGAAGTAATACGTTGGTGAAATGTGGTATTCAGTGTTGGAACTCCGCATTTCTCCAACATGCTGCTGTTCAATATTCGTAGCAATTATTCGATGTATAAACAGATTTAAATTTTCATAATCTGTTGTCACAGCTTCTGTCACCTGTACCACTTCGTACACGTTCAAATCATGGGAATAAAAGTTTTAAAAGTTTTTTAAAAATATAGTTCATGTCACGTGTAATACTCATCTAAATTTTGTTGTTGAGATGTGACAACCAGAATTCAAAAACGGTTACCTCTTTGATTGCAGCGTTTAAACGCGGGGTCACCATTTGTACTGTACATAAAACTCGTTTTAAGGTGTTAGTTCAAGAGAAAGGAGATATACCGTATATTTCCGCAGATAAGACGATACAACTATCGTCTTATAATCATAAAAAAGGCCTCCAAAATCCGAGTCGTCTTATAGGACAGAAACATAAAAATTAGATTGAAATTTATATAAATTGAAACCATTATTACTACAACTTATCGAAAAATCTATCATATTATTTAAATACGCTATATGATAATTCATTACATTGTAATAGTAAAACAATACTAAAACAAAATAAATATTAAAAGTTATGTTTATTGAGCTACTGAGGAAAAAACGGACAAACCGTAATTATTTACTAGTACAGAGTAGGGTATGTCCACAAAATAGAATAGCCCATACGACGCTTTTGTGAATAGTCAAGGTCATTTACCCGAATGCCCGAATCAGTGCGAATGTTTGCGAATAGGACATAATTCCGTATACGCTATACAGTATTATTATCCAGATGATGATCGTCGATCGAAACTAAATTCATAGGCCGTTGATAATTTGGGGTCGTCTTATAGGACAGATATATGCTAAAACTATAAAACTTTGACGAAAATTTATACCTCGTCTTATCTGCGGAAATATACGGTACCTAAAAAAAGCACCAGTTCTCTTTCAAACACGGTGGAACATTTGGTTGCAAGCTGTGCTCTGTCGTCGCGATCATTAGAATATTAAAGTGAGTTTTCGAGCAGAAAATTGGAAACAGCTTCAATAGTATATAAAAGATATCGTTAATATATGAAAAAATGATTCTTTAGAAGCGAGTTGAATCAAAAAGATATGCGCCGAATATTTCCTATACAATACGTTGTTTGATGTCCTAGTTTATCAGCACATAAAGTCTCTAATGAAATGAACAATTTGAGAGAAAAATTATCCAGTAGAGGCTTCTCGCAGAAAACGTACTTCGGGCTTGATCGGGAAAAATTGGGCAATATTTCAGTGATGAAAAAACTGCAATTTCGTCAGGCTGTAAACTTTTTCTAAAGCCTGTCGAATTTTCAATTACATTAACTAAAGCGTCTAAATATTTCTGCGAATGATGTTCATAATATACGTGATTTTGAACAGTATAGACATGCTCGAAGACAACAGCTTAAAGGCTGGATATCGATGCTGTGAAAAAACTGATAAATTCTTTTCTGGTTTTTTTCTTAAAGAAAGGTTTCCCAGTCCGATATTCATCAATCTGAACGAACAATGTTAATTCCCAACTGTCTCTTTCTAAATACACTGGGGCGGGGGTGGCTCAGTCGGTAGCGCGCCAGGCTCGTAATCTGTAGTTCCCAGGTTCGAGTCCCAGCTGGTCAGCGTTGAGATTTATCTCCGCAAAATTCCCCGCCCTGCCCACGGTCAATAGGGGACACCGATGGGCTTGAAAAAGCCGCCGTCAGTCGGATGGGGCGTTATGCCGTGGTCCCGTGTGCGGGAGAGCCATACCCTCTGCACGTTAAAGAACACGCTGGATGGCCTTGACTGGAGGCTACCATCTGTCTCCCAACAGCTGTTCTAGTGGGTCCCCTCCCCCAACCTTCTCTGAGCCTACGGGGTCCATGTGACCTGGCCATTTAGCCCATGGTGTGCAAAAAAGTGCCGCTCAGAGGTAAAACAACCCAACCCTTTCTAAATACAGAGGCGTTGTGCGAGATGATCCACGGAGTATAAAAGAAGTTAATTTATCTAATATACTGCATCAGAATTCATCATTGATGTTTGATATGCAACATGCGAATTACAGCTAAGTAAAGCCAATCACTTGATATTTTTAAGAGGTTGCATGTATTCTACTATCATTATTCTGTTTATGTGCAAATTTTAGGATTTGTGAACCTAAATGAATGGGGAATTTCATCCCGCGAAAATTCCCCCGAATTTTGGTGTATTTCAGCGCGACTGCTCCGCGAATTTTGGCTTTTTTTCCCGCGAGAAGTTTTCAGCCCTAGTCATACCCGATATCATTAATATACACAACCGACCACACAAAGTGAAACCTCAACCAATACAAATATTCAAACACTTCTTGTTAAGTGTAATGAGCTTCTCCATTCTGTCAGCATATAAAAGTCCTGTCCTTTATCATTCAACCACAGAGTGATGGCACGCTGCGTCTCTTCGTCTGATGTGAAACGCCATCCTCCCAAGGGATTTTCCAACTGTGGAAAGAGGTGAAAATCGCACGGAGCGAGATCGAGACTCTATGCGGGATGATTGTGAACCACCACCCACCGAAACTGCAGCAGCAAGTCCTGAGTTCTGTTCGCTGTGTGTGGACTGGCATTGAGTGAATTAGAATGATGCCTTAGCTAAGGAGATTAGGAGGGATTAAGGAGATTAGGGCTCTCGTAAACATTTCAGTGTGTCGCAGGTAATAATCATTTTGCAGGTTTCATTATAATAATAAATCAGATGTTCAGGGGCTTTGGATTGGATTGTTTTACCTCTGAGCGGCACTTTTTTGCACACAATGGGCTAAATGGCCAGGCCACAAGGACCCCGAAGGCTCAGAGAAGGTTGGGGGAGGGGACCTACTGGAACAGCTGTTGGGAGACAGATGGTAGCCTCCCGTCAAGGCCATCCAGCGTGTTCTTTAACGTGCACAGGGTATGGCTCTCCAGCACACGGGGCCACGGCTTAACTTCCCATCCGACGGACGGCGGCCTTTCCAACCCCATCGGTGTCCCCTACTGACCGTGGGCAGGGCGGGGAATTTTGCGGAGATAAATCTCAACGCTGACCCAGCTGGGACTCGAACCTGGGAACTACAGATTACGAGCCTGGCGCGCTACCGACTGAGCCACCCCCGCCCCCAGTATTCTGCGAATTCAATAGCAAGCTACAGGCGTCCCAAAAGACTAGCCAATATTTTTCTGGTGGCAGGTGTCACTTTGAATTTCTTTCGGGTTGTGATGTTCAGTGTTTCCCCTCCATCGACGTCTGCTTGGCGTGTAATGGTGGGCCATGTTTCGTCGCCTGTTACCACTTGTTTCTTTCCCCTATTCCTGACCTTAGATAGGCTGGCCACACCGAGCAGCCAACTAACCCACAAGTGTTGCATAACACTGTAGCAACGTGAGACTGACCACCATTCGTTATGTCATTTTGTCCTCCATTAATGCATTACCATCCTTGACGATATGCTGGAGGCCCAGTTCGGATGCAGTGCTCCACAAAATGATACGTCGATCCTGATGATCTCCTCAATGCGTTCACTTCCATTGTGCAGCTGCTGGGATGCCCATTGCGATTATCTCGTACAGCATTCCTGCCTGCCGAAATTCTCAGACACAATTTGGTGGCATGTGATGCGATATCACACTTTCCCCCGTACGTTGCAACATGCTGTCAGTGAATTTTCGATTCATCTATGTATTTTTGCTAGAAATTGGAAATTCTGGCGATGGAATGTGTTGAAGAAGAGAATAAGAGAAATAAGTGTTTTAATTATTAAATCATAACTCAGGAAAATTCTACCGGTTGCTTCTTATTTTTTATAAACTTAGTACTTAATTTTAAAATTTTCAACAATATTTCATAATCATCATCATCATCATCCTCAAACAGCCATGGGTTACGGAGGTCCAACCAGACCGTGCAATTTAGTTCTCCAAGCAAGTCTATCGTGAGCTACATCTACTGCATCTGGCCACTGCACACCAATTCTAACAATGTCCTGTTTGACATTGTCTGCCCACCGCATCCTAGGTCTCCCCTTCTTTCTGAGGCCTTTAGGCACACTGTTCATAACCCTATTCGCCAATCTATAATTATTCATACGGGCAACATGGCCAAACCAACGGAGTCTCTCTCTGCACAATATGCTGCTTAAAGGAGGTTGCAAACTCCTTTGCCTAACCTCATCATTAGTTACAAAGTTGAACCACTTAATGCCCAAGATGCTGCGTAAGCATCTGGAATCAAAAGCATCTAGTTTCCTGTTACCCTGTTTACAAAGTGTCCAATTTTCACTACCATAACTAACCCTAGAAAAAACCAAACTATTATACAGTCTAATTTTAGTCTTTAGGTATTACGCCTATTTCTCCACACTCTCCATAGATTCTTAAAAGTCCCGGCAGCAATTTTTCAAATTCGTCTGTTAATCTCATGCCGCACATCACCATTATCTGTTACATAGCTCCCAAGATAATTAAACTGTGACACCTGCTCAAGACTGCAACCATTCAGATTAACTGAATCACAGCCTGCCTGACCAATTTTCATCACTTTAGTTTTCTCTCTGTTTATAACCAAACCTACTCTACTACCAGTCTCATCAACAGCTCGAATGAAAGAGTTCATCTCATCAACATCATTTGCCAAAAGGGATAAATCATCAGCATAATCTAAATCAGAAATTTTCGTATCTCCAGTCCATTTAAGGCCAAAATCTTTCCTTTGAAGTGAATTTCGCATAATATAGTCAATAACCAAGCTAAAGAGAAAAGGAGACAAAATGCACCCTTGTCGAACACCAGAAGTAATTGGAAACCAATTGCTACAAGCCTTACCAACTCTCACACACAACTCAGTGTTATTATAGAGAGCTTTCATTATGTTAACTAACTTGTCAGGTATACCATATGATCTCACAATCAACCACAAATTATGACGATCAACAGAGTCGAAAGCCTTTTTGAAATCAACAAAGCTAGCAACCAAAGGTTTCTGAAACTCTAAACATTTCTCAAGAATCTGCCTAAATGAAAATATCTGATCCACACATCCCCTACCACTTCTGAATCCACATTGCTCATCACGCAATTGACTGTCAACCAGATTCTTAATTCTATTAAGCACAATCATGGAAAGAACTTTACCTGGAACAGAGATTAGGCTGATACTCCTGTAGTTATCACAAGAACTGCGATCACCTTTTTTGAAAATAGGGATAACAATAGCTCTGGTAAAGTCCTTAGGAACCATGCCTTTATCATAAAAGATATTCAGAATTTCAGTCATCCAAGTGGTAAATGAAACATTCCCAGCTCTAAGCATTTCTGTAGTAATTTCACCTACCCCTGGGGGTTTATGTAGTTTAAGTTTGGAAAGAGGCAAAATAACTTCAGAATATGTTATAGGGCCAACATTAAAGCCACCAATGCATCTATCATCACTGCAAACAATGGGAGTAGAACTAACTACATTGTTTAGAACATCACTGAAATGCTCAGCCCACCTAGCCATGACAGAATCCTCACCTTCTATAACCTTACCTTGTTTATCCTTCAGTCCTTGTATACCTGTCCCTTTTCTACCACGCAAAACATTAACTATCTGGTACAGCTCTCTGCTGTTGTGCTGTCTAACTGCTTCCTCGGCTTTGTCAGCCAAACCATCAAGCCAAAGATTCTTATCAGCAGCTAACTGATCCTTTACAAGTTTATTAAGGTCTCTGTAATGCTTTCTATTAGGACTAGTAGGGTATTGATTAAGGACATTCCTGCAGTTCTTTCTTTCCAAAATAAGCTCAAGTGCCTTATAACTCAGATAATTCTGTCTCTTCTGCTCCTTTTTTTCCGAAAAGAGTATTGTTAGTGTCCAAAAAAGCCTGTTTAAAATGATCCCATTCTTCCTCAACTTCAGTAGTAAGCAAACCATTACTGTCATAATGACTAAGTAACCTATCATGGTAAGCTTTGGCTATAACTGGATCTTTCAGAGCTTCAGTATTAAAAGTAAATTTTTTAACCCTAGCACAACACTTTTTAAGTTTAAATTGCAACACACTTTTAACAAGGTAATGGTCAGATCCAATTTCAGCTCCCCTATATGCCCTGGTATTCCTAACAGAACTAGCCCATTTGCTGTTAATTAATATGTAATCAATCATATTCTTATGCAGCCCATCAGGTGAAACCCATGTGTACTTATGTATGTCGCAGTGTTTGTAATAAGTGTTAGTTATTCTGAATCCATTGAGTTTACTTACCTGTAGGAGAAGTTGCCCATTGCCATTGCAGCTACCAATACCAAAAGGGCCTATTACTCCTGCCCAAAGGTCAGAGTCGGTACCAACTTTGGCATTGAAGTCACCAAGAACAAGGGTAATATCTCCTTTCTTGACAGAATTCAAAATACCCTGAAGTTATTCATAAAACCTATCCTTCTCATCCTCATTGGCATCCTCAGTGGGGTCATAACAGCAGATAACATTCAAGTTTTTAACGCTTGTCTGAAATTTTGCTGTAAGAAACCTTTCATTGATGCACTCATATCCTAGAAGAGCATCACTAGCGTGTCTGCTGAGAAGCAGACCCACGCCTTGGTGATGCTTATTGTCGTCCCTCCCTGAAAAGAGAAATTTAAGGTTATTTTTAAGAATCTGACCTTTATTTGTAATGTGGTAGGTAGGTATCTGTAAATGGTAGCTAGGTAGTCACTGGAAGGAGAGCTATGCACCAATCCCCTGTGATGATGCATAGAACCGGCCAGGCCTAGCACCTAATGTCCGACCCCGCCTTCTCGTGGTGCAAACCGTTAGTACCTTTCAAAAGAGATACTCTCTTGTGGAAGTGAACGGAAGGGGAGGGCTGCCAGATTAGTGTGGTCTACTGATCTGGACAATTATGGCTACTTTTCTGTTTTTCCTAACCTGCTGAGGAGTGGTCCCACACAGGGTCCCGAAGTTGACCATATATATCAACCTGAACGGAATTATGGCTCTGAGCTTGATTATGAATCCTGATTTTGCTGCACTGGTGGGCTTTTGTGGAGGAAAAATCTTCCGCTGTGTTTTCTGTTTGTTTGTGGGTTGACAGCCCCAAGTGAATAGATTCACATGATATGTATATCAGCTGGTGGATAATCCTGAGCAGAAGTTATCGCAGGCTCCTGAACTCTTTGCTTCTATTGGCATCGTCAAATTCTACATTGGAGGAAGATGGCTTCAGCATTTAGTAGTGGGGGAACGGGTCTTTGCCCCATGTCTGCGATTAGGGGGCTGTTCGATATTGTCGGCATTCCCTCTCTCAATAAACATAGTTTCTTTAAACATCCCACTAACCATTTTCTCTCCATAGGTAGTTGGAATGTGAGGACTCTGCACAGAGCTTTTTATCTTGATGTCCTCACACAAGAATTCCACCATTATAATTTAGATATTCTTGGCTTGCAAGAGACCAGATGGACAGATATTTCATAATAATAAAAATAAATAAATCATTTCATATACACTGGATGATTTGCCCCTGAACCCTAGGGGTAAGAAAATTAAACTTTTTCGTTTTAACGGATAAATGATATATGCTATTTGTGTTTTATATGGCTAATAATACATATTTTTCATATTTCTAATCATCCGTTAGGAAGAATTACTACTGTTAAAGGGAGCAAAATTCGGAAAAAGAAAAACTTCATTTTCTTTGAAAATGAGCATCTTATATTTGCCAGGGACGATATGTTATCCTTCTGGTCTTTTGTTTTTACTTCCAAAAAATTTGGTTATTTTTGTAATAATGTGCAAAATGGGGGATATTGACACATATCTGATTTTCTCAAATAGTGACACCAATGGTTGCATTGGGTCTGTGAGACCTGTTCGAATACAATTATGTGTCCTGTCAATGCAATGTCACGTGACACGAAGGTTGCCAGATCACTAATTTCTAAAAAAATCGTTGCCAGATATTTTTTCTGAATTCTGTCATCAACCATAGTGTTCGGATATTTTTTTTGAGCGACTGTACTGAGAAGGAACGGGTTCTATCTAGCGTCCTTTTAGTCTGTGTGGAGGGTTCGCATTATCAAATGAGAATATTTTTGTTTTGCAAAACGTGCCGGATTTTAACCCTTTCAGGACCATAAGGTTTCTAAGAGTAAATATTAGCATGTAACTGTTTATTTTAGTTTGTTTAGACGTAAAATAAGTAAAACTCATAAGAAAAATACATAACAATGTGTAGTTTTTTTGGAATTTTATGGGAAATATTTTCCCAATGTACTATAAAGGTAACACAAATTATAGTTAGGCTTATTATGCAATGTCTTTTATTTATTGGTTTATTAGAACAAAATGTTAACTAAAATAACACAAAATTATGAAATAAAATTACTATACAAAATGATGTGCTAATTATGATATTCTGCGAAGCAATTTCTTTTGGTAGTGAGGCAAAGATGGACATTGCACATAGTACACATATTATGCGTCCTGACAGTTCTGTTTTTGTTTTCTAAACGTTCCCGTTTACGTAATTGCGTTCGGCATACGTTCTATTTTGACATTCTGTATAAAAAATGCAGATAAGGTTATAATTAAATATGACAATCACCAATTTTAAAATGCGAAAAATGTTTCCCTTGGTCGTGAAAGGGTTAAATAATAATTCTACCGATGAAGCCAAAAGCAGCTGCAGTATTCATTGGCCTCAAAATAATCATGTCTCCATGATGTTTATGTTACAGTTACATATTATTGTGAGTAAACAGAAACGTTCCTCAAGAGTTTGTATGAAAACGTAGATGTAGTGGCATTTGTTTACATTTTTCTGTTTACAAACAAAGCCCCAACGAAGGTTGATTGAAACCCTTGAACAAGGCAGAAGTTTTCTCACGAAGTATCTAGAAGAATTCCACCCTTGAACGCGAAATAGTGACAGGCATTTCGAGGCGTGTTGACAGACAACGGTTTCTCCGTCATCATGTGGGTCACGAGACTTCAGTAGGTCAGGAGATAGTGATGCTGACCTTGCAAGCCGCTCGAGGGCCAGTCAGAATGGAAGAGAGAGAATTGAATCCTAGATGCCAACCCTGAAACGAAATCATTATTCATTGCGGTTGTTTTGCATTCGAATGACATTGTGGAAGAATAATGAAACTCTCAGTATTCATTTTCTTTTATCTAGAAGCTGGCATTTCTTTTTTTACCTTTAGTATTTCACTTGCCATTATCTGTACAGTCGCTCAAAAAATATCCGAACACTGTGGTTGATAACAGAATTCTGAAAAAATATCTGGCAATGGTTTTGTTTAGAAATTTGGGATCTGGCAACCTTCGTGTCACGTGATTACGGAATTGAGGAAAAATATCTGGAGCGCGTACAGCAACTGTACACGCTCCAGTTACCGTTCACAGCAAACTGGAGCGTGTGTAGTTAATGCACATGCTCCAGTTTGCTGCGAACGGTAACTGCACACGCTCAATATTTCCGTGAGTGAGCCCACACGATCCAGGTCTTTGTGAGCTCACACGATCCAATGTGCTGTGAACATTAACCGCAACCGCTCCAGTTTGCTGTGAACGGTAACTGCAGACGCTCAATATTTCCGTGAGTGAGCCCACACGAAAAAAAAATACCCCCTCAAGCAGCTGCTTGCCACAGAGGTCTGACAGGAGCCTGTCAGTTTATATGCCATAGTAGAAGATCTGAGAGGATGGCAGGACCTCAGCAGAAAAACGACACATACATCCATGCCTTACCCGGGGCTCGAACCCAGGTCCCTTAGATCAGTAGCCAAGCGCGCTAACCACTCGGCCATGGGACGGCAAGAGCCCACACGATCTAGTATTAAAATAATATGACCACCTACAGTCGCTCGAAAAGGTATCCGAACACTACGGCTGGTTGCAAAATTCAGAAAAAATATCTGGCAACGATTTTTTTTTGAAAATTAGTGATCTGCAACCTTCGTGTCACGTGACACGAAAGTTGCCAGATCCACCATGTGGCACCTGATACTGAACTCTGTTAATCAGTGTTATTCTTGTTCTTCAGATGGGAAAGATAGGGTCCACATATATATAAATAATATATATAAAGGCTGTGATTTATTATAGGGTCCTTGTAACCTGGCCATTTAGACCATTGTGTGCAAAACAGTGCCGCTCAAAGGTAAAACGACCCAATTCAACTTAAAATTCATTTCAAGTAAATACTTTATGTACCAATAAGAAGATACTTCTGATGTGATTACGCTAACATTGGTGCTAAACCTAAGAGGTTGGGTTGTTGGGTTGTTTTACCTCTGAGCGACACTTTTTTGCACACCATGGGCTAAATGGCCAGGTCACATGGACCCCGAAGGCTCAGAGAAGGTTGGGGGTTGGGTTGTTTTACCTCTGAGCGGCACTTTTTTGCACACCATGGGCTAAATGGCCAGGTCACATGGACCCCGAAGGCTCAGAGAAGGTTGGGGGAGGGGACCCACTGGAACAGCTGTTGGGAGACAGATGGTAGCCTCCCGTCAAGGCCATCCAGCATGTTCTTTAACGTGCACAGGGTATGGCTCTCCCGCACATGGGGCCACGGCTTAACGTCCCATCCGACGGACGGCGGCCTTTCCAAGCCCATCGGTGTCCCTACTGACCGTGGGCAGGGCGGGGAGTTTTGCGGAGATAAATCTCGACGCTGACCCAGCTGGAACTCGAACCTGGGAACTACAGATTACGAGCCTGACGCGCTACCGACTGAGCCACCCCCGCCCTATTTTAACTGCAAAGCAGTGGTGAAACGTTTATTCAAATTATGGATATTGCAAAGAAAAAAATATATCTTTGAATTTTAAAAATTGAAAATTTGATTACTAAACTCTATAATACTTGTTGTACCCCAAGCAGTGATGAGTGCTCTTGTGAATTAATTGAACAGGTACGAGAGTATGCGGATATGCATCCTAGGTTAAATTCAAAATAGCCTCCATAAGAGAATCGTAAAATTTGTGATCCCACCTGCAGTTGCCCAATGTCCAAATGTATTAAATATTAATGATATTAGGAATATCAGAATAATTATACTTGCTGAGGATAGTGATCTTTTTTTTTTGTTTAAAAATCAGCAATGGACTCAAAACATTTGAACAATTCCAGATGGGAACACAAATTCTCCTATTCTCTTATCAAGACTATTTAAAAAAAAGTAAAAAATTAAAAAATGCGATGGGCAGACGATATGAAACATGACCTTCCCAGAGTTGACCTACAATGGTGAAATGCAGCATCTGTAGCTCAGGACAGACATCGTCTGAGAAATTATAAATTCTTACACGAACAAACTCAGTGGCGGTTACAAAAAGTACTTTTTTTCGGGTGGGGGGTCCTTGAACAACTCTAAAAAAAAACTTATTGGAACGGCTGATCTATTTTAGCACTGAGCGTCGCATTTTCTGCACACAATGGGTTAGATGGCAGATCACAAGGACCCCAAAAGCTCAGAGAAAGTTAAAGGAAGGAGACCCATTGGACAGCTGTTAGGAGACAGATGGAAACCTGCGGTCAAAGCCATCCAGCGTGTTCTTTAACGTGCACAGGATACAGCTTTTTCCCCCATACACGGTCCACGGCTTAACGTCTCATGCGACGGACGGCGGCTTTTCCAAGCCCGTCAGTGTGTCCTACTGACCAAGGGCAGGGTGGGGATTTTGAGGAGATAAATCTCGACGCTGCTCAGGGGGGACTCGAACCTGGGAACTGCAGATTTCGAGCCTAGCGCGCTACCGACTAGGTGCGCTAACCACTAGACCAGCTATTTATGAAATGTACTCTTAATATTCCTATTATGGAAGAACTTCCCGATATTTCGTTAACTTCTTTAAAGTTTGGAATGATTTAATAATCCGAATAACTGGATTAATTTGTTGCCAGGTGTTGTTTTCGAATTCAGACTTTTCCGTTGCCATTAATACGACGCAACAATAAACTTGTTACAGAGGCAACAATATGCATCGATGACGTTTCCGAATGTTATACTTTTTAATTTCGAAGAATATTTTCATCACAATCTTTGAGATTGTTTAAGACTGAAGACGAGTTTCTTAAAACGCTGTCAAGATGCTATCAAGATATATGTATGATGCTATTTATTTCTACGAATTTTCTCAAGTGCAAGTAGAATGGTTTGAGTAAGTATTTTTCCATTTATTTTTCCAATTTGCAGCTAGTTTGCGAATTTTTCTGCCTTTAGGTGATCTCTCGCGGCGAGTCTCGCTTGCTTCTGCCAACCATGGCATTTCGCGTGGAGTTCAATCTTTCTCTTGTTTATTATTTAGCAGAATTTCTTTACTGTATAGTAGACGATTAAGGTTTAGAAATTAAATAGTTTTATTGGGAATAAAATATTTTATTATATAATTTTAAATATAATTTTATTTATTTTAATCATTTTTATTTTAAATATAATTTCTTATATGAAGCGAAAAGAAAAACTTACTTCATCGTATAATGAAATAAATCTTAATCACTTTTCTTTGGGGGGCGGGGGGGGGGGCGCTCAGTCGGTAGTGCGCCAAGCTCGTAATCTGCAGTTCCCAGGTTCGAGTCCCAGCTGGGGGGGGGGGGGGGGGGGGCGGGGGTGGCTCAGTCGGTAGCGCGCCAGGCTCGTAATCTGTAGTTCCCGGGTTCGAGTCCCAGCTGGGTCAGCGTTGAGATTTATCTCCGCAAAATTCCCCGCCCTGCCCACGGTCAGTAGGGGACACCGATGGGCTTGAAAAGGCCGCCGTCCGTCGGATGGGACGTTAAGCCGTGGCCCCGTGTGCGGGAGAGCCATACCCTCTGCACGTTAAAGAACACGCTGGATGGCCTTGACTGGAGGCTACCATCTGTCTCCCAACAGCTGTTCTAGTGGGTCCCCTCCCCCAACCTTCTCTGAGCCTTCGGGGTCCATGTGACCTGGCCATTTAGCCCATGGTGTACAAAAAAGTGCCGCTCAGAGGTAAAACAACCCAACCCACTTCTCTTTGATTGTTTATTTTTTCATTAAAGGATATTTCTTTGTTTATTATATCTCAGTAGGAATTAAGAGATAACATTTTTGTTCACTGGTTATTAATGCAAAGGCAACACGATTGTATTTTATTGTATCTATAGTCAGGGGTTTAAAGTGTGTAGAAAAATGGCCGAGTCAAGCAAACATAGAAGGGGTAGTATTTGCCGCAAAGAGGTAGAGTCCTGTAGTTAAAATGTTAGGCCTTAATTGCACCATTAGTTCTAACAAAATGTTTATCTGAATGATCACCCAAGGACTTTGTCTGTAAGAAACCTGATGCAAGATGTCTAAGATGTACGAGCATAATTATCGAATCTGTAGCTATTACATCTGAACAGAAACACAAATCAGACAGGAACATTTATTCTGTACTTCACCAAAGTTAAGCCAACAAAATCAGTCTCTGATTAAGGTCTCTTAGCCGGAAGTAATAGTGTCAAAAAATTAATTTCTACACTCAGAGATGGCTGAGATCTCTTCACAATCCTATTTCTTTCGTAGGATTTTAAAATATAATTAATATAATTTTCGTAGGACTTTATATGGTGGTCACATGTAAAATTTCATTTAATGAATGATTATTTTATAATTGCATGAAATTAAGAGTTTAATTACAGTAGAATTTAGTGAATCATGTAATTAAAAAATATACTGTCTAAATTTTTTAAGTTTTTGTGAACATTTTTGATGTTTAAGTGTTTTGAGAACATTCATGATTTAATAATCACATAGATTAATAATAGTCCTTATAACAGAGCTTAGCAGAGATGTTCTCTAAAAGAATTAAAAAATGGCAAATCCTATTTGCTATTTAGGAAGTGTATGATATTTCCACATTGACCCAACTGGTGCAATCTCGTACAATCGATCATTAGACAATCACATTGCTGTTTGCTGGGTAATCAAACACAACGAAAGTGATTCAATATACAAAAAAAAGGTATATCACTTAAAATCCCTTGGTTTCTTAACTATAATAAATAAATAAATACCCCCTCAAGCAGCTGCTTGCCACAGAGGTCTGACAGGAGCCTGTCAGTTTATATGCCACAGTAGGAGATCTGAGAGGATGGCAGGACCTCAGCAGAAAAACGACACACACATCCATGCCTAATCCGGGGCTCGAACCCAGGTCCGTTAGATCAGTATCCAAACGTGCTAACCACTCGGCCACAAGCATTTAAAAAAACTTTTCCTCTGCTTAAACTAAGTTTATACTACAGGACCCTTATTTGAAAAATTTTCCAGAATTGGTCCTTTCGATGTTTAACTGAACAGAAGGCAGAAAGATGTAGCAGATGTACTACTTGAAGAATAAGTCATACTCATTGTATCTACGAAAAGGAGGAAGATTCATTAATGAGTTTGGAAGTGATGTCTGCAGTTGAGATTTTTCTCGTCCTGCCTTCGGTCAGTAAGGGACACCGATGGGCTTGGAATGACCACAGTCCGCAGGATGGGACCTAAAGCCGTGGCCCTGTCTTCGGAAGAGCCATACCCTTTGCACGTTACAGAGGATTGGATTGGATTGTTTTACCTCTGAGCGGCAATTTTTTGCACACCATGGGCTAAATGGCCAGGCCTCAAGGACCCCGAAGGCTCAGAGAAGGTTGGGGGGAGAGGACCCACTGGAACAGCTGTTGGGAGACAGATGGTAGCCTCCCGTCAAGGCCATCCAGTGTGTTCTTTAACCTGCACAGTTAACGTATGGCTCTCCCGCACACGGGGCCACGGCTTAACGTCCTATTCGACGGACGGCGGCCTTTTCAAGCCGATCGGTGTCCCCTACTGACCGTGGGCAGGGCGGGGAAATTTTGCGGAGGTAAATCTCAACGCTGACCCAGCTGGGACTCGAATCTGGGAACTACAGATTACGAGCCTGGCGCGCTACCGACTGAGCCACCCCCGCCCCCATTACAGAAGATACAGGATTGCCTCGACGAAAGGCTCCCATCTGTCTCCTATTAGCTATCAAGTGGGTCCCTTCCCTAATTTTCTGAGCCCTCAGGGTCCTTGTGACCTGGCATATGGCTCATTGTGTGCAACAAAATATGCCGCTTAGAGGCAAAACAACCCAACAATCGAACCGAAAAAAGATGCCATTAATATGCGTCTTTTCCACTTAGAGTACACAATGGAAGAAATATTTTATCCCTCCCCTCCCCCCCGGTAGAAAGAGAAAGAAAAATGTAGATTTTTCCGTTTTTTTTTCTGAATTCCATGTTTGCCAATGGCGTTCTGTTTTCTACATAAAAAAAATCCGTAAAATAATATATTTAATTTTAATCGTTTATGCTTGTAGTTAAGATGGAATAAAATTTATTTCTAAAATAAAATAAAAGAAATTCTTAATATTCGGAACAAGAAGATCTAACCTATTTTCTCTCTTTCTCTTCAGTCAACTACAAAACTTCCGGACACCAAATATAGAAGAAGAGATGGAGATCGTCCGTGAAGACGAAGTAGAAAAAGAAGAAGAGATGGAGATCGTCCGTGAAGGAGAAGTAGAAAAAGAAGAAGAGATGGAGATCATCCGTGAAGAAGAAGAGAAGAAGAAGCACCGGGGAGCAGAAGGAAAACACCTGGAAGAAGAGGAGAAGCAAGTGGTGCGAGGGTTAAGGCATCGCCTTGAAATTCTGAACATTTCTGGCGATAGCAGAGGCACCATCTTTCCCCATCACCTGCTCATCAAAGGTTTTAGAAATCTTAGTATTTCTGACGACTTTCCCTCCACCACTAAGAAGAGGAAGAAGAATGAGAAGGAGTGGACTCCGCTGATGAAGCGTCGGTGCTGCGAGGCAGGAAAGGGGAAGAAAAAGAAGCGGAGGAGTGGACTCCGCTCATGAAGTGTCGGCGCTGCGAGGCAGGAAAAATAATAAAAATAAATACCCCCTCAAGCAGCTGCTGCCACAGAGGTCTGACAGGAGCCTGTCAGTTTATATGCCACAGTAGAAGATCTGAGAGGATGGCAGGACCTCAGCAGAAAAACGACACATACATCCATGCCTTACCCGGGACTCGAACCCAGGTCCCTTAGATCAGTAGCCAAGCGCGCTAACCAAACAGAAGCGGAGGAGTGGACTCCGCTGACGAAGCGTCGGCGCTGCGAGGCAGGAAAGAGGAAGAAAAAGAAGCGGAGGAGTGGACTCCGCTGACGAAGTGTCGGCGCTGCGAGGCAGGAAAGACTGAATCGAATACAGAAGAGGCAAAATATTGAGAGGCCTGCCATTGAAAGGCGCTGATATGCCCCACAGTGTTTCAATGTATTATATTTTTCAATAAAAGAATTATTTAAACACTTTTATATTGTTTTCTTTTAGATTTAGCAAGTGTTCTTTGTCCAATGTTCGGATGATTCGTCATAATTTCTATGATGAATGATCCTTTCCAGATTTTAACGGTTCCAGTAGTTTAGGATTAGATCCACCAGTAGTGGGGACACGGAAGAGACTTTTAAATTTTGTTTCTGGGTTAGGAACCGTGAAAGGAATTAAATTCACAAATTGGACGCTATAAAGTTAAAGGGGGGATGCCTCTCGAAAAGCCAACCTCGAACGTCCTTGTCGTGAGAGGCGGGCAACATCCATTCAATATATTATCTGGCAATTTCTTTATTCGTTATTTTCTTTTTAAACAACCTAATTGTAAGAGTTCTAACAGAAAATGTCAGATAGTGGATGGCTGATACGAGGCTCTGGTGATTGACGATGACTCATCTTTTTAATAAAAGGTGACGAACAGGGACAGTGGAAGCATCAGAAATTCATACACTGATCTGATGACTTCGAAAGCACTATGTGTTTGCGACTTATTTAACAATTGTGTTTTACCTCTGAGTGATACTTTTTTTTTGCACACAATGGGAGTGAAATGGCCAGGTTACAAAGATACCAAGGGATCAGAGGAGGTTAAGGACATGGGGATCTACTGAAAAGCCGGTTAGAAGTGAGATAGAAGCCTCACATCCAGTGTGTTCTTTAGCGTGTACAGGGGCCTACTACACACGGGGCCACGGTTTAACAGTCCAGTCTGACGGATGGCCTTTCCAATTCCATCGGTTAAACCCCTCTCACCGAGGCCAGGGGGGAGGGGGAATGGAAATGAAGATCCATATTAGCACAGTTGGGACTTGAACTTGGAATCTGCAGATTAGGACCCTGGGGAGACACTGGTTGAGATAATCTCTGCGACGAAAATCAGCGTGAAGCAATAATATTAGATCAGCAATCTTATAGAAGTTGCTGAACTTCAAACTCAATTTCCAGGTCACCACTAAGCCACTAATACCTAAATTGCCTATGACACTTTATGATATTAATAGCTAATCCACTAAATATTAAACTTTTAGGCAACAACCTAAATGCATGTAAATCTGAAAGCAAATTAAAATTAAATTAAATCAGCTAATGTTTTTAAACTCTGCCATTGAAGTCAAAACCAAAAGCCATCTCTTCGAAAGTATCCTCTATATATTTATAAATTCTATATTTCTTAAATCAAACAAAAAAAATTATGAAAAATATCAGTCTCAACAAATCAGAGCAGAAAATGCTCATAAACGCTTTGAAACTGCTAAAAATTTGTCAAATTCATTCACTTCCTCTAAAGTGCTTAAAGTAAACACTACCATAATCAGGACAGGCCACATGGTCTTTTTCTTTGCACGGCACTGTCAAAATTAGGAAGCCAATTATAAAGAGTGATTTTTATTTTCTCGATATGTTTGAAGCTTAGGAATAGTTTCATTGCTTTACCTTTTCGTATATTAGTGCTGATTTTCCGATACTTTAACTTCTTTATAAATCTGAAGCACTGAATTTTGGAAAACCTATATTAAATGAATTTCGGAGCTTGCTGAGGTAAAGTACAGAAGGATTTTAATCAGTGGGACAGAAATTGTTTCGGTCAGTAGCACGCCAGGTTTTTAATCTCATATTCCTAGGTTCGAGTCCCAATTCTATCATCGTTGAGCTTTATCTCCACTAACCTCGGCATTGAATGAGACGGACTTGGAAAGGCCACAGTCCGTTGGATGGGGCATTAAGCTGTTCAGGAGAGTCATACCCTGTACGTGTTAACGAATACCGTGGATAGCCTTGACGAAAGGCTTCCATCTGTCTGCGTACAACAGCTGTTCAATGGATTCCCTTCCACAACTCTCCTGAGCCCTTGAATGAATTTATGACCTCGCCATTTCGTCCATTGTGTAGGAAAAAAAATGTGTGTGCACCAAAACCAAAGGTAATAACATTGATAATGTTATTCACACATGAAAGACAAAAAATCTCCTTTTATATTTTAAGGAAACATTGATATACTAAATTTAATAGTGTCCGAAAAGTGTAACAATTTGGGGATGACTTTTCGGAATAGTATTTCTGATGTTACGTATGAAACTACAGACATGTGTACAACATGAAACTTATTCATTTCCATTGATTGTCATAAATTTACAAGGACTAATTACGAACGATAAACCTAATAGGTTGAAAATCCAAAGTCATCGAAGGTCACTAGTTCATTCGAATAATGCAGCTTTAGTGTCAAAGGAGATCAGTGCAATTACACTGACCACTTGTTGTTATTTCCTGATAACATTAACGAATTACTGACGAAGAGCTTATAAAACACTTTGAAGTTCTTCCGATAGCTTAGCTGTTGGTTAAAAAAAAGAAATAAATGTCCCCTCAAGCAGCTGCTTGTCACAGAAGTCTGACCAGAGCCTGTCAGATTTATACGCCATAGTATAAAAGGTCTGTGAGGATGGCGGAACCTCGGCAGAAAAACGACACGAACATCCATGCCTTCTCTGGGGTTCGAACCCAGGCACTTTTGATCAGTAGGCAAGCGTGCTAACCACTGGGCCACATGACGGTTAGGATCCAGATATTGAAGGAGCTCCACTCTAATGATGAATCAATATCATTGAAAAATTTCTGAAAAATGTTTAAAAGTCCATGCCACTAAATATTATAAATTTCGTTAAAAACGTATAAATAAAATAAGAATAATAAATAAATACCCCCTCAAGCAGCTGCTTGCCACAGAGGTCTTACAGGAGCCTGTCAGTTTATATGCCATAGTAGAAGGTCTGAGGTGCCTTAAAGATTTTGATTTCCGAACTTAATTACAGTTACAATTATTAAGACTTCTTTAAGATCATCCATGTCCCAAATATTGATCAAAATTTTTGCAGAGAAGAAAGCGAAAAAATTTCACTTTTGTAATAACACTTTGGAGTACCTATCTTTCCAGAGTTTATCCTTTTTAGTTCGTTTTCAGAAAAATCTAAAAAAAGATTACTTTAGGTTGAACAGGTATTCATGAAATATTTCGATTCACACTTTCCGAATATTCCAATAACGACAATTGCGCCCTCTAGAGGTGGGAAAAAGTAGAAATAGCAAAATTTTTGGCGTTTATTTACAAACGATATACTGTCTTTATAACGGAATTTCGAAATTTTGATGGCGGAATGTGAAGGTCATGAAGAGGGCAGCCAACCTTAATCACGTGAAGTGGCATTGAGCCCTCTTGGAGAGAGTTTTTTCAATTCCGTATAGATAATATTGAATGGTTGTGAAAGCCATGAAGAATAGAAATTTGTAATCGAAATGAATATAGGAATTTTAATTACAAGTAATGCAGTTTTGTTAATAAGTAGCACAATTAATAAATTAATATTATGCATAGCGTATGACTTGTAATGTTCAATCAGGGCCGGACTTATGCATGTGTTCTGCGTGGATATTTGCCTAGATCACGCAGAACGGTTTTCCAGTCCGGATTTCAGCATCTTTCGGTCAGAGCGGCGCCATGCGGGGATTATCACGAAGGTCCATTCCATTGATGCAGCGCCTAGCTAAGCCGACCACTTACCTGTCGGCCACCCAGCGTAATCCCGGGCAAGCGTTTACAAAGGGAAGCGTCCACGCCTCAGTGATACTCTTTTGAAAGGAGTCTAGCACCAGAACTGCCCCTGTCTGAAGCCCTGAAAGAGAATTCCCCCGGCTCACGGCACAACGGTCCCGTGAAGGACAGTCACGTGGTTGTGGCCAAGGATGCGGACTCTGGAAGTTTCTAATTTTCGTCCGGCACCCTATACCACCCCCTAGCGGAGAGTTGAGAGAGCCAATGATAATTCTCCACGACAGCGATCTTTTGTGACTGTGAGAGGAAGAAATAGAGTTCTTCTGATGTGGTCGTGAGAGATGGACAGTTCTTCTGGTGGTGACGGTGAGAGAGGACAGAGTTGTTGGGTTGGATTGTTTTACCTCTGAGCGGCACTTTTTTGCACACCATGGCTAAATGGCCAGGTCACAAGGACCCCGAAGGCTCAGAGAAGGTTGAGGGAGGGGACCCACTGGAACAGCTGTTGGGAGACAGATGGTAGCCTCCCGTCAAGGCCATCCAGCGTGTTCTTTAACGTGTACAGGGTATGGCTCTCCCGCACACGGGGCCACGGCTTAACGTCCCATCTGACGGACGGCAGCCTTTCCAAGCCCATCGGTGTCCCCTACTGACCGTGGGCAGGGCGGGGAATTTTGCGGAGATAAATCTCAACGCTGACCCAGCTGGGACTCGAACCTGGGAACTACAGATTACGAGCTTGGCGCGCTACCGACTGAGCCACCCCCGCCACGAGAGAGGACAGAGAGGTTGGACGGTTGGCTTTCGATGGAACTCATAAAGTTTAGTTAGTAGGGGAGTGAGCACTTGTTAGTAAAAAGATGTGATCACGACAGTCTACTGAAATTGTAAGTTCTGTTGAGTATGTTTGTGGAATTGAAATAATTGATTGTGGAATTTTGTGGATTGTGGAATTGAATTTGTGGAATTGAATCAGTGATGTTTAAGTTGTAAATAAATGTCTTTTGTAAGTGTAAGAAAAATACCATTACCTGCCTTTAGTCATTCCTTTTGTCTGGGGAGGAGGACTTTGTTTCCCAGTGGGATACTGGCCCATGAAATAATTAATACTCTACGATCGCGGCAAAACCAAATAGGGGGGGGGGATTCATTAATATTAAGAAACGAAATACTTGATTAATCACGGTAAAAAAGAAGGAAAACCCATATAACATTTTGGTGACGTGAGCCAGGATTTTCGTTGTACAGTCGCTCAAAAAAGTATCCGAACACTATGGTTGATTACAGAATGCAGAAAAAATATCTGGCAACGATTTTTTTAGAAATTAGTGATCTGGCTTGAGTGAATGAATGAATGAGTGATATTTTTTAATATATATAATGCGTATGAATATATAATGCAATGAATATGGAGCGTGCGCAGTTACCGTTCACAGCAAACTGGAGCGGTTGCGGTTAATGTTCACAGCACATTGGATCGTGTGAGCTCACAAAGACCTGGATCGTGTGGGCTTACTCACGGAAATATTGAGCGTGTGTAGTTACCGTTCACAGCAAACTGGAGCGTGTGCAGTAACTGCACACGCTCCAGATATTTTTCCTGAATTCTGTAATCACGTGACACGAAGGTTGCCAGATCACTAATTTCTAAAAAAAATCGTTGCCAGATATTTTTTCTGAATTTTGTAATCAACCATGGTGTTCGGATACTTTTTTGAGCGACTGTAGGTGGTCATATTATTTTGATACTAGATCGTGTGGGCTCACTCACCGAAATATTGAGCCTGTGCAGTTACCGTTCACAGCAAACTGGAGCGTGTGCAGTAACTGCACACGCTCCAGTTTGCTGTGAACGGTAACTGGAGCGTGTACAGTTGCTGTACACGCTCCAGATATTTTTCCTGAATTCTGTAATCACGTGATACGTCGGTTGCCAGATCACTAATTTCTAAAAAAAATCGTTGCCAGATATTTTTTCTGAATTCTGTAATCAACCATAGTGTTCGGATATTTTTTAATATATATAATGCGTATGAATATATAATGCAATGAATATGGAGCGTGTGCAGTTACCGTTCACAGCAAACTATAGCGGTTGCGGTTAATGTTCACAGCACATTGGATCGTGTGAGCTCACAAAGACCTGGATCGTGTGGGCTCACTCACGGAAATATTGAGGGTGTGCAGTTACCGTTCACAGCAAACTGGAGCGGTTGCAGTTAATGTTCACAGCACATTGGATCGTGTGAGCTCACAAAGATCTGGATCATGTGGGCTCACTCACAGAAATATTGAGCGTGTACAGTTACCGTTCGCAGCAAACTGGAGCGGTTGCGGTTAATGTTCACAGCACATTGGATCGTGTGAGCTCACAAAGATCTGGATCGTGTGGGCTCACTCACGGAAATATTGAATGTGTGCAGTTACCGTTCACAGCAAACTGGAGCGGTTGCGGTTAATGTTCACAGCGCATTGGATCGTGTGAGCTCACTCACGGAAATATTGAGCGTGTGCAGTTACCGTTCACAGCAAACTGGAGTTCAATTCCAGTTTGCTGTGAATGGTAACTGGAGCGTGTACAGTTGCTGTACACGCTCCAGATATTTTTCCTGAATTCTGTTATCACGTGACACGAAGGTTGCCAGATCACTAATTCCTAAAATAACCGTTTCCTAAAAACCGTTCCCGTAATTCCTAAAAAATTTTATTTTGTAAAAACATTTTCAAAAAAAACTGGCCACCACAGTGAGTTCAATTTCAGAAACCCGAAGTTTAAACAAAGATTGCTGGGGAATGAACATCTGTTAGTTTCCTGATAAAAAAAAATATTCCAGAGCATTATGCGCAAGTCAGAATAGTACATTGGCGACAAATATAGCATGTACAACACATAATGTATATCAGCAATTGCATCCAAGCTTTCAAAAAGTCACTCTTGAATTCTACGATAGCTCTACAGAAGGAAATGCTAAATACCTTCTCTCCAAAGCAATTTTGTACACTTTACAGATCTCTGGTCCTCACACAGGGGCAATATCATAGAGGCAATTTCACAGACTCTCTATATTACAGCCTTTCATTTTACAGGAGGTAATCTACAGACCTACAGGATTTTTAAACAAAGATTTTATAAAATTTACATAAATGATTGGAAATTAAAATAATTTTAATCAAACAAACTTTAATTTTATTTACTTCACCTAGATCCTGACTTTCCTTACTTTCATTTCTGCAAATGCTTTAACAATCTTCTTAACATTAAATTTATTGGTCATTCATTTTCTATAGGTGAAAAGGCAAGTCTTGATGACCTTTCTTCTGTCATTTTATTTCTGAGATAATTTTGTAAATGAGCATTCCGATATTGCAGCATTAAAAACAGCAAAATAATCTCTGGTAGAGCTAAAATAAGAGAGTAGTTTTGAATAATCAATAAAATAACTACTTCCGTTATAGCAGAAATTTTTTTATTTCCGGTTTCAAACTAGTCCTAAATTCTAGAAGTGGATCACCAAATGCAGACCTTAAGAAAAATTTATATTCCTTGTTGGTAAGCTTCGCTTTCACCCCATCGTTATTGCTTATAATGTTTCTGGATGCAAGACGACGAAGTTCTCAGCGATCTCATTTAAACCCTTAAAACGCGTTTCTGTCGTAAGTAAAGTTGAATACCTCCATTTTGAAGCCATTTTGTTCATTCCTAAGCCTCTGGTGCTCGCATAGCCCACCTACATACCACTACCTGTTAGATATTTAGGCACACGGAAGTCTGGAATCTTGGTTCTACACCCCACATTGATGCCATTTCCTGTGCACTTTCATTGAATATATTAATTAATGTTTTCAGAAGACATCGGATCCTTCGCCTCTGTCTTCGAAGACCAATAACAACTTGTTTCTCGATTCGATTCGTACAAACATTGTAATGCAATGTGCAGCAATTGAGAGGGTTTTGAAAAGTCATCATCTGAATATTGCAGAAATTTAGAGACGGTACCTATTGATTGCGAAATGTTTGAAGTATTTCCAGGAGAAAATTGTCAGAAAATATCTGTTGGTATCTCTTTTCTTAAATCCTGTTTTCTCGATACCTCCATCTTTGCTATTTCTTTTGCACAGCGGAAATGTGAAATGACTTCTTTTCCTTTTACGAATGTTTCCCTTGTTCCAGAAACGGACATCTAAAAGACAGTTGCTCTCAGTGGTTGTAAATTTTTAATTAAAAGTGAGGGCCCCACTTCGGTTCTGGGCCCTACTACAGTCGCACCACGTGCGCCATTGGATGAGACACATCTGTGTATATTTATTTATTTCTATTCCTTTATTTAAATCATTTCTTATTAGAAATACGTATCCGACTAACGCGATTTCATATTACGTGAATTTTCTGAAGAACGCATCTATCGTGTTAGTGGGGGACGGTTACATGATAAAATTACACAGGAAAAAATTACACGTGATAAAATACACTGCTAAAATTACACATGGACAGAATTACACAAGGAATAAATTACACATGGAAAAAATTACACGTGATGAAATTACACAGACAGAATTACACAAGGAATAAATTACACATGGAAGAAATTACACATGGAAAAAATACATAAAAAATTATACTATTCAATTTTTATTTAAAATTTATTAAATTATTTGGTTGTCATATCAAATACTTAAACTTTCCTATAATTACAAAAATTTTCACTTAAAAAATACATAGATAAAATTAAATTTAAATATAAAACATCAAATAAAAATACTAAATCATATGAGCTATGCAACGCAAGAAAACCAATCGTCTATTAGAGTCGTAATTCTGTACAATTATTGAAATACGTTGTTTTAAAGAAATGTACCTACCACGTCTGGGGTTTCGTTGACCAGTTAAATGCTGCAAATAGTTTGTATGTTGTACGGATAATTCTTTGAAGATGTTGTCCAGAAATTTTCAAACAGTTGGATGGGAACACTGAAAAAGTGATCAAGTCCGTAGTGCCATCCTTCGATACAATTTATAGTCCTTGCTATGCAGTTGGCTGCAGATTGCCTATGGTTCCAAATAGAAATATTAAATAGAGGTTGTCTGTAAGTGACGTTCCTGAGCTGTCGACCCCGAACATATGTACGTTCGAAATAAAGGAGAATTTGCTCGATTTGTTCATTACATTCGTTTAAATCAGAGAACAGATCAGCAACTTCTAAAAATGCTTCCAGCACTTCTTCTGGTAATAGGGCAAGTGATAATAACAGTTTAATGTGTATCGCAAATGACTGATTAGATTCATATAAAGATTTCAACCCACATTCATTTACTTTGCGCAGAATAGATTGTGATAAATGGAAAACATGCATCCACTGGAACCTCTGGGCAGGGCTGGATTAACCATTAAGCAAAGTAATCACGTGCTTAGGCACCACAGAGTATTCCCCCTTAGCTATCATGCCCCTTAACTCACAATTACGTGATCTCGAGAGCATACTTTTTAATTTTGAAAATCCTCTTTCTACAGAAATCGATGTTGGTGGACAATTTTTAAGAAAGATATTCTAATGGAGAAATATCATTATTTGTACGAAACAAAACATCTTTTATTCCATTGCTTTCTAACCTTGAAGATACGTAGCATTTCAGCATACATGGATCAAAAGATACAAAATAATGCTTATTGAATTGTTGCCTACTTATAATTTCAGCACTTATTGAGTCTTGATGTCTTGTCAGTTAAGAGATGGAAGGGCCGAGGGGGGGGGGGCACCATTGTTGGGCTGTGCTTAGGGCATCAGTTGGCCTTAATCCGGTCCTGCCTCTGGGTTAAACTGAATAGTTATAAAATAACGAATTTGCCAACGGAGGCTGCAGATTTTGTACTATGTGTAATTTTTTCTTCGTGTAGTTTCTTCCTTGTGTAATTTTTGCTGTGTTATTTTATTCCGTGTAATTTTTTCCTGTGTAATTCTGTCCTGACACCGTGGGGGACATGGGTTTTTGTATATAGCGACTGACAGGGGATCAGCCTAATTCTGCCTTTGCTGCAGAAGTGGTACAGCTGTTTTAAATTGCACTTAGGAGTAATTCAAATCGTAGATTTCAGAAAAAAATCCGAATTTTGATATTTAACATGCTCTTTAAGGCAAAATAAAAAAACCCAACTTTTATCTATACTTGCTAATAGCGCGAAACTTAGTGCCTGTGGATATTTCTTAGAAAACCTACGGAATTCACAAATCCTTTGTTTTCTCTAGTTCATGGCTTGGTTCAATGTGACCCCTTCTATAACCTTGTAATTTCAATAAAAGATCAATTAACTTCTTTAGTGGAATGTCCTTCCATAATCAACAGGCTGTAGGAAAGGTTCCGAGTGACGATTAATGTTTTCAGAAGACACTGGACCCTTGGCTCTGTCTTCGAAGACCAATAACAACAAATGAGGACATGCATTTGCGATTTACAGATCAAAGATATGATCAAATGTAACTGGCTCCAATGCCTTCTCACCTCCATGGGGATACTGAAACCTTTATTACAACCTCCTCCATTAGCAGGAGGTTTCATAAATGTGGTCTTTAATCTCGCCGACTTCTTTGCCCCTCATCCTACTTCACAGAAGGGAGGGACTGAAGTGGGACCGGCAGAGGGCGTTCAGTACTCTTTACTGATGAGTCCAGATTTGATCATCAAACGACTCAAGATGGATTCAGATCTAGAGAGAACAAGGGACGAACATCATCGAAAAGATACACTTACAGAAGGGCAGGGACATGTCTGTGCAGGTATTTTATGGGTTATATATCGCTGCACCGTCCCTACTGGCACAATAATGGCTCTCTGGTGCAGATATGAAATCCTCGACCCTTATATGTGCGATAGATAAAAAATAAATAAATACCCCCTCAAGCAGCTGCTTGCCACAGAGGTCTGACAGGAGCCTGTCAGTTTATATGCCACAGTAGAAGATCTGAGAGGATGGCAGGACCTCAGCAGAATAACGACACTAACATCCATGCCTTACCCGGGGCTCGAAGATAGATAGGGCTGAGCGAAATCCAGTCGCCAATGGCGAGTGATTTTCCTTTCGTGACTTGTTGCATTTCAAGCTGGGAAAAATTTCACCACTGGAACATTTGCAAGAAAAGAACAACTTTCACGCTACAATGAAATATCGTTAAAAACTTAATCACTATCCGAGCTGTTTCAGTATTTTTTAATAAATCAAAATAGCATTTCGATCGGTGAATACAGGAGAGTAGAGATGTGAGTCCTTTCCTGTTGCACGGATTACACAATGATATTCAGACCACCGTAACTTGACATGCTTCGACTATTAACGTCTTTAACTCAGCTGTGTTAAACCTGGTATGGAAATATCGTTAATTTCGTTGCTTGTGATATTTTTTTCCAAGGCATATAAAATCAGGAAAAAATGTTTTGTCTGACCCGTCGCAGTCTTCTGCATTCTCTCTTCCTCCTCCCCTCCTCCCCTCTGATACTCTCTACCACAGATCAAGTCCTTATATCTGCACAGCAAGAGACTTTCTCTCTCACCCTTGATCTGAGATTTTGTTATGGGACCTGTTTCATCTTTGACATATGCAAATATAAATTATTTTCGTTCTTTAAATTTAAATCAAGAAAATGCATTTACTGATAATTCTCCTTTCGTTATTAGTGCAGATTTTTTAGCAGGACATTCTTACGAAATAAAGACATGTAAATGTGGTAAACCTGGTAAAACCATATGGTCTATAAATAAGAAAAATAAAATATAATTTTTTGTTTCAGCATTTTGTCATAAAGATAAAAAAAGTTCAAAGTATGTTTAATTATCTCCATTGATAATTGTTGAAGCTGGAAAAATATGCGTTGGAGCTGCACAACTTAATTAAGATAAATGCTTTACATGTCGTATTGTGTGAAACGATTAAGATTAAAATGTCAAAAATGCTGTTAATGCATGGATGTACTGTTCACTATGGAATCTCTTGTTGACTTTGTACCTAACGTACTACATTAAGAAGCTTAGAAAAGGAAAAGGACTCAAAATAGATGCGAGCACCATCTGTAATTAAAATTATATTATTTTAGGAATTGCCACCATTAAAATATTTCTTTGTTTGTAAAATTTTGTATTTTTAAGTAATAATTAACAATTTGGCAACAAAGAGTTCATAGGTAACAATTGAATGACTTAATAATTACGTTGTGGCAAGATGACGAAAAGTTTAATTTCTTAAAAATATTTTTGAATTTAAAATTCATGTGTTTGGCCAATTTGAATTAAAGAGTAAGATGTTAAAGTGCCTCGATTTCTAGTCGTAAATATAAGCAACGAAGATCTACAACTTTAGGACATCAGGTAAACACAGCCGCGACGTGATCTTGACAGAAGTTTACTTCCGTGCAGAGACATCGACTGACGGGATCTTCCTAAATTTGCAGGTATGATGTAAAAGATACGAAATTATTGTTTAGAAATGAATAATGTATAAATTTTATGTTATAAGACACAAGAAATGTAAATATTATATTGTATTCGCATAACATAAAAATGCACCAATAATTTTGTACATATTAACATACCACAGAAAAATTTGAATATCACGATGTAGACAACACGATTGCCTAAACAGGGGCGTAGCGAACGTATTGTTGGGGGGGAGGGGGAGGGGGAAGAAGATAACTAAAATTTTCCAACTCGGAAATCGAATGTTGCGTACTGAGAAAATGAGTGCTTGGCTTTAATTAAGTTACCTCGATTTTTCCAACTCTTCTTAATTTCACAAAATCAATCCCAAAATTCACAACTCTCCTGTATTTTACCAATTAGTTTCGAATTTCGCCAACTGAAGGAGAGTTGTGAAAATCGAGGCCAAGTTGCCTCGATTTTCCTAACTGTCCTTAATTTCACGAAAACAATCCCAATTTTTCCAACTCACCTGTATTTTAAAAAGTGGTTCCGAATTTCGCCAACTAGATTTAGCCAAGTTGCCTCGATTTTCCTAAATTTCCCAAAACCAATACCAGTTTTCACAACTCACTTGTATTTTACCAAGTGGCTGCGAATTTTGCCAACTAAATTAGATTTGGCCAAGTTACCTCGATTTTCCCAACTCTTCTTAATTTCACAAAACCAATCCCAAAAATTCACAACTCACCTGTATTTCACCAAGTGGCTTCGAATTTTGCCAAATAGTTTTGTCCAAGTCACTTCGAATTTTCCCAACTCTCCTTAATTTCAAAAAAACAATCCCAATTTTCTCAGCTCGCCTGTATTTTACCAAGTTGATTCCAATTTTTCCAATTGCCCTAGATTTTGCAAAGTTTGCCTCGATTTTGCCAACGCGCCATAATTTTGCAGAAAAATATCCCAATTTTTAGATCTCCTGAATTATGCCGAGTTATTCCGAATTTTGACAACTTCCCAAGATTTTGCTAAGTTGTCTTGATTTTGTGAACTCACCTGTATTTTACATGGCTTCCAATTTTATCAAATGTCCTATATCTTGCCAATTTTTCTAGACTTTGCCAACTGCCCTAGATTTTGCCCAGTTGCCTGAATTTTGCCAACCCCCAAGATTTTACTAAGTTGTCCCGATTTTCCCAACTCACCTGTATTTTAGAATGTGGCTTCGAATTTTGCCAACTGTCCTAGACTATGCAAAGTTGCCTCGATTTTTACAATTACCCTAGATTTTACTAACTCCCCTTAATTTAACAAAAAAAAAGAATTCAAATTTTCACAACTCACCTGGATTTTGCAAAGTCGCTTCGAAATTTGCCAACTCCGATTTACTTTGGGGGGGAGCGTCATCATCTTTACCAGTGGATTAAGGACAGCTTAATAGTGGTTAAAATACTTGATGAAATCAACTGAGGACTGTGAAGTTTCCTGTTCTATAGATATTTTCTTTATCAATTAGCTCATTTATAAACTTCCGTTCTTTTTATTATTACCAATTCTTTTTCAAAATTGTGTTCTGGAGAAATTATTTATTTCCTTTTTCTTTCGTAAAAAGTTGACTTCTTGCATTTTTATAGTTTGTTTATATAAACTTTTTAAACGGACAGTTCACTCACCACACATTACTAGTGATGCGAACTATCGATTTATCGACAGTTTTTTATTATCGGAAAAAAGTTATCGATATACTATCGGTCAGAAAACTTCTCTTTCGATCATCATAGACAGTTTAGAACATAACACAAATTTTTAAAAACGCAAACTCCATCAAGCAATATTTTTATTGTATGATAGAGAAATAAATAAAACATGCACGAACGTATTAATTATTCAGATTCGATAACATTTCTCTTGCTTTTAAAGTAACTACACCTAGCATACGATTCATGTGGTATAAATAGGGTGTCCATACGGCCCAGTCTTAAGAGAATTGTCTCGTTGCCACGAGAAAAGTTTTCGAGACATCCAAATGTCCTGGATCTTTTGTAACGATATATAATTGGCTCTCAATTTACATGGGTTAAATTAACACGTTTTTGAAATAACTCGCTCAATGTATTTACGCTTTTTTTAATTTGCATGAATAGCGTGGTTTTTTCTGTGCAACCAAACAGTTGCCACTTGTATGGGAAAGTCATTCTATGTGCACGTTAAAGAACATGCTGGATGGCCTTGACAGGAGGCACTTCTGTCTCCCAACAGCTGTTCCAGTGGGTCCCCTCCCCCAACCTTCTCTGAGCCTTTGGGGTCCTTGGGAGCTAGCCATTTAGTCCATTATATGCAAAAAATGTTGCTCAAAGGTAAAACAACCCAACCCACCAAAGAGTCAATGAATACTGGTGACGTAGTTCAGTGCTGTCGGCGAGGTACGAAGTTCACCTCAAAGACCGAAGGTAAAGGTTTCGAATTATCCGTGCCACGAGAAAGGTCACACGTATCCAACACAAGTGACAGCAATAATAAAAGTCACACACCTCTGTGAAACAGGCTTATTGTGAATCTATGCAATGAATCTAAGAATGAGAGAATTACTGCTTCTTCCCCCTGTTGCGAAGTGTCAGTCATGCATAGACAGGCTTCATATATTTCCATACAACCAAACAGGAACAATTAAGAAAAAGTTGAAAATGAAGGTTGGGTGTGTGTTTTGAATAGCATAAAAAAATGTGAGAAACCAATTCGTTTATTTAAATTTATTTTACAGTACAGAAAAAGCTTATTCATTTTTGTTATAAAATTCTTATTTTTCATCAGAAACCAATTTTTTCAGAACTCTTTTCAGTTCTTAATTTTTTTATAAAATTACAGACATGCTAAGTCGATATTCAGTTTGCAAAAACGGAAAGTTTGATAGGAAGGAATGAACTCAGTGCTATTCCTTCTATATACAGTGCTATTCGTTTGTAGCAATTAGGCAAGTGTGAAGAAGAACACCAACCCGACTCCTGGTTAAAACCAGTTGCTAGAAATCGGAAAGATCTCCTGGTTAAGCACCAGGAGATCTTTCCGGCACTCTATGTGCTAGAAACCAGTTGCACATACAGTGTTTTCATAGCAAATGGCATAGCAACTGGTTTCTAGCACATACAGTGCTTTCCTAGCACTGTATGTGCTAGAAACCAGTTGCTCTACCATTTGAGCTTAAGTTGCTCTACCACACTTGCTTAAGAAAGGTTGTGATGGTTGTGCTGTGAAGCTTTAGCATTGTGAGTACTTACTTTCAGTTCTTACTGCCATGAGACTCCTGATCTCTAGCAAAACCATTTCACAACTGAGAACAATCGTTCAACGGTAGATGATGCTCCAAGCAAGCAAAAGATAATTTTAATAATATAAAAAATTACCTTCAATAACATCAGCGCAAACAAAATATATTTTCCTCAAAACGATTAAAAAGTTTTGCCCTCTTTGAATCACATTTGCAATCTGTTTCCCAAACAGTCTGCAAATCCCGTGTATATGCAAATTATAACATTATCAAGCATAGTAAGGTTGCGAAGTAAGAAAAGCAGAGTAAGAAAGTTGTAGAATTAAAAACTGGACATGTTTACGAACCGGCCAGGACAAGAGCTGAAAACAAAAAAAATCGAAGCCACTGTAAAATACCGGTGAGCCTATGCCATATACGTCAGGCGCATAGTCAGAGAGGTGCTAATGCAATCTCAAATATTTGAAAGCTATACATTAGAAAATGAGAAAACTATCCATAGGCGAGGTTCAAGGGTTTGAAGAAAACGCTGCATTATCTGAAATTGAGTAAAAAGACACCAAAACAGTTGCAATTTGTTAGGGTATAGAAATTGGGTATTTTACCTCTTATTTTTAATCTGCAATCGTGAAAGACTATAAATATAGTAGTCATAACTTTTATTATATTATATTATTACAGGGGGGGGGGACTCTTATGGTACATGTGCGTTCGAAGTAGTTAAGGTAGAGGAAACTTACTCTATACGTTATCTAGTCACCGTAGGTATAACTGAATATTTGATATTTATGTTATAATAAACGGTTCAAAGTGGATATCACAACACCGCGAAGGAAGTGATGTATGCACTCGAAACTGACCGGATGGAAGCTATCAGGCTGGACATTCCATCAATGAGATGATTAATGGTAATATAATTATATTAATATATTAATTATAAAACAGTTATATTAATTATATTAATATATTAATTATAAAATAATTATATAATTATAAATATAATTATATTAATATATTAATTATAGTAATTATACTAATGTCCCAAACAGCATCTAAATCGGCATGCAAGTGTAACAGGTTCATCACGGAGGGTGCTGGCGAAGGAGGTGATCATTAACGTTCCACACATGCTCAATGGGCGACAAATCTGAGAAGTATGGTGGCCATAGGAGAATATACAGACCTTGAAGACTATCCATCATGGCACGTGAAGTGTGTGGGTGGTGTTGTCCTGCTTCAGAATAAGTCGAGACGTGGTGGTAACGAAGGGTCTGGCCACAGGATTAACGATGTCATCGATATATCATGTCGCTGTTAGCACGCCAGAAACGTAGAGCAGAGGTGTCAGGCTGCCAAGTTCAATGCCATCCCATACCATTTTAACAAGGTGAGGAGAAGTACCATGACTAATGGGATAGGCTTCCTTGAATCGTTCACTATGCCGACGCCATGCAGAAAAATTACCGTAGGCATGCCAAAACAGAATCGGAACTCATCTGTGAACAACACTCTAGTCAACTAATACAAAATCATAAAAAATTCTTGTCATTCCTGCCGGGCTCTAATGCCTATTCATGTTATATCATTATATATATATATTTTCTCAAAGCCGGGCAACATGTCTGTATATTTTTTTTTATTTTTAATGTCATTCCTGCCGGGCTCTAATGCCTGTTCATATCATTTCATTTTGTTTTTACTTTCATCACTGCCGGGCAACATGCCGGTATTTTTTATTTTATTTTTATTGTCATTCCTGCCGGGCTCTAAAGCCTGTTCATGTCATTTCATTTTGTTTTTGCTTTCATCACAGCAGGGCAATATGCCTGTATTTTTCAATTTATTTTTATTGTCATTCCTGCCAGGCTCTAAAGCCTGTTCATGTCACTTCATTTTGTTTTTACTTTCATCACAGCAGGGCAACATGCCTGTATTTTTCATTTTATTTTTATTGTCATTCCTGTTGGGCTCTAAAGCCTGTTCATGTCATTTCATTTTGTTTTTACTTTCATCACTGGCAGGCAACATGCCTGTAATTTATATTTTATTTTTACTTGTCATTCCTGCCGGGCCCTAAAGCCTGTTCATGTCATTTCATTTTGTTTTTACTTTCATCACTGCCGGGCAACATGCCTGTACTTTTTATTTTATTTTTACTTGTCATTCCTGCCGGGCCCTAAAGCCTGTTCATGTCATTTCATTTTGTTTTTATTTTCATCACTGCGGGGCAACATGCCTGTATTTTTCATTTTATTTTTATTGTCATTCCTTCTGGGCTCTAAAGCCTGTTCATGTCATTTCATTTTGTTTTTACTTTCATCACAGAAGGGCAACATGCCTGCATTTTTCATTTTATTTTTATTGTCATTCCTTCTGGGCTCTAAAGCCTGTTCATGTCATTTCATTTTGTTTTTACTTTCATCACAGCAGGGCAACATGCCTGTATTTTTCATTTCATTTTTATTGTCATTCCTGCCGGGCTCTAAAGCCTGTTCATGTCATTTCATTTTGTTTTTATTTTCATCATTGCCGGGCAACATGCCTTTACTTTTTATTTTATTTTTACTTGTCATTCCAGCCGGGCTCTAAAGCCTGTTCATGTCATTTCATTTTGTTCTTATTTTCATCACTGCCGGGCAACATGCCTATACTTTTTATTTTATTTTTACTTGTCATTCCTGCTGGGCTCTAAAGCCTGTTCATGTCATTTCATTTTGTTTTTACTTTCATCACAGCAGGGCAACATGCCTGTATTTTTCATTTTATTTTTAATGTCATTCCTGCCGGGCTCTAAAGCTTGTTCATGTTATTTCATTTGGTTTTTACTTTCATCACAGCAGGGCAACATGCCTGTAATTTTCATTTTATTTTTATTGTCATTCCTGCCGGGCTCTAAAGCCTGTTCATGTCTTTCATTTTGTTTTTACTTTCATCACTGCCGGGCAACATGCCTGTACTTTTTATTTTATTTTTACTTGTCATTCCTGCCGGGCTCTAAAGCCTGTTCATGTCATTTCATTTTGTTTTTACTTTCATCACAGCAGGGCAACATGCCTTTATTTTTCATTTTATTTTTATTCTCATTCCTGCCGGGCTCTAAGGCCTGTTCATGTCATTTCATTTTGTTTTTATTTTCATTACAGTAGGGCAACATGGCTGTATTTTTTATTTTATTTTTATTCTCATTCCTGCCGGGCTCTAAAGCCTGTTCATGTCATTTCATTTTGTTTTTACTTTCATCACCGCCGGGCAACATGCCTGTATTTTTTATTTTATATTTATTGTCATTCCTGCTGGGCTCTAAAGCCTGTTCATGTCATTTCACTTTGTTTTTGTTTTCATCACTGCCAGGCAACATGCCTGTATTTTTTATTTTATTTTTATTGTCATTCCTGCCGGGCTCTAAAGCCTGTTCATGTCATTTCATTTTGTTTTTATTTTCATCACTTCCGGGCAACATGCCTGTACTTTTTATTTTATTTTCACTTGTCATTCCTACCGGGGTCTAAAGCTAGTTCATGTCATTTCATTTTGTTTTTATTTTCATCACTTCCGGACAACATGCCTGTACTTTTTATTTTATTTTCACTTATCATTCCTGCCGGTCTCTAAAGCCTGTTCATGTCATTTCATTTTGTTTTTACTTTCATCAGAGCAGGGCAACATGCCGGTATTTTTTTTTTATTTTTATTGTCATTCCTGCCGGGGTCTAAAGCCTGTTAATGTCATTTTATTTTGTTTTTATCTTCATCACAGCAGGGCAACATGCCTGTATTTTTCATTTTATTTTTATTTTCATTCCTGCCGGGCTCTACAGCCTGTTCGTGTCATTTCATTTTGTTTTTACTTTCATCACTGCCGGGAAACATTCCTGTATCTTTTATTTTATATTTATTGTCATTCCTGCCGGGCTCTAAAGCCTGTTCATGTCATTTAACTTCTTTTTTTTTTCATCACTGCCAGGCAACATGCCTGTACCTTTTATTTTATTTTTACTTGTCATTCCTGCCGGGCTCTAAAGCCTGTTCATGTCATTTCATTTTGTTTTTACTTTCATCACAGCAGGGCAACATGCCTTTATTTTTCATTTTATTTTTATTGTCATTCCTGCCGGGCTTTAAAGCCTGTTCATGTCATTTCATTTTATTTTTACTTTCATCACAACAGGGCAATATGCCTGTATTTTTTATTTTATTTTTATTGTCATTCCTGCCGGTCTCTAAAGCCTGTTCATGTCATTTCATTTTGTTTTTACTATCATCACAGATGGGCAACATGCATGTAATTTTTATTTTATTTTTATTGTCATTCCTGCCGGGCTATAAAGCCTGTTCATGTCATTTCATTATGTTTGCATTTTCATCACTGCCGGGCAACATGCCTGTACTTTCTCTTTTATTTTTACTTGTCATTCCTGCCGGGCTCTGAAGCCTGTTCATGTCATTTCATTTTGTTCTTATTTTCATCACTGCCGGGCAACATGCCTGTACATTTTATTTTATTCTTACTTGTCATTCCCGCCGGGCTCTGAAGCCTGTTCATGACGTTTCATTTTGTTTTTACTTTCATCACAGCAGGGCAACATGTCTGTACTTTTTATTTTATTTTTATTGTCATTCCTGCCGGTCTCTAAAGCCTGTTCATGTCATTTCATTTTGTTTTTACTTTCATCACAGAAGGGCAATATGCATGTAATTTTTATTTTATTTTTATTGTCATTCCTGCCGGGCTATAAAGCCTGTTCATGTCATTTCATTATGTTTGCATTTTCATCACTGCCGGGCAACATGCCTCTACTTTCTCTTTTATTTTTACTTGTCATTCCTGCCGGGCTCTAAAGCCTGTTCATGTCATTTCATTTTGTTCTTATTTTCATCACTGCCGGGCAACATGCCTGTACATTTTATTTTATTCTTACTTGTCATTCCTGCCGGGCTCTGAAGCCTGTTCATGACGTTTCATTTTGTTTTTACTTTCATCACAGCAGGGCAACATGTTTGTACTTTTTATTTTATTTTTATTGTCATTCCTGCCGGTCTCTAAAGCCTGTTCATGTCATTTCATTTTGCTTTTACTTTCATCACAGAAGGGCAACATGCTTGTACTTTTTATTTCATTTTTATTGTCATTCCTGCAGGGCTCTAAAGCCTGTACATGTCATTTCATTTTGTTTTTACTTTCATCATTGCCGGGCAACATGCCTGTAATTTTTATTTTATTTTTATTGTCATTCCTGCCGGGCTCTAAAGCCTGTTCATGTCATTTCATTTTGTTTTTACTTTCATCAGGGCAGGGCAACATGCCTGTAATTTTTATTTTTATTGTCATTCCTGTCGGGCTCTAAAGCCTGTTCATGTCATTTCATTTTTGTTTTTACTTTCATCAGGGCAGGGCAACATGCCTGTAGTTTTTATTTTATTTTTATTGTCATTCCTGCCGGGCTCTAAAGCCTGTTCATGTCATTTCATTTTGTTTTTACTTTCATCACAGCAGGGCAACATGCCTGTATTTTTCATTTTATTTTTATTGTCATTCCTGCCGGGCTCTAAAGCCTGTTCATTTCATTTTGTTTTTATTTTCATCACTGCCGGGCAACATGCCTGTACTATTTATTTTATTTTTACTTGTCATTCCTGCCGGGCTCTAAAGCCGGTTCATGTCATTTCATTATGTTTTTACTTTCATCACTGCCGGGCAAAATGCCTGTATTTTTTATTTTATTTTTACTTGTCATTGCTGCCCGGCTCTAAAGCCTGTTCATGTCATTTCATTTTGTTTTTACTTTCATAACTGCCGGGCAACATGCCTGTACATTCTGTTTTATTTTTACTTGTCATTCCTGCCGGGCTCTAAAGCCTGTTCATGTCATTTCATTTTCTTTTTACTTTCATCACAGAAGGGCAACATGCCTGTAGTTTTTATTTTATTTTTATTGTCATTCCTGCCGGGCTCTAAAGACTGTTCATGTCATGCCATTTTGTTTTTACTTTCATCAGAGCAGGGCAACATGCCGGTATTTTTTATTTTATTTCTATTGTCATTCCTGCCGGGCTCTAAATCCTGTTCATGTCATTTCATTTTGTTTTTTTTTTAATCACTGCCAGGGAACATGCCTGTACTTTTTATTTATTTTTACTTGTCATTCCTGTCGGGCTCTAAAGCCTGTTCATGTCATTTCATTTTGTTTTTACTTTCATCACAGCAGGGCAACATGCCTGTATTTCTCATTTTATTTTTATTGTCATTCCTGCCGGGCTCTAAAGCCTGTTCATGTCATTTCAATATGTTTGCACTTTCATCACTGCCGGGCAAAATGCCTGTATTTTTTATTTTATTTTTACTTGTCATTGCTGCCGGGCTCTAAAGCCTGTTCATGTCATTTCATTTTGTTTTTACTTTTATCACTGCCGGGCAACATGCCTGTACATTCTCTTTTATTTTGACTGTTATTCCTGCCGGGCTCTAAAGCCTTTTCATGTCATTTCATTTTGTTCTTATTTTCATCACTGCCGGGCAACATGCCTGTACATTTATTTTATTCTTACTTGTCATTCCTGCCGGGCTCTAAAGCCTGTTCATGACGTTTCATTTTGTTTTTACTTTCATCACAGCAGGGCAACATGCCTGTACTTTTTATTTTATTTTTATTGTCATTCCTGCCGGTCTCTAAAGCCTGTTCATGTCATTTCATTTTGCCTTTACTTTCATCACAGAAGGGCAACATGCTTGTACTTTTTATTTCATTTTTATTGTCATTCCTGCAGGGCTCTAAAGCCTGTACATGTCATTTCATTTTGTTTTTACTTTCATCACTGCCGGGCAACATGCCTGTACTTTTTATTTTATTTTTATTGTCATTCCTGCCGGCCTCTAAAGCCTGTTCATGTGATTTCATTTTGTTTTTACTTTCATCAGGACAGGGCAACATGCCGGTAATTTTTATTTTATTTTTATTGTCATACCTGCCGGGCTCTAAAGCCTGTTCATGTCATTTCATTTTGTTTTTATTTCAATCACTGCCAGGCAACATGCCGGTACTTTTTATTTTATTTTTACTTGTCATTCCTGCCGGGCTCTAAAGCCTGTTCATGTCATTTCATTTTGTTCTTACTTTCATCACAGCAGCGCAACATGCCTGTATTTTTCATTTTATTTTTATTGTCATTCCTGTCGGGCTCTAAAGCCTGTTCATGTCATTTCATTTTGTTTTTACTTTCATCACAGCAGGGCAACATGCCTGTATTTTTCATTTTATTTTTATTGTCATTCCTGCCGGGCTCTAAAGCCTGTTCATTTCATTTTGTTTTTATTTTCATCACTGCCGGGCAACATGCCTGTACTATTTATTTTATTTTTACTTGTCATTCCTGCCGGGCTGTAAAGCCGGTTCATGTCATTTCATTATGTTTTTACTTTCATCACTGCCGGGCAAAATGCCTGTATTTTTTATTTTATTTCTATTGTCATTCCTGCCGGGCCCTAAATCCTGTTCATGTCATTTCATTTTGTTTTTTTTTCAATCACTGCCAGGGAACATGCCTGTACTTTTTATTTTATTTTTACTTGTCATTCCTGTCGGGCTCTAAAGCCTGTTCATGTCATTTCATTTTGTTTTTACTTTCATCACAGCAGTGCAACATGCCTGTATTTCTCATTTTATTTTTATTGTCATTCCTGCCGGGCTCTAAAGCCTGTTCATGTCATTTCATTATGTTTGCACTTTCATCACTGCCGGGCAAAATGCCTGTATTTTTTATTTTATTTTTACTTGTCATTGCTGCCGGGCTCTAAAGCCTGTTCATGTCATTTCATTTTGTTTTTACTTTTATCACTGCCGGGCAACATGCATGTACTTTCTATTTGATTTTTACTTGTCATTCCTGCCGGGCTCTAAAGCCTGTTCATGTCATTTCATTTTGTTTTTATTTTCATCACTGCCGGGCAACATGCCTGTACTATTTATTTTATTTTTACTGGTCATTCCTGCCGGGCTCTAAAGCCGGTTCATGTCACTTCATTATGTTTTTACTTTCATCACTGCCGGGCAAAATGCCTGTATTTTTTATTTTATTTTTACTTGTCATTGCTGCCGGGCTCTAAAGCCAGTTCATGTCATTTCATTTTGTTTTTACTTTCATAACTGCCGGGCAACATGCCTGTACATTCTGTTTTATTTTTACTTGTCATTCCTGCCGGGCTCTAAAGCCTGTTCATGTCATTTCATTTTCTTTTTACTTTCATCACAGAAGGGCAACATGCCTGTAGTTTTTATTTTATTTTTATTGTCATTCCTGCCGGGCTCTAAAGACTGTTCATGTCATGCCATTTTGTTTTTACTTTCATCAGAGCAGGGCAACATGCCGGTATTTTTTATTTTATTTCTATTGTCATTCTTGCCCTGCCGTAAATCCTGTTCATGTCATTTCATTTTGTTTTTTTTTCAATCACTGCCAGGGAACATGCCTGTACTTTTTATTTTATTTTTACTTGTCATTCCTGTCGGACTCTAAAGCCTGTTCATGTCATTTCATTTTGTTTTTATTTTCATCACAGCAGGGCAACATGCCTGTATTTCTCATTTTATTTTTATTGTTATTCCTGCCGGGCTCTAAAGCCTGTTCATGTCATTTCATTATGTTTGCACTTTCATCACTGCCGGGCAAAATGCTGTATTTTTTATTTTATTTTTACTTGTCATTGCTGCCGGGCTCTTAAGCCTGTTCATGTCATTTCATTTTGTTTTTACTTTTATCATTGCCGGGCAACATGCCTGTACTTTCTATTTTATTTTTACTTGTCATTCCTGCCGGGCTGTAAAGCCTGTTCATGTCATTTCATTTTGTTCTTATTTTCATCACTGCCGGGCAACATGCCTGTACTTTTTATTTTATTTTTACTTGTCATTCCTACCGGGCTCTAAAGCCTGTTCATGTCATTTCATTTTGTTTTTACTTTCATCACAGCAGGGCAACATGCCTGTATTTTTCATTTTATTTTTATTGTCATTCCTCCCGAGCTCTAAAGCCTGTTCATGTCATTTCATTTTGTTTTTACTTTCATCACAGCAGGGCAACATGCCTATATTTTTCATTTTATTTTTATTGTCATTCCTGCCGGGCCCTAAAGCCTGTTCAGTCATTTCACTTTGTTTTTATTTTCATCACTGCCAGGCAACATGCCTGTACTTTTTATTTTATTTTTACTTGTCATTCCTGCCGGGCTCTAAATCCTGTTCATGTCATTTCATTTTGTTCTTATTTTCATCACTGCCGGGCAACATGCGTGTACTATTTATTTTATTTTTACTAGTCATTCCTGCCGGGCTCTAAAGCCTGTTCATGTCATTTCATTTTGTTTTTACTTTCATCACAGCAGAGCAACATGCCTATATTTTTCATTTTATTTTTATTGTCATTCCTGCCGGGCTTTAAAGCCTGTTCATGTCATTTCATTTTATTTTTACTTTCATCACAACAGGGCAACATGCCTGTATTTTTTATTTTATTTTTATTGTCATTCCTGCCGGTCTCTAAAGCCAGTTCATGTCATTTCATTTGTTTTTACTTTCATCAGAGCAGGGCCACATGCCGGTATTTTCTAATGTATTTTTATTGTCATTCCTCCCGGGCTCTAAAGCCTGTTCATGTCATTTCATTTTGTTTTTACTTTTATCACTGCCGGGCAACATGCCTGTACTTTCTATTTTATTTTTACTTGTCATTCCTGCCGGGCTCTAAAGCCTGTTCATGTCATTTCATTTTGTTCTTATTTTCATCACTGCCGGGCAACATGCCTGTACTATTTATTTTATTTTTACTTGTCATTCCTGCCGGGCTCTAAAGCCTGTTCATGTCATTTCATTTTGTTTTTACTTTCATCACAGCAGGGCAACATGCCTGTATTTTTCATTTTATTTTTATTGTCATTCCTCCCGAGCTCTAAAGCCTGTTCATGTCATTTCAATTTGTTTTTACTTTCATCACAGCAGGGCAACATGCCTATATTTTTCATTTTATTTTTATTGTCATTCCTGCCGGGCTCTAAAGCCTGTTCATGTCTTTTCATTTTGTTTTTACTTTCATCACTGCCGGGCAACATGCCTGTACTTTTTATTTTATTTTTACTTGTCATTCCTGCCAGGCTCTAAAGCCTGTTCATGTCATTTCATTTTGTTTTTACTTTCATCATTGCCGTCCAACATGCCTGTATTTTTTATTTTATTTTTATTGTCATTCCTGCCGGGCCCTAAAGCCTGTTCAGTCATTTCACTTTGTTTTTATTTTCATCACTGCCAGGCAACATGCCTGTACATTTTATTTCATATTTACTTGTCATTCCTGCCGGGCTCTAAATCCTGTTCATGTCATTTCATTTTGTTTTTACTTTCATCACAGCACGGCAACATGCCTTTATTTTTCATTTTATTATTATTGTCATTCCTGCTGGGTTTCAAAGCCTGTTCATGTCATTTCATTTTATTTTTACTTTCATCACAACAGCGCAACATGCCTGTATTTTTTATTTTATTTTATTGTCATTCCTGGCGGTCTCTAAAGCCTGTTCATGTCATTTCATTTTGTTTTTACTTTCATCACTGCCGGGCAACATGCCTCTATTTTTTATTTTATATTTATTGTCATTCCTGCCGGGCTCTAAAGCCTGTTCATGTCATTTAACTTTGTTTTTATTTTCATCACTGCCGGGCAACATGCCTGTACTTTCTATTTTATTTTTACTTGTCATTCCTGCCGGGCTCTAAAGCCTGTTCATGTCATTTCATTTTGTTCTTATTTTCATCACTGCCGGGCAACATGCCTGTACTTTTTATTTTATTTTTACTTGTCATTCCTGCCGGGCTCTAAATCCTGTTCATGTCATTTCATTTTGTTTTTACTTTCATCACAGCAGGGCAACATGCCTTTATTTTTCATTTTATTTTTATTGTCATTCCTGCCGGGCTTTAAAGCCTGTTCATGTCATTTCATTTTATTTTTACTTTCATCACAACAGGGCAACATGCCTGTATTTTTTATCTTATTTTTATTGTCATTCCTGCCGGTCTCTAAAGCCAGTTCATGTCATTTCATTTGTTTTTACTTTCATCAGAGCAGGGCCACATGCCGGTATTTTCTAATGTATTTTTATTGTCATTCCTGCCGGGCTCTAAAGCCTGTTCATGTCATTTTATTTTGTTTTTATTTTCATCACAGCAGGGCAACATGCCTGTATTTTTTATTTTATTTTTATTCTCATTCCTGCCGGGCTCTAAAGCCTGTTCATCTCATTTCATTTTGTTTTTACTTTCATCACTACCGGGCAACATGCCTTTATTTTTTATTTTATATTTATTGTCATTCCTCCCGGGCTCTAAAGCCTGTTCATGTCATTTAAATTTTTTTTTATTTTCATCACTGCCAGGCAACATGCCTGTACCTTTTATTTTATTTTTACTTGTCATTCCTGCCGGACTCTAAAGCCTGTTCATGTCATTTCATTTTGTTTTTACTTTCATCACAGCAGGGCAACATGCCTTTATTTTTCATTTTATTTTTACTGTCATTCCTGCCGGGCTTTAAAGCCTGTTCATGTCATTTAATTTTATTTTTACTTTCATCACAACAGGGCAACATGCCTGTATTTTTTATTCTATTTTTACTGTGATTCCTGCCGGTCTCTAAAGCCAGTTCATGTCATTTCATTTGTTTTTACTTTCATCAGAGCAGGGCCACATGCCGGTATTTTCTAATGTATTTTTATTGTCATTCCTGCCGGGCTCTAAAGCCTGTTCATGTCATTTTATTTTGTTTTTATTTTCATCACAGCAGGGCAACATGCCTGTATTTTTTATTTTATTTTTATTCTCATTCCTGCTGGGCTCTAAAGCCTGTTCATGTCATTTCATTTTGTTTTTACTTTTATCTCAGAAGGGCAACATGCTTGTACATTTTATTTCATTTTCATTGTCATTCCTTCCGGGCTCTAAAGCCTGTTCATGTCATTTCATTTGCTTTTACTTTCATCAGAGCTGGGCAACATGCCGGTATTTTTTAATTTATTTTTATTGTCATTCCTGCCGGGCTCTAAAGCCTGTTCATGTCATTTTATTTTGTTTTTATTTTCATCACAGCAGGGCAACATGCCTGTATTTTTTATTTTATTTTTATTCTCATTCCTGCCGGGCTCTAAAGCCTGTTCATGTCATATCATTTTGTTTTTACTTTCATCACTGCCGGGCAACATGCCTGTATTTTTTATTTTATATTTATTGTCATTCCTGCCGGGCTCTAAAGCCTGTTCATGTCATTTAACTTTGTTTTTTATTTTCATCACTGCCAGGCAACATGCTTGTACATTTTATTTCATTTTCATTGTCATTCCTTCCGGGCTCTAAAGCCTGTTCACGTCATTTCATTTGTTTTTACTTTCATCAGAGCTGGGCAACATGCCGGTATTTTTTAATTTATTTTTATTGTCATTCCTGCCGGGCTCTAAAGCCTGTTCATGACGTTTCATTTTGTTTTTACTTTCATCACAGAAGGGCAACATGCTTGTACTTTTTATTTCAATTTTATTGTCATTACTTCCGGGCTCTAAAGCCTGTTCATGTCATTTCATTTTGTTTTTACTTTCATCACAGAAGGGTAACATGCCTGTATTTTTCATTTTATTTTTATTGTCATTCCTGCCGGGCTCTAAAGCCTGTTCATGTCTTTTCATTTTGTTTTTACTTTCATCACTGCCGGGCAACATGCCTGTACTTTTTATTTTATTTTTATTGTCATTCCTGCCGGGCTCTAAAGCCTGTTCAGTCATTTCATTTTGTTTTTATTTTCATCACTGCCGGGCAAATGCCTGTACTTTTTATTTTATTTTTACTTGTCATTCCTGCCGGGCTCTAAATCCTGTTCATGTCATTTCATTTCGTTTTTATTTTCATCACTGCCTGGCAACATTCTTGTGCTTTTTATTTTATATTTACTTGTTTTTCCTGCCGGGCTCTAAAGCCTGTTCATGTCATTTCATTTTGTTTTTATTTTCATCACTGCTGGGCAACATGCCTGTATTTTTTATTTTATTTTTATTGTCATTCCTGCCGGGCTCTAAAGCCGTTCATGTCATTTCATTTTGTTTTTATTTTCATCACTGCCGGGCAACATGCCTGTACTTTTTAATTTATTTTTACTTGTCATTCCTGCTGGGCTCTAAAGCCTGTTCATGTCATTTCATTTTGTTTTTACTTTCATCAGAGCAGGGCAACATGCCGGTATTTTTTATTTTATATTGACTTGTTATTCCTGCCGGGCTCTAAAGCCTGTTCATGTCATTTCATTTTGTTTTTATTTCATCACTGCTGGGCAACATGCCTGTATTTTTTATTTTATTTTTATTGTCTTTCCTGCCGGGCTCTAAAGCCTGTTCATGTCATTTCATTTTGTTTTTATTTTCATCACTGCTGGGCAATATTCCTGCACTTTTTACTTTATTTTTACTTCTCATTCCTGCCGGGCTCTAAAGCCTGTTCATGTCATTTCATTTTGTTTTTATTTTCATCACTGCCGGGCAATATTCCTGCACTTTTTACTTTATTTTTACTTCTCATTCCTGCCGGGCTCTAAAGCCTGTTCATGTCATTTCATTTTGTTTTTATTTCATCACTGCTGGGCAACATGCCTGTATTTTTTATTTTATTTTTATTGTCATTCCTGCTGGGCTCTAAAGCCTGTTCATGTCATTTCATTTTGTTTTTATTTTCATCACTGCCGGGCAACATGCGTGTATTTTTTATTTTATTTTTATTGTCATTCGTGCCAGGCTCTAAAGCCTGTTCATGTCATTTCATTTTGTTTTTACTTTCATCACTTCCGGGCAACATGCCTGTAGTTATTATTTTATTTTTACTTGTTATTCCTGCCGGGCTCTAAAGCTTGTTCATGTCATTTCATTTTGTTTTTATTTTCATCACTGCCGGGCAACATTCCTGTACTTTTTATTTTATTTTTACTTGTCATTCCTGCCGGGCTCTAAAGCCTGTTCATGTCATTTCATTATGTTTTTACTTTCATCACTGCCGGCCACCATTCCTGTATTTTTCATTTTATTTTTATTGTCATTCCTGCCGGGCTTTAAAGCTTGTTCATGTCATTTCATTTTGTTTTTACTTTAATCACTGCCGGGCAACATTCCTGTAGTTATTATTTTATTTTTATTGTCATTCCTGCCGGGCTCTAAAGCCTGTTCATGTCATTTGATTTTGTTTTTTATTTTCATCACTGCCGGTCAACAAGCCTGTACTTTTTATTTTATTTTTTATTGTCATTCCTGCCGGGCTCTAAAGCCTGTTCATGTCATTTCATTTTGTTTTTACTTTCATCACTGCCGGGCAACATTCCTGTACTTTTTAATTATTTTTACTTGTCATTCCTGCTGGGCTCTAAAGCCTATTCATGTCATTTCTTTTTGGTTTTACTTTCATCACAGCAGGGCAAATGCCTGTGTTTTTTATTTTATTTTTATTGTCATTCCTGCCGGGCTCTAAAGCCTGTTCATGTCATTTTATTTTGTTTTTATTTTCATCACAGCAGGGCAACATGCCTGTATTTTTCATTTTATTTTTATTGTCATTCCTGCCGGGCTCTAAAGCCTGTTCATGTCATTTTGTTTTTACTTTCATCACTGCCGGCCAACATTCCTGTATTTTTCATTTTATTTTTATTGTCATTCCTGCCGGGCTTTAAAGCTTGTTGGTGTCATTTCATTTTGTTTTTACTTTAATCACTGCCGGGCAACATTCCTGGTTATTATTTTATTTTTATTGTCATTCCTGCCGGGCTCTAAAGCCTGTTCATGTCATTTGATTTTGTTTTTATTTTCATCACTGCCGGGCAACAAGCCTGTACTTTTTATTTTATTTTTTATTGTCATTCCTGTCGGGCTCTAAAGCCTGTTCATGTCATTTCATTTTGTTTTTACTTTGATCACCGCTGGGCATGTTTTTTTTATTTTTATTTGCCTGTACATTTTTTTTTATTTTTATTTTCATTCCTGCCGGGCTCTAATGCCAGTTCATACCATTTCATTTTGTTTTTACTTTAATCACTGCCGGGCAACATGCCTGTATTTTTTATTTTATTTTTAATATCATTCCTGTCGGGCTCTATTGCCTGTTCATGTCATTTCATTTTGCTTTTGCTTTAATCACTGCCGGGCAACATGCCTGTATATTTTATTTGATTTTTAATGTGTCATTCCTGTCGGTAGCCGTCCCATGGCCGAGTGGTTAGCGTGATTGGCTACTGACCTAAGGGACCTGGGTTCGAGCCCCAGGTAAGGCATGGATGTATGTGTCGTTTTTCTGCTGAGGTCCTGCCATCCTCTCAGATCTTCTACTGTGGCATATAAACTGACAGGCTCCTGTCAGACCTCTGTGGCAAGCAGCTGCTTGAGGGGGTATTTATTTATTTATTTTCCTGTCGGTCTCTAATGCCTGTTCATATCATTTCATTTTATGAAATGATATGAATATATTTTTCATTATATTTTATGAAATGATATGAACATATATTTCATTTTATGAAAGGAATGACAAGTAAAAATAAAATAATATTATGCCTTATGCCTGTATTTTTTATTTTATTTTTATTGTCATTCCTGCCGGTCTCTAATGCCTGTTCATACCATTTCATTTTGTTTTTACTTTCATCACTGCCGGGCAACATGCCAGTATTTTTTATTTTATATTTATTTGTTATTCCTGCCCGGCTCTAATTCGTATTTATATTATTGCACTTTATTAACATTTTCATCACAGCCGGTCGAAACTTCTGTACTTTTTATTTTGTTTTTACTTGTTATATCAGCCAGATTGCAATGCCTGTTCATATCAATTAAATTTATTATTTTTTTCGTCGAAACCGTGTTACATGTGTGTGTGTTAATATTATTATTTCACTTGTTATACCTGCGCTGCACTAATGCCTTTTCATATCGTTTTATTGTATTGCTATTGAAAAACTACATAATTATTACTAAAGGAAAAAAAAAAACCTCAAGCAAATGGTTGCCACACAGGTCTGAGAGGAGGCTGTCACTTTATTATGTTATAGAGAAGTTCGTTGAAAATTGTAAATTTTTGAAATTCAATGATGGACCAATAGCGAAATTTTTAATGTTGTGTATGCAAAAAAAAGCAATAACTGTAATATTATTCTACAGTAATATATTGCATGTCATAGTATACTGCCGAAAATATACAGGGATTTACGAGAAGTGTTCCAATATTATGATTATTCTGCATATATATATCATAATAACCCTAGTTCAGGATGGAGAGATCCTCACCTAACTCAAAGTAATGGACCAAAATAATATTACATTAAAGAGGTACTCTCCTGTGTGCATTTTATTTTTTTTAGAATCTTCTTTAATTGTTTCCTTAGTTAATGTGCTGCACTATTCTGTGTACAGGTAGTTTAACTTGTGTACAAACCCATGCATTCTAAAATTTTATTTACTTATATGACTACAACAAATCTAAGATCCAATAATAGTAATCGTTGTGTTTATATCATACACATACATAATCCTCATGAAGCCATGGGCTACGGAGATTCAACCAGATTATGAAATTTTCCTCTCCTGACGTGTCTTTCTGAGCTACAGCTGCTGCATTTGGCCACTCTAGGCCAATTCTTGCAAGGTCTTGTTTGACATTGTCTGCCCGTTGCTTCCTAGGTCTCCCCCTTTTTCTGAAACCCTTCCCACTGTTCTTAATCCTGTTTGCTAATCTGCAGTATGCATATGGGCAACATAGCCAAACCGACGCAGTCCCTCTCAGCACAATATGCTGCTCAAAGGAGGTTGATGACTCCTTCTTCTAACTTCATCAATACTTACAAAGTAAAATCACCTAATGCTCGAGATACTGTGTAAGCATCTAGAATAAAGGCATCAAGTTTCCTGTTTTCCTGCTTACAAAGAGTCCATGTTTTGCTACCATAACTAACATTAGAAAGAGCCAAATTATTATACAACCTAATTTTAGTCTTTAGGTGTACATGTCTATTTCTCCACACTCTCCATATATTCTTAAAAGTCCCAGCAGCAATCCCTATTCATCTGTTAATGCCATGCCGCACAATACCTGTATCTGTTAAATAGCTTCCAAGATAATTAAACTGAGACACTTTCTCAAGAGTTCTCTGTTTATCACCAGACCTACTCTGTTAACATTCTCATGAACAGCCCTAATGAAACAGTTCATCTCATCAACATCATTAGCCAACAGGACCAATCATCTGCATAATCTAAATCAGAAATTTTGAAATATCTAGACCATTTAAGGCCAAAAACTTGTCCTTGCAAAGAAATTTGAATCAATAACCAATTGAATCAATAACCAAACAAAAGAGAAAAGGAAACAAAATGCACCCTAGTCTAAGTCCATTAGCAATGCTAAACCAATCGCTGCAAGACGTACCAACTCTCACATACGACTCAGTGTTATTATAGAGAGCTTTCATTACTCTAACAAACTTATCAGGCATTCCATATAATCTAACAATCAACCACAAATCAAGTCGATCAACAGAGTCAAAATACTTTTCGAAATCTATAAAGCCAGCAACCACAGTTTCTGAAAGTCTAAACATTTCTCAAGAATCTGCCTGAATAAAAATATTTGATTTACACTTTCCCTATCCCTTCTGAATCCACATTGCTTATCACGCAATTGATTGTCAACCACATTCTTAATTCTATTAAGTATAATCATGCAAAAAAACTTTAATTGAAACAGAAAATAAACTAATTCCCCTATAATTATCGCAAGAACTGCGATCTACTTTTTTTTAAAAAATTGGGAATAGTTAGGAACAATACCTTTATAATAAAAAATATTCAAAATTTCTATCTGCCATGTGACAACACAAATGTTCTCAGCACTAAGCTTTTCAGTGGTTAGAAATAGCCAAAGAGATTTTGAAATGTGATATAGGGCCATCACTAAAGTCAGTAATGCATCTATCCTTATTACAAACAATGAGAGTAGAAATTATCACATTATTTAGAACTTCTTTATAAATAAGGATAAACATAGCAAGATGGTTGAAGGTGAGGATTCTGTGATGGCTAGGTGGGCTGAGCATTTCGCTCAGCCCACCTAGCCATCACAGAATCCTCACCTTCAACCATCTTGCCATGTTTATCCTTAATCCCCGTGTATCAGTCTGTTTCTTCCAGCATAAGGCATTAATAATCTGGTACAACCTCCTGCTGTTGTGCTGTCTAACTGCTTCTGTTGTGCACCCCACCTGCTCTCGGAGATAGGGTGGACACAACTAGGGGAGAAATTAGTTGTAACTTCAATTCCCCAAAACGGCGGTGATTTGCGTTGTGTATTTTATTTTTCAAATTACTCTGTTGACAGAGCCAGGTTCTTTTCTCTAACATTTAAAATAATAGACATTCATAGGCGGCCGATCTTTCCTCTCCTGTTCGGATATAACTCGACAAGACAAAGGGGTACCAAACAAACATTACTTTATTAATTCGATCTCTTAACTAGACATATAAAAATCATACAATTCCTGACAAATTACTGAGGTCACTCATCTCCCTCTACTTGTTCGAAGTCCTTACTAGATGCTCAAAGTTCATTTAAATTAAGAACTGTCTTTAGAGTCACTTTTCTGGCCAAAACTTGGGCCAAACGTTCTGAGCATTACAACCAAAAGTTCGCTATGGGAGTCTTAGTGACGGCGGCAGAACACTGCATAATCGAATGGGAGCCCTTAGCTGATAAGAATTCCCTTACCTCCTTCCTTGTCCAGCTATTGGTGTTCCGCCCGTAGTGTAGCATCTTTGTCCATGCTTTTCGCCTGTCCGCAGCGCAGGCACGGGGCGTCCTGCAACATCTTGATAACTCGCAGCCGAAAAAGAACTCGTCTCTCACGAGGAGCGGTAGTCGAACGAATGGGGCTGAAGCTTGGTCGCTTCTTCCTGAGGAAGACTCTCTCGGCCTTTGTTCTCGTCTTTACACCAATCGTTTGTTTTTAAGCGCGATGTGTTTTTCTCCTATTGGTCGACTGGAGAAGATCCAATGTAAACGATCCCCCCCCCCCCTTCTCCCTCTCCGTGTTCCTTGGCGTGGGTCCGAAAATGAGGCGTCCTCCGCGCTCGCCGCTGCGGGGGAGGGGGGGGGGTCAGGAGGTCACCTTGACCTTCGCTTGCGTGTTCTGCCGAATTTGCGAAATGGCGGCTGGCTCCACGGCCAGTGTTCTGGAACCTTCCGGCTCCCAAAGTCGTGTCCACAGGAGGAATTCGCTGTGAGCACGACACTTCCTCAGCTTTGTCAGACAAGCTATCAAGCCAAAGATTTATATCAACTATTAACTGATTTTTTACACGTTTATTAAGCTCATTGTAATGCCTTATGTTAGGAAGAGTAGATTGTTGATTCACATTAATCCTGCACTTCCTTCTTTCAGAAATAAGTTCCATAGCCTTATCACTCAAATAATTTTGTTTCCTTTGTTCCCTTTTTCCCAAAAGACTAGTGTTGGTTTCAAGAAAATCCTGTTTCAACTTCAGCAGTAAGCAAACCACGATTGCCATAATGACTAAGTATTCTATCATGGTATGTTTTGGCTAAATCTGGATCTTTCAGGCATTCAGTGTTATAGCTAATTTTTTTAACCGTAGCACAACATTTCGTAAGTTTCAGCAGCAAAACACTTTTGACCAGGTAATGGTCAGACCAAATTTCGACTCCCCTATATGATCTGGAATCTCTAACTGAACTAGCTCGTTTGCTGTTAATTAAAGTATAATCAATCTATCGTATTTCTGTGCAACCCTTCAGGTGAAACTCACGTATGTTTATAAATGTCCGGGTGTTTGTAGTATGTATTAGTTATTCGCAAACCATTAAGACCTGTAGGAGACGTTCCCCATTGCCATTGGAACAACCAATACCAAAGTGACCTAAAACTCCTGCTCAAATATTAGAGTAAGTACCAACTTTAGCACTGAAGTCCCCTAGCGCAAGATAAATATCTCCTTTGTTCACAGAATTCAAAATATCCTGAAGCTGGCTGTAAAACGTATCTTTCTCGTTCTCATCAGTCCTCTGTAGGGTAATTACAACAGATAACATTCAAGTCTTTAATTTTTCTTTTAAATTTTGCTGTAACAATTCTTTCATTAATGCAGTCATATCCTAGAATTTGTATTAATGCAGTCATATCCTATCACTGTCGTGTCTGCTGAGAAGCAAACCTACACCTTCGAGATGCTTTCCATCCTCCCTGCCTGAAATGAGAAATTTAAAGTTAATTTTAAGGATCTCACCTTTACCCATCCATCTGGTCTCTTGCAAGCCTAGAATATCTAGGTTAAAATGCTGGAATTCCTGCGTGAGGACATGAACAGAATAATTTCTATATAACGTCCTCACGTTTCACGTACCTGCAGAGAAAGAAAATTATTAGTAAAATTTTTAAAGAAACTAGGTTTATTGACAGAGGTAGGATCAACAATATCAAACAGCCCCCTGATCGCAGGCATGGAGCAAAGATCTGTCCCTCCTCCGCTAAAGGCTGAAGTCACCGATGCTGGTAGTAACTTCAAGCATCGCTTCAATACACAAGTTTCAAATAAGATCTTTGAAGAGCCATATTGCCTGCCTGAGAGACATTACTCCAGTTTAGGATTGACGATGCCCAACTAGCTAAATGAGGGTTCAGGTACCTACGAGGGCCTCTGATCAGGATTATCCACCAGCTGATATAAGATATCCCGTGCCTCAGTTCTTATCTCAGTTCACTTAGGGCGGGCAACCCACAAGCAAACAGGAAACACAGCGGCATATTCTCCCTCAACAGAGGCCCACCAATGCAACAAGTTCAGGATCCATAATAAAGTTCAAATCCATAAATCAGGCATAAATAAATATGTAATACTCTAGTGAGGAGTGGTCAACTTCAGAGCGTCCTGGTACTGACCCTTTATACCCACTAGACTGTTTTTATCAATTCTACTTATACGTATAGAGATGACAGTGGGCAAATAATGCATTGAATTTTTTGTAAATGTTTCAAAAGTTTCTGTACTGAACCATAATGACATTTAAAATGAGTGTAAAGACTAAAAAAAATGTGTTTTTTTAATAATATAAATTTAATATAAAAATATATTTTTTATTTTCTAAAGTATAAATTTCAAACTAAATTTTGATTTCTCAATAAAATTCTTTTGGTTTAATATTTTGGATAGTAGAGTTTTAATTCAGAAATAGGCCAAGTTGTCACATATATCTGAGGGATCACATATGATCCATCTTGTGATATAAATAACGAGTAATTTACATTATGATTCTAGGATTAAATATTTGCATTTATATAATTATTTATATTTTACTTTCCACAAAATCGTCACAAGTTTTCCTCAAAAAATAAAAAGTCACAAACATCCCTCACCTAAAAAAATGCGTTATAGTTTTTTCAATACATACTGCTGCTCTCCACTTGTTATCCTATAAACATATTTGACATCGGTTAAACATAAAGCTTTTTGTTAATGACTTTTTTAGACTTATTGGCACTTTATTTACCCAACAGTAAATACGAAATTCATTCCCACAAAACATAAATCCACCATACACTACTTGTAATTTTCATTTTAGTTAGTACTGATCAAAGGGACCTGGGTTCAAATCCCGGGTAAAGCATGAATGTTTGTATTTATCTTTCTTGCTGAGGTCTCGCTTTCCTCACACATCTCCTCCATCGCATATTAAACTGGCAGACTCCTGTCAGATCTCTGTGGCAAGCAGCTACTTGAGGAGGTTGTTTATATTTTTGTATTTATGCAAGGCCAATCAAGTAGCAAGAACACAGATATCAAACTCTATTTTTTTAGGGGGGGGGGCTAAACCATTATCCTCGAGTTCAAAAATAGGGAAATATATGAATCTTCTCATAAATGATTTAAAATTATATTTTCATAAATTTCATTAAATTTTTTTAACTCTTTAACGCCCATAATAGCCCAAAGCGTCCGAAACGGACTCGTCCAAATAGTGCTATTCCTTTGTCTTTAATACCCTCTACTCTTTTCTGAAATTTCCTGGGCGTTAAAGTCACCAAATGACAGACATTGTTTAAAAATTTGAGGTCTTGGATGCCTTGCATCTGTTATATTCTACTTCTTGGCTGGCCTGTGTTATAGGACGTGGAAGAATATTGCACCTGATTAATGTTCCATGGTGGAATATTGTTCCATGTGAACCCATTTGGGTAACGAGCTGTACAGGTACCTCTTGGGTGACATGGAAACCCTGTTAATAATTATGATAAGAAAAAAGATATAAATGAAAATGTTTATAGCAGTTTTATGGAGTAGGCAATTTTTGGCTTTAAATTATGTTTTTTCAATTTCATGTCTTTTTCTTCTCGTTAACTGTTGTATGGCATTGCCTGAAGGAAGTTTAGAGCTACCCAATTTGAAATCCACAATTAGGAGTTTTTGTTTACTGTTTTGATTTTAGTTCCCATTTGGAATATTGGAACAACGCCCCCCCCCCTCATATCTCAGTTGAATTTTTGTGAAACAGTAAATCCCTTAAAAAGAAAAAGATCAGGTAGGGTAGTCTGTTAGTAGAAAAAAAAATGGCTCTTATAACAACAATTATAACGGTTTCAGTATAAATTAAAAATATCTTGCTACCACAATATATGCAATTTTTTTTTTGTATTAAACGTTGATTACAGACCAAAAACACTTTTTAAATAAAGTTTTAGATATTTCAATCAATATTCTCAGTGTAATCTATTGAAGGAAACATTGTACGTGAAAGGATCTGAAAGAATAAACTTGCTTAGCATTTGTAAACTATTTAATGTAAGTGAAAAAAGCAAAATCTGATTAGTTTTTTTTAAATCGAACTAGGCAAAATACATTGTGTTAGTCCTTTTAACTACAAATCCATAATCGATAGCTTAAAAAATTGGTCATAATAACAGCAAGATCTATTTACAGTACAGATTAAGCAATACTTTTAATCCAGCTCGTAATCTGCAGTTCCCAGGTTTGAGTCCCAGCTGGCCAGCATCAAGATTTTTCTCTGCAAAACTCCCCACCCTGCCCTCCAGTCAGTCAGGGGACAACAACAGGCTTGGGGAGGCTGCCGTCCGTTGGATGAATCATTAAGCCATGGCTCTGTGTGAGGGAAAGAGCCATACCCTGTGCATGTCAAAGAGCACACTGGATGGCCTTGACAGGTGGCTTCCACGTCTCCTGACAGCTGTCCAGTGGCTCCCCCAATCTTCTTGGTGTCTTTGTGATCTGGCTATTTAATCCATTGTCTACAAAAAGTGCTTTCAAAGGTAAAAAGAACTCGCTTTTAATCCAGTTTGGAAGAGGCATTTGTCCTGCCTTTAATACAGCTGCAGAAATGTACTTCAAATAATAAAGGATACAAATACACAAATCTTTACTTCAATCAAAAAATCTACTACCGATAGCAAGAAATAGACACATGAGGTTTCATTCAAATGGACAGACATCTGAGGCATGTCAATGATACGTTATATTAAAAGAGATATACCAAAAATGGAATGCAAGTGAAAAGAGCAGGGCCGGATTTATAACAAGGCGCACTAGGCGATGGCTAGGAGCCACATCGAAAGGGGGCCTGAAAAGACATCAGTATTTATTCATAAAGTTAATACTTTCCTTTAATTGCAGTTAATCACTAAATCGAAATTTAAAATTATGGATATATTGATAAATAGAAATTGCTACTATTAATACATGTAGTTCTTTTCTTTTGCCGCTGTTATAACCTCAATCAACCTGAAGCGTTTACCACTGTACTCCACCTCACTGTTTCTCGCCGTTTGCAGTGGTCAACTCATTAGAAGGAATTAGGATGTGTTTAAGATACTTAAGGAGTGAAACTGAAGCAAAATGTGTGAGGGCAGCTAAAAACAGCAGCTCTCGAAAAATTTCACTGGAAGCAACTCATCAAGCCACCCTTCTCACAGATAGTTACAATACTGTGCGAATTAGTTGGGGACAAGCGAAGGAACGCGAAGTCCCTTCCGCTGCAGAGTCTAAACTGCTGAAAGTCTAAACTTGCTCGTAACCTTCCGCTGCAAGTCTAAACTTGCGAGTGTCTGTACTGTCTTTTGTACTGCAAATGACACATGACATGTACAGTCTTTTGTACTGCAATGGACACGCGCAAGTTTAAACTTTCAACAGAGCTATATCTGCAAGTCTAGAATTGTCTGTTGTGTTACTCTGCTATTATTTACACTTCCACTTTAGTCGGAATTGATATTTCATAAGCTGAGGACGTGATTATGTAAGTAGTTCACAATTTTCATTGAAAACTTTTTTTTATTAAATACATCATGGACATCACGCCTCGTAAACGAGCTAAAATCACTTCACACACTTCACTTACTGCTAGGCAGATAGCAAAAGCAGTTGGCTTGGTGAAATCTAGCGTTTCACGGATCATGAAGCTGCATAAGGAGACAGGGTCCGTGGACACATCCCGTAAAGGACATTGTGGAAGAAAAAGAAAAATCACCCCTAGAGATGATAATCTAATTCGAAGAATTAGTATCATAGACCAGAAGAAGACCAGTGGAGACATCAAAAGGAAGATTGCGTCTCATGGGGTTAATATGGATGCTTCCACCGTACGTCGTCGCCTTCTGCAGTGTGGCTGCCGGGCTCGACGCCCCTCCAAAAAGCAGCTTTTGACACCCGCTATGAAGCAAAAAAGCTATCCTGGGCAAAGAAACATCGAGATTGGACTGTGGAGAATTGGGAAAAAATGATATTTTCCGACGAAACACACTTTGAGGTGCATGGCTACAGGTCAAATTTGGTCCGCCGCTCGCCTGGAGAACCTCTTCGATCCGGCCACATCCAGCAATCCCCCAAACACTCACCCAAGGTCATGTTTTGGGGATGTTTCACAGCTTCCGGGCCACAGATGCTTCACCCCATTGAAGGAATGATGGACAGCAAAAAGTACATAGGCATTCTGGAGGCGAAAATGGTCCCAACACTGCAGAAACTGTTTCCTAACGGCGATGGGGTATTTCAACAGGATCTGGCTCCATGCCACAATTCTAAGCTTGCTAAGAGCTTCTTTACCCAGCAACATTTGAAGGTATTGGAGTGGCCAGGAAATTCACCCAATCCAAAAATCATTGAAAATTTGTGGGCCATTATTAAAGCGCGCGTATCTAAGATGGATTGCACGACGAAAACCAAAATGATAGAAAGTGTCATGAAAGTGGGGTACCACGACCCTGAAGTGAAGGAGATGTGTGGAAAGCTAGTGGCATCAATGATTGAGAGGGTGAAAGAAGTAATTAAAGCTAAGGGGGTAATTAAAGCTAAGTAATTTAAGCTAAGCTATCACATTCACTATTAACTATGTACACTATTAAACAAATAAATATTTTAGTTTTGTCTTTGTTACTGCATTTTCCTATTGTCCCAACTAATTTGCACAGTACTGTAGATCTCTGTGATAGTTTGATATCGGTAGCAATAAGAAAGGGCTCTCAGTTACGGTACGTTTAACAATGGCAGTTGCCTAAAAGCCCTCAACGCAGTTATCTTTATGCATTGAGCGGCTTTCTTTAATCTTAACAGTAGGGTGAATTTACTTAGAATGGCCCCCTTTCAAATTGCTAGAAATTGGTTTGATGATAATTGATAGATGTAGCCAGCCTCACTCAGCAGCTACCAGAGCAAAAACTTTGGGGATGGCTTTGAGTGGAGATTTCTCATGGTTGATTTGAAAGACGGTAGTAATAGAGGGAGGATGGACCTTAAAGATAGTTGAGATTTTCGGTTTCAGCCTTCACACTTCTACTTCTGTCCATGTCCCCCTTCCCCCATAAATATTTTCATTGGGTTTTTTGGCCATCGGATATGTGCCACTCTATTACACTGCTTTTGAGCTCATAAATTTGTGTTTCGTCTTCGATGTTGACTATAGACTGATTCCAAGTCAGCTTCGGCTGGCTGTAAGAAGAAAAGAGAGTTTAACAGGACTGGCGTGACATCAAGACAATATTTATTCTTCTGCCTGATTTGTGGTTTCCTTCAAGGTTTTTGAATTGGTAAGTCTTTTCTATGCTTTTTGTTTTTTCAGAGTTGATTGGCCTCTGAAAATTTGTTGTTAATTTCAGTGTTCTTCCGAACTGTGTTTTGCCTTGTCTGTTGACCCTTCTTTTTAATCGGGAATCTCTTCCCCCTGATTTTCTTAACCATTTACTACGATTATTGAAAATATTGAAGCTGTTAGTAATACAATAGTGACTTTTATTTTCTCAAAAAAAGTATTGTTCAGTATTAATGGTTCTATAATTTTATTTAATTAATTCTTTGCAAAGAATAAAGAAATCAGAGGTGTAATTGTTAAGAAATAAAATGGTTTCCATTATTTTTGCTTATAATATTTGAGAGTGATTCTTGAAAGTAATTGAAAGTGGAATAAGCAAATAGATTACTTAGCGATAAGCTATGCATATTTCAAATCAATTAAAAAGAACTTACAATTTAAAATTTTTAAAAATGTTTATATTAGAGTTAGGCATATTCTAAGATGAAATTTGTTAATATGCAACTGGGTTGGGTATATAAAGTAATTTAATAAAGTTTATTACAAAACAAATAGAATTGTAAAAATTCAATTTTTTCACCACGTCTAGGGAAAGATGTGGCCAGTATCCTAGGTAAAAAGAATTTTTGATATTTGACCATTTAAACAACTGACAATTTTCCCAATTTTTGAGAATTTTCCCATTTTAAAATTAAATATGAGTAGAAATTGAAACTTGTAAAAAATAAAATAAATAAATACCCCCTCAAGCAGCTGCTTGCCACAGAGGTCTGACAGGAGCCTGTCAGTTTAATATGCCATAGTAGAAGGTCTGAGAGGATGGCAGGACCTCAGCAGAAAAACGACACAAACAGGGGGCTCGAACCCAGGTCCCGTAGATCAGTAGCCAAGCGCGCTAACCACTCGGCCACGGGACGGCTTGTAACTTGTAATAAGCAATTAAGACGACATTGATATTTATTTTATTTTTTTTTAGTTCCAAAAGTGAATAACGGTATTATATTAGTCAACGTCACATTTTATTTTTGTGTCTAGATTATTTAATTCGCTTAGTTTTAATGTAAGAAACGAAAAACTTTTTTTTGCTACTAATAAAATAAATTAAATAATAATTACTAGGTTTTAACGACTATGAATTGCTATTAAATTTTACTTGATTCCAGTCTGTTGAAAACTTTTTAATATTATTATTATTATAAATTTTCATTCGTAAAAGTAAAAAATACAGTACATTTACCATTTGCCCTGCAAAGGCAAACAGCTTATCTGCAGGAAAGTGAATAAATTGAATAAAACATTGGTCATTCAACCACAAAAATGGTTTACATCATAAATATTTCACGAAACACCACATAATATTCGGTTATTTTTTTTTTCACAAGTAATCCTTCAATTGAGATTTGAGTCTGCCTTATGCATCTATTTAATGAATATTTATCCACTCTCAAGCAGTTTTTCAAGTAACAGAAAAAGACAGCTGTAGAGGAAAAATTGTCTTGAGCTGGGTGGGATCTGAACTCACGACCTCCTGATGACATGTCCAGTGCTCTGACCACTGAGCTACTAGCCACTGATCGATCTCTCCTCTACTGGTGATGTTATGCACCATTTTGGTCAATCACTGTCTTTTGAGTGTATTTGGGGATCTTATATTTTCAGGGCCATCTCAGTCATTTGTACGCGATCAACCACACAATACTCCTGGCTGACAATTTTTTTGTGAGCAAATTGGCATCTGCTTCACCTTTGGTTTGATCAGTAATGCCTTTTCATTTAGACATACAAATTCGCAACTCATCATTGTTTTATTGAATATTCATCGACTTTCAAGCTGTCTTTTAAGTGACAGGAGAAGGCGGGTATAGAGCAAAAATTGTCTTGAGCTGGGTGGGATCTGAACCAAAGGTGTTGTCTGAACCCACGACATAGTGGTCAGAGCACCTGACTGTCATCGGGAGGTTGTTTGTTGAAATCCCGCCAGTCTTCTTCTGTTATTTAAAAAACAGCTTGATAGCAGATAAATATTCATTAAATCAATGATGAACTGTGAATTTGTATGTATACATATGCATCTATATTTAATATTTCCCTTGGGATAACATTAAATATAAGTGGTAATTGATATTCGGAAATATATTTTCCATAATTATTTCGTAAATTAGGTATATGGTAATATCCTTGGTTTTGAAGTCTTGCATTTTTAATGTGTAAAAATTTTATTTTACATGTATTGTTAAAAAAATTTTAATTATTATAAATAAAAAATAAATAAATACCCCTTCAAGCAGCTGCTTGCCACAGAGATGTGACATTTATATAACTTACTGTAGGATAAAAGGTTTAAAGATTTCGATCTACATGTTGTTGTTTTTCTATTTTACTTACATTAGTAGTAAAAAACATACATCAAAAAAATATATATAATGGAATTTATCAATTGTAAGATAATTTAAAGTTAAAAACTTAAAATTAAGGAGTCTTACTACTTGATTAATATTAGAAAATATCAATGTTTGATGAGGCATATGATTATGCTAATATAAAGGATTGCAAACTAGACTTAGAAGTTATAGTCCCACCTGCATTTTATATTCCCTGCGCAGGTCACTCTCTAAATTTAATTGGAAACTACGCAGCAGAATCTTGTCCTAATGCAGGTCGTTTCTTTATAGATTGTTTATAAACTTTCGTTTCCATGTCAACGCGACGATGGAACACTCTGAATGAATGCCTACCACCTGAAATCTTTATCATTAAAAAAATAAATGAAACAAAGTGTTCGGCTAAGGCTGATGTTATATTGGCATTGTAAAAAAGGTTATGAATGCATTAAGGATGTTTTGATTAAAATGACATCATGGCAAAACGAAAAGCCGGAATGCGGATTAGAATCAAAGGGACTGTTGAAGCATTTTGATTATTACGAAATAGCGCTTTTGACTATTTTATGAAATGAAATATTGCAAAAACAAAATGCTATAAGCAAATATTTTCAGGACCCAAAAATAAATCTATTAAAAGGCGTCAGCTTTCTGAAATCGTTAACAGAATATATTCTTAACGTAAGAAAAAATTTGAATCAATTGAGGTGGAAATCACATCGTTAGCACAAAAAAATAAAACGACATAAAAACGATCAATGCCGAATGAAAAAATGTAAACTTGTATTTGACGATACAACTGAAAATGATATGGTTTTGCGTGGCAAAGATTTATATGTAGTTAATGCAATTAACGTTATTTGCGACACACTGAATGCAGAACTAAATCGACGAGTAGAAGTATATGAAGATATATTAAGGGCCAGATCTCGGGGATGGGGGAGAGCAAAGGCCTTTCAGAATGCAAGTAAAAAGAGGCAAGTAATTATTAAACTTATTTATATTTAATGCATTTTTTAAGACATTTTTTCTAAACCTGTTAAAAGAAGAGGGAAATGTTAGACTTCATTGCAAATAAAGTGTCGTGCCTCTCCACCCTACACTTTTTCGGCTCGTTTGTGTTTCTTCACCCCCTCTCCCCCTCCTCGATTTTTTTTCTAGATCTGGACCTGAGTATCGGGGCAATCATATATTTAATGTCTTTTTATATAAGAACTCTGAATGAAACCGGAGTTCAGTAATATATTAATAAATTAATAGATACATACAGAAATGATATTGACATTTCAATTTAAAGATAAAATGACACAAATTTTAAGTTTTATTAAAATATAAATATATTTTATTAAAATATAAAACCATTAACATAACGAGTTTGAGATCGACATTTCCAAATATGGAAACAATTGTTAAAATATTTTTTACCATGACTTGTAGCCAATGCAAGTGGTAAAAGTAAAATTTTCGGTTTTAAAGTGCATAAAAATTATTTAAGAAATTCACTAGTGCAAACTAAAATGCTTTTTGAATGTGAATTGACAAGTTCTTTAAATTGTGATGATTAATTGATGGTTTCTCCAAACACAAGCTCTCAATAAAACCCTTTGATGATTTTTGATCGAAAGTTTTTAGTTAAATGCTTTTCAAGCAATGTTCAATAATGTAATTTGATGTAAACTGCCATTTATGCCAAAATATTTTAAATGTTTATTGTAATGTTTATATTTTTTGTTTACTATGACTGAGTTATATTTCTCTAATTATTTTTCTACAAATCTTTAAATAAAAATAATTAAAATTTTTAAATGTTTTGCTTGAACCAAACACACAAATATTTTAACAAAATCCTAAGGGCCTAGATTCTTATGTGTTCCTTGGGCCTCAAAAAGTTTAAATCCTGCTCCGAGTTCTGTATAGAATTTTGTGAGTAACAACGACCTAAAATATATAGACTGCTCATAGCACTGCTTTCAGCGCCAGCAATACGTGATTTTGGTAAACTCGGTATCCATGACACTTTAGGGCAATTCGTTGGCAGTGGCGTTTGAACTCCATAGGAGAGCCTGTACTTCTTTCACTTCAATATATCATTTTATTTTGGTTTATAAAATACTTTAAATTCTTAGACAATGTCTAATTTTTTCTGTGCGTTTTAATGTTCCAATAGGTATTAAAAAAGGAAAGAGAATTGCATTTAATGTGTAAGTGAAAAGAAATAAAAAATTGCCTGCATAAACATATGATAATCGATAGTTCACTATTTTAAAACAATATTTTGGTTCATCGATTTAACATTTTTTTTAATTGCTGTTATGCAATGGAGAACTTCGTCTAAAATGAATACCTGGAATAACAGAAAAAAAAATATTTTCTTTACCATTTTTCAAACCATAATACTTTAATCTCATTAATAAATCCATGAACACACGACATTGAAAGATCTTTTGAATGATTGATCAGGGAACTAAAAACGCGAAATTAAAAATTCAAAATATATTTTAATATTCAGAACAAAATAAAATATTTTTATACGGTCAGGTCACTAGCAAAGTTCATTTCTCCCATAGTTTAATGTGACCCCCTAACTAACGGAAATTAATATTTAGCAATATATCAACGATAGTTTCCAAACCAGATAATAAATATAAGGAGGATGCTAAATGATTGATTTTCTTTTCTTAATTGTCTTTGAAAAAACCGAGGTATGTGTTTACCTTTTTCCTTACTAGCATTCTAGTTGTAAAAATTCTCTGGTGAATGTGTCTAAACCAAAAGCATTGTGATTATTTTTCCAGATGAATTAATTATCTTTTAAAAATTATTTTTAAAGGAAGAAACAAAAATTTAATTATAAAAATAAGTTGAATTCTCTGAAAATTCTTCAAATTTAATGCGTTTGTTTTTGCTTTTCGCAATGCAATTATGCAATGAATTAAAAACGTATGTGAAGATACAAATATTTAATATAACGTTAAATTTAAAATAACGTTATGTAACGATCAAAACCACAGCTACCAAGTTTTGAGACACTCACTGCTAATGTAACGGCTTATATGAACGTTGAAATAGTGTGTGGTATACCTAAATGAACATTACCGCCGAGCCCTTCAAATTGTCTTGCAATGGCCGCCATATAAGTAGTCTATGTATTGTAGGTCGCTGGTGTGTAATACAATCAGAATCACATTGATCTCAAAATTTGAAAATCGCCTTTTATGCTAGGAAAATGTGACAACACAGCTTTAAAGCATTGTAGCGGCACTTGTATTGGATTGGATTGTTTGTCCTCTGAGCAGCACTTTTTTGCACACCATGGGCTAAATGGCCAGGTCACAAGGACCCCGAAGGCTCAGAGAAGGTTGAGGGAGGGGACCCACTGGAACAGCTGTTGGGAGACAGATGGTAACCTCCCGTCAAGGCCATCCAGCGTGTTCTTTAACGTGCACATGGTATGGCTCTCCCGCACACGGGGCAACGGCTTAACGTCCCATCCGACGGACGGCGGCCTTTCCAAGCCCATCGGTGTCCCCTACTGACCGTGGGCAGGGCGGGGAAATTTGGCGGAGGTAAGCACTTGTAAAGAACATCTATGTGATGTGGTGAGATCGGAATAAATACCAGCCGGGTTTATGCAATAGTATATTATTCATAGCGCTATAATTATTTAGATATCTCACAATGTTTAAATCATTGCAGAATTGTCACACGATAAAAAACGAAACACGAAAAATGGAAAAGATAGTTATATATCATGTGTAAAATTTTTCTCTTTACAAATTTCGTTGCACAGATTATATTGTTTTGTTTCAACTAAATTTTTGCTTTATAAAACAGATGTTTTTGCTATACTGGTATTTGCAAAAAATAAACATTTTTACTTTGAGTACATAGCAAGTTTGCAGCAGACGTAACGCTATTTGTTACATTGAATATTTCATTATTCTGATATTCGTTATACTGACATTTAACTATACATATGCAAGTATTTATTATAATAAAATATGCAGATATGCAAGAAGCTTAATAAAATAAATACATACGCAAGTTTTAATTTCAACCAGTGTCAATTTGTCATAAAATTATAACCATTTTTAGTTCTGTCCACTATCAGCACTATTAGAAGTTCAAATTTGTATAAAATGTTTCATCTTACTTCTTAGCTGTTACTTGTATTACTAGTACACCTCTCTTTATTTCGGGGTGGGGAGCGGGTCCCGAAGGACTCGCCCCCCATGGGGAAAGCACATATTCCGTCTCACGACACTACAGGTGCGTGGCAAGAGAAGCCTGGAAGTAGAAGATGAAGTTTGTCTCAGAGGAGACCAGTAGGGACTTGAAGTATGGGTGGTGTTAAAGGGGGTGCAGAGTGCAACCCGGGTTGAAAAAGGAAGATAAGGAGTAGAGCTAAAGCAGCTCCTGGTCTCAAAGAAGAGAGTCCTGGAGCCGGCAGACAAGCCAGCCTATGTCCCTCAAGTGTGCCCTGACATGGGCACTTTCGATGGACATCGTGACCACCTCGCCTGCTACCTCATTGATCGCCTGTGAGCTCCTGAGTTCGTTAGCGAACCATTCCGTAATCAGGCACCTGAGGATATAGTACCCGACAGCTGCATCTAGAGCCCCACAGCCGTAGTAACTGTGGGTAGCGATCTTAAACCGCTCCAGATATTTGGGGAAACTACCATGTCCCATCAGGACCTGCGTCAAATAGTGGTCAGAGGACATCAGGGATAGACTGACCCTTTTCAAGAATGTCTTTGTTTGAAGACCATTCTCAGTCGTATCCCAGAGCCGATGCCACTCAGTGATTTCTCTTTGATACAGTATAGACTTCAGGGTAGTTTTTGAAGTCTTTACCGCTAACACAGGTTGAATATTATTACCAGCTGAGCGGGCCAGTTGGTCTGCCCACTCGTTCCCCTCATGACCTACATGTGCCTTGATCCAGGAGAAGGATACTCTGATCATGTTCTGATTGCCCAGGACGCACTTGATTTCGTTAACTATTTGATGCCTGTTGGTTGTATCTTCAGTCGCCAGAGCTGCCTGGCTGTCCGTGTACAGCCGGATGTCGCTGTTATGACCGCCGTCATTGAGGACCCATTTAAAGGCCTCTCTGATGGTGAGCAGCTCTGCTTGGAAGGCTGAGCCATTATTTGAAACCTTCCTATTATAGTCATACACCTTGGCTCCTTGATTGTAGACAGTGTAGGCTAAGCCCACACCATCCTCACACTTGGAACCATCGGTGTATATCTCAGCTCGTAATCCTGATGGTAACTCTGTGGACCATGACACACTGTCTTCTGGTGGGATGGAGATCCCACTTAGCGGTATTCGTATCGTAATCCTTAGGGTCATACTGAACTCCAAGGAATGTTGCTTTCTCCTTAGCCTGCAGGACTCTAAAAATGGTCGACTCTTTGCTGACTATCAAAAATAGCGGAGGGATCCTTGCTAACACCAGGAGGGCATCTGTAGATGTGGTCCTATAGGCCCTGGTGATTCGCAGTAAAGCTGGTCGTTGGGTTGCAATCAGCTTTCTACATATAATGGAGTAGTCCGTCGGGCGCCTGGTGGTGCCCGCTCCATAGGTTAGGATCTGCTCCGTGCCCCTGAGATAAATTTCTTTGAGGACTTCGCTTCTGAGTCCCCATGAGATGTGAACCATTCGCCCCAGTTTGCACATGACATTTGTGCATTTTACTTTGAGATCCTGCAAGTGTGGGATCCAGCTCATTCTCTCATCCAGAGTGATCCCCAAGTACTTGATATTCGTCATATGGCGGATATTTTTGCCATGTAATTTAAAAATTGGGTACCTGTTTTTGAGGACACCCTCTTTGGCTACCGTTATGGCTGTTGTCTTTGCAAAGCTGAACCCAAGCTTAGTATCAGCGACTCAGTATCGGCGACCAAGTTCCAGAGGAATGGCCCACTGCACGAAACCTGTGGGCAGCCTCTTTCCAAGTTTCTTGAGGCTGTCCCGTTAGCATGGGAGTAGTTGACCATCCTCTCACTGAGGTAATCGGCCACTAGAACGAAGATGTTCCTAGGACAAGAACAATCTTTTAGCCTATTAAGAATAAGAGGCCACCAGATGTTGTCGAAGGCGCCCGTCACGTCCAAGGCTATGATAGAGGTATGCATCTTGTGCATCTTGTTCACCTTAATAATGTCCATCATTTGTTTGATCGCTGCTGTGGTGGACTGGTCTGTCCTGAACCCAAATTGCTTAGCATTCAGGAATCCATTCTTAGAGCAATGGAAAACATTCTGTTCGTCAGGAGTTTATCTAGTATTTTACCCAACACCAGCAGCAGACATATTGGCCTGTATGATCTTTCGTCTGTTGGATCCCTGCCTGCCTTATTGAAAAGGAACAGGTCGGCCTGTTTCCAGGCTTGTGGGAAAATTCCCAATTTCAAACAAATGTTTAAGAGCTGGGTGAACAGATCTTTGTGTTCATTAAACACCTGAGATAATATCTCCACAGTCAGACCATCATACCCCAGGGCTTTACCCCGAGCCATATCTTTGATCACCTCTCCCACTTCCTCTTGCGTGAACGGAACGTCATCTTCTGTGTCCGGTGGTAACCTGCTATATTCCCGTAGGAATTGATGTTGAGTATCATCAGAGCACCTATCATCTGTCGGGAATAGATTATCTAATAAAACCTGGATTGTTTCGCCAAAGGAAGAGGTCTTGGACCCATCTTCTTTTCGAACATATTCAATTTCCAGGGGTTTAATGTCCTTCCCCGTAGCCAGTTTGTACTGCAGAGTAAATTGGTTCTGTGCAGAGACATCACTACAAAACTTCTGCCAAGAGGCCAGTTGTGCTTGGCATATAGCGAGCTTATACTCTGCCTGTTCCTTCCTGTATATTTCCTCTCTGGAACTTCTGTCCCCATTGCGTCACCTTTGGTATCTTTTTCTCAGTGTAACGCTCCAAAAATTATTAACTTTTAAGTTAAAACTTTTGTTTGATCCAAATTTATTCAAAATTCTGGATACTTGTCAGGCTTCAGGCAATATCAACTTGCCACATAACTTTGAAATAGGGTTCGTTTTGTATTTATCTAGCGTTACTTATCGAGTAAGTATTCCAAAAGAATTGTCAAGTTTAATTAAAGTTTAAATCTAATCAAAAATCAATTAACGTTGCTCAAGAGAAAAACAGCAAAAGTCAAAAAATTTTAAAACATATAAAGTTTATTTCCAAAAATTTTAAAGACTCACCATTTAATTGATGAATACAACAAATTGGAGTACTAACAACTCACATTTACCTGAATCTCTACTAACAACTCCGTCTGTCTACACAATATTCTTTCTGACTTCTCCTCCTCCTACTAACAACATTCTCTACTCAACTTACACTAACAATACTGACTGAATATATACAAAAAAAGCTCTTCCTCCCCCCACTTTTCCACACATATGTTCTCACCATACTTCTCTACGTCGTGTCCCTCATGACCTACATGTGCCTAAGTGACCAAACGTCACTTAGTATTAACATGCTGTGTAGAAATCCAGCACGTGTCTCTTGCACACTGGGAAAACATTTGCCTAATCTGACGATCGCGCTTACTATGACGCAAGAGGATTGGATTGGATTGGTTTACCTCTGAGCGGCACTTTTTTGCACACCATGGGCTAAATGGCCAGGTCACAAGGACCCCGAAGGCTCAGAGAAGGTTGGGGGAGGGGACCCACTGGAACAGCTGTTGGGATTCTGTCCCCATTGCGTCACCTTTGGTATCTTTTTCTCAGTGTAACGCTCCAAAAATTATTAACTTTTAAGTTAAAACTTTTGTTTGATCCAAATTTATTCAAAATTCTGGATACTTGTCAGGCTTCAGGCAATATCAACTTGCCACATAACTTTGAAATAGGGTTCGTTTTGTATTTATCTAGCGTTACTTATCGAGTAAGTATTCCAAAAGAATTGTCAAGTTTAATTAAAGTTTAAATCTAATCAAAAATCAATTAACGTTGCTCAAGAGAAAAACAGCAAAAGTCAAAAAATTTTAAAACATATAAAGTTTATTTCCAAAAATTTTAAAGACTCACCATTTAATTGATGAATACAACAAATTGGAGTACTAACAACTCACATTTACCTGAATCTCTACTAACAACTCCGTCTGTCTACACAATATTCTTTCTGACTTCTCCTCCTCCTACTAACAACATTCTCTACTCAACTTACACTAACAATACTGACTGAATATATACAAAAAAAGCTCTTCCTCCCCCCACTTTTCCACACATATGTTCTCACCATACTTCTCTACGTCGTGTCCCTCATGACCTACATGTGCCTAAGTGACCAAACGTCACTTAGTATTAACATGCTGTGTAGAAATCCAGCACGTGTCTCTTGCACACTGGGAAAACATTTGCCTAATCTGACGATCGCGCTTACTATGACGCAAGAGGATTGGATTGGATTGGTTTACCTCTGAGCGGCACTTTTTTGCACACCATGGGCTAAATGGCCAGGTCACAAGGACCCCGAAGGCTCAGAGAAGGTTGGGGGAGGGGACCCACTGGAACAGCTGTTGGGATACACGCTGGATGGCCTTGATGGTATCAAGTATGGTATCAAGTTGATGGTATCAAGATGGTTAAAGAACACGCTTGATGGCCATCAAGGCCATCCAGCGTGTTCTTTAACGTGCACAGGGTATGGTTCTCCCGCACACGGGGCCACGGCTTAACGTCCCATCCGACGGACAGCGGCCTTTTCAAGCCCATCGGTGTCCACTACTGACCATGGACAAGGCGGGGAAATTTTGCGGAGATAAATCTCAACGCTGACCCAGCTGGGATGTTTTTTTCTCGTTGGCCAAGATTCCTACCAGTTCAGTATGGTAGACATTTCTAAAGAATTAGAGACAGCTTCCTTCAGATCACGGAGACTACAAGGATTGTTTCTATGGACTGCATTTTTCATTGCTCCCCAAAAATAAAAATTAGGGGCAGAATGATAGGGTGATCTCAGTGGCCAAATGTCCTTTGAAATTAGTCGCTGAACACATCAGGCATTAGCATCATGGATATATGAGCTGTATGCATTATAGTACTATCTTGTTGGAAGCACAGATTACTTCCTTATTCTGTGGTTGGAAGTAGGCACCACTGATAAGAAAAGAAACAGATTTGCAACCCCCATAGGGTTCATGGTAATCGAAGTGCAACAGCAGCGCCCCTATCGGTGGCTCTTGAGAACTTCTCCAAGATTACCATCCGGTTTCTTGATACATTCTGGAATACTGTTATACTCCATTTCCAAATAATTTGACTTTAGAATTTTATGCAATATATTCCATATTTCAAAATTTTTTTAGGTTTTACCTTAGAATTTTATTCATAATTTTCTTATATGTACTGCATATTTTAAAAAAAGTTTTAAGCTTCGTTTTTAGCAAATTTTATCAGCTAAAACATAGTTTATCAATTAAATGCTAATCAGTGGTATAGCCAGACAAAAATTCATTACTTTATATATTTTTCTCTGAAGAAAAATTTTATTTTTTTTCGAAATCTCTATTTTATTAATGTGCAATTGATCAAATTTTGCAAACTGAACAACCACTAATTCAAGACAATAAATGTTTTCGAATCTGCTCTTATACATAGTTGCTATACCCCCTCAAGCAGCTGCTTGCCACAGAGGTCTGACAGGAGCCTGTCAGTTTATATGCCAAAGTAGAAGGTCTGAGAGGATGGCAGGACCTCAGCAGAAATGCCCCATGCCAATACCTTATTTTTAGGTGGAAAAATTTTTAGTTACTAAACTTTGAAATAGCCGTTCCATGACGAGTGGTTAGCAAGCTTGGCTACTGATCAAAGGGATCTGTGTTCAAGCCCAGGTAAGGCATGGATGTTTGTGTTGCTTTTCTGCTGAAGTCCCATCATCCTCCCAGACTTCTGCTAAGGTGTATAAACTTACAGGCCCCTGCCAGACCTCTTTCGCAAGTAGCTGCTTGAGTGGGGGGATTCATTTTTTTAACATTCAAATGAATCTTATTTATCAAACTTCACTAAGTAGAAGCATTAATTTCTAATATTTATCAAAAATTTCAGTTTTTTTAAAAGATTATTATTTAGATCATCATTTTAATTTTAATAAGTATTAGTGACTAAATTATTCAAATTGTTTACCCTAAAAGAAATTGTTTTATTTGAAACAAATGCATGCAATTTTCATTTTTTGCATCATAATTTTTGCTCGCAATTTGCGAGCAAAAATTATGTAATATTAGTTTTTTTTAAGTAAATCATAAAAATGTAATATTAGCAAGTTAATAATGTAATATTAGTTAGTTAATTATGTAATATTAGCTCTTTTTAAGCTGAAAAACACAGAAAATTAAAATAAATTTCTTTTATTTAAGCCATGAAACAATGTAATATTAAACAAAGGAAATAAAATTCACATATTTTCCTACAAGAAATTGAAAATGCGTTAATGCACTCTTTCCTGTAGGGAGAAAGGTAGTTTTATAAAGAAAAAACATATTTTGTTTCTTTATGAGAAAGGTAGTTTCATAAAGGAAAAGCATATTTTTTTTTCTAATTTCTGGTAGGCACAGTCAATTTCGTCCTCAGTTAATTGGTTAATGAAGGGGTGCAGAATCATATCACGTAATACTCTGAGTTCAGGCGCATGTTCAAGATTTTTTAAGTGTTTGCTGAACCTAGGATATTTTAATATGGTGCTACACCTAAAATATTTTTAGGGAGATTCTGAAAATATATATGTATAAATTATTTTCAACAGACGATGGAAACCTTGGGACAAGACGTAGAGAAGTATGGTGAGAACATATGTGTGGAAAAGTGGGGGGACGAAGAGCTTTTTTTTTGTATATATTCATTTGAAGGAGTTTATGTAGAAGGAACTTGTTCTCTTCTTTTAACCTCAAAATGTAGTTTCCCTTGTTAAAAATAATGCTATCTGTGCTGGTCCAGCAGAAAACCAATTTCATTCTTTGACGATTAGTGTCTGATTTCATTTTTATTCTTTTTTGGTTACAGATTAAAAAATTGCAAATACTTTGGTCTCTTTTTACTTAATTTCAGTTAGCATAAATTTTCCAAAGCCTTGAAACACACCTATGAAGAGTATGAAAATTTTTCAATTTCAAAAATATAAGGGTAGGTGTTTTGGCATCCCAAGTACCCCACCAAAGAAGGTCTAAGGAGAAGAAGCTGAGATCTGCACAAGTTTAAGTGGCTCCGCTCTGCAGAATTTTGCCGAAGCCGAACGTGGTAAATTGATGTACAGCCACAAAAACAATTGTACGGCGCGATCTGCGCATGCAGTGCAATCGTTTTAGCACACTGTAACTATGGTTTGTCTTACACTTCAAATATTTAATGAATATTTAATGTGATTTAATTAATGTTTCAACCTGTCTAACGATCATGCATATCTGCCCACAGTGGTAGCTTTGCGTAAAGTTATTCAATGAGTATATTATCCCGTTCAGGAGTGCCTTTTACGATAACTGGAAAAGCCGTTTTATGTTTATTTTGAGTAATTTTGTAGAAGTTTTAAAAATAATATGTAAATTAATACATTTAATCATATTACGAATATATAAGTTAATATATGTTGCAGGTTTGTGTTCCATGGAGCATATCGATGTATATAGGCTTCTACACTTTGCTCTAACAGTGTAATTCTATTTTTGTGGTTGATACAGGAAGTGCCTGCTGCCATCTGTTGAACGTTTAAAAATAAAAAAAAAATAAAAATAAATACCCCCTCAAGCAGCTGCTTGCCACAGAGGTGTGACAGGAGCCTGTCAGTTTATATGCCACAGTAGAAGATCTGAGAGGATGGCAGGACCTCAGCAGCAAACAACACGAACATCCATGCCTTACCCGGGCTCGAACCCATGTTTATACAAGTAAAAAACTCTATGATATTTATTGAAAATATGTAGAATTTTATAAAATATAATTATATAGAACATGTTCTTGTACATTTACACATAAATCTCAATTTATTATAATATGTTAAATATTATTATAGTGTTCAAATATTAATATTCTCTTGTTGAGTGGGGCGGGGGTGGCTCAGTCGGTAGCGCGCCAGGCTCGTAATCTGTAGTTCCCAGGTTCGAGTCCCAGCTGGGTCAGCGTTGAGATTTATCTCCGCAAAATTCCCCACCTTGCCCACGGTCAGTAGGGGACACCTTGGAAAGACCGTCGTCCGTCGGATGGGACGTTAAGCCGTGGCCCCGTGTGCGGGAGAGCCATACCCTGTGCACGTTAAAAAACACGCTGGATGGCCTTGACGGGAGGCTACCATCTGTCTCCCAACAGCTGTTCAGGTGGATCCCGTCTTCCAACCTTCTCTGAGCCTTCGGGGTCCATGTGACCTGGCCATTTAGCCCATGGTGTGCAAAAAGTGCCGCTCAGAGGTAAAACAACCCAGCCCAACTCTTGTTGAGCAGAGCTACTACTTGTTTTTCAAAATAGGATTTTATTAAGGAAAATAATTTTGATTACTTCTTTTTATTTTCTCTCTGTACAAAAAGAAATTATGATGGTGTCTCATAAAGGAGAATTTTTGGAAATGAACATTTTTCAGAATCAGAGTGTACGTAAAATTAGTCACGTGGTTTAAGCAATTGAAAACCTTGCTCAGCAATGAAAAAATAACGCAGGGTTCCTCTCCCTAGCTAGGTGGTTTCATTGCAATGCACGAATTTGACCTGTTTAGAAGGCGCTGCAATCGAAACGTTCACATTACGCCTATGGAAGCTGGCTCTCCTCTCCTTTAGCCACTCCTTGCCCCCAAGAATATGTGCCAGTTTGAGTTGATGGACGTGTGGATAGACACGCCACTCAAGACGTGTGAATAGGATTTCTAAAATCACTTTCACTTCCAACATAGGGTAGGTATAGGATCACTACACTTCTTGTAAGTGCACAGGGACTTTTCACTCATCCTGTACATGTACTTTTGAGCCGGGTGGGATCTAAACCCATGACTTTCTGATGACATATCAGATGCTCTGACGGTTGACTGCCATAGCATCAGCCGCGAATTGCTCCTGACCTCGGGACCGATAATGCATTCACGAGAAAATATTTCCTGAGAACCATAGTTTTGGAAATATTTTGCTATTTTAATGAAACTTTGCTAGTAGGGGTAGGACCATACTGATTTATTCTGTTTAAGTGTACTCATTGGCTTCAATAAAAATCTGGCATTGTCCCCCAAGTTTGTTTATATTACATTAATGATGTGTGCCATAACCGCTAGCCGAAGTCCAAAGAGTAAATAATATCTGTTTACGTCAAGGGTATTTGGGTCTTGGTGTATTTCAAACTGAAGATAAATATAAACTGAGCAACGTAACGAAATTTAAATATGGAAGAAGTATATGCAGGTTTGTAAACTATTACATATTTTGACTGTAAATGATGTAAATGGGAACTTCGTAGAGCAAAAGACTTTCTATGCTACAATTGTTTCCAAACACTATAACTTGTTCAAGTTGCAGAATTTTGTTTGACAATAAAACCTCCCACTTCGAAATAATTTTCGTATGTTATTAAAGACACGAGAACTTTTATATCCATTTCTCAAGATTATGTATATTTACAAATGATCACAATATTTTGGAATTAATAAATTTGTATTCTGTCGAAAACAAATATCGGAAAGCTTTTATCTTTTGTAAGAACATGGGGTCGTCCAGAAATGATAATACGAAGTGCTCGGATCAGCAAATTAGTTGAAGTTCTGGATAGTGGACAATATAGAATTTTTTTTTTATAAAATTAAGACTGGAAAATAGCTGTGTGCTGCTCTTCTCAATAGTATAGTAAAAAGAAAGTTCCGGATGGAAGAGGAACATCGAAAAGATTTTCCGAAATAAAATAAAACAGAAATTCAGTGCTGATCTCACTTGTAAGAAGTGTGCAGAATTAAAGTAGAATAATTAAACAACTTCTTCACCAGAGTAAAGGTATATATAGTAGTACAGCCACAGCCTACTTCTTATTTCCCAAATGTAAAAAAGATCAGAGTATTTTAAAATTCCTACGTCTTGAAAAAGTGCTATTTAAAATATAAGGTCTTGTTATTCATTGTAAAATTAAAAGAACTAGAACAAAAAGAGTAGCATTTCACTTCAACTCTTAAAATATAAGAAGACACCAGTTTCAGAAAAGCTTTGCATCAAGGTTTATTTTTTTAAGAACAGAAATTACTCTTTAAAATTTTTAAATTAATTATTTGATTTAACAAATTTTTTTTTTTTGAATAATATGACATGTTCTATTAGTTATTCCAAAATAATGTTTTACAGTTCTTTTAGTTTTCATGTTGAAAATACTTTAAATTTTTCCTGGAACTTTAAGGCCTTGCATCTTACAGATTAACATATTTTTGAACAGAACATTATTTATTTTGTTATTAATACTTGAGTATAAAATTTTTGGCTGCAGTATTTTCCTGGGCTCAATGTGCATTAAATTCCCATGAAGTAGAAATATAGGTATTGAATTACATGCAAGAAACTGGTGGAAAAGCTTTTCATTATAAATTTTTATCTTGAGCATATTATTTACTTTATGTAATCCAGTAGCAATAGGAGATTTATCTCTGCAAAATTTCCCCGCCCTGCCCATGGTCAGTAGGGGACACCGATGGGCTTGGAAAGGCTGCCGTCCGTCGGATGGGACGTTAAGCCGTGGCCATACCCTGCAGGAGAGCCATACCCTGTGCACGTTAAAGAACACGCTGGATGGCCTTGACGGGAGGCTACCATCTGTCTCCCAACAGCTGTTCCAGTGGGTCCCCTCCCCCAACCTTCTCTGAGCCTTTGGGGTCCATGTGACCTGGCCATTTAGCCCATGGTGGGCAAAAAAGTGCCACTCAGAGGTAAAACAACCCAACCCAGTAACAATAGGGTAAAAACTATAAATAAAAATAAATAAATACCCCCTCAAGCAGCAGCTGCTTGCCACAGAGGTCTGACAGGACCCTGTCAGTTTATATGCCATAGTAGCGGGTCTGAGAGGATGGCATGGATATATATATTTAAAATTAATAAAGGCTCCAGCAGTAATATTTCTTCCTGAATGCTATTCATGGAATTAATCATCATCATCATCCTCAAGCAGCCATGGGGCTACGGAAGTCCAACCAGACTGCGCAGTTTAATTCTCCAAGCATATCTGTCCTGAGCTACATATGCTGCATCCGGCCATTGCACACCAATTCTAACAAGGTCCTGTTTGACATTGTCTGCGCACTGCATCTTAGGTCTCTCCCTCTTTCTGAGGCCTTTAGGCACACTGTTCATAACCCTATTCGCCAATCTATAATTATCCATATGCGCAACATAGCCAAACCAGCGGAGTCTCTCTCTGCACAATATGCTGCTTAAAGGAGGTTGCAAACTCCTTTGCCTAACCTCATCATTAGTTACAAAGTTAAACCACCTAATACCCAAGATACTATGTAAGTATCTAGAATCAAAAGCATCTAGTTTGCTGTTATCTTGTTTACACAGCATCCAAGTTTCACTACCATAACTAACCCTAGAAAGAACCAAACTATTATACAGTCTAATTTTAGTCTTTAGGTGTATATGCCTATTTCTCCACACTCTACATAGATTCTTAAAAGTCCTGGCAGCAATCCCTATTCATCTGTTAATCTCATGCCGCACATCATCAGTATCTGTTACATTGCTCCCAAGACAATTAAACTGTGATACCTGCTCAAGACTGCAACCATTCAGATTAACTGAATCACAGCCCGTCTGACCAATTTTCATCACCTTAATTTTCTCTCTGTTTATAACCAAACCTACTCTACTACCAGTTTCATCAACAGCTCGAATGAAAGAGTTCATCTCATCAACATCATTTGCCAAAAGGGCTAAGTCATAAATTTTCGTATCTCCAGTCCATTTAAGGCCAAAATCATTTCCTTGAAGTGAATTTCACATAACATAATCAATAACCAAGCAAAAGGGAAGAGACAAAATGCACCCTTGTCAAACACCAGAAGTAATGCTAAACCAATTCCTTCAAGCCTTACCAACTCTTATACATGATTCAGTGTTATTATAGAGAGCTTTCGTTAGGTTAACTAACTTGTCTGTATACCATATGATCTCACAATCAACTACAAATTATGACAATCAACAGAGTCAAAAGCCTTTTTGAAATCAACAAAGCTAGCAACCAAAGGATTCTGAAACTCCAAACATTTCTCAAGAATCTGCCTAATTTTCTCAACAATCTGATCCACACATCCCCTAGAACTTCTGAAACCACATTGCTCATGACGCAATTGCCTGTCAACCAGATTCCTAATTCTATTAAGCACAATCATGGAAAGAACTTTACCTGAAACAGAGAGTAGGCTGATACCCCTATAGTTATGACAAGAACTGCGATCACTTCTTTTGAAAATAGGAATAATAATAGCTCTGGTAAAATCCATAGGAAACATGCCTTTATCATAAAAGATATTCAAAATTTCAATCATCCAAGTGGTAACAGAAACATCCCAGCTCTAAGTATTTCCGTAGTAATTTCATCTACCCCTGGGGATTTATGTAGTTTAAGTTTAGAAATATCCAAAATAACGTCATATTGTGTTATAGGGCCAACATTAAAGCTACCAATGCATCTATCATCATTAAAAACAATGGGAGTAGAACTAACCACATTGTTTAGAACATCACTGAAATTCTCAGCCCATCTAGCCGTGACAGAATCCTTGCCTTCTATAACCTTATCTTGTTTATCCTTCAATCCCTCTATACCTGTCTGTTTTCTACCACACAAAGCATTAACTATCTGGTACAGCTCATTGCTGTTGTGCTGTCTAACTGCTTCCTCAGCTTTGTCAGCCAAGCCATCAAGCCAAAGATTCTTATCAGTAGCTAACTGATCTTTTACACGTTTATTAAGCTCTTTGTAATCCATTCTATTAGGACTAGTAGGGTACTGATTAAGGACATTCCTGCAGTTCCTCCTTTCTGAAATAAGCTCAAGTGCCTTATCACTTAAAATAATTCTGCCTCGTCTGCACCTTTTTTCCTAAAAGAGTACTGTTAGTTTCCAAAAAAAGCCTGTCTAAACCGGCCCCATTCTTCCTCAACTTCAGTATTAAGCAAACCATGACTATCATAATGACTAAGTAATCTATCATGGTAAGCTTTAGCTATAACTGGATATTTCAGAGCTTCAGTATTAAAGGTAATTTTTTTACATTTAGCACAATAGTTTTTAAATTGCAAGACACTTTTAACAAGGCAATGGTCAGATCCTATTTCAACTTTGCTATATGCCCTGGTATTCCTAACAGAACTAGCCCATTTGCTGTTAATTAATATATAATCAATCATATTCTTATGCAGCCCATCAGGTGAAACCCATGTGTATTTATGTATGTCGCGGTGTTTGTAATATGTGTTAGTTATTCTGAAACCATTGAGTTTACTTACCTGTAGGAGACGTTGCCCATTGCCATTGCAGCTACCAATAACAAAAGGGCCTATTACTCCTCCCCAAAGGTCAGAGTCGGTACCAACTTTGGCATTGAAGTCACCAACAACAAGGGTAATATCTCCTTTCTTGACAGAATTCAAAATATCCTGAAGTTGTCCGTAAAACCTATCCTTCTCATCCTCATCTGCATCTCAGTGGGGGCATAATAGCTGATAACATTCAAGTCCTTAATATTTGTCTGAAATTTTCCTGTAAAAACCTTTCATTAACGCACTCATATCCTTGAAGAGCATCACTAGCATGTCTGCTGAGAAGCAGACCCACTCCTTGGTCATGCTTTCCATCCTCCCTCCCTCCCTCCCTGTAAAGAGGAATTTAAAGTTATTTTTAAGTATCTCACCTTTACCTGTCCATCTGGTCTCTTGCAAGCCTAGAATATCTAGGTTATACCACTGGAATTCCTGTTTGAGAACATCAAGGGAATAATCTCTATGTAATGTCCTTACGTTCCACATTCCTGCAGAAAGAAAATGATTAGTAGGCTTTTTAAAGAAACTAGGTTTATTGAGATAGGTAGGTCCAACAATATCAAACAGCCCCTTGATCGCAGGCATGGGGCAAAGACCTGTTCCCTCTTCGCTAAAAGCTGTAGTCCACTGATACTGGTAAGAACTTCAGGCACCACCTTTTCAAGTGGACTTTTCAAGAGCCATATATCCTGCCTGAGACCCATTACTCGCAATCTATGATTGACGATGCCCAACTAGCTAAGTGAGGGTTCAGGTACCTGTGATGGCCTCTGATTAGGATTATCCACCAGCTGATATAAGGTATCCCATGCCTCTCTTCACTTAGGGCTGGCAACCCAGAAAGCAAACAGAAAACACATCAGCAGATTCTCCCTCAAAATAGGCCTACCAGTGCAGCAAGTCCAGGATCCATAATCAATCTCAAATCCATAAACAAGTCCAGTCCAGTAGGTATAAATGGTAAGCACCAGGACCTTGGGAAGTTGACCACTCCTCAGCAGGGTTGAAAAAAAAAGAAAAATGTGGCCATAGATGACCAGATCAGTAGGCCATACTGAACTGGCAGCCCTCCCCTTCCGTTCCCTTCCAAAAGAGAATATCTCTTTTGAAAGGTACTAACAGCTTGCACCACGAGAAGGCGGGGTCGGACATTAGGTGCTAGACCTGCCCAGTTCTGTGCATCATCACTAGGGATTGGTACACAGCTCTCCTTCCAGTTTATGCCTAGCTACCATTTACAGGCCCATTGAATTAAACTAACTTAAAATTCTCTGTTGTTGAACAATAAAATTTTTAAGTTTATCCTTCAAACTATTTTCATGTTAAAAGTTTTTAGGAGAAAACTCAGAAGTCACATATTGACTTCACTGAAGACGTAGCACTGTCCCTGCTCCGAAAAGCTTCTGAGTTTTGTCCTAAAAACTTTTAACATGCAAATAGTTTTATTGCTCAATGACAGAGAATTTAAACTATTTTTAATTAATTTCTGAGCAAGAAGGTCCTTTTAATTGTGTATTCATTGAACACTAGCTTACTAGAATAAATGAAGAGACTTTTTTTTATCTCATATGTTAAAAAAATAAGTAATCTCATTAGTTTTTAACACTAAGTCTTTACTGTGGACAAACTCAAAATGTTTATATTTTTTAAAAATTTAAAAAATCAGATAGATTATTAATGATAAAATATTAAATCTCTATTCATTATGTTTTGATAATCATATTCTTCATTTTAAAGGGCTAAAATATCTGGATGCAAATGATTTATCTGCATAATGCAAGAAACAATGAAACATAATAAATATAATGAAAAGTAAACATTAAACAATAAAAACACCAGATATAATGTATAAATAGAATTTCCTTGTTTTGTATATCTTGGGTCTGTAAATGATAGCTAGGTAATCACTGGAAGGAAAGCTATGCACCAATCTCCTGTGATGATACATAGAAATGGCCAGACATAGCACCTAATGTCCAACCCCACCTTCTTGTGGTGCAGGCCATTAGTACCTTTCAAAAGAGATACTTTCTTGTGGAAATGAATGGAAGGGGAGGGCTGCCAGATTAGTGTGGCCTACTGATCTGGACAACTACAGCTACTTTTTATTTTCTACCCTGCTGAAGAGTGGTCAACCATACAGGGTCCTGGTGCTGACCTTATATAAACTTACTGGACTGGCTTGATTATAGATCCTGAGTTTGCTTCACTGGTGGGTTTCTGTGGAAGGAAAATCTTCTGCTGTTTTTTCTGTTTGTTTGTGGGTTGACAGCCCCAAGTGAATAGATTCACAGGTTATGTTTATCAGCTGGAGGAATGAAGATAAGTAAAGAAGATATTACCCTTGTTCTAGGTGATTTCAATGCCAACGTTGAAGTTGCCCAATGACTCTGACCTTTGGGGAGGAGTGATAGGCCCTTTTGGTATTGGTAGCTCAATGGGCAATGTCTCCTACAGGTAAGTAAACTCAATGGTTTCAGAATAACTAACACATATTACAAATGCCGCGACATACATAAGTACACATGGGTTTCACCTGATGGGCTGCATAAGAATATGATTGATTACATATTAATTAACAGCAAATGGGCTAGTTCTGTTAGGAATACCAAGTCATATAGGGGAGCTGAAATTGGATCTGACCATTACCTTGTTAAAAGTGTTTTGCAACTTAAAAACTGTTGTGCTAAATTTAAAAAATTTACCTTTAATACTGAAGCTCTGAAATACCCAGTTATAGCTAAAACTTACCATGATAGGATATTTAGTCATTATGACAGTCATGGTTTGCTTAATGCTGAAGTTGAGGAAGAATGGGGCCATTTTAAACAGGCTTTTTTGGAAACTAACAGTACTCTTTTAGGAAAAAAGGAGCAGAGGAGGCAGAATTATTTTAAGTGATAAGGCACTTGAGCTTATATCAGAAAGAAGGAACTGCAGGAATGTCCTTTATCAGTACCCTACTAAATAAAATAAAAATAAATACCCCCTCAAGCAGCTGCTTGCCACTGAGGTCTGACAGGAGCCTGTCAGTTTATATGCCATAGTAGAAGGTCTGAGAGGATGGCAGAACCTCAGCAGAAAAACGACTCATACATCCATGCCTTACCCGGGGCTCGAACCCAGGTCCCTTAAATCAGTAGCCAAGCGCGCTAACCACTTGGCCATGCCCTAATAGAAAGGATTACAGAGAGCTTAATAAACGTGTAAAGGATCAGTTAGCTACTGATAAGAATCTTTGGCTTGATGGTTTGGCTGACAAAGCTGAGGAAGCAGCTAGACAGCACAACAGGAATGAGCTGTACCAGATAGTTAATGTTTTGTATGGTAGAAAACGGACAGGTATAGAGGGATTGAAGGATAAACAAGATAAGGTTATAGAAGGCAAGGATTCTGTCACTGCTAGGTGGGCTGAGCATTTCAGTGATGCTCTAAACAATGTGGTTAGTTCTACTCCCATTGTTTTTAATGATGATAGATGCATTGGTAGCTTTAATGTTGACCCTATAACACAATCTGACATTATTTTGGCTATTTCTAAACTTAAACATCATAAATCCCCAGGGGTAGATGAAATTACTACAAAAATGCTTGGAGTTGGGAATGTTTCAGTTACCACTTGGATCACTGAAATTTTGAATGTCTTTTATGATAAAGGCATGGTTCCTAAGGATTTTACCAGAGCTATTATTATCCCTATTTTCAAAAAAGGTGATCGCAGTTCTTGTGATAACTATAGGGGTATCAGCCTATTCTCTGTTCCAGGTAAAGTTCTTTCCATGATTGTGCTTAATAGAATTAAGATTCTGGTTGCCAGTCAATTGCGTGATGATCAATGTGGATTCAGAAATGGTAGGGGATGTGTGGATCAGATATTTTCACTTAGGCAGATTCTTGAGAAATGTTTATAGAGTTTCAGAAACCTTTGGTTGCTAGTTTTGTTGATTTCAAAAAAGATTTCGACTCTGTTGATCGTCATAATTTGTGATTGATTGTGAGATCATATGGTATACCAGACTAGTTACTTAACATAATGAAAGCTGTATATAATAACACTGAGTCGTGTGTGAGAGTTGGTAAGGCTTGTAGGAATTGGTTTAGCATTACTTCTGGTGTTTGACAAGGGTGCATTTTGTCTCCTTTTCTCTTTAGCTTAGTTATTGATTATGTTATGCGAAATTCACTTCAAGGAAAAAAGTTTGGCCTTAAATGGTCTGGAGATACGAAAATTTCTGATTTTGATTATGCTGATGATTTAGCCCTTTTGGCAAATGATGTTGATGAGATGAACTCTTTCATTCGAGCTGTTGATGAGATTGGTAGTAGAGTAAGCTTGGTTATAAACAGAGAGAAAACTAAAGTGATGAAAATTGGCCAAGCAGGCTGTGATTCAGTTAATCTGAATGGTTGCAGTCTTGAGCAGGTGTCACAGTTTAATTACCTAGGGAGCTATGTAACAGATACTGGTGATATGCAGCATGAGATTAACAGATGAATAGGGATTGCTGCCGGGACTTTTAAGAATTTATGGATATTGTGGAGAAATAGGCGTATACACCTAAAGACTAAAATTAGACTGTATAACAGTTTGGTTCTTTCTAGGGTTAGTTATGGTGGTGAAACTTGGATGCTGTGTAAACAAGATAACAGGAAACTAGATGCTTTTGATTGTAGATACTTACGTAGTATCTTGGGTATTTGGTGGTTTAACTTTGTAACTAATGATGAGATTAAGCAAAGGAGTCTGCAACCTCCTTTAAGCAGCATATTGTTCAGAGAGAGACTCTGTTGGTTTGGCCATGTTGCCCGTATGGATAATTTTAGATTGGTGAATAGGGTTATGAACAGTGTGCCTAAAGGCCTCAGAAAGAGGGGAAGACCTAGGATGCAGTGGGCAGACAATGTCAAACAGGACCTAGTTAGAATTGGTGTGCAGTGGCCAGATACAACAGATGTAGCTCAGGACAGATATGCTTGGAGAATTAAATTGCACGGTCTGGTTGGACCTCCGTAGCCCATGGCTGCTTGAGGATGATGATGATGTATATCTTGAATGATATGTGCACTGGTATTTGTTACTGAGAAGCATGCAGGTAAACAAACCTTGGCATCACCTGGATTATTCATCTGACATCTCTTATTCACTTCAGAATTTATTCTTGTAGTAGTTAAATGTTTTATTCCATTATTTCAGTCTGAAGAAACAGATCACTAAGTAAAGATTTTGTGTATGGGGGAATCAAATGAAAGTTTTGTGTATTATTTTCATTGATTAATATGATTTTATGGCCTGTAAATGATAGCTAGGTAGTCACTGGAAGGAGAGCTATGTACCAATCCCCTGTAATGATGCATAGAACCGGGCAGGCTTAGCACCTAATGTCCAACCCCGCCTTCTCTTGGTGCAGACCATTAGTACCTTTCAAAAGAGATACTCTCTGGTGGAAGTGAATGGATGGGGAGGGTTGCAGATTAGTGTGGCCTACTGATCTGGACAACTATGGCTACTTTTCTTTTTTTTCTACCCTGCTGAGGAGTGGTCAACCACACAGGGTCCTGGTGCTGACCATATAAACCCACTGGACTGAATTAAGGCTCTGAGCTTGATTATGGATCCTGATTTTGCTGCACTGGTGGGCTTCTGTGGAGGGAAAATTTTCCGCTGTGTTTTCTGTTTGTGGGTTGATAGCCCCAAGTAAATAGATTAACAGGATATGTTTATCAGCTGGTGGATAATCTTGAGCAGAGGTCATCGCAGGCACCTGAACTCTTTGCTTCTACTGGCATCGTCAAACTCTACATTGGGGGAAGTCTTCCAGTGTAGATGGCTTCAGCCTTTAGTGGTGGGGGAACGGGTCTTTGCCCCCATGTCTGCGATTAGGGGGCTGTTTGATATTGTCGGCATTCCCTCTCTCAATAAACATAGTTTCTTTAAACATCCCAATAACCATTTTCTCTCCATAGGTAGTTGGAATGTGAAGACTCTGCACAGAGCTTTTTCTCTTGATGTCCTCTCACAAGAATTCCACCGATATAATTTAGATATTCTCGGCTTGCAAGAGACCGGATGAACAGATAAAGGTGAGATTCTTAAAAATAATCTTAAATTTCTCTTTTCAGGGAGGGAAGACTAAACATCACCAAGGCGTGGGTCTGATTCTCAGCAGACACGCTAGTGATGCTCTTCTAGGATATGAGTGCATTAACGAAACGTTTCTTACAACAAAATTTCAAACAAGCGTTAAAGACTTGAATGTTATCTGCTGTTATGCCCCCACTGAGGATGCCGATGAGGATGAGAAGGATAGGTTTTACGGACAACTTCAGGATATTTTGAATTCTGTCAAGAAAGGAGATATTACCCTTGTTGTTGGTGACTTCAATGCCAAAGTTGGTACCGACTCTGACCTTTGGGGAGGAGTAATAGGCCCTTTTGTTATTGGTAGCTGCAATGGCAATGGGCAACGTCTCCTACAGGTAAGTAAACTCAATGGTTTCAGAATAACTAACACATATTACAAACACCGTGACATACATAAATACACATGGGTTTCACCTGATGGGCTGCATAAGAATATGATTGATGATATATTAATTAACAGCAAATGGACTAGTTCTGTTAGGAATACCAGGTCATATATGGGAGCTGAAATTGGATATGACCATTACCTTGTTAAAAGTGTCTTGCAGCTTAAACTTAAAAAGTGTTGTGCTAGGGTTAGAAAATTTACCTTTAATACTGAAGCTCTGAAAGACCCTGTTATAGCCAAAGCTTACCACGATAGGTTACTTAGTCATTATGACAGTCATGGTTTGCTTACCACTGAAGTTGAGGAAGAATGGGACCATTTTAAACAGGCTTTTTGGGACACTAACAGTACTCTTTTAGGAAAAAAGGAGCAGAAGAGACAGAATTATCTGAGTGATAAGGCACTTGAGCTTATTTCGGAAAGAACTGCAGGAATGTCCTTAATCAATACCCTACTAGTCCTAATAGAAAGCATTACATAGAACTTAATAAACGTGTAAAAGATCAGTTAGCTGCTGATAAGAATCTTTGGCTTGATGGTTTGGCTGACAAAGCCGAGGAAGCAGTTAGACAGCACAACAGCAGAGAGCTGTACCAGATAGTTAATGTTTTGTGTGGTAGAAAACGGACAGGTATAGAGGGATTGAAGGATAAACAAGATAAGGTTATAGAAGGCAAGGATTCTGTCACGGCTAGGTGGGCTGAGCATTTCAGTGATGTTCTAAACAATGTGGTTAGTTCTACTCCCATTGTTTTTAATGATGATAGATGCATTGATAGCTTTAATGTTGGCCCTATAACACAATCTGATGTTATTTTGGCTATTTCTAAACTTAAACTTCATAAATCCCAAGAGGTCGATGAAATTGCTACGGAAATGCTTAGAGCTGGAAATGTTTCGGTTACCACTTGGATGACTGAAATTCTGAATATCTTTTGTAATAAACGCATGTTTCCTAAGGATTTTACCAAAGCTATTGTTATCCCTATTTTCAAAAAAGGTGATTGCAGTTCTTGTGATAACTATAGGGGTATCAGCCTATTCTCTGTTCCAGGTAAAGTTCTTTCCATGATTGTGCTTAATAGAATTAAGATTCTGGTTGCCAGTCAATTGCGTGATGATCAATGTGGATTCAGAAATGGCAGGGGATGTGTGGATCAGATATTTTCACTTAGGCAGATTCTTGAGAAATGTTTATAGAGTTTCAGAAACCTTTGGTTGCCGGTTTTGTTGATTTCAATAAAGCTTTCGACTCTGTTGATCGTCATAATTTGTGATTGATTGTGAGATCATATGGTATACCAGACTAGTTACTTAACATAATGAAAGCTGTATATAATAACACTGAGTCATGTGTGAGAGTTGGTAAGGCTTGTAGGAATTGGTTTAGCATTACTTCTGGTGTTTGACAAGGGTGCATTTTGTCTCCTTTTCTCTTTAGCTTAGTTATTGATTATGTTATGCGAAATTCACTTCAAGGAAAAAAGTTTGGCCTTAAATGGTCTGGAGATACGAAAATTTCTGATTTAGATTATGCTGATGATTTAGCCCTTTTGGCAAATGATGTTGATGAGATGAACTCTTTCATTCGAGCTGTTGATGAAACTGGTAATAGAGTAGGTTTGGTTATAAACAGAGAGAAAATTAAGGTGATGAAAATTGGTCAGACAATCTGTGATTTAATTAATCTGAATGGTTGCAGTCTTGAGCAGGTATCACAGTTTAATTTTCTTGGGAGCAATGTAACAGATACTGGTGATGTGTGGCATGAGATTAACAGATGAATAGGGATTGCTGCCGGGACTTTTAAGAATCTATGTAGAGTGTGGAGAAATAGGCGTATACACCTAAAGATTAAAATTAGACTGTATAATAGTTTGGTTCTTTCTAGGGTTAGTTATGGTGGTGAAACTTGGATGCTGTGTAAACGAGATAACAGGAAACTAGATGCTTTTGATTGTAGATACTTACGTAGTATCTTGGGTATTTGGTGGTTTAACTTTGTAACTAATGATGAGATTAAGCAAAGGAGTCTGCAACCTCCTTTAAGCAGCATATTGTTCAGAGAGAGACTCTGTTGGTTTGGCCATGTTGCCCGTATGGATAATTTTAGATTGGTGAATAGGGTTATGAACAGTGTGCCTAAAGGCCTCAGAAAGAGGGGAAGACCTAGGATGCAGTGGGCAGACAATGTCAAACAGGACCTAGTTAGAATTGGTGTGCAGTGGCCAGATACAGCAGATGTAGCTCAGGACAGATATGCTTGGAGAATTAAATTGCACGGTCTGGTTGGACCTCCGTAGCCCATGGCTGCTTGAGGATGATGATGATGTATATCTTGAATGATATGTGCACTGGTATTTGTTACTGAGAAGCATGCAGGTAAACAAACCTTGGCATCACCTGGATTATTCATCTGACATCTCTTATTCACTTCAGAATTTATTCTTGTAGTAGTTAAATGTTTTATTCCATTATTTCAGTCTGAAGAAACAGATCACTAAGTAAAGATTTTGTGTATGGGGGAATCAAATGAAAGTTTTGTGTATTATTTTCATTGATTAATATGATTTTATGGCCTGTAAATGATAGCTAGGTAGTCACTGGAAGGAGAGCTATGTACCAATCCCCTGTAATGATGCATAGAACCGGGCAGGCTTAGCACCTAATGTCCAACCCCGCCTTCTCTTGGTGCAGACCATTAGTACCTTTCAAAAGAGATACTCTCTGGTGGAAGTGAATGGATGGGGAGGGTTGCAGATTAGTGTGGCCTACTGATCTGGACAACTATGGCTACTTTTCTTTTTTTTCTACCCTGCTGAGGAGTGGTCAACCACACAGGGTCCTGGTGCTGACCATATAAACCCACTGGACTGAATTAAGGCTCTGAGCTTGATTATGGATCCTGATTTTGCTGCACTGGTGGGCTTCTGTGGAGGGAAAATTTTCCGCTGTGTTTTCTGTTTGTGGGTTGATAGCCCCAAGTAAATAGATTAACAGGATATGTTTATCAGCTGGTGGATAATCTTGAGCAGAGGTCATCGCAGGCACCTGAACTCTTTGCTTCTACTGGCATCGTCAAACTCTACATTGGGGGAAGTCTTCCAGTGTAGATGGCTTCAGCCTTTAGTGGTGGGGGAACGGGTCTTTGCCCCCATGTCTGCGATTAGGGGGCTGTTTGATATTGTCGGCATTCCCTCTCTCAATAAACATAGTTTCTTTAAACATCCCAATAACCATTTTCTCTCCATAGGTAGTTGGAATGTGAAGACTCTGCACAGAGCTTTTTCTCTTGATGTCCTCTCACAAGAATTCCACCGATATAATTTAGATATTCTCGGCTTGCAAGAGACCGGATGAACAGATAAAGGTGAGATTCTTAAAAATAATCTTAAATTTCTCTTTTCAGGGAGGGAAGACTAAACATCACCAAGGCGTGGGTCTGATTCTCAGCAGACACGCTAGTGATGCTCTTCTAGGATATGAGTGCATTAACGAAACGTTTCTTACAACAAAATTTCAAACAAGCGTTAAAGACTTGAATGTTATCTGCTGTTATGCCCCCACTGAGGATGCCGATGAGGATGAGAAGGATAGGTTTTACGGACAACTTCAGGATATTTTGAATTCTGTCAAGAAAGGAGATATTACCCTTGTTGTTGGTGACTTCAATGCCAAAGTTGGTACCGACTCTGACCTTTGGGGAGGAGTAATAGGCCCTTTTGTTATTGGTAGCTGCAATGGCAATGGGCAACGTCTCCTACAGGTAAGTAAACTCAATGGTTTCAGAATAACTAACACATATTACAAACACCGTGACATACATAAATACACATGGGTTTCACCTGATGGGCTGCATAAGAATATGATTGATGATATATTAATTAACAGCAAATGGACTAGTTCTGTTAGGAATACCAGGTCATATATGGGAGCTGAAATTGGATATGACCATTACCTTGTTAAAAGTGTCTTGCAGCTTAAACTTAAAAAGTGTTGTGCTAGGGTTAGAAAATTTACTTTTAATACTGAAGCTCTGAAAGACCCTGTTATAGCCAAAGCTTACCACGATAGGTTACTTAGTCATTATGACAGTCATGGTTTGCTTACCACTGAAGTTGAGGAAGAATGGGACCATTTTAAACAGGCTTTTTGGGACACTAACAGTACTCTTTTAGGAAAAAAGGAGCAGAAGAGACAGAATTATCTGAGTGATAAGGCACTTGAGCTTATTTCGGAAAGAACTGCAGGAATGTCCTTAATCAATACCCTACTAGTCCTAATAGAAAGCATTACATAGAACTTAATAAACGTGTAAAAGATCAGTTAGCTGCTGATAAGAATCTTTGGCTTGATGGTTTGGCTGACAAAGCCGAGGAAGCAGTTAGACAGCACAACAGCAGAGAGCTGTACCAGATAGTTAATGTTTTGTGTGGTAGAAAACGGACAGGTATAGAGGGATTGAAGGATAAACAAGATAAGGTTATAGAAGGCAAGGATTCTGTCACGGCTAGGTGGGCTGAGCATTTCAGTGATGTTCTAAACAATGTGGTTAGTTCTACTCCCATTGTTTTTAATGATGATAGATGCATTGATAGCTTTAATGTTGGCCCTATAACACAATCTGATGTTATTTTGGCTATTTCTAAACTTAAACTTCATAAATCCCAAGAGGTCGATGAAATTGCTACGGAAATGCTTAGAGCTGGAAATGTTTCGGTTACCACTTGGATGACTGAAATTCTGAATATCTTTTGTAATAAACGCATGTTTCCTAAGGATTTTACCAAAGCTATTGTTATCCCTATTTTCAAAAAAGGTGATTGCAGTTCTTGTGATAACTATAGGGGTATCAGCCTATTCTCTGTTCCAGGTAAAGTTCTTTCCATGATTGTGCTTAATAGAATTAAGATTCTGGTTGCCAGTCAATTGCGTGATGATCAATGTGGATTCAGAAATGGCAGGGGATGTGTGGATCAGATATTTTCACTTAGGCAGATTCTTGAGAAATGTTTATAGAGTTTCAGAAACCTTTGGTTGCCGGTTTTGTTGATTTCAAAAAAGCTTTCGACTCTGTTGATCGTCATAATTTGTGATTGATTGTGAGATCATATGGTATACCAGACTAGTTACTTAACATAATGAAAGCTGTATATAATAACACTGAGTCATGTGTGAGAGTTGGTAAGGCTTGTAGGAATTGGTTTAGCATTACTTCTGGTGTTTGACAAGGGTGCATTTTGTCTCCTTTTCTCTTTAGCTTAGTTATTGATTATGTTATGCGAAATTCACTTCAAGGAAAAAAGTTTGGCCTTAAATGGTCTGGAGATACGAAAATTTCTGATTTAGATTATGCTGATGATTTAGCCCTTTTGGCAAATGATGTTGATGAGATGAACTCTTTCATTCGAGCTGTTGATGAAACTGGTAATAGAGTAGGTTTGGTTATAAACAGAGAGAAAATTAAGGTGATGAAAATTGGTCAGACAATCTGTGATTTAATTAATCTGAATGGTTGCAGTCTTGAGCAGGTATCACAGTTTAATTTTCTTGGGAGCAATGTAACAGATACTGGTGATGTGTGGCATGAGATTAACAGATGAATAGGGATTGCTGCCGGGACTTTTAAGAATCTATGTAGAGTGTGGAGAAATAGGCGTATACACCTAAAGATTAAAATTAGACTGTATAATAGTTTGGTTCTTTCTAGGGTTAGTTATGGTGGTGAAACTTGGATGCTGTGTAAACGAGATAACAGGAAACTAGATGCTTTTGATTGTAGATACTTACGTAGTATCTTGGGTATTTGGTGGTTTAACTTTGTAACTAATGATGAGATTAAGCAAAGGAGTCTGCAACCTCCTTTAAGCAGCATATTGTTCAGAGAGAGACTCTGTTGGTTTGGCCATGTTGCCCGTATGGATAATTTTAGATTGGTGAATAGGGTTATGAACAGTGTGCCTAAAGGCCTCAGAAAGAGGGGAAGACCTAGGATGCAGTGGGCAGACAATGTCAAACAGGACCTAGTTAGAATTGGTGTGCAGTGGCCAGATACAGCAGATGTAGCTCAGGACAGATATGCTTGGAGAATTAAATTGCACGGTCTGGTTGGACCTCCGTAGCCCATGGCTGCTTGAGGATGATGATGATGTATATCTTGAATGATATGTGCACTGGTATTTGTTACTGAGAAGCATGCAGGTAAACAAACCTTGGCATCACCTGGATTATTCATCTGACATCTCTTATTCACTTCAGAATTTATTCTTGTAGTAGTTAAATGTTTTATTCCATTATTTCAGTCTGAAGAAACAGATCACTAAGTAAAGATTTTGTGTATGGGGGAATCAAATGAAAGTTTTGTGTATTATTTTCATTGATTAATATGATTTTATGGCCTGTAAATGATAGCTAGGTAGTCACTGGAAGGAGAGCTATGTACCAATCCCCTGTAATGATGCATAGAACCGGGCAGGCTTAGCACCTAATGTCCAACCCCGCCTTCTCTTGGTGCAGACCATTAGTACCTTTCAAAAGAGATACTCTCTGGTGGAAGTGAATGGATGGGGAGGGTTGCAGATTAGTGTGGCCTACTGATCTGGACAACTATGGCTACTTTTCTTTTTTTTCTACCCTGCTGAGGAGTGGTCAACCACACAGTGTCCTGGTGCTGACCATATAAACCCACTGGACTGAATTAAGGCTCTGAGCTTGATTATGGATCCTGATTTTGCTTCACTGGTGGGCTTCTGTGGAGGGAAAATTTTCCGCTGTGTTTTCTGTTTGTGGGTTGATAGCCCCAAGTAAATAGATTAACAGGATATGTTTATCAGCTGGTGGATAATCTTGAGCAGAGGTCATCGCAGGCACCTGAACTCTTTGCTTCTACTGGCATCGTCAAACTCTACATTGGGGGAAGTCTTCCAGTGTAGATGGCTTCAGCCTTTAGTGGTGGGGGAACGGGTCTTTGCCCCCATGTCTGCGATTAGGGGGCTGTTTGATATTGTCGGCATTCCCTCTCTCAATAAACATAGTTTCTTTAAACATCCCAATAACCATTTTCTCTCCATAGGTAGTTGGAATGTGAGGACTCTGCACAGAGCTTTTTCTCTTGATGTCCTCTCGCAAGAATTCCACCGATATAATTTAGATATTCTCGGCTTGCAAGAGACCGGATGAACAGATAAAGGTGAGATTCTTAAAAATAATCTTAAATTTCTCTTTTCAGGGAAGGAAGACTAAACATCACCAAGGCGTGGGTCTGATTCTCAGCAGACACGCTAGTGATGCTCTTCTAGGATATGAGTGCATTAACGAAACGTTTCTTACAACAAAATTTCAAACAAGTGTTAAAGACTTGAATGTTATCTGCTGTTATGCCCCCACTGAGGATGCCGATGAGGATGAGAAGGATAGGTTTTACGGACAACTTCAGGATATTTTGAATTCTGTCAAGAAAGGAGATATTACCCTTGTTGTTGGTGACTTCAATGCCAAAGTTGGTACCGACTCTGACCTTTGGGGAGGAGTAATAGGCCCTTTTGTTATTGGTAGCTGCAATGGCAATGGGCAACGTCTCCTACAGGTAAGTAAACTCAATGGTTTCAGAATAACTAACACATATTACAAACACCGTGACATACATAAATACACATGGGTTTCACCTGATGGGCTGCATAAGAATACGATTGATGATATATTAATTAACAGCAAATGGACTAGTTCTGTTAGGAATACCAGGTCATATATGGGAGCTGAAATTGGATATGACCATTACCTTGTTAAAAGTGTCTTGCAGCTTAAACTTAAAAAGTGTTGTGCTAGGGTTAGAAAATTTACTTTTAATACTGAAGCTCTGAAAGACCCTGTTATAGCCAAAGCTTACCACGATAGGTTACTTAGTCATTATGACAGTCATGGTTTGCTTACCACTGAAGTTGAGGAAGAATGGGACCATTTTAAACAGGCTTTTTGGGACACTAACAGTACTCTTTTAGGAAAAAAGGAGCAGAAGAGACAGAATTATCTGAGTGATAAGGCACTTGAGCTTATTTCGGAAAGAACTGCAGGAATGTCCTTAATCAATACCCTACTAGTCCTAATAGAAAGCATTACATAGAACTTAATAAACGTGTAAAAGATCAGTTAGCTGCTGATAAGAATCTTTGGCTTGATGGTTTGGCTGACAAAGCCGAGGAAGCAGTTAGACAGCACAACAGCAGAGAGCTGTACCAGATAGTTAATGTTTTGTGTGGTAGAAAACGGACAGGTATAGAGGGATTGAAGGATAAACAAGATAAGGTTATAGAAGGCAAGGATTCTGTCATGGCTAGGTGGGCTGAGCATTTCAGTGATGTTCTAAACAATGTGGTTAGTTCTACTCCCATTGTTTTTAATGATGATAGATGCATTGATAGCTTTAATGTTGGCCCTATAACACAATCTGATGTTATTTTGGCTATTTCTAAACTTAAACTTCATAAATCCCAAGAGGTCGATGAAATTGCTACGGAAATGCTTAGAGCTGGAAATGTTTCGGTTACCACTTGGATGACTGAAATTCTGAATATCTTTTGTAATAAACGCATGTTTCCTAAGGATTTTACCAAAGCTATTGTTATCCCTATTTTCAAAAAAGGTGATTGCAGTTCTTGTGATAACTATAGGGGTATCAGCCTATTCTCTGTTCCAGGTAAAGTTCTTTCCATGATTGTGCTTAATAGAATTAAGATTCTGGTTGCCAGTCAATTGCGTGATGATCAATGTGGATTCAGAAATGGCAGGGGATGTGTGGATCAGATATTTTCACTTAGGCAGATTCTTGAGAAATGTTTATAGAGTTTCAGAAACCTTTGGTTGCCGGTTTTGTTGATTTCAAAAAAGCTTTCGACTCTGTTGATCGTCATAATTTGTGATTGATTGTGAGATCATATGGTATACCAGACTAGTTACTTAACATAATGAAAGCTGTATATAATAACACTGAGTCATGTGTGAGAGTTGGTAAGGCTTGTAGGAATTGGTTTAGCATTACTTCTGGTGTTTGACAAGGGTGCATTTTGTCTCCTTTTCTCTTTAGCTTAGTTATTGATTATGTTATGCGAAATTCACTTCAAGGAAAAAAGTTTGGCCTTAAATGGTCTGGAGATACGAAAATTTCTGATTTAGATTATGCTGATGATTTAGCCCTTTTGGCAAATGATGTTGATGAGATGAACTCTTTCATTCGAGCTGTTGATGAAACTGGTAATAGAGTAGGTTTGGTTATAAACAGAGAGAAAATTAAGGTGATGAAAATTGGTCAGACAATCTGTGATTTAATTAATCTGAATGGTTGCAGTCTTGAGCAGGTATCACAGTTTAATTTTCTTGGGAGCAATGTAACAGATACTGGTGATGTGTGGCATGAGATTAACAGATGAATAGGGATTGTTGCCGGGACTTTTAAGAATCTATGTAGAGTGTGGAGAAATAGGCGTATACACCTAAAGATTAAAATTAGACTGTATAATAGTTTGGTTCTTTCTAGGGTTAGTTATGGTGGTGAAACTTGGATGCTGTGTAAACGAGATAACAGGAAACTAGATGCTTTTGATTGTAGATGCTTACGTAGTATCTTGGGTATTTGGTGGTTTAACTTTGTAACTAATGATGAGGTTAAGCAAAGGAGTCTGCAACCTCCTTTAAGCAGCATATTGTTCAGAGAGAGACTCTGTTGGTTTGGCCATGTTGCCCATATGGATAATTTTAGATTGGTGAATAGGGTTATGAACAGTGTGCCTAAAGGCCTCAGAAAGAGGGAGAGACCTAGGATGCAGTGGGCAAACAATGTCAAACAGGACCTAGTTAGAATTGGTGTGCAGTGGCCAGATGCAGCAGATGTAGCTCAGGACAGATATGCTTGGAGAACTAAATTGCACGGTCTGGTTGGACCTCCGTAGCTCATGGCTGCTTGAGGATGAGAATGATGAATATGATAGAAATCGTATAATAGAAAAAATTATCTAAATTCAAAATTCTACATTCAATGTCACAAAAGAGATTTTACTTGTAATTTTTAAATTTATAGCAGTCATAGTTTGTCTTAAGAGACACAATTACATGCACTGCTGGAATATTTAAAAATAAATAATGGTTGCAATATTAATATTTATTTCCTCCACATTATAAAATTATTATATATTTTATTACTCATTTGTTTATTATGTACTCAAAAGTAAAATTCTAAATATAAATTTATATTTGAAGGTTTAACTTGCAAAATTATTGCTGTGAGAGAGAACTTTATTGTTGAAAAATTTTCACATTATTGAGCTAGAAGATTTAGATAAGTGGAGAAAAGTATAATTTGGTAAAGCTGGTTTATTTGTTAAACCTGTCCTCACTTAGTATCAAAACCCCTAATCAAATATGTAGATAAAAATTGTTTTCTGAACTTCTAAATATTTTCAAGAACCATCATCTCATAGGAACTTTAGACATTTTATTTTTCTGGTGAGCTCTTTTAACTCTAAATGTTCTGCGTTAATTTTGAAGTATTTCCATTTCGAAAGCCAAAAGAACTGTTGGACCTTGTATTGGAGAAAGTAATAATGAACTTGATTGTATTATTGTACAAAATGTAATTTGTTGATTTTTTGTGAATAATTTAAAAAAATTTTTAAAGTGTAGTTTTTGTTGGAAAAAACTAAAAGCAGCAATATTTTCTGGGAACTGTAATATTTTCCAGCTGTTTTAGGGGAATTGCAAAGCTTACATATCTGAGATAGTTACTCTAGTTTAGGATTGGGTATTCACCAAGAAATAGTGCAGTGGTATCATCATCATCATCGTTGATATTCGGAATAACCACAATGTGATATTTTTGATATTTAACCATTTATCGAGCCCCGGGTAAGGCATGGTTGTGTGTGTTGTTTTTCTGCTGAGGTCCTGCCATCCTCACAGACCTTCTACTATGGCATATAAACTGACAGGCTCCTGTCAGACCTCTGTGGCAAGCAGCTGCTTGAGGGGGTATTTATTTTTTTAAATTGTGAATATTTATAATACCTACGTAAGTACAATCTGTAAAAGGTAGCTTACCCCATTTCCTTGATTTGTAAAATATAAACTGACAGGCTCCTGTCAGACCTGCAAAATAAACGAAAAACCCGGTGGTAGATTGTTTCTCAACAGAGGCCTATTATGCAGCTAATCAAAAGTTTTTTTTTATTTGTATTGAAAATAAAGAGGTAGTACAGTTGTTTTAATTGTCATATAAGGATCCTACACAGCTGATCTTCCTCAGTAGAGGTAAAAAAAGTGGCATCATAGAAGTCAACATTAATATGCCAAACTAATATGACAGCCTTGAGCTTCCACTACCCTTATAAAGAAATAATATCGCCACTGAACAATACTAATGGTTTGCACAATGTGTAGGTAGAACTGGATATTGTTATTCCTGGTTATCTTCATGCTGCAAATCAAGGAAATGGGGTAAGCCACCTTTTACAGATTGTACTTACATAGGTATTATAAATATTCACAATACTTTGCCCAAACTTTCCTTTATGCTGCTGATTCATTCATTCATTCTAAATAATTTTTGTCAGAAAAATTCAAATATGTATCCTTTTTATTTCTTATTTTTTAGCTTGTATGACATATGAACCTGGCTTAATGGATTATGTGGATTTTAACCAATCCAGTGAACCTGTGTGGATACTGGGAAAGAAATATAATACACTTCATAGTGAGTATCTTTCTAATAAATTTGTTAAATGTTTAATCTTTAATTTCCTAGACTAAATCCAATAAATCTTTCAAATAAAAATATCCAATTATAATTGGATGTACATTATTAAAATTATTTGAACATTTGTTTAAGAGTGATCTATCATGTCATTTGACAAAGATACAGTTGAAACAACTGACATAATGGAACTCCTTATGCTGTTTGGTTAAAAAAAGAAATACAGCTATGTACATACATACTAGAATACAAATACAGTATATTTCACTTTCATATACAAATACAGTATAAATGTTTAATTGTTGGTTTTTAAATTTCATAATTTTTATAGTGCTAAAACAAGTGTGGAGGTGGCAGTGTTTGTTGGTGATTGTAGGTTGCTGATATCGATTTTGAATGCATGCCCAGGCCTTTAAGAAAAAAGCCTTTTATGCAAAGGCATTGATTTGCCTCAAAATAGCTACTGACATAATTATTTTCTTGTTAAATTCAATACTAAATTTCACAATATCAAATTAATCTAAATCATTAAAAATAACTTAAAATTCTCTGTCGTTGAGCAATAAAATTTTAAAGTTTATCTTTCAAACTATTTGCATGTTGAAAGTTTTTAGGAGAAAACTCAGAAGCTTTTCAGAGCAATGACAGTTCTCCATCTTCAGTGAAGTGTCACTTCACTTCATGCTGTCATTGTTCTGAAAAGCTTCTGAATTTTCTCCTAAAAACTTTCAACATGCATATAATTTGAAGGATAAACTTTAAAATTTTATTGCTCAACAACAGAGAATTTTAAGTTATTTTTAATTAATTTCTGAGCAAGAAGATCCTTTTAATTGTGTACTTAATCTAAATGATTGAAAACTTAAAAGGTTACTTCAGATTATTTTATTGCACTTTGGTTTTGAATCAAAGTAATAAACTTTTAATTACTCTAGGAAGCATGATTAGTTATGAATAATATGGTAATGAACTATATCAAAATTGTTATATCTTGTGTAAGATAAAAAAAAAAAACTTAGATGCAAAATACACAATACTTTCAAAAAATGATATCCAGATACAAGACATGAAATATTTTTATTCAATATTTTTACAGTTCTTTATTTGTTTTTAGATATATTTTTCAGTTTTTATTTAAAGTAACTTGTTTTAAAACAAAATAATTTTTTTGACAGTACTTTATTTAGGCTTAAAAATTGTTTCTTTAAATTTAGAGTTTGCTAATCACCAAAAATCTAAGCATATTCATTATTTGCATAAAGGATTAAAAATTTACAAAATAAATGAATGAAAGATTTAAGCACTAACCCTTCCAGAGTCCAGCTTGAAAAACTGATTTGCATCCAGAGGTCCATTTATTTTTTTCACTATGATGAACCTCAAAAAAAAATTAACTTTTGAACTTCTTTGCCAAATAACTAATGAAAGGAATTGGACATGATATGTGCCAAATTAATCAGCATTGAGTTCTGGATTTTCAAAAAATATAATATTTAACCCTTTAAGTGTCGAAACAGATAAATCATTTTTTGAAAACCACTACAAATGAATTTGCAACATGCTTTTTTATGCTTACCTAACTTTTTTTCCTTTAAAATTATATATTTTTTGTTCAGAATTAATTATTCTTTCTTTTTAGTATATAATGTAAACCAGTTTATTCATTAATTGTTTCATGATGAGTCTCAGAAGTTGAGTTGGATTTTTAGAGAAAAAATAATCTGACACTGTAAGGGTTAACAGAAAAGACAACTAGTTTCATTTTAATAGGGCTTTTATGCAGGCATGTGTTAAAAAATTGCATCTGGCAGTGCAAACAAAAATTTATTTAAAAAAAAACTAATAGACAAAAATGATTTTAATGCACATGAATAGAAAGGCTATTTATTTCTGAATAAAAAAGAATTAATATGTACTTGAAGCAAGAAAATTACTCCCATTTTATTTTTTTTTCTCGGTACCATATTTTGAGAAAAGTCCATGCTTTTTGCCAATTGTCCTGAGTCATTTCAACAAGTCAACTTTGGAATTACAAAAAATAACTATTCAACAGAAATGCATCATGTTATATACATACATACTTACATACATACATACATACATACATAGAAAATCCTCATGCAGCCATAGGCTACGGAGGTCCAACCAGACTGTAATTTTCCTCTCCAGATGTGGCTCTTCTGAGCAAAAGTTATATACCAAATTAAATTGAATTTAATTACAAATTTTATGAAAGTAAAAAATTTAAGGAAATTTTAAAGTATATTAATTTTAATAAGACTTTTTTACAATAAAATTAAATTAAAATGTTTAATTGTCATACAGAATTAAATATTTTAATTTAATTTTAACTACTGCACTATGAACCTCTACTACTGTAAGTAAAAAAATACAGTAATAAAGTAAAAAAATAGATCAGACTATGCAATTAAGACTTAATTTCAAAAACCTGATGAATAAAAACAGTAAAATTATATATTAATCAAAAGGAAATTTCTTCCTGAATACTATAATATTTACTTGAAAAATGATTTTATTTCTTTTAATGATTCTTTTCAGTATTGTATAATTTAAAACAGGTTAGCATTGAACAAGGTACTTGGATTGCTCACACATTAATGGGATTTTCTGTCCTGCTTATGTAATGGAGGACACTTTTTTACTAAACATTATGAAATTTTTTTTCCTTGGGTGTTGAATTTTGGGGATTTTGGCTAAGTGGTGAAAAGTTAGTTAACCAAAGCAAAAAAAGAAGAAAAAAAAGTCATTCAATATAAACATAAAAACTCTTAAAAAATATTTTGCTAAAGAGAGGGGGAGTAAAGAATCCTAAGAGTACACACTAATCTGGCAAATCACTTATAATACAAACAATCAGAAGATGTAATTTCTTTGAAGAAGCAATAAATTATGCCAATGACATAAACAACTTTCCCCCACTCCCTGCAGACTGGACATGATCCCTGCCAGTAATTACACCCTCATACTCTGCAACGTACAATAAGAACTCCCCAGATAACCACCTAAACGCACACGTCATGACCTACTTCATCAATAAAATTCCCCCACATCACATAATCATCTACACAGATGGTTCTTTAGACATGTGTAACAACACAGCCATAGGAGATGCTTTCATCCCCTCTCACAACATCAGGCAAGCACTCAAATTTCAACCACAACTAAATTAATGGAGATCAAATTAGCCACCAATAGAGAAGCTGTAAAACTCTCAAATTCACTCATTAACAATACCTACACTGATATAACCATATTCTCTGATAGTAAAGCAGCTATATTAAACCTATTAAAAACACCTTTAAAATTTAATTACAAAGCCCTCACTTACAGCACCTTACTGGAGATGCATAATCTATACCAAACACAAGGGTAAGGTATACATAAATTGGATTCCAGGCCACAGTGGGCTGCCAGGCAATGAAATGGCTGATACTCGAGCAAATAATGCCTCTTCTCTTGACACCATTATTCCATCCCCAGTAGCAAACATCTACTATACAACAAACTGATGGCACAAACAGAAAGCTCCTTCCATATCTTTCCTGCATATCTAACACTGACCACACCAATTCAAACTTTAGAAAAAACATTAACAACCTTCCAACGGACTTGAACAGTATGCCAACATTGACCCAGAACATTAAAGGTCAAATTACATAGAATTCGCCTTGGGTACCCTAAATTAAACAAATTTCTCCACACAATAAAAAAAAAGACAATCCTTATTGCAAACACTGCACTGAAATTGAAACAATTGATCATGTCCTCATGTCCACATTGTAGATAGGCAAGAGAAAAACTCTTCCATTCAGTATCAGCTATAAACCCCAGCCCTCCTGCACTGGACTCTTCTCCACCCTCCTGTGTCACACTCTAGTTTTTTTTATACAGACCCAACTCTTTTTTTTTTTGAAAGAGATTGGTGTTTTCCGTTGAATCTAATCCACTGCCCTGCTCCCTTGAAATTCTTTCCTTATCGCACAAGATAGGTTGTTTCAAGCCCTACCCTCCTTATCTTGCTTTAATCTCATATCGTTTGGCAGCTAGCTTTTCACTCAGGTGTCTTTTCTTTCCCTATTGCTTACATACTTTGCCTCTTCTCTTCACTTGCCCTAGCCCATTACTACATTGACCTTTAACTTCTCTTCTATTCACTCCCTGGTTGCTGTGCACCTTTACTCCCCCCCCCCCCTGTTGACCTGGTCTGACTTAAGGTTTTTGGTCCCCACCTCATTTGTACCTTCCTACTCTCCTTGACCTTTTAACCTTCACTGTCACCCTTCCCTTCCTGATTGATTCACTCCCTCCCCCTCCTTCCTTATCTGCTATCAGAAGGATTAGCAGCACCTTTCTCACTTTGTCCCATTTCCTTTACACCTTCCCTTGCATCTTCTCACTGCACGAAAGGATTAACTTCAACTTCTCTTACACATTGTTTACACCTAACATGTAGAGCTAAAAGCCATGCTATGATCATAATGGACATGTATATGATCTGCATACCACATGAATAACTCCCACACAAGAACTAACTGTAATCACAATGATTCCAAAATTCTATCAAAATATAATGATTTAAAATTTACCCTACATTCACTTGTGAGGAAATAATCAAAAACACAAATTTCATTAAAAAACCTTATTTGAAATTTATTTCGTCTTATTCTTTGACCAACCTTCAGCATTTTAGCATCCCTTGCAACATACAATATAGCTAAATAATGTTCTATCCCCCCCCCCAAAGAAAAAGATATATTTAAAAGAAAATGCATCAAGAGTTGTACTTACAAACTTTAAAAATCCACCAATAACACTCAAATACATCCCCCCTAGAAAAAAAAAATTACAAAACTTCTTCCCAAGGCAACCTCATGCAATAACTTTCAGCTACTTTCCTACTTGAAAGACATCAAGTTTTCATTTTCACCCAACATATTAAATCCAAATAATAACAAAGCCATACATATTTTCTTCAACATATTTACTACAACACAAAACACATGCAACAACATCCTTTTAGGACTTGCACCTAAAAGCCCTTCTCAGGACTAAACCATACACACGAAGACTTCCATAAAACAACACTCCTTCCACACAACATCAAAAAAGTCCTTCTCAGGACAGAAACAATTACATCACAACAAACTTTACATCACGAACACCAACACTCTCTTTCACTCTTTCTCTGTCAACATTTCTTCCCACTTTCTGGGCCTCGCATTTGGAAACTTCACTAGCACATGAAGCAACAACTTGATCAAAGCAATGCAAGGTATCCAACATCATACCTGCATTGAAGACAAACTATCACCATCAAACCTGAAAACATATGCCCTTCACAGGAAAATCGAGGCAGATGGCCTGACAAGGCCTAACAGCTGATATTACTTTGTGGATGAAAAGTTTCAATGTATATTAATCTACCTATTCTAAGACAGCCATGAATACAATTATTACTCCACTTAATTTCGGTGCCCAGGAAGTCCTTTTTGCTTTCATATCCAAAACCTCATTCATCTTCAGAAAACGATACATATCAAAAAAATTTTACTGCAAAACAAAGAAGTAATAAAAGAAAAATTAACATATAACCTAATGTGATGTTAAATAAAATATCCACAGCAACAAGTTGTAAGCTGACTACCCAATGTAGCATAACTCCACAAAACTTGATAATAACACTGGGCAACACACAAAAAAGCTTTGAAATAAAAATAGCCAATCTTTACTAATTTCGAGGTGCTGAACATGAAAATGATGATAAAATTTGTCGATTGGCTCTTGTTTAGGAGAGACAGAGATGGTCATGTATAAACGACTCAGTCTGCATTGAGTACATAGATACCATTTCGCAACGCTGTATTTTAAACTCCAGATTGCAACATATTGCATTGTTTTGCATCAGTCCATCATACACACAACCCCCAGAGATATATCATTGTCTGATTCAATGTAGTTGAGTCATGAGATCGCAGACAAAAGATGATGCAATCGTTAGTTGTAAGCGACGTCGTAGGGTGAACAAGTCTTTTGAGCGACTCCCATTTACCCCTGAGTCATAAGTACAACACAAGTGATTCTTGCAGTTTTAATCCAGCAGTAGTGATGCTTCGTAACTGTGTTAATAGTGCAGATACATTTTGTTACATTTGCGGGGAAGTGACATTTGTAAGCCAGAAAAGGGCCATCAATAGAATAGTGATAGCGGTGTACGAGTTTTATTTTGGATGCAAGATCAGGGATCAGGACAAGGCCTGGGCCCGACACGTATGCTGCAGTACGTGTGCAAGAAATCTTCCTAAGTGGCTGAAAGGCAAAAAAGGGGTGATGCCGTTTGCTGTTCCTATGGTTTGGAGAGAGCCAAACAATCATGCAAATGACTGCTACTTCTGCATGGTTCCACCTGTTTTTGGAGGTACCAGAAGGAAAAGGAAGTGGACAATAGGGTACCCAAATATATAATCTGTTTTCCGACCAGTTTCACACGGCAAAGGCCTTCGCATTCCCGAACCACCAAAAGAATTTTCCATCGATTCAGACAATGAGCAGGGAAGCGAACCAATGTCACTCTCTTTCACTCTTTCTCTGTCAACATTTCTTCCCACTTTCTGGGCCTCGCATTTGGAAACTTCACTAGCACATGAAGCAACAACTTGATCAAAGCAATGCAAGGTATCCAACATCATACCTGCATTGAAGACAAACTATCACCATCAAACCTGAAAACATATGCCCTTCACAGGAAAATCGAGGCAGATGGCCTGACAAGGCCTAACAGCTGATATTACTTTGTGGATGAAAAGTTTCAATGTATATTAATCTACCTATTCTAAGACAGCCATGAATACAATTATTACTCCACTTAATTTCGGTGCCCAGGAAGTCCTTTTTGCTTTCATATCCAAAACCTCATTCATCTTCAGAAAACGATACATATCAAAAAAATTTTACTGCAAAACAAAGAAGTAATAAAAGAAAAATTAACATATAACCTAATGTGATGTTAAATAAAATATCCACAGCAACAAGTTGTAAGCTGACTACCCAATGTAGCATAACTCCACAAAACTTGATAATAACACTGGGCAACACACAAAAAAGCTTTGAAATAAAAATAGCCAATCTTTACTAATTTCGAGGTGCTGAACATGAAAATGATGATAAAATTTGTCGATTGGCTCTTGTTTAGGCTCACATTCTCACCAAAAGAAGAAATGAACGATCTTGTTCGTGATCTGGAGCTGTCCAAGACCAAAGCAGAGTTACTTGGATCAAGACTTAAACAATGGAGTCTTCTCAAGGAAAATGCTCCACTGACTTTGTTTCGAACTCATCATGAGCAGTTTGCGCCTTACTTCAGAGAGGAAATTGACTTTGTGTTCTGCTACGATGTAGATGACCTGATGAATGCCCTTGAAATCAAACATGACCCTCAAGAATGGTGACTATTCATAGACTCCTTGAAATTGAGCCTCAAGGCGGTGTTGCTGCATACTGGAAAATGCATACTGGAAAGGCGGTGATGCTGCATACTGGAAAACTTCCATCCATTCTGGTCGAACATGCTGTCTACATGAAAGAAACCTAGGACAACCTAAAACAGCTGTTGAACTGCCTTCAATACAGCAAGTGTGGCTGGCATCTATGTTGTGACTTGAAGGTAGTGGCTCTGTTGATGGGTCTGCAACTGGGATATAAATGAAGTATTGATGTTTCTTATGTGAATGGGACAGTCGAGCAAAGATATTGTACTGCATGAAGAGAAACTGGCCTCAGAGGAAATCTCTGCAGGTTGGAGAGAAGACTGTGGAACACCCAGCACTGGCAGAAATGCACAAAATCCTGCTACCATCCCTACACATCAACCTCGGTGTGATGAAAAACTTTGTAAAAGCCATGGACTGAACTGCATCAGCTTTCAAGTACTTGGCTGACAAATTCCCTGGATTCAGGAAAGTGAAAATTAAAGAGGGAATTTTTGTGGATCCTCAGATCCACGATCTGTTCAGCGACCGATGTTCAACAACCTGCTTCAGGGTGATGAGAAAAAGGCTTGGGATGCATTTCATCTGGTGTCAACTAAATTCCTCTGGAAGACAACTACAGAAACTGGTTAAGGACATGTTGTCTCTGTATCACAAACTTGGCTGCAATATGTCCTTAAAGATCCACTTTCTCCATTCCCACTTAGATTTCTTCCCCGACAACTGTGGCATGGTTAGGGATGAGCATGGTAAATGTTTTCACTAGGACATTGCAATGATGGAGAAATGATATCAGGGAAACCGGTTCACTTCAATGTTGGCTGACTACTGTTGGACACTCATCAGAGATGATCCTGAGCAGCTATGCAAGCGATGAGCAAAACAACATTTGAAGTATAAATAAATATAATAAATACCCCCTCAAGCAGCTGCTTGCCACAGAGGTCTGACAGGAGCCTGTCAGTTTATATAAATGGAGTTTTATTGATACATGTCATATGTATTACTTTATTATATAAGAAACTATTGCAGATTTCTCAGAAATCATAGCCAATTTTGCATTTTCATTGTCATATTCGTGTTCAGCACCTTGAAATCTTTAAGAAATAGCTACTTTTATGACATTTATGAAAATTTGTTGCCCAGTGTAATTGAATGACAGAAAGATTAATAATATACATAAATAAACTAAATATGCAAAAATGAAAACTAAGTTTAATTATAAAAAAGGAAGTAAAATACTAACTTTATGCAGGGAGTTTATAATCCAATTTGTTGGGAGGAAGTATTTGACTTAAATCATCCATGTAAACAACTTGCCGTGTCAAGGAAGTTCTTTTTGCTTCCATATCTAATACCTCATTCATTTTCAGGAAACGATACAAGATCAATTGTTTTTACAATAAAACAAAGAAGTATTAACATATAACCTAATGCAATGTTAAATAATATACACAACAACTTGCAAGCTGGCCACTGATGTAGCATAACTCCACAAGATTGATAGATCAGCTGACAGAAAAATCAATAATTTATGGAAATAAAATAAATCTACAGAAATGATAAGAAAGGTTAATACTGACTAGATGCATGGTCACATTTTCCTGTATCTGAGAAGAACTCTTTCTGTAAACATCCACTATAGAGCCACTTTACTGCATGTGTGAACAATGACTAGTTACTGCACTCAATGGTACCTGATCTGTCATGTGTGCAGTGATCATCTCTTTTGAAAGATAATAAAGATCTGCACCACCATAAGATGGGTTTGGACTTTTAACTGTTAGGCAAGGCCAGTCCTGTGCATCATCACAGGGGATTGGTACACAACTCTCCTTACAGTGTATTCCTAGCTACCATTTACACATTCTCAAATTGGAAAATGGGAACTTTTTTTTCTTTGAAAATGAGCATTCTATATTTACCAATGAGCATTCTATTTTTTTTCAAAAAAAAAGTTACCAGAGGTAACTGGTTTTTCTAGGTAATTTATAAAATTTAAAATATGTGATTTGAAAAATCTTAAATTTTATTTTGCAGTATGAATACATTTGAAATAAAATTATAGTACATCAGAAGATTTAAAAATCTGTTTTTTTTTTTGTAAATTTAAATTTTATGATTCAAATTAATATTTTTGAAATTCACTGTGTTTGTAAAACTGATGAATTGTAGTAGGACTTTTAACAATGAGTCATCAGTATTAATTATATTTATTATGCAATGAAAATTTAACTTTTTTATATCTGAATTTGACTTTGTTTCATTCTAGATGCAAAATTAGAATTATTAAGAAAAGATATACACAGCAGGTTGTGGTTCACTTACAGAAAACAATTTTTGCCAATAGGTAAGCTGATTTCATAAATAAGAGTTATTTTATATTCTGATGAAACATGATAGGCTCTCTTATCATTGAGCTATTCAATGATTCCTTTTACTTCCATGTAAGGATATTCATCAGCTGTTGGTCTGTATCCTAGGCACTATATTGTTCCATTATCCATTTCTGCTAGTAGAGTTGCTATTGTTTGTAGTTTTCTTTATTGACTTATTAATTGTTTAATCAATAAATATTTAGCGGAAAAATTTTTCGCCGACATACAGGAATTGAACCCGCATCTCTCCAGAAACATGCCAGAGTGTTCTTACCAGTTGAACTAATGCCAGCTCAGCTTTTTTCCACTTATTTTAAGACTAAACCCATCCTCAAGATTTGTGGGCCAACTATTGGCACCATCTATAATCTTGGGTGGCAATCATTACTGATATATTGCATAGAGTGAGATGGAAATAAATAATAGTCTCATCACGCTATTTAGTGTTATTAATGATTTAAACATAGATGATAATCGCAGCATGACCTGATGCTCTTTTGGCATTGATAAATCAATAAATATTTAGCACAAAAAAATTTCGCCGACATACGAGAATTGAACCCGCATCTCTCCAGAAACATGCCAGAGTGTTCTTACCAGTTGAACTAATGCCAGCTCGTCTTTTTTCCGCTTATTTTAAGACTAAACTCATCCTCAAGATTTGTGGGCCAACCATTGGCACCATCTATGATCTTGGGTGGCAGTCATTACCGATATACTGCACAGAGTGAGATGGAAATAAATAATAGTCTCATCACACTATTTATCGTTATTAATGATATAAACATAGATGATAATCGTGTGGGTTCGATTCCCATATGTCAGTGAAAAATTTTTCCGCTAAATATTTATTGATTTATCAGTGCCAAACGAGCATCAGGTCATGTTACAATTATCATCTATGTTTAATTGTTTAATGATTTAGCTATTCATGTCATGTACTTATTAGACATCACAGTCAGTATTTGGGGCTGGGGTTGCTCAGTCGGTAGTCACCAGACTCGTAATCTGTAGTTCCCAGGTTCGAGTCCCAGCTGGGTCAGCGTTGAGATTTATCTCCGCAAAATTCCCCGCCTTGCCCACGGTCAGTAGGGGACACCTTGGAAAGGCCGCCGCCCGTCGGATGGGACGTTAAGCCGTGGTCCTGTGTGTGGGAGAGCCATAACCCTGTGCACGTTAAAGAACCCACTGGATGGCCTTGACGGGAGACTACCATCTGTCGCCCAACAGCTGTTCCAGTGGGTCCCCTCCCCCAACCTTCTCTGAGCCTTCAGGGTCCATGTGACCTGGCCATTTAGCCCATGGTGTGCAAAAAAGTGCTGCTCAGAGGTAAAACAACCCAACCCAGTCAGTATTATGAAATTCTTAGTCAAAGCACTAAAATGTGAATAATGATTCTATAATGTATTAAACTAAAAATGCTTCCCATATTTTGATTATATGTATCTGAACTTGTGTATTTCCTTGGTAGTTCTGAACTAAACGGTAAGCATTAAGTTGATAAAATTCTGTGATAAAAATGCTATTGAAATTAAATTAAGAATTGAAAGATACTAGAGATAACAATGGTGATGGTGAGAAGTGACAATGAAGTTTGTGTTATGGAGGGGAGATATGCTATAGGCCTCTAGCACACTTGCACACTTCTTAAAGATTTAAATTCATACACTATCTCAGTGGAATAGCCAATACTTTAAAATAGCTATACATTTGTTACTACAACTGAATTCAACGTTAATACTGCAGATTGCCTATATACACCGAAGAGCCAAAACTTTATGACCACCTGCCTACTATTATGACGGTCTGCCACGTGCCGCCAAAACAGCTCTTACCCAGTGAGGCATGGATGCTACAAGATTTCTAAAGGTGTCTTGTGGTATCTGGTACCAACACGCTACTAGCAGATCCTTTAACTCTTGTAAGTTATGTGGTTGAGCTGCCACAGATTAGATATGCTGTTCCAACACAAACCACAGATGCTTGATTAGATTGATGTCTGGGGAATTTGAAGGCCAGGGCAATACCTGGAAGTCTTCCTCATGTTCCATGAACCATTCTCGAACAATCTGGACAGTGTAGCATGGCGTATTATCCTGCTGAAAGAAGGTACTACTAGAGGTGAATACCATTGCCATGAAAGGATGTACCTGATCTGCAATGATGTTTAGGTAGGTGGTAGATGTCATAGTTTCCTGCGCATGAATGACTGGACACAGGGTTTCCCAGCAGAACATTGCCCAAAACATTACATTACCCCCACCACCTTGTTTTCATCCCAGGGTGCATCCTGGTGCCAACACTTCCCCAGGTAAATGACACACATGTCATCCATATGGTGCAACAGGAAATGAGATTCATTGGACCAGATGACCTTCTTCCAATCATTCAAGGTCCAGTTTTGATGCTTGTATGCCCATTGTAGGTGCTTTCGATGGTGGTTCAAGGTTAGCATGGGCACTCAGAGTTGTTTGTGTCTACACAGCACCATTTTCAGCAGGGTTTGATGTACTATGTGGTGTGACACATTACTCCCATTACCAGCATTCAAATTACAGGCGAGTTGCACCACACTATCCCTTCTGTTGGCTTGTACCATATGGGATAGCCTTATCTCTAGCATTGATGAGCTGTGGTTAGCCCACACCTTGCTGGTGGTTTGTGGTTTTTCCCTCCTCGGACCACTTTTTGAAGGTACTGACCATAACTGACCATGAGCACCCCACAGGCCTTGCCGTCTCGGAAATGATCTGACCCAATTGTCTGGCCATTACAATTTGGTCTTTGTCAAACTTACTTAAGTCTGCTGCCATTCCCATCTGAAGAACAAGAATAACACTGATTAACAGAGCTCAACATCAGGTGTTATTTATACCATTTCATGACTGACCTTCACATGCACTGTCGTTTATCTGCAGTTACTTCAATTTTGCATAAAGACATGCTAGTGATAATGTTTTGGTTCTTCTATGTATATAGGTAATATTGGTATATATACCTATATATATTTATAGGTTAATATGTTGATTGGCAGCCTGTAACTCAGCGGTCAGAGCACCTGACATGTTATCAAGCAGTCGTGCATTTGCATCCCACCCGGCTCAAGACAGTTTTTCCTCTAAAATTGATTGACATTAAATTCAGAGTGATATCTTCCTTAATATATGAATAAATACATTGAAAGAAAATCTCTTCAATTTAACCCTTCCAGGGCCCAGGCTGAAAAACAGGTTTCTATCCAGGGGCCAAGCTATTTTCTGCCTGTGCTCAGCCAAAAAAAAACTTTAGCTTTAGAACTTTTTTGTCAAATAACTAATGAAAGGAATTATGGCATGTTGTATGCTAAATTAATCAGCATTTCATTCTGGATTTTCTGAAATTATAATATTTAACAAAGAGGATCATATGTTTCATTTTAATGACTTTTTTAGAGTCATGTAGTGAAAAAAATGCATCTGGCAACATAAATAAAAGTAAAAAAAAAAACTAATAGACAGAAATGATTACAATGCACATGAATGGAATAACTATATATTTCTTAATAACAAAAAAAAACCCTTTTTTTGGTTTTAAGTAAATATTTATCTCATTTTGTAATTTTTTTCTTGGTACCATACTTTGAGAAAATTCCAGGCTTTGAGCCAACTGTATTGAGTCATAAAAACAAGTCAACTTTAGAATTAAAAAAAAAAATAACCAATCAACCAAAATAAGTCATATTATATATGGAATTAAACAGAATTTAATTACAAATTTTATGGAAACAAATAATATAAATAAATTTCCAAGCATATTGATTTTAATAAGCCTTTTACAATGTGATATGGTAAAAAAAAAGATCACACTATACAATTAAGGCTTCATTTTGGAAAACTTGCTGAATAAAAATAGTTAAATTATATATTTATTGAAAGGAAATTTCCTCCTGAATATTATAATATTCAACCTGAAATATGATTTTTATTTCTTTTAATGATTCTTTTCAGTATCATATATTTTAAACACGGCCAGTGTTATACAACGTGACTTGGCCTTCTCACATTCATGGGATTTTCTGAAATGGTTATGAAATAGAAAAAAAAATTCCTTGGCTTCTTTTTTTTACTAAACATTATGAATTTTTTCTTTGGGTGTTGAAGTTTGGCAATATTTGCTAAACGCAGAAAGGTTTGTGCAACAAGGACCAGCCCTTCTTGAAATTGCCCTACCAATTGATGGCCAATTTTCGTAGCAAAGGAAGTCTATTTTGCTTCCGTATACAAGACATTCATTTTCAGAAAACGATACAAGCTCAAAGTTTTTTTACTGAAAAAACAAGAAATAATAAAATAAAAATTACATATAACCTAATGGAATGTTAAATAAAATATCTGCAGCAACTTTTATCCGGTCTCCAATCTAGCATAACTCGGGAAAAATCGATAAATCAGCTGATCGTAAGATTGCTAATTAACAGAGTAAATCTGTAGAAATTAATTTGCTTTCGTATCCAAAAATTCATTTATTTTCAGAAAATGATACTAGATCAAAGTTTTACTGGAAAAGTAATAAATAATAAAATAAAAATTGACATATAGCCTAACGCAATGTTAAAATATCCACTGCAACAAGTTGTAGGCCACCCATACAGTATAACATAACTATGAAAAAAAATCAATACTTATCAATCGACCAAAAGATCGCTAATTTCCAAAAATAAATCTACTGAAATGGAAACTAACTAAGATTTAAATATAAAAAAAATATTAACTTGACAAAGAGTATCCAATATGCTGGACCAAAACTGTAAACAACATAGCACACGCAATGGAGATTGCATCATCCATCTTCATCTTGTTTGCCTCAGTGAAGCATAACTAATTAAATGCAGGTGCAACCAGAATTTCTAAGAAGGATGTGTTTACTTACAGTTCCGATTTGAAGGTGGGGAAAGATGAATAGAATGCTGGGAAAAATGATAAAAATAACTTGGGAATATTGAAATACGTATGACAGAAAAGAGTGTGAAATGGGGGGGAAAAAAATGGCAGTGCATATTTTGTAATTACTTTCAAAATCTGTGGTTTTTTAAAAATAGAAGTTTTTTTGTTAATTTTTAGATTTTCGAAAATTTAAGGAAATATTTGTTGATAATAGCTCAAATCAAACTTGTGAGCTTAAATCAGAAGGTTGCTTCAGCAAATAGGAACGTTAACAAGCAAATCGGCAATACCGTTTAGTGCTTCAAAAAAATGGCAATCAGATGGCTTTATAAAATTATTTATATTGTAGTTTAGTAAAATATGCATCGAATTAAAAAAAATATATTATTTTTGAAGTCTGAATTATATATTTTTATAAGATATATTTATAAATTACAACAACAATTTTTATTTTTAAAAGATCGATATATTTTTGTTGTATTAAATGCATATACATACGTCATTGGCCCCTCAATTCAGATTCTCTGTATGTATACAGACAGGTTGGACAATGGAAGGGTTAATGTATCTATATCATCAGAGTGGCACAGCCAAGATACTGGGAGGGGGGGGGGGGGTAAAGGCTCTTAAAACCATTCAATACTTTTTATTTTTAAAAGTACTAGTAGGTACTTTCCTACATAAAGGATGGAGATAACCTAGAAGCTCTATTCGTTGGATTTAACCTCAGAGTGGCACTTTTTTTGCATATAATGGGCTAAATGGCCAGGTTACAAGGACCCCAAAGTCTCAGAAGGTTGGGGGAGGGGACCTACTGGGCAGCTGTTGGTAGACAGATGGTAGCCTCCCATCAAGGCCATCCAGCATGTTCTTTAACACATAGGATATGGCTCTCCCACACAGTGGACCATGGCTTAATGTCCATCTTAATCCCATCCGACAGACGGCTTCAGCAAAGAGTACGTTAGAAAAAAAATTAGTAATATTGTATAGTGTTTCTAAGAAATGACAATCAGATGGCTTTAAAAATTGTTTATATTGTAGTTTAATAAAATATGCATCGAACAAAAAAAGAAAATATTGTTTTTCAAGCTTTGATTATACATTTTTATAAATATATATATAAGAAAATTTTCAAATGGCAATTTTTACTTTTTAAAAATCGAATTTTTTTGTTGTACTAAAATCTTATGCATACATCCTTGGCCTATCATTTCAGATTCTGACAATGTATATATATGACCTGGATACTGGAAGGGTTAATATTGCTATCATCCTTCCATGTATTCATTATTCCTTTTGCTACTGTCCTACTACCCTGTATGATTTCCTATCACGTTGGCTTTTGTTAGTTTTATTGAGCAAGTTTTAAAACTTTTTTATAGATAGTGAGGCATATTAGAAGACTGATTCAATTGTTAGTAACCTCTTCAGGTTGTAATATCAATTTTGCTGGTCATTGTTCCTCTCATAGATGCTAGGAAATTTAATTTTCATTCTCAATTTTTTTTAAGATGGAGGTGCAACAAGAAAGCAGTATATAAAAAATTGGTCATAGTAAAAAATAAATTGTTTTGGTCTGTTGTTCTTAATCTCTGTATGTTTTCAGTAATAGATTAACCTTTCAAATATGGTTCTCTAACCAAGTTATCTAGAACAAAATGCAGGAAATTCATGATGTATTCAATCCCCATTAATTTTTTTACAGTTACATTTAAGTAGATGATTTTTCTGTTTGCAGGAGGCCCATCAAGGAAAAGTGCCTTTTTGGGACTTCTTATTCAGAGGTAGCTTCATTAACAAATATTCTCCAATAGTTTAGAAACTTCAATTTTTTCTAAAACTGATGAATGTAAGTGAAAAAAAAAAATGAGGACAAACTGTTTAGAAGCTATGGTTTGAAGGATGCTTAGAGAATATATGCAACTGCTGACAACATGCTGTGTGATCTGGATAATTGATGCATTCTGCAGCTACTTTTCAGGAAGCAATTTTCTAGTGCAAATGCACTACTAGAGGTGTCTTTTAAGAACATTCTTTAATTGTATAGCTGTTGATAACTGTTATACTAAGTAGTCTTAAAAAAGGTTATATAGCCTCTCTTTGTTTTAGCAGACAAGTGGCAAATACAAATCTTTTTTTTTATGTTCATTGTAAAAAATGAGACAAAATTTTACAAGTAAAGCTGTTATCTTAATCAATAATTACTATAATAACTAGAAGTACATATATATTGCCTCTGGTGCATATGGGAATCTCGTTTTCAAAGAGAATGGAGTTTTTTGTTTACCTACTTTTTCACTCCTTAAAAGTTTTAATTCGAGCTAATGGATGACAGACAAAATGCAGATAGTAGTATTTTATTTGTAATTATCCAACGTAAAAATTATTTGTTTTTTATTTCTTAAATTTAAAAATTGCATTTCTTGCACCCCTCTGAGAAAGGGGACAGATTATTGCTGTCAGTGGAATATCTCTTGACATTCTACCACCAAAATTTCCACCATAAACAAGTCACTTGTAACATTCATTAACATTTTGCTGTTTCCTTATTTAGTGATCTCTAACAATATAAATTAAAACCCATTGCTGCCAATGGAAACTTCATGACTTTACACATTCCACCACCAAATTTTTTTAATTTCTAGCATAAATTCATCATTTGCGATATTTTAAAATTAGGAATTTTCAATTTTTTTTTTCAATGTTAGATGTTGCAGTTATAACCTTTGAGATGTTTGGAAAGTGCAAATCATAAGATTTCATCAATACCTATCCAGCCGAAAAAGAATTTTTAATACTTAATTAATTTAATAATTTCTCCAAAAACAAACAGTTATCATAAAATACAAAAGTTGCATTTTCCTAGCCCCTCCCCCCCTCGGGTTAAGGGGATTAACTCATTGTTGATTCCTTAACCCCCTCATGACTCACATTCCACCACCAAAATTTCAATTTTGCACCCTAACAGCATTGTTTGCAATATTCATTTGAAATATTGGAATTTTTGAGTTTTTTCATCTTTAGAGGGTGTAATTGTAGCTTATGGGATATATAAAGCCTGTATTAGAAGAGAGTGGCCATACAGATTTCCAGTTACCATATTATACCAATGGAGAGACAGCTGCCAAAAAGGCATCAATATGATTGGATTCTGAAGTTTTTCACTTTCAAAATAGCAATTTTAGTGGTTTTCTTAAAAAAAAACTCTTAAGCTTTAGTAAAGCAGTTGCAATGAAGTGTTTTATTTGAAAATAATGATTTATTTCGATATGTTGAAATATTTAGAAACAAAGTCACAACACTTCCATTATGAGAGTAATGCACTTTTGCAACATTACTTTACTGTTAAAGTTATAAATAAAACCAATGATTTTAACAGGAATTATTTCATTACTTTTTAATAATTCACTATCATATGAAATTAAATTCAAATGCTTTTTGGGTTGGATTGTTTTACCTCTGAGCGGCACTTTTTTGCACACCATGGGCTAAATGGCCAGGTCACATGGACCCCGAAGGCTCAGAGAAGGTTGTGGGAGGGGACCCACTGGAACAGCTGTTGGGAGACAGATGGTAGCCTCCAGTCAAGGCCATCCAGTGTGTTCTTTAACGTGCACAGGGTATGGCTCTCCCGCACACGGGGCCATGGCTTAATGTCCCATCCGACGGACGGCGGTCTTTCCAAGCCCATCGGTGTCCCCTACTGACCGTGGGCAGGGCGGGGAATTTTGCGGAGATAAATCTCAACGCTGACCCAGCTGGGACTCGAACCTGGGAACTACAGAGTACGAGTCTGGCACGCTACCGACTGAGCCACCCCCGCCCAAAATTCAAATGCTATATAAATTCAGCTTCATGTTGTCAATTGATGAAAAATCAGAGTATAGTTTATCAGCTGTATCTAATTTGTGATGTGTTATAAAGAGCACAAAAAAATTGCTCCTGAAGCAGCTGTTTGACACAGAGGTCTGATAGGAGGCTGTCACAACAATAATCCTTTCAGGAGATCTAGAGCAATGTTTCCCAAAGTGGGCAATACTGCCCCTTGGGGGGCGCTGGAACGATCCAGGGGGTTGGTAGTAACCTTGGGTGCAATTGGGGAGTGGTGGAAGCATAAAGAAGGGAAGATAAGAAATTATTTTTATCTTCCTTTATTTATTATTTTTATATTCCCTTATTTATCTTCCTTTATTATTTTTAATGTTATTTGTAATTTTTATTTTAATATTATCCTTCGTTATCTTAATTTTCTGTGTGTAATGCGAATGTTACTATGGTTGATTTTAATAAATAATTTTATAATTTCAAGCTTCAAGGTGTTTTATTTACAACAACATCTTTCTTTACTATGTTGTAGGATGTAGGTAGAAATATAGATACATAAAAGAATGCAAATTTGTCATTGCATCTTTCTGTTTGTTCACTTAAAGAAGGTAGATTTCCAGGGGGGCGCTGAGTAAATTTTTTTCTGTAAACGGGGCGATAGGACAAATAAATTTGGGAACCTCTGATCTAGAAAAAGGTTACTTTATAACAAGAGTGCACAAACTTTGCCCATTTAGCAATTTTATCCTGCCCCCATGAAAATCAGATAAAATATATATATTTAGTTTGGTTCTACTATAGTGAATGGTGTTTTAATAAGATGAAAGAACAAAATATGAATAACATCATACAACTCCAAGCAGAATGTTTATGATGATTTCTGGGATCCTGCACATATTGCTTCAACTATCTTCAGTTTTGACATTAAAATAAACTTTACATTATTATAATTTTTTTATTTTTATTACTGTGTACCTGAACATATGTCAAGTAAAATATAATAAGAAAAATTAAACATTTATTTGTTATTTTTATTCCCCCCCCCCCCCCCCCCCTCAACTATTGGCCTACAGCAAACATAAATTTTTTTATTCAGCCCAATGCCAAAAACTTTTTTGCACTCTTTCTTTATAAGCTATTATTATTGGTGCATTGTTTTAGCTTTAAGATGCATTTTTATTACGCATATTATTTACAGTCCATATGGCTCGACCCTTTCTCCCCCATAGTGGGAAGCTACTATTCTATTGAGTTTCAGATATCCTGCAGCTTTGCCCAAAGAAAGTTTACCCATAAAATGTTCAATGAAGTGAAATAAACAACCTGATTGCAATAAATAAACAGATCTAACATTTCAAAAGTAAATAAAGTTACTGATTTTTGATATATTTATATATTAACAGAATTACCTCACACATATCCAGGAAATATTTTTGGAGGGGACTTAAGGCAGTAATAGAACTTTTAAGGCAGTAATAGAATGTTAGGTTGAGTTCTTTTAGCTCTGAGCAACAGTTTTTTTTCTTCACACAATGGGCTAAATGACCAGGCTACAAGAACCCCGAGGGCTCAGAGAAGGTTGGGAGAGGGGACTTACTGGACAGCTGTTGGGAGACAGATGGTAGTCTCACATAAGGCCATCCAGCGTGTTCTTTAGCATGCACAGGGTATAACATGCACATGGGGCCACAGCTTAATGTCCCATTCAACGAATGGCTGCCTTTCCAAGCCCATCGGTGTCCCTTATTGACCAAGGGCATGGTGAGAGTTTGGCAGAGTTAAATCTCAATGCTGGCTCAGGTGGGACTTGAACCTGAGAACTACAGATTATGAACCTCATACACTTACCGACTGAGTCAACAATTAATAGAAGGAAAAACTTGAACATAGCCAGAGTTTTTTTCTTCTTTCGAATTTACTACTGGTGAAGTATATAATTGTAATACAGTGCTAAATTAAAGCAAATAAATACACACAATATTTTTCTTGTATTTTAATTTAATTTATTTTTTATCTTAGGTTTTTTTGGGGAAAGAGGGGAAAAGCCTCTATATACCTTTCTATATATTAAAAATTCCAAGCACAATATATTAAGTTTGCACTTAACATGAAGATCATAATGGTTTAAATTTGATTATTAGTGCATATTAAACAAATTATGAAAGGTACACTCCAAAACACAGTCAATTTGTTAACTTTTGCTCCATCAACTTTTCCAGCTTTAAGCTTATTTTAATAGGTCATTATATAAATACTTCAGATATTACTTTGAACTTAAATTAAAAATTGATTATAAATAATAAAGTTTGAAAATTATACTTTTGAAAAGTTGAGATAAAAATATGTAAAAGGATATACACAGTCGTATCAGAATAATATGACCACATACCATAGTATATGTATGGTAGGTGGTCATATTATTCTGATATGACTCTGTATAATTCACAATATTTACTCTCAAAATTGATATTAAACATTATTTTACTGCTAAAAACTAAGTGCTATAAGAACACAATAGTTTATTTAGACAGTTTAATACATTATTGCCATATCAGTGTTAATATAACTTTTCTTATTACTATTTTGATCTAACTTGATATTTTTATCACCAAAATATGAGTAAATCATATCTTATAATAGTAATCTTGAAAGTACATAAATTATTACCCTTATACTGGTTATTATTTTTTGTAGCTGATGGTTGGTATAATTTCTATTGGTACTCTGTCCTTTTATATACAGTCCTGGGTTTCAAGATCACAGAAGAAACCATGATTAACTTAGATGTTGTTGAAATTTGTTGTAAGCTGGCACACTTGCAGATATCCTTAAATGATCTTCTTGTCCAATATATCATACAGTATTCATGGTAGATACTGATATTTTCTTCACTTACGTCACTACTAGTGACTAGTGTTGTGAACTTATGAAGCACATAGGATACAATTACTGGTGCTGCAGAACTTTCATCGTACTTTCAAATTAAAGCAATTTGCACTATAAGAGAACAATTGCAGCACTCACATAAATTCAAGACAAATAACAAACTCATTACTTAAAAGAGATGAAGTCATCTGGCTAACAGCCACAATGTTAAGTACAACACATTTTGCCCTTTCACTTGCAGGCCCTGCATGGCCCTGTTCCCACAAGAGTAGGTTCCATGCAGATGGTAGTGGTACATATTGTTTCCCTATGCAAATTAAGCAATCAGCAAATTTTTCGTATAATTTCATTGAAATTTTGTTTTGGTGATACTAATATTTGAAATAGTAATTTATTTATTGTTAAAGTTGTTGGTTTTAAATTTTTTATATCCTGTTGGTGTTCTTTCATACATTCATCTATTCCCCTATATGTTCTTCTTATATATTTATTTTTTTCCTCTAATTTTTATTGTGGGTCTTCAGTTTCTATTCTATAAACTCCCCCCTAAGGTACCTTCTATTTAATTACTAATGTTTTTATATTATCTATTATAGTAAATGGTTATTAAATTTGCTATTTTTTTATTGCGTAAGATAAAATTCCACATTATGGTATGCTTATTTATGGTATATATTTAGGGGGTGGAGGGGAGTTGTATTAAACTGAGCTGGTATTATTTGTGAATTAGTTGATACTTTAAATTTTGCTTTCTTATGTATACTATTTATGAATTTTTATGTATATCCTGCTTGTTTTCCTATTTCATATATAAAATTTAATTCTGCATATAAATCTTCTTTACTATTGCAATATCTATATGTTCTTAAGAAGTATATGCATATTGCCAACCTTTTATAGTTAAGAGGGTGTGATGAATTCTGTGTGATTAAATTAGGGATAAAAATAGGCTTGCAATATACCTTAATCTTACAGTAAGGAATCTGTTTCTTTGTATAAATATTCAGATATGCTAAATATCCTTCTGTTCAAGGGCATAGTGAAGGACTATGGTTTTGGGGGAAGAAATCTAAAATTTTCCAACTAGAAATTCAAAATTTTGCCAACTGAGAGAATAATCTCTCCATGAGATAAGAGGATCTAATAATCACTCTGTGGTAGGGGGGGGGGGGGGGGTTGAAGACAATTTTCACAACTATTATGCATTTTGCCATGTAACTTCCAATTTTGCCAACTAGCCATAATTTTACAGAAATAATTGCAATATTTACATCTCGCCTGAATTCTAGCAAGTCAGTGTAAATTTTCACAACTTGCCTGTATTTTACCAAGTGGATTCGGAATTTGCCAACTATCCAAAATTTTGCCAATAGTTATCGATTTTGCCAACTTTCCTTAATTTCATAAACCAATCCCAATTTTTACAACTCGCCAGCCTTTTGCAAAGTGGTTACCAATTTTGCCAACTCCCCAAAATTTTGCCAACTCCCCTTAATTTCACAAAAACAATCGCAATTATCACAACTCTCCCGTATTTTATCACATGGATTCGAATTTTGCCAATTGCCCTACATTTTGCTAAGTTTCCTTGATTTGTCCAACTCTCCTTAATTTCACAAAACTAATCCCAATTTTTACAACTCGTTTATATTTTACCAAGTGAATTTGAATTTTGCCAACTCACCATAATTTTACAGAAAAAAATCGTGAATTTTAGATCATCATCATCATCATTCTCAAGCAGCCATGGGATGTGGAGGTCCAACCAGACCGTGCAATTTAGTTCTCCAAGCATATCTGTCCTGAGCTACATCTGCTGCATCTGGCCACTGCACACCAAATGTAACTAGGTCCTGTTTGACATTGTTTGCCCACTGCATCCTAGGTCTCTCCCTCTTTCTGAGGCCTTTAGGCACACTGTTCATAACCCTATTCACCAATCTAAAATTATCCATACGGGCAACATGGCCAAACCAACAGAGTCTCTCTCTGAACAATATGCTGCTTAAAGGAAGTTGCAGACTCCTTTGCCTAACCTCATCATTAGTTACAAAGTTAAACCACCAAATACCCAAGATACTACGTAAGCATCTACAATCAAAAGCATCTAGTTTCCTGTTATCTCGTTTACACAGCATCCAAGTTTCACCACCATAACTAACCCTAGAAAGAACCAAACTATTATACAGTCTAATTTTAATCTTTAGGTGTATACGCCTATTTCTCCACACTCTACATAGATTCTTAAAAGTCCCGGCAGCAATCCCTATTCATCTGTTAATCTCATGCCACACATCACCAGTATCTGTTACATTGCTCCCAAGAAAATTAAACTGTGATACCTGCTCAAGACTGCAACCATTCAGATTAATTAAATCACAGATTGTCTGACCAATTTTCATCACCTTAATTTTCTCTCTGTTTATAACCAAACCTACTCTATTACCAGTTTCATCAACAGCTCGAATGAAAGAGTTCATCTCATCAGCATAATCTAAATCAGAAATTTTAGTATCTCCAGATCATTTATGGCCAAAATCTTTCCCTTGAAGTGAATTTCGCATTATATAATCAATAACCTAACTAAACAGGAAAGGAGACAAAATGCACCCTTGTCGAACACTAGAAGTAATACTAAACCAATTGCTACAAACCTTACCAACTCTCACACACGACTCAGTGTTATTATAGAGAGCTTTCATTATGTTAACTAACTTGTCTGGCATACCATATGATCTCAATATCAAATACAAATAGATCAACAGATTCGAAAGCCTTTTTGAAATCAACAAAGCTGGCAACCAAAGGTTTCTGAAACTCTAAACATTTCTCTAGAATCTACCTATAAAAATATCTAATCCACATATCCCCTACCACTTCTGAATCCACATTGCTCATTACGCAATTGACTGTCAACCAGATTCTTAATTCTATTAAGCACAATCATGGAAAGAACTTTACCTGGAACAGAGAGTAGGCTGATACCCCTATAGTTATTACAATAAATGTGATCACCTTTTTTGAAAATAGGGATAATAATAGCTCTGGTAAAATCCTTAGGAACCATGCCTTTATCATAAAAGATATTCAAATTTTCAGTCATCCAAGTGGAAACCGAAATGTTCCCAGCTCTAAGCATTTTTGTAGTAATTTCATCTACCCCTGGGGATTTATAAAATTTAAATTTAGAAATAGCCAAAATAACTTCAGATTGTGTTATAGGGCCAACATTAAAGCTAGTAATGCATCTATCACATTGTCCACACAAAAACTAACTAACCACATTGTTTAAAATAATCACTGAAATACTCAGCCCACCTTAGCCATAACAGAATCCTCACCTTCTATAACCTTCCCTTGTTTATCCTTCAATCCCTGTATGCCTGTCTGTTTTCTACCACATAAAACATTAACTATCTGGTACAGCTCTCTGCTGTTGTCCTGCCTAACTGCTTCCTCAGGTTTGTCAGCCAAGCCATCAAGCCAAAGATTCTCATCAGCAGCTAACTGATCCTTTACATGTTTATTAAGTTCTCTGTAATCCTTTCTATTAGAACTAGTAGGGTATTGATTAATGACATTCCTGCAGTTCCTTCTTTCTGAAATAAGCTCAAGTGCCTTATCACTTAAATAATTCTGTCTCCTCTGCTCCTTTTTTCCTTAAAGAGTACTGTTAGTTTCCAAAAAAGCCTGTCTAAAACGGCCCCATTCTTCCTCAACTTCAATATTAGGCAAACCATGACTGTCATAATGACTAAATAACCTATCATGGTAAGATTTAGCTATAACTGGGTATTTCAGAGCTTCAGTATTAAAGGTAAATTTTTTACATTTAGCACAACAGTTTTTAAGTTTAAGTTGCAAGACACTTTTAACAAGGTAATGGTGAGATCCAATTTCAGCTCCCCTATATGACCTGGTATTCCTAACAGAACTAGCCCATTTGCTGTTAATTAATATATAATCAATTATATTCTTATGCAGCCCATCAGGTGAAACCCACGTGTACTTATGTATGTCGCTGGCGCCGCCTTCTTGTGGTGCAGGCCGTTAGTACCTTTCAAAAGAGATACTCTCTTTTGGAAGGGAACGGAAGGGGACGGAAGGGGAGGGCTGCCAGTTCAGTATGGCCTGCTGATCTGGTCATCTACGGCCACTTTTTTCTTTTTTTTCAACCCTGCTGAGGAGTGGTCAACTTCACAGGGTCATGGACCTAATGTCCGACCCCGCCTTCTCGTGGTGCAGGCCGTTAGTACCTTTCAAAAGAGATACTCTCTTTTGGAAGGGAACGGAAGGGGAGGGCTGCCAGTTCAGTATGGCCTGCTGATCTGGTCATCTACGGCCACTTTTTTCTTTTTTTTCAACCCTGCTGAGGAGTGGTCAACTTCACAGGGTCCTGGTGCTGACCATTTATACCTACTAGACTGGACTTGTTTATGGATTTGAGCTTGATTATGGATCCTGGACTTGCTGCACTGGTGGGCCTCTGTTGAGGGAGAGTCTGCCGCTGTGTTTTCTGTTTGCTTCTGGATTGCCAGCTCTAAGTGAACAGAGGCATGGGATACCTTATATCAGCTGGTGGATAATCCTAATCAGAGGCCATCGCAGGTACCTGAACCTTACTTAGCTAGTTGGGCATCGTCAAGCCTAAACTGGAGTAATGCGTCTCAGGCAGGCCATGTGGCTCTTGAAAAAGTCCACTTGAAAAGGTGGTGCCTGAAGTTCCTTCCAGCATCGGTGACTTCAGCCTTTAGCGGAGGAGGAACGGGTCTTTGCCCCATGCCTGCGATCAGGGGGCTGTTTGATATTGTTGGCCCTACCAATCTCAATAAACCTAATTTCTTTAAAAATCCTACTAATCATTTTCTTTCTGCAGGAACGTGGAACGTGAGGACATTACATAGAGATTATTCTCTTGATGTCCTCATGCAGGAATTCCAGCGCTATAACCTAGATATTCTAGGCTTGCAAGAGACCAGATGGACAGGTAAAGGTGAGATACTTAAAAATAACTTTAAATTTCTCTTTACAGGGAGGGAGGATGGAAAGCATCACCAAGGCGTGGGTCTGCTGCTCAGCAGACATGCTAGTGATGCTCTTCTAGGATATGAGTGCATTAATGAAAGATTTCTTACAGCAAAATTTCAGACAAGCATTAAAAACTTGAATGTTATCTGCTGTTATGCCCCCACTGAGGATGCTGATGAGGATGAGAAGGATAGGTTTTACGGACAACTTCAGGACATTTTGAATTCTGTCAAGAAAGGAGATATTACCCTTGTTCTTGGTGACTTCAATGCCAAAGTTGGTATTGACTCTGACCTTTGGGGAGGAGTAATAGGTCCTTTTGGTATTGGTAGCTGCAATGGCAATGGGCAACGTCTCCTACAGGTAAGTAAACTCAATGGTTTCAGAATAACTAACACATATTACAAACACCGCGACATACATAAATACACATGGGTTTCACCTGATGGGCTGCATAGGAATATGATTGATTATATATTAATTAACAGCAAATGGGCTAGTTCTGTTAGAAATACCAGGGCATATAGGGGAGCTGAAATTGGATCTGACCATTACGTTGTTAAAAGTGTCTTGCAACTTAAACTTAAAAAGTGTTGTGATAGAGTTAAAAAATTTACCTTTAATACTGAAGCTCTGAATGACCCAGTTATAGCTAAAGCTTACCATGATAGGTTACTTAGTCATTATGACGGTCATGGTTTGCTTAATACTGAAGTTGAGGAAGAATGGGGCCATTTTAAACAGGCTTTTTTGGAAACTAACAGTACTCTTTTAGGAAAAAAGGAGCAGAGGAGGCAGAATTATTTAAGTGACAAGGCAACTGAGCTTATTTCAGAAAGAAGGAATTGCAGGAATGTCCTTAATCAGTACCCTACTAGTCCTAATAGAAAAGATTACAGAGAGCTTAATAAACGTGTAAAGGATCAATTAGCTACTGATAAAAATCTTTGGCTTGATAGCTTGGCTGACAAAGCTGAGGAAGCGGTTAGGCAGCACAACAGCAGAGAGCTGTACCAGATAGTTAATGTTTTATGTGGTAGAAAACGGACAGGCATACAGGGATTGAAGGATAAACAAGGTAAGGTTATAGAAGGTGAGGATTCTCTCATGGCTAGGTGGGCTGAGCATTTCAGTGATGTTCTAAACAATGTGGTTAGTTCTACTCCCATTGTTTGTAATGATGATAGATGCATTGGCAGCTTTAATGTTGGCCCTATAACACAATCTGAAGTTAGTTTGGCTATCTCTAAACTGAAACTTCATAAATCCCCAGGGGTAGATGAAATTACTACTGAAATGCTCAGAGCTGGGAATGTTTTGGTTATCACTTGGATGACTGAAATTTTGAATAACTTTTATGATAAAGGCATGGTCCCTAAAGATTTTACCAGAGCTATTAATATCCCTATTTTCAAAAAAGGTGATCGCAGTTCTTGTGATAACTATAGGGGTATCAGCCTACTCTCTGTTCCAGGTAAAGTTCTTTCCATGATTGTGCTTAATAGAATTAAGAATCTGGTTGACAGTCAATTGCGTGATGAGCAATGTGGATTCAGAAGTGGTAGGGGATGTGTAGATCAGATATTTTCACTTAGGCAGATTCTTGAGAAATGTTTAGAGTTTCAGAAACCTTTGGTTGCTAGCTTTGTTGATTTCAAAAAGGCTTTCGACTCTGTTGATCATCATAATTTGTGGTTGATTGTGAGATCATATGGTATACCAGACAAGTTAGTTAACATAATGAAAGCTCTCTATAATAACACTGAGTCGTGTGTGAGAGTTGGTAAGGCTTGTAGCAATTGGTTTAGCATTACTTCTGGTGTTCGACAAGGGTGCATTTTGTCTCCTTTTCTCTTTAGTTTGGTTGTTGATTATGTTATGCGAAATTCACTTCAAGGGAAAGCTTTTGGCCTTAAATGGGCTGGAGATACGAAAATTTCTGATTTAGATTATGCTGATGATTTAGCCCTTTTGGCAAATGATGTTGATGAGATGAACTCTTTCATTCGAACTGTTGATGAGACTGGGAATACAGTAGGTTTGGTTATAAACAGAGAGAAAACTAAAGTGATGAAAATTGGTCAGGCAGGTTGTGATTTGGTTAATCTGAATGGTTGCAGTCTTGAGCAGGTGTCACAGTTTAATTATCTTGGGAGCTATGTAACTGATACTGGTGATGTGCGGCATGAGATTAACAGACGAATAGGTATTGCTGCCGGGACTTTTAAGAATCTATGGAGATTGTGGAGAAATAGGCGTATACACCTAAAGACTAAAATTAGACTGTATAATAGTTTGGTTCTTTCTAGGGTTAGTTATGGTAGTGAAACTTGGACGCTATGTAAACAAGATAAGGAAACTAGATGCTTTTGATTCTAGATGCTTACGCAGTATCTTGGGTATTAGGTGGTTTAACTTTGTAACTAATGATGAGGTTAGGCAAAGGAGTCTGCAACCTCCTTTAAGCAGCATATTGTGCAGAGAGAGACTCCGCTGGTTTGCCCATGTTGCCCGTATGGATAATTATAGATTGGCGAATAGGGTTATGAACAGTGTGCCTAGAGGCTTCAGAAGGAGGGGGAGACCTAGGATGCGGTGGGCAGACAATGTCAAACAGGACCTTGTTAGAATTGGTGTGCAGTGGCCGGATGCAGCAGATGTAGCTCAGGACAGATATGCTTGGAGAAGTAAACTGGGTGGTCTGGTTGGACCTCCGTAGCCCATGGCTGCTTGAGGATGATGATGATGATGATGTTAGTTATTCTGAAACCATTGAGTTTACTTACCTGTAGGAGACATTGCCCATTGCAGCTACCAATACCAAAAGGGCCTATCACTCCTCCCCAAAGGTCAGAGTCAGTACTAATGTTGGCATTGAAGTCACCTAGAACAAAGGTAATATCCCCTTGACAAAATTCATAATTTCCTGAATTGTTCCTGGACGTGCCCTGATTGTTTCCTGATTCATAATTTCCTGAATTGTCTGAAATTTTCCTGTAAAAACCTTTCATTAATGCACTCATATCCTTTAAGAGCTTTACTAGTATGTCTGCTGAGAAGCAGACCCATGCCTTGGTAATGCTTTCCATCCTCCCCTCCCTGTAAAGAGAAATTTAAAGTTATTTTTAAGTATCTCACCTTTACCTGTCCATCTGGTCTCTTGCAAGCCTAGAATATCTAGGTTATAGCACTGGAATTCCTGTGTGAGAACATCAAAGGAATAATCTCTATGTAATGTCCTTACGTTCCCGTTCCTGCAGAGAGAAAATGATTAGTAGGCTTTTTACAGAAACTAGGTTTATTGAGATAGGTAGGGCCAACAATATCAAACAGCCCCTTGATCGCAGGCATGGGGCAAAGACCTGTTCCCTCATCACTAAAGGCTGTAGTCACCGATGCTGGTAGGAACTTCAGGCACCACCTTTTCAAGTGGACTTTTTCAAGAGCCATATATCCTGCCTGAGATACATTACTTGCAATCTATGATTGACGATGCCCAACTAGCTAAGTGAGGGTTCAGCTACCTGTGATGGCCTCTGATCAGGATTATCCACCACCTGATATAAGGTATCCCATGCCTCTGTTCACTTAGGGCTGGCAACCCAGAAAGCAAACAGAAAACACAGTGGCAGATTCTCCCTCAACATAGGCCTACCAGTGCAGCAAGTCCAGGATCCATAATCAATCTCAAATCCATAAACAAGTCCAGTCTAGTAGGTATAAATGGTCAGCACCAGGATCCTGTGAAGTTGACCACTTCTCAGCAGGGTTGAAAAAAAAGAAAAAAGTGGCCATAGATGACCAGATCAGTAGGCCATACTGAACTGGCAGCCCTTCCTTCTGAAAGAGAATATCTCTTTCGAAAAGTACTAACGGCCTGCACCAGGAGAAGGCTGGGTCGGACGTTAGGTGTTAGACCTGGCCAGTTCTGTGCATCATCACTGGGGATTGGTACACAGCTCTCCTTCCAGTTTATGCCTAGCTACCATCCATTTTTATTTTAATTTGCCAAACCACTTCAAATTTTATCAACTCTCCTTAATTGCACAAGAAAGCACAATTTTCACAACTTCCCTGTATTTTACCAAGTGGCTTCGAATTTTCCCAACTTCCCTAGATTTTGCCAAGAGTTCTTGATTTTTCCAACTCTCTTTAATTTCACAAAATCAAACCGAATTTTCACAACTCACCTGCACTTTACCAAGTCGTTTCCAATTTTGCCAACTCCTCTAGATTTTGCCAAGTTGCCTCGATTTTACCACTTCTCCTTAGTTTCGCTAAAACAATTCCATTTTTTTTCATCTCTCCTGAATTTGCAAAGTCACTTCAAATTTTTCAAACTCCCCAAAATTTTGGCAAGTTTTCTCGATTTTGTCAACTCTCCTTAATTTCACAAAGACAATCCCAATTTTCACAACTCGCCTATATTTTACCAAGTGGATTCGAATTTTGCCAACTGCCCTAAATTTTGCCAACTTGTCATAATTTTACAGGAAAAAAATCCCAATTTTTACATCTCACCTAAATTTTGCCAAGTCACTCTGAAATTTACCAACTCCCCAAGATTTTGCAAAGTTGCCCCAATTTTGCCAACTCACCTAAGCCACTCACTACCTAAGCCAACTCACCTAAGCCACTCACTTTTGCCAACTCACTAAGTGGCTTCGAATTTTGTGAACTGCTCTAGATTTTGCATTTCCATTTTCCCTACTGCCCTAGATTTTGCATTTCCATTTTCCCTACCGCCCTAGATTTTCCAAGTTGCTTCGATTTTGACAACTACCCTAGATTTTGCCAAGTTGTTGTCTAGATTTTGCTAACTGCCCTAAATTTTAGAAAAAAAAGATTACAAATCTTCACAACTAACCTAGATTTTACAAAGTTGCTTCGAATTTTGCTAACTTTCAGTTACTTTGGGGGAAGGCCTCCCCACCCGCCCCTGCTTCTGTTTCAGTTTCATGTGTAAATTTAATTGAAGGTAAAATTTCGTTAAATGTACTAATTAATTTTTCTAATTCTTCAGCGTTATGGTCGTAGAACAGCATTAACTGTATCATCGACATATCATAGTTATAGCGATGGTTTTTGTTTAATTTACTCAATGTTTTTGACATGGTGCATGACAACATTGGCCATGAGGCCAGACAGAGGTGAACCCTTAGCACTCCCTCTGTCTGAACCCAATTCCTTCCATTGGCAATGAACCAATTAGTTGTTGTCAGGTCCAGGGCCTCGAACTGAAATATTTTGGGCCGTGGCCCTGGCAACACACAACCATTTAGATTTAAGCTGCATAACCACATCCAGTACCTGAGTGCTGGAATAAAGCTATACAGCATCTAATGAATGGATTGTAGTAATTTCTAACATAGTTTGCTTTTGAAATTTCTACTGCTTATTGGCAGGATTAAATGTATATTTAGAAGGTGGGAAATAAGGACAAATAAATTTAAATAACACTTTTCCAAATTATATGAAGGGGTGGGGATCATATTTCAATACCAGTGGTCTAAATGGATAGTCATCTTTATGAAGTTTTATTTTTACAAATAGTTTTGGTACAGCCAGATATATAGGGGGTAGACATGCTTGGGATATTTCTTTAGGTAAAAAAGGGTCATTTTTCAACCTAATTTCTGTAATGTTAATGGAAGTGGATTTTTATCCAAAGGTATATATTTTAATTCCTGCAATAATTTTCCAAATTTCTCATCATATTCTATTTTATCTAATAATACTATCTAATCAGTTTTATCTGCTAAAATTATTTTAATTGACAGATTTTTCTTTAAATCACTTAGTGTCTTTTTCTCTGCTAACCTATAATCTATATTCTGTATATTATTTTTTGTATGAAAAATGTATTGATTTATACATTTTGGATCTGGTTTTATCCTTTTGTATTGGGTTTGTTTTTTGAATAGTTTGTTCTAACATTGGTATTAAATTTTGTAAATTTGGAATAGAGGTTGTATAAGCCAATTTTATTCCTTTAGCTAAAATTTATTTTAAGAAGAAAAATTCAAATATTTAGCTTTTTCTCTTATTTCTTCTTTTGCTATATGTGTTCTTTTACTATTATTTATACCTTTCTCTTGGAATTTCCCTTTCTTATCTATTTACAATGTTTGAACCTTAGGAAAATTCCAGGAGAAAGGTATAAAGAATAATTCTGTTTTATGACCATAATAACAAAGAATTAGAAAAACTAATTAGTATATTTAATGAAGTTTTACCTTCAGTTAAATTTATGCATGAAACTGACACAGAAGTACATTTAGCATATCTGGATATTTATATGAAGAAACGGATCCCTTACTGTAAGACTAACTTTTATCCCTAATTTAATCCCACAGAATTCATCACACCCTCTTAACTATAAAAGATTGGCAATATGGACATACTTCTTAAGAGCATGTAGATATTGCAATAGTAAAGAAGATTTGTATGCAGAATTAAATTTTATATACGAAATAGGAAAACAAGCAGGATATACATATAAATTCATAAGTAGTATACATAAGAAAGCAAAATTTAATATATCAACTAATTCACAAATAGTACCAGCTCAACTTAATAAAACCTTTTCTCCTAAATATACTAAACTGAATGTAGACAAATTATTATATACATCCCGATAACAATATGCAGAGCAGAAGTATCACATCCAGTCATGTGGGATGCTGAAACTGGCAATGCCTATAAATAGAGCAGGTCTCTATGTATTTGGAAACCAGTCACAGAGAAGTAATCATGGGTGAAGGCAGTAACATAAATGAGTTTGACCTTGGCCAGATAGTAGTTGGGGCAACGAAGGCCGTTTGTTCAATTACTGCAACTGCTAAACTGTTGGGATTTCCAAATCAGACCATCACATGTGTATACCAATATGTGAAATACAGTAAAACTTCCAACCAGCAGAAGAAATATGGATGTAAACATGCAATTAACTCTTGAGGTTAGTGCAGACTGTCCCTGCATCATTACAAGGAATTGCATGGCTACTGTGAAGCATATAGTGTCAAAATTGAATGAGGGCACGTTCACAAGCTTATGCACAGAGACTATCCGTCATAAATATAATATAATAAATACCCCCTCAAGCAGCTGCTTGCCACAGAGGTCTGACAGCAGCCTGTCAGTTTATATGCCATTACAGAAGGTCTGAGAGGATGGCAGGACCTCAGCAGAAAAACGACACACATATCCATGCCTTACCCAGGGCTCGAACCCAGGTCCCTTAAATAAGTAGCCAAGCGTCCTAACCATACCATGGGAAAAATAGGTTATGGCATTCGATACCCACATCGTGTTCCCTTGTTGACTGCAAGGCACCAAAAGATTAGGCTGCAGTTTGCAAAGACCTATTGCAACTGGAGGACTGGAAATACATCAACTGGTGTGGCAAATCATGGTTTCAACTCTCTCACACCAATGTATGTGGTATAAATCATATGAAGTGATGGACATAGTAAATTTAATATGAGGGTACCATTTACTTATTTATTAGTAATATTAAAACTTTAGTAATTAACGATAGAGACAGAAGGTTAACTTCAGAGGTTATGGAATAGAAATTGAAGACCCACAATAAAAATTAGAGGGAAAAAATAGATATATAGGAAGAACATATAGGGGAATAGATGAATGTATGAAAGAACATCAACAGGATATAAAGAATGTAAAACCAACAACAGCTTTAACAATAAAAATATTACTATTTCAAATATTAGTATCACCCAAAATAAAATTTCAATTAAATTATATAGAAAATTTGTTGATTAATTTACACAGGGAAACAATAGGTGCACTACCATCTACATGGAACCTACTCTTGTGCGAGCAGGCCACGCAGGGCCTGCAAGTGAAAGGCAAAATGCGTTGTACTTAACATTGTAGCTGTTAACCAGATGACTTTTAAGTAATAAGTTTGTTATTTGTCTTGAATTTATCTGAGTGCTGCAATTGTTCTCTTATAGTGCAAATTGCTTTAATTTGAAAGTACGATGAAAAGTTCTGCAGCACCAGGAATTGTATCCTATGTGTTTCATAAGTTCACAACAAATTCCAGTCACTAGTAGTGACATAAGTGAAGAAAATATCAGTATCTACCATGAATACTGTATGATATATTGGACAAGAAGATCATTTAAGGATTTCTGCAAGTGTGCCAGCTTACAACAAATTTCAACAACATCTAAGTTAATCATGGTTTCTTCTGTGATCTTGAAACCCAGGACTGTATATAAAAGGACAGAGTACCAACAGAAATTATACCAACCATCAGCTACAAAAAAGAATAACTAGTATAAGGGTAATAATTTATGTACTTTCAAGATTACTATTATAAGATATGATTTACTCATATTTTGGTGATAAAAATGTTATGTTAGATCAAAATAGTAATAAGAAAAGCTAATATTAGCACTGATATGGCAATAATGGTTAAACTGCCTAAGTAAACTATTGTATTCTTATAGCACTTAATTTTAACAGTAAAATCTTGTTTAATATCAATTTTAAAAATATGTAAAATTTTAGATAAATTTCAATGATCCATTCAGAAAAATAAAGATACTTTAGAACTCAGGAACAGATTGTTATAACATGAATTAATGGTTATGGAAAATGTGTTGAAGTTCAGACTAACATAGAAAGAATCCTCATAGTAAACTCTTTTTGGTACTCTTATGGCAATTTACATATGAACTGCCATGCATTTTGTTTACTGCTATGCAAATGTGATGTATCATCCTCATCCTCAAGCAGCCATGAGCTATGGAGGTCAAATCAGATTGTGCAAGCAATTAGTTGATGATAAAAAAAAAATACCCTCAAGCAGCTGCTTGCCACAGAGGTCTGACAGGAGCCTGTCAGTTTATATGCCATAGTAGAAGGTCTGAGAGGATGGCAGGACGTCAGCAGAAAAACGACACAAACAGCCATGCCTTACCCGGGGCTCGAACCCAGGTCCCTTAGATCGTAGCCAAGCACGCTAACCACTCGGCACTAAATTAAAAATTTTTAAATCTTATAGCATATGCTATTAAATAGTTTTCAGCAGAAATATATAGTTTTTGCTGAAAAACGTAGAAACAAGCAAAAATAACTTTAAAGAAATTCCCTCATTGGTGGAAAATAATGCTATTTTATGACCTAGATAAAAGAGAACAAACGAAAAACTTCTATTCCACATGAAAAACAAATTTACAGCACTCAAAATAGTAAAATATATCTCTCATACAAATGTTTTCAGTACATTACCAAGTGTACAGCTTTGGAAGTTGGCACTTCGTGGCTGATATTGGGTTTGACCAATCAAGTTGAATCACCTCTATGGCTACTCTCTTCTAATATGGGCACTCTATTTTGGGAGATTTGGAAAGGGCACATGGTAATATTTCATCAATACCTATCCAACACAAAAATAAGGTTTAATTTATTTCTGTAAGCAAAAAGTTGATGTCTACAGACAGACAGACAGACAGACAGATGACAAAGTGAAATTGTTATCTTGTTTATTTGAAAACAAAATACTAAGGATTGTATTTTTGTATTGTTAATTACTTAACATTGGTATTGAATAAATATCAATACTAATTAGTATTGATATTTATTCTTTGATGAGTCTTAAAATGCAAAATAAAAATTTTTAACCTCATAAAAGTAGTTAAGATTTTGAGTGTCTCTGCCTGTCTTCAAATGAAAAGTCTGTTGTTTCTACAATAGTAATGTTCTACTAGTATATTAGTCAACTATAGTAATGTTGCTATGAACATTACTATAGTAGGCTAATATTTCACTTTTGAGCTGATTAACTTAAAAGTGTAAAATGAAATAAATATTTTCCAAGCACAACGAGAAAAAAAATGCATGCAATATATGTATGAATTTTCTAGTCATAGCAAGAATTTCATCATTTGTATTAACTAATTATCAAAGGAGTTCATAAATACTGAATTGTATTAAACACTACCATTAGAGCATTAGTTCTCAAAGGGTGGGCCATGAGATCTGTCAGGTATGCCGCAAAATTTCGGATGATATTGCAGATAAAAGGAATTTTGTAAACCATTTTGTTCCTACTTGCTGCCACTGATTTTTCATTTAACTTATTCTATTTAATGAAATACTTATCCATATTAAATCTTAACATTAAAATGAAAAGTGAACAAAATATGCCCATAACATGTATGGCATTTAAATATTTAACCACATTAAATCTTAACATTGAAACCAAAAGCGAACAACACATGCTCATAACATGTATGGCATGTCCACTAATCTCAATAGATGTCAGAACTTGAACAGCATAGCTTTGCATTTATAACCGACTCCCCAGAAATGGCTATTATTGAAGGAAAACTGTGCATGCTTGAGTATCCTGCAGTGTTGCGAATTTAAATTTTTTAGTTTGCCATGAGCAAAAAATGTTTGAGAGCCACAGCATTAGAGTAATCCAAATAACTGTAATAAGAATTAGAAGTAATCCAAATCTACTATAGTGGTAGCATATCTGACTACTATGCCAGTAGGCATGTTCTTGTGTGTTTGTAAGTTTTACTAGATATCAGGACAAATTGATGTAACTTCTAGGTTATCTCCTTTGTGTCAGGAAGCACCCATTTCGTTATAAAAAATATTTTAGTATCCTTTGAGTATAGAGCATATGTTTGCTACAGATGCCTGTAATTTTGATGATATTCTGATTTCATATTTTCCTATTGGTAAGATTTAATGTCAAGAATTGGCTAAAAGTTTTTGACTATATATGTTCTTTCACACAAAATTATCTGTAGATATAGTGCATTCTTTTTTTCTTGCACAGGTGATTCTGGTCTCACATCTGATGCTGGATGGGGTTGTATGCTTCGTTGTGGTCAGATGGTAATGGGACAAGCTTTGTTAACAAAATATCTTGGCAGAGGTACAGCATTTTTGTTTATAAAATTCTAATATGCTGCAAATTAAGTAACATTGCTGTTTAATGTTCTAATTCTATTCTAAATGCTAGAATTGTCATTCAGTTACGTATTCCTAGAATTTTTTATTGTTAGGTTGTATGGTAATTTACTCTGAAAAGAGCCTTTCAGATCTTTATGGCAGGTGATAACAAATATTGAAACTAGTTGAAATACTATATTACAGTAAGAATTTATATGGTGAAGTAAATTGTAAAGGCAGATTTTTCCTTTGGTGCTGCCATTTTTAATTTACAATACTAATGTATTTTTACCTAAATGAGCAAATTATGTATTTATATTTTAGTTGTATTTGAATATTTGACAACCAAGCAGAAATTCGAAATAAATAGACTTTAAATTAACTTATTTAATAACTAAGGCAATAAAATTGCATAAATGATTACTAGACTTTTTGTTAAACCAACCACATTTGGAAGCTGATTCCCAATCAATATATAAGCATAAATCTTACAATCATATTTCAATATTTAAATAGCATTTTTTAAGCTAATATAATATGTGATAGAGATCCATTGCTGTTTTACTTTGAAATCTTACCACTTCAATATCAAAAACTTATTACTATGCAAAAAACAAACAAACTAAAATGTTTCATTTTTATACACATTAAAAACTCTCTACTCCTTATATCGTAATTACTTTTAACTCAATAAATTCTTTTAACACTTCCACACACATATGAATGAAAACTTTTCTTCTTTAGACTATAATGTGCACAAACCAAGACAAAACTCTCTCCTTCACACTCATTTTCTGTACTACAACTGTATTTAAGTTCATCATGTTTGAACTCATAAGTGATGTAATTCACATTCCATGCAATATCTCGAGTGTCACATAGTACCACAGTCTCATTTTCATTGTTACACATATATATTCTGTTTCAATATATATTGTAAGATTACTTTTTTAATATGAGTTAAGAAATATGTTGCTGTTCAAGTGTAGAAAAATATTCACATGACTAATGAATTAATAATTAGTAAGTATATCCATTGTGCATGTGAATCTGAAATTTTACTTCAATCTTTTGGCAATTCAAGAGTAAATAACTGATAACTTATCAGACTACACGTATAAAAGAGACTACCAGTCTTCCATGGAAAATACAAACTCATAATGATTTGTCAAAATCATTTGCTTGTTTGATAATCTGAATGTTTTGAAGTTTAAACATTCCGAAATTTTAATTGATAATTCCAAAATTCCGTTGATAAGTTCTTATTTAATCAGAAATATATTAACTATCTATCAAAAAAAGGTAGATAATATATTTATTACATTATTAACAAATTTAAAATATTTATCCAGAACTGACAATAGCTTGAAATCTGTGATTTGAGCCAGAGCAAGAATATTAATAATATTCTTGTACTGTAGATAAAAGATCACTGGTAGAATGGCTTGCATTTTTTCCAGCTACTGAAAAATACAGTAAGTATCACTGTAACAGAAAAAATTCTGGAATGCCTTTTTACAGTTCAGTGTTGGATTGTCCTTGCTTTTACTGCATAATATGGATATGTTCCAACATATCTGTGCTTCCTAATGCTGCAGTTGTAAATCAAATCATTCTAGTCTTTGTGAAGTAGACACATCAATAGTGAGAAGGCATTTCTTGTTCCTATGCTGAAAATGGGTGATTACTGTTTAGAGCAATGAATCAATATCAAATTTTGTTCAAAGTTACACAAAAGTACAAGTGAAATTGTGGAGATGTTATCAGTGCTTTATGGGAATGTAGCAATGAAAACATTGAGTATTTTTGAATGACATGAGTGTTTTAAAGAGACATAAGTGATGGCAGAGAGATTAAATTTAACCTTTTCACAGCGGCTGGAACACTTCTGAAACTGCGCAAGGGGGGATGGAAATCAGGGTGTGTTGTCTCTGTTACCGGCGGCATAGAGGGAGTGAGTTACCCCGTACCACCTGCAGTGCTACGACAATGTAGACAATAGGTGTGGACTAAAATATTTTCTTCCGGTAGCAATGAAAGCTCGAAGGGGAGCCACAGAAGCTCTTAGGTTCATTCTTTGAGTGCGACTTGTTTCTCAGTTCTGTTTAGCTTTTCCAAAGCTTTATATATATTTTCTTCCTTTCGTTGACGCATTTGTTTGTGTTTACCATGCCAAAGCGTAGAGGATTGATGGAAAGAGAAATTCAAGAGGAATTAGAACGCCTCGAATTGAATGAAACTTTCGCAGATTCTGATTCAGATTGCAGCTCAGAAATTGATGCAGATAATGAGGAGATAGAGACCAGAGATGATGACCAGGAAGCTCCAGGTTTGAATATCTCCGATCAATCAATTAATTTTTATGCTAATAATGTGCAAAATTATAATGATTTAATATGGTCTGATTCAAATAGGACAGATATACCATTTATTTTTCCTTTCCTTGGAAGTCCTGGAATAATGAACAATTCACTAAATAAAAGAGAGCTGGATTATTTCTCTATATTTTTTGACAATATATTAATGAACTTCCTGGTATTTCAAACAAATCACTACGCTAAAGTAATGACAGAAAAATCAGATGTAAATAGCCCTTTGCCAGCAAAGCGAAGTCATCAAGTGCAATGGAATGATGTAAACATTGATGACATGAGGATTTTTTTTGCTCTAATTATTCTTGCTGGTCATATTGAGAAGGACAGTATTGATGATTACTGGGCTATGGATGAGACACTGGAAACGCCATTTTTTCGGAAGGTCATGAGCCGTGATAGATTCAAGGCAATTTTGAAATACCTACATTTTGCAGATAATTCATCTCCACCAAATGCCTCGGACCCCCATTATGATAGATTATGGAAATTGCAAACTGTGTTTGATCACCTCAATGAAAAATTTAAGAATTCCTATAAGCCACATGAGCATTTATCGGTCGACGAGGTTATAGTAAAATTCAAAGGAAGGGTAGTTTTCAGACAATACATTCCAAAGAAGCATAAATGGTGGGGAATTAAAATTTATAAATTATGCGATGAGTTAGGATATACACTAAATATGGGGGCAGGGGTTGCTCAGTTGGTAGCGTGCCAGGCTCGTAATCTGTAGTTCCCAGGTTCGAGTCCCAGCTGGGTCAGCGTTGAGATTTATCTCCGCAAAATTCCCCGCCCTGCCCACGGTCAGTAGGGGACACCGATGAGCTTGGAAAGGCTGCCATCCGTCGGATGGGATGTTAAGCCGTGGCCCCGTGTGTGGAAGAGCCATACCCTGTGCACGTTAAAGAACACGCTGGAAAGCCTTGACGGGAGGCTACCATCTGTCTCCCAACAGCTGTTCCAGTGGGTCCCCTCCCCCAACCTTCTCTGAGCCTTCGGGGTCCATGTGACCTGGCCATTTAGCCCATAGTGTGCAAAAAAGTGCCGCTCAGAGGTAAAACAACCCAACACTAAATATGGATGTGTATCTCGGGAGAGAAACAAATACTAAAATTCCGGGCAAAACACCTACTGAAAGTGTTGTCTTGAGGCTAGCAGAATGTATCAAAGGACTAGGTCACAAACTTTTCATGGACAATTTTTTTACTTCCCCCTCATTGTTTAGTGACTTGCATTCAAATTACAAAATAAATTGCTGCGAAACTGTGTGAAAAACAGGAAAAGGATTCCCAAAAAATCTCAGTGCAATGAAAAAAGGAGAACTTGCAACTAAGTTTTGTAATGGTATGTTGGCTATTTCTTGGCATGACAAAAGAGAAGTAAACATATTGACAAACATGCACCATCCTCTAAATGATAATTTCTTGAATGAAAAGCCAGAGGTCATCAAGTGCTATAATGAACATATGGGGTATGTTGACCTAAGTGACAGGATGGTGAATTCGTATTCTTTTAGCCGAAAATGTTTGAAATGAACTAAAAAATTATTTTTTCATTTTTTAAATTTGTCCATTTTAAATGCATTTATTTTGTCAAAATCCAGTGGAAGTAAAAACAGTCATAAAAATATTTAGACTAAACCTCGCAAAACAACTAATCGAGCAATGCCAGTTATCACGTGGACTTTTCGAAAGGACTGTTTGTTCATCCTCCCAAATTTCAAGATTGGATGGTGCAGGGTATTGGCCGGATAAAGCAATAAAAAGACGCAGGTGTGCAGTTTGCTCTACAAGAGGAAAGGAGACACGATCTTGAGTTCAGTGCAAAAAATGCAATATTGCACTATGTCTTGGATTATGCTATGAAGAATACCACATGAAAAAGAACCTTTTTTGAAATATCTGTATGTACAATATTATAAATTTTCATCCCAAAATTGTTTATGTAGAATTTTTTTTAAATGCCAACAATTAGAAATTCGAGTTATTAAAAGCGATTTGTTCATTTGCACTAAACTTTATGAACTTTTCGAAAATTACTTTAATAAGCTAAGAATAATTACTATTCAGTTTATTTTAGTTAATTTCAGACACAAATTTAAAAAAATTAGTAGAATTAACAATCATTAATTAGTTATCATTAAATTTTAATTAATTTATTATAACGATTTAGTTATCTTTAACATTTATCATATAAAATATAGATTTGAAATAATTGTTTATCTTCTAAATTAATGTAATATCATGCAAACGTATGGAGATTTTTCACACTGGAGTTTTTTCTTCAATATAAATTTTACTGCAGATTCCTCCCATCCCATCAATATGTATTTTCTGTCTAATAATGAGTAATTGTTATGTACAAAAATAATTGTTTCAGGAAGCATGGTTTTCAATACTCTTTGCTTTTTTAGTGTAATAAAGGAAGATATCTAGGCATATTTTTTTTGTTAAATGCATGTAGTTTCATTTGCCATTGTAGTTAGCGGCTTCATCACGGATCAGAGGTGTGTGGGTTTGAGCCCCAGGTAAAGCATGTATATTTCTTTTCATGTTTTGTCCTTTCTGCTAAAGTCTCTCCTTCCATGGATCTGTGGCATGTTATGTTGACAGATTCCCGTCAGATTCTGTGGCAAGATGCTGTTTGATGAATATTTTGTTTTATATTTTGTTTCATTAAATCAAGTTTTTAATGTGTTTTAAAACTAATACGAGGTTGTAACATTTTTATAATATAGAGAGCAATTACTATTTACTAGTTGATTTACCCAGCATTGTTCTTATAAATAAAATACCCTCTCAAGCAGCTGCTTGCCACAGAGATCTGACAGGAGCCTGTCAGTTTATATGCCATAGTAGAAGGTCTGTGAGGATGGCAGGACACTCAGCAGAAAAACAACACAGACGTCCATGCCTTATCCAGGTCCTGTAGATCCCTAAGCTAAGCGCGCTAACCACTCGACCACGGGATGGCAACTATTACTTCATTAAATTGCTTTAAATATATTTCGAGAAATAAACTACTATGACTGTATCGTAAATGGCATCAAATGTTCATCAATCGTTTCATTGTTGTGGAGGTGGAAAGCAGAGGGCATAATTTGAAGTAGCCCATGATAATCCTCATATCAGAAGATTTCATTTCAGATGTTTCTCTTCGTGATCAGCAATCGTTTATGCATTTTCCCAATTTTTCGAGAGATGTAGGGATTTTTTTCTGGAGATGGAGCGAAGATTTGAGAAGGGCCAAATATATGTGTATTGTTTTTAGTTATGATAAGAGGAAGTTGTATGCCGAATGTTGCTCTACATAGTTCAAGAGGATCAAAAATGGTGACACAGAGACGAAGTTCCAAAAATACCATTTAGATTATACATGTGTATCAAAGTACGAAAATAAAAACACTATTTTGGAAACTTTCATTTGAAACAAACAAAGCTTATGCAGTTCCTAGGTTCAAGTCCCACCCGGACCAGGGTTGATATTTATCCCCACAAAACTGCCTGCCCTAGCAACCCTGCCTAGCCTGTGTAGTATGCGACACTGATGGGTTCGCAAAGGCTGCCGTCCTTCGCATGGGACGTTAAGCCGAGGTCACGTGTGTGGGAGAGCTACACCCTGCAGGAATGGCTTTGACGGGAGGCTAGAGTGGTCCCTCTCTCCAACCTTCTATGAGCCTTCAGGTCCTTGTTACTGGGCCATTTAGTCCATTGTGTGCAAAAAAGTGCCACTCAGAGGTAAACAACCCCCCAAAAAAACAATTGCAGTACCTACGATACCGTAGCTCTGCTGCTTATCAGTCTTCGGTTCAAAATTGTAAGTAATAAATATTCGATGGCGAATATTTATTACTTACAATTTTGATATTTTAGATTTATGATGCACATATTTAAAGTTTCCAAATAAAAAAAATTAGAGAATAAATAATTACGCAATCATTATTTTTCAAACGAAACCAAGAGACAAAAATATTTTTATTTCTTGTGAAAGGACTATACAAATAAATTGGTTTAGAATACATGTAATCTTTAGCATAACTAGAATAACGCATATCGCCTCTGGTGAATATGAGAATTTCGTTTTCAAAGAGAATTAAATGTTTTGTTTACCTACTTGTTCACTCCTTAAAAGTTTTAATATCAGCTAAAGGATGATGAGGAAAATGCAAATAGTAGGTTTAATTAGTAATAATGCAATATAAAAAGTATTTGCCTTTTGTTTTTTTAAATTTAAAAAGTTGATTTTTTCACATCTATCTGAGAAAAGGGGCAGATTATTTTTTCATTGGTACATCTCTTGACACTCTACCACCGAAATTTCAAATTTCTGTCATAAATTGATCACGTGCAACCAGGTATGGAGAGGAGCGAAGATGTTTCTACAGATGAAGCGAAGATTGGAGAGGCATCCTCGAGCAAACTATTTTGTCGCAACCATATATCTATATGGTCAAATAGGTATAATGACACCTCTTCAATTTGTGCTCCATCTCCAGAAATCTCAAAAAAAGGTCGAGAGAGGGGGTGTGGGTGGCTAGAAACACAATCGAGTCAAAAAAATGTAAAAAAGAGGAGAGGGCAAGAGACTTGAATTACAAATTAATATAATATTCCCCCCCCCCCCCCCCCCTCCATTTTACAGGATGGCGTGGATGGCTCAGTCTGTAGTGCACCAGCTCGTAATCTGTAGTTTCCAGGTTCAAGTACCAGCTGGGTCAGCGTTTAGATTTATCTCCACTAAACTCTCCACCCTGCCTACGGTCAGTAGGGGACACCAGTGGGCTTGGAAAGCCATCGTACGTCAGATGTGACGTTAATCCATGGTCCCATGTGTGGGAGAACCATATCCTGTGCACATTAAAGAACACACTGGATGGCCTTGGTGGGAGGCTAACATTTGTCTCCCAACAGCTGGTCCAGTGGGTTCCCTCCCCTAACCTTTTGTGAGCCTTCAGGGTCCTTGTGACCTGGCCATTTAGCCCTTTGTGTAGAAAAACTGCTGCTCAGAAGTTAAACAACCCAACCCATTCCACAGGTCTTTCACTACCTTCGTTAATATTTTGAAAGTGGGGGACATGGCCGCTTGCCCCCCAGATCCGTCTCTTCTTGCAACATTGACTATTTCTCTGTTTCCATATTTAGGGATCTTTAACAATATATGTTAAAACTGCATAAGGGTTTGAAAAATGATAATTATATTTCATTAGTACAATCCAAATAAAAAGAGTTTTCCGATTATAGAAAATTTTTTGTTAATCTATTAACATTATGGTTAAACTTATTAATTATTGGGGCTTTTTTCAAGTGCCAAACAAAACTTTGGGGTATAGCGATATGCTGTACCGAAAATAGATGTGTCAGATGAGCTAATATATTTTTTGGGGCCTTTTTCACTGTGGAACAAAAATTTGTTGTTTAGCTATATGGTCGAGACAAAATAGTTATGTTCGAAGATGTATACCATGATGAATAACTAATCAACGGATCTTACATAAAAAACAAGATGGTTGCGTTATAACCAGGAACTGCAGTACTGTGGGGAAAAACAGCTTGAAAAAAAGAATCTTTTTTATCTGAATTGTGAAGTTTTGTGTAAATAAAGGAGCAAATAGAGTTAAAATGAAAAAGAAAATTGGGGAAAGAGTGGGATTAAAATGACTCAGAAGAAAGAACAAGTGACTGATGAAGTATAATAAATTATATTACCAATTAAAAAAAATAAACCCTCAAACAGCTGCTTGCCACAGGAGTCTGTCAGTTATACGCTATAGTAGAAGGAACCGTGTGAGGATGACAGGACTCAGCAGGAAAACAAAATGAACATCCATGCTTCACATAGGGCTCGACCCCTGTTCCTTTCATTAGTAGCCAAGCACGCTAACCACTCGGTAAAAGGTTATGAAAATGAAATATATAATTATTTTTGGACACTTCTATATAAGAAATTGGAACAGCTCTGATATAGCTTCCAGGTTATTTTTGCCACTTTTTTCTCTATTTTAAATGCTTGAAAATAAGTTATTTTGAAAAATCTCCCCCCCTCCCCCTGTTTGCTTTACTGTAAGATTTAAGAGTTAACAGAGAAATCCTCAACCTAATAAATATAGAAAAACTTTTAAGATTTATTTATCTTTGAATATTATTATTGAACATTGTTCTTTTGGTAGTATCATTTTAGCTCACATTTTTTTTTACTCTACCATTCTTTAATATTAACGATATGTTTTAAAAAGTTAGTACGTCCGTGGCCGAGTGGTTAGCATGCTTGGCTACTGATCTAAGGGACCTGGGTTCAAGCCCCGGATTAGGCATGGGTGTGTGTGTGTGTGTGTTGTCGTTTTTCTGCTGAGGTCCTGCCATCCTCTCAGATCTCCTACTGTGGCATATAAACTGACAGGCTCCTGTCAGACCTCTGTGGCAAGCAGCTGCTTGAGGGGGTATTTATATTTTTATTTTTACTAACACAGATAGAATAACAAAGGTAATGTAACATGTACAGTTGCTAGACAGAAAAATGTAGTGTCCCAAGTTATCTCAACAGAAAATCACACTTAGAGCTCATAATTTTTTGAATGTTTTTTTAATGAAAAATATATTAAGAGATAAATTAAATATCTCAATCAAACCTATCAAAATCTTGATTTTAAACAATATTTGTTCAGTAATCAGAGCCGAGTGGTTAGTGCGCTTGGCTACTGATCTAAGGGACCTGGGTTCGAATCCCAGGTAAGGCATGGCTGTGTTGTCTTTCTGATGAGTTCCTGCCATCCTCACAGACATTCTACTATAGCATATTAAATTGACAGGCTCCTGTCAGAACTCTGTGGCAAACAGCTGCTTCAGTGGGTATTTATTTTATTTTTATAATCGGAGTTATAAAGCTGGAATACTTAACAGGCTACAAAATATTGAACCCAAAATTTAACTTAAACGTAACTGGTTAAGAGATCAAAGATCATAGTTGATTCTACTAAAGTACTGAGAGCAAAGAATTCGTGTTTTACTCTACTAAAGTTTCTCTTGTTAAGCATTAACTCTTTGAATACTGAAGAAATATTATTCAAAATTGAGATTTACATAAATTCTATTGTGATCTTTAATTTAACTTTAGACATGTTTTTCATTCAAAATCATATTGAAGAAGTTATTGAGCTCTGAATGATTTTCTTTTGAGATAATATGGAACTGTTTCCATTTTTCTGTCCAGTAGCTGTATATTTTGTGAAATGAAACTAGTCCTATGTAGAGAGGAGCCCTTTGCCAAGAAGTAGCAGGGAGAGAACACACGATACAGGATGCCCACATCCTGTATCGTGTGTTCTTGAAGACAGAAACTTTTGAGATAATATGGAACTGTTTCCATTTTTCTGTCCAGTAGCTGTATATTTTGTGAAATGAAACTAGTCCTATTTAGAGAGGAGCCCTTTGCCAAGAAGTAGCAGGGAGAGAACACACGATACAGGATGCCCACAGGCGAGCAGGGGCAGAGCACTTAAACGATTAACTAATTGACAGAGACGGTCATTGGAAACTGGGAGTGGTACCTCTCCTCTTCCTACCCCTCTGTAGGAATTTGGTGGGAAAAGTGCCGCTATAGCTGATAGTTCTCAAGGAAATCCAGCCACCTTCAAAAGGTTAAGCATAGAAACTGTGAGGAAGATTTTGACAGGGCATTTTAGACATGAATAAATTTTCAGCAAAGATGATGGGCTTTAAAGGGCCATAGATTTGAAGACATTAATGATATTCAAAATATGTAATGGTGACCCTAAGTAGTATTTTTAGGGGGAGTTCCAGATATGTTTTAACCAGTGGCAACATAATTGGGTTAAGTGTATCACTGCCCAAGGAGGCTACTTCCTTGGGCAGTGATACACTTAAGCAGTGATTTTTTGGGCAGTGGAAAAAGTCCTTAACATTTGAGTATGCAGACATGGATTCTACAGAGACTTTCCAGGAACTTTTATTGTAAGACTTTGTATGCATTCTAGATATTCCTCATCTGAGCAGTCTATTGTGCAGAGAGAGACTCCGTAGCCCATGGCTGCTTGAGGATGATGATGATGATGATCGAAATTGACACTATGTCTACTTACTGCAAAATATATTAAGAGAAAATGAGAATGAAGGATGATGGAAAAATAAGTAATGAAACAGTAATATGCTCAAATATGACTGGATTTACACTTCACTCCCCCTAGACTCCAAACCAATATTGCATCCTTATGTATGATCTTTTTTTTAATTTCTATAAAACAATGCATATTTTTTTTACATTCATAGCTATGAAGAAAAAAGCTAATGCAATCTAAATGAATGTGGGAATTTTAATGATAAGGGATACAGTTTTTCTAACAATTACTATAAAAGTTATTGTAATAAATTAATATTATTAACAGCCTATAATTTATAATATTCAGTATGCAATAACATTTTAAAATTTAAGCATAGTTCTTCCTAATTTTTTTTTTGCTTTGGGGATGAACACATTACACTAAATTATCAAAATTATTGGGATCTTTCCATGTTGTGTTAAATTGAAAGCTATGTCCAAAGCTTCCTAACTATAAAATAGTTAGGTTAACTAAAAAAGTTGTTACTATAATACTATAAAATAAGCTTTTTATAACAAAATGTTATAGGAATTAAATTAAAAATCTTAAAAAATTTTCCTCAAATCTTGTTTTGAACAAAATTCGTTTACTATTTAAAGAATTCTGGAAGCTGAAACATTTAAAGGCAATGTTGCTGGTTGTAAGGATTTATTTTAAAAGTTATAACAAATGGTTTACTAAAGTAAATGTAATTTTAGAAATTTGTGTAATGCTTTTCTGTAGTTTCCATCAATTTTTAAACAGTGTTTAGGATAAATGTAACATCAATATCTGCTGTCAAATATTTCAGCTTAATAGCAACATGTCAATAACTCTTTAAGCATTAAGCAAAAATGGCTTAAAAATCGAGATTTGGATAAGTTGAATTAAGATTCTTTTGGATTTTTCGGTAAAAAGCGTATTTTTCAAGTTATTGAACTTTAAATTTAGTTTTCCATTTACACAATGAGGAAGTGTCCAAGTACATTTGATAATATAATGTGTATCCTCATAATCCCTAGTCTTTAAAAGTTCCCTTTCAATTGGCAGGAGAAAAAATACTTTGAAGTATTCTTGCACCATGGATATTTGCAACTAGTTTTTTATTCCTTCTAAGATTTGAAAAAGACATAATTTTGCTATTCCTCCCCTCGGTGTGAACTTTATCCCCCTCTTTTAGGATAACTACTAAAACACTCGAAAGCTCTAGTAGGTAGCACTCCCTATGTAAATAGGGGCGGGGGTGGCTCAGTCGGTAGCGCGCCAGGCTCGTAATCTGTAGTTCCCAGGTTCGAGTCCCAGCTGGGTCAGCGTTGAGATTTATCTCCGCAAAATTCCCCGCCCTACCCACCGTCAGTAGGGGACACCGATGGACTTGGAAAGGCTGCCGTCCGTCGGATGGGACGTTAAGCCGTGGCCCCATGTGTGGGAGAGCCATACCCTGTGCACGTTAAAGAACACGCTGGAAAGCCTTGACGGGAGGCTACCATCTGTCTTCCAACAGCTGTTCCAGTGGGTCCCCTCCCCCAACCTTCTCTGAGCCTTCGGGGTCCATGTGACCTGGCCATTTAGCCCATGGTGTGCAAAAAAGTGCCGCTCAGAGGTAAAACAACCCAACCCAAGCCTAAGGTGCCTTATGACAAATCTGGTCCATCAATAACATCTTGAACAAATCTAGATCTTTTTATTATATTGTATGATATACTTTGCTAATTCCTTGTTAATATTGTGCACAATTTTACTACAATGTGATTCTGCAATGTTCCTGAATTAATACCATCAAGTTCATTGATCAAGAAGCCACTTTTTATTCCATGTATTTGAACTGTAAGTGTGAATACTGCTTTACTGACTTGTCTTGAGCTATTCTCATCTGTGCATTTCTAATAACAGAAACTTTCATAATGTGCATCAGTCTATATCAGTATTTTTAACCCTTCCAGTGTCCAGCCTGAAAAACTGGTTTACATCCAGAGACCAAATTTAACTTTAGAACTTTTTTGCCAAATAATTAGTGAAAGGAATTATGGTATGTTATATGCCAAATTAACCAACCAGATATGGATTTTCTGAAAATAAAATATTTAACAAAAAAGACCATATGTTTCATTTTAATAGGATTTTTTAGAGTCATGTAGTAAAAAAATGCATCTGGCAACACAAATAAAAATTTATTAAAAAAAAGCTAATAGACAGAAATGATTATAATGCACATGAATAGAAAGGCTATTTCTAAATAACAAAAAAAATTTTCTTGTTTAAAGTAAACATTTCTTCCATTTTGAAATTTGTTTCTCCATACTATACTTTGAGAAAAGTCCAGGCTTGTTGCAGTCAAATAAACAAGTCACATTTAGAATATTTTTAATAAATAACTAATCAACAGAAATAGCTCATGTTATATACCAAATTAAAAAGAATTTAATTCTGAATTTTATTGAAGTAAAAATTTTGATCCATGTAGTAACATATTAATTTTAATAACAATTTTTACAGTGATATACCAAAAAAAAGGTACACATTTCATAATTACTTCCAAAATCTTCCATTTTTAAAAAGTAGCAGTTCTTTGTTAATTATCAGGAGTTTTTAAAAACTTTGAGGAAAAATCTGTTACTAATAGTTCAAATCAAACTTCTGAGCTTAAATTAGGGGATTGCTTCAGCACAGAGTAATGTTAACAAACAAATTGACAGTACCTTATATAACTTCTAAGAAATGGTAAAAAGATGGCTTTAACAAATTATTTATGTTATAGTTTAATAAAATATGCATCAAATAGAAAAAGAAAATATTGTTTATCAAGCTTAAATTACATATTTTTATAAGATATCTATTAAAAAATTTTAAAATGGCAATTTTTATTTTTTAAAAAATCGTTTTCTTTTATTGTACTAAAACGGATATATACGTTCTGGACACTGGAATGGTTAAGGAGATTTTATTCTTATATTATGTACACTTTACACACTGGGACTTTTGAACTATAACATGAACAATTACTGTGCAGGTATTTTAATGTGTATAGGCTTTTATAACCAGAGACACAACCTTACATGCATAGAAATATTCTTTTTTTGACTGTCTGTGTTATTATTAAGAAAAGAAACAATAATGGAATTGAATACTCTGCTATCTCTTGTATAAGTTGTCATCCATAATTATTTAGGAGATAATATTTTGTGTACGTTGTTGACAGGATAGCTGAGGGAAACTCCCATACAGTGATGTCTTGTTTCAACCAAAATACCCTCTAGATCAAGAGTTTTTACCCTTTTTTACCATGTATGATTTACGGGACCTGGGTTCGAGCCCCGGGTAAGGCATGGATGGTGTTGTTTTCTGCTGAGGTCCTGCCATCCTCTCAGATCTCCTACTGTGGCATATAAACTGACAGGCTCCTGTCAGACCTCTGTGGTAAGCAGCTGCTTGAGGGGGTATTTATTTTTATTTATCACTATATTTTTGAATTTATCCTATATATTTGAAATCCAGATATGTTAGTAGCTATGGGAAATCGGTTACAGCTGCCCTCAGCTGTAACCGATTTCCCATAGCTACTAAATGTCTGGCTACTAAATTTCCCATAGCTACTAATAATTTACTGCTCAATATCTTTGCTTGTGGTCATAAACTTAAACAGTTGTGTTACTGAACAAATGGAAATCAAAACTTTTTAAACAATCTGTTGGATATTTTTAACTGCAAATTGGTATATGTAAATTATTAATGTTTTCATGCTTAGCACTGAAATGTGCAGAACTTAACAAGTTGCATTTACTAATTAGAATCACTTGGTTTAAAAGAGTTTGACAGTTTCATCTTTAATTTGTAGGGTTAATACATATAAAGTGAAGGCTAAAAAAATTTTTATTTTACAAAATTTGAGATATTATGGCAAATCCTAGAACAATAAAAATGTTAACATCCTGTTGTTCCAGGATAATATGCACAAAGTCACTAAATCGGAGTGAACCAAAGTTACATTTATTTCAATATCATGGTGGTTAAACACTTACATTCATATACATCAAGCATAAAAAGGATAATACTTGATTACATTATGAAGTGCACACCAATTCACAGTTTGTCAACATCAATAAATATGCAAAATCAAAGTAAATGCAGAAAAAAAATGTGAGATAAACCTATTAATACACCTGGACTTGAATAGGAGAGCTCTTGGTTATATGCTAGTTGCACTACTACCAGTTGGGCTAAAATGATAATGATATGTGATTGCTTAAGTAAGATTACAAAGGAAAGTAGTAGATGTACAAGTTGAAATGTCACAATTGGGTTGTTTTACCTCTGAGTTGCTCATTTGTGCTCACAATGGACTAAATGGCAAGATCAAAAGGACTTAAGAGTTGGACAGGGGAAAGGAACCCACTCACCATCTGTTAGGAGAGATGAAAATCTTCCATCAAGGCCATCAATATATGTACCAAATTTTTGCGGCATAATAATGCTTTCTCTAAAGATTTTAAATGCCTACTTGAATCATAATTGAGATTTTAGGGTGCAAGAAAGGTCTTATGAAGTTTATGATATTAGAATAAAAATAATTATAAAAATATTGAAATTAAAATAATATCTTCATGCTTAGCACTGAAATAGGCAGCACTCAACAAGCTACATTCACAAATTAGAATCACATAGTTTAAAAGAGTTTGACCATTTCATCTTTAATTTGTAGGTTTAATACATATAAAGTGAAGGCCAAAAAATTATTATTGCATGGAAATAGAAAATTTAGAATATTTAAAGTTCTGCTTTGGGAATTAACCTTTCAAGTGTTATATTTAATTACAGATTTTGCACCAAGAAGCCACTTTTTCTAAGTCTTACAGTGACATGATGAGATATCTTCTAATTGCCACTGTAAGCCTACAGTCAATTATAAAAATAATAAATCACCCCCCCCTCCTAAAACAGCAACAACAATAAACTATATTAAACAAAAGTTTGATGAAGATATCCATGTTTCAGTTTTAGATCCTGCAGTACTGCAAATTCAGTCAATATGGTCTAGTTATCCTATTTATGATAAATTCTCTGCTATTTTGATGGATGTAACATTGCATTTTGTTGTAATGAATAGAGTACTCAAAAAGAAAAATGTTAGAGTATGGTAAAATAATTTATTCAGTATCATGAAATAGCTCCATAGCAGTAGGCAGTAGCATTCCAGGGGAGGGGGCACTCAGATTTTTCTCTAGGGTCCTTTTATTTCAATCATAAACTGTATAATCATAAATTCACCTAAATAATTTTGTATATATATAATATGTGCTTAGATGTTTGTAGAAAAGTACCAGCCAAAGATTTCCTGTGTACACTAATTATATGTAATTAGATTTCTGACTAAAAATGCTTTTGTTTTAAGCATAGTTGAATCTTACACCATATTTTAAATATTTTTATAATTGCTGAAATTGTTTCCAGATTGGCTGTGGGAACCAGAAGAAGAAAATCCTACATATTTCAAAATATTGAAACAATTTAATGACAAAGAAAACTGTACTTATTCAATACATCAAATTGGTGAGTGATTTTATTAAACTAATTTTTTTATGTTCTTAAAAAGTAACCTTGATGTGAAAATAATACAAGAATTTTTTTGTGTTAAAATTTTATTCAATAAACATACATCCGTAGCCATCTGTATACAGATTTCCAAAATAGTCCATTTTATATATTTTCAGTGTATGGTGATGGTGAATTTGCACGTGTCAGTAAGGGATGAAATCTGCTCCCTATTCATTTATCCATTATGGCAGTGAAATTCAATAAGAATTCGTCATTCACTCACTCTCCTAAGTCTTGAAATGGCCACACTCCTACAGTGGAATTGTTGTGGATTCCAGAGAAATCTTAACAACATCTAGATCCCCCACCCTTCTTTAGGCATACTAACCCATCTGCACATGCCTGCAGGAGACATACTTGCAGCCAGTCACAGATCCCACAATCTGGTACTTCTCTCTCATTCATCAGCACAGGGATGAAGATGGTCCAGCTTCCAGGGGTATTGCCATTCTCATGAGCAGACATTCTCCATTCCAGGTCATACCCCTCGCCACCAATCAAGAGGCTGTTGCCATCTGCCTCTTCATGGAAATTTCTTTGATTGTCTGCTCTGTGTATCTCTCACCCAGAAGTACGCCTTCTGGGAAGACTTTGATGACCTCGTCTCACAGCTGCCATCCGCCTTTCTTAAGGGGTATTTCAAAGGACACAGTCCACTTTGGGTCAGAGTTCTTGAACGATGGCTCCTGGATCCCATGCTCTCTCTGTTGAACACAGTTGTCAGTAGGTATTTTCACTCCCCAACCTGCACTTTCACTGTCTCTCACCATCTGCTCATCCTCAATCCTTCTGCTCCTTACATGGGAAGTTGAGGACAACCCTTACAGAAGCGATCACCTCCCCATGGTGGGCCTTGTGACCCCTAACACTTATCACGGTGAAGGCTTGATTGGGCTGACTGGAGTGGTTTCGAATTCCTCTCTGAGTTTGACCACCACTCTTTCAGCCAGGGGCCAATCATTGTAGCTGTGAAAGACATGATGGATTGTATTGTCTACTAGCTGCCTCGACCATTCCTCAGTTTTTGAATGGTTTCTTCATTTCCTGAAACTGTGGTGGAATCCAGATTGCAATGCAGGTTATAAGGCTCAGAACAAGGCTGGTGGGGGGAGGGGGCAGAGATATCCATCATCCCTCACCTTGAAGTATTCAAACGTGCTAGGGTGAAAACCCCATGTCATCTGGCACCAGAGCCAGAAGTAGTCTTAGATCAAATACATATCTTCTATGATTTGCACAACCAGTCCTGAGGTTATGTGGGATAAAGTCCAGAAGGTGGGTGGGAACTACACATACCCTCATTATCGATCCTGGAACACAATGGATATGCAAATTCCAACACTGGGGACATTTTCCTCCATTTCTTCTTCCCATTACCCCATGTTTCTGGCCCAGAAGAGGAAGGCTGAGCATTCTCCACTGTCCCTCTCAAATGCCCTGGAGCTTTACAACAGGTAATTTGCAGTGGAGGAACTTCATCTCACTCTGCACTCTTCTCATGCATCTGCTGTCAGGCCAGACAAAGTCCATTATGCTGTACACCTCTCACCGTTGAGTAAGGATTGGCTGCTCTGTCATTTCAACCACAGTTTTCTTGAGGAGCAGTTTCCAGATTCCTGGCTGGAGGCTATCGTCTTGGCCTTACCCAAGCCAGGAAAGGATCCCAAGATTCCTTCAAATTATCATCCCATTGCATTGACAAGCTGTGTGTGCAAGATGTTGGAAAGGATGGTAAATGCCACACTTGTCTGATATTTGGAACACCAATACTTTCTTTCTAACACCCAGTGTGGCTTTCGCAAGCATTGGTCAACTCTTGACCATCTGATATGCCTGGAATTGGCTATCAGAAATTAATTTTTAAAATCTGAGTACCTGGTGTCCATTTTTTTTACATTGAAAAGCATAGTACAGATCTTTGTGAACTCCATGCCTTTGGCTTGCAAGGTCACATGCCAGTTTTCATTCTAATTTTCTTTCTCCTCGTTCTTTTTCAGTCCGTGTCGCAACACTCTGTTGCAGCTTTACCCTCAAGAACACAGGGTATCAGAAGGTTGCATCCTGATTATTATGCTTTTTTGCTGTCAAGATTAATTCATTCACTAGACTACTTCCTCTGACTGTAGGCAATGCCATCTATGTTGATTTTAGCATTTTTTGCTCTTCTTCCAGCATCATAGTCATTGAATGTCAACTGCATATTGCCCTGAACAATCTGTTTGGGTGATGGCCAATGGTTTTTTGTTCTCCATTCACTGAAGACTACCTGTATGCACTTTTGCCATGAGTGTAATCTTCATCTGGATCCTGAGCTGCAGCTCGGGAGTACCATCATTCCAGTTGTGATGGAGACCAAGTTTCTGTCTCATCTTCAACCGAAATTGTACCTTTTTACCACATGGACACCATCTCAGTCCAAGTACACATGGACATTGAATATCATCAAGGTTCTTTCCGCTCTCTTCTGGAGTGTGGATGTACTTTACACCACCTGTACCATGCACTTGTGTGATCAAAATTGGACTATAGATACCAGGTGTTAAAATCCACCTGGGATTCAGTTGTGAAGGTGCTTAACCATTTCAAACATTAATTAATAGATTCTGAAAAAACTTCATCGCTGACATGGCGGGAATCGAACCCGCATCTCTCCAGATTCATGGTAGAGTGCGCTACCATTGTACCAGGCGTCGAACAATGAAATTTTTCAGAATAAGACCTTATAAATCTTCTTCACTGAGACGTGACTGACACAGCGCCATCAAGGAGATGCAACTTTTTCAGTCGTTGCTATTGATTGTCAGATGTTAATGAGAAGGTCGCTAACACTAAAGTGTTAATATATGATTAAAAATCAATCCATAGTGAATGCACAGTATTCACTGTTAAGATAGACATCAAACATTAATTAATAGATTCTGAAAAAAATTCATTGCCGACATGGCGGGAATTGAACTCGCATCTCTTCAGATTCATGCCTATCTTAACAGGGAATACTGTGCATTCACTATGGATTGATTCTTAACCCTTTCCACCATCAGGCTCTCTGTGTTTTGCACGGGGTTCTCAATGTAGACTCTGAACCGGTGAGGTCTGGAAGGCCTCACTGGTTCAGAGTCTACATTGAGGCTGATAGCCATCTTTATATATTCACTGTCAGCAGTTGTCCCTGCCAGGCCATCCCACTTGGGATTGCATTTTCAGTCCTAAGTGGGAAATGCTTTACACTGATCTGATTCCCATTTGTCCTTTTGGTTTGCATGTTTGGGGCTACCTCAGAGACATCAACATCAGTCTCAAAAGTGTTGCCAGTTGTCAGCTGACCCACTTCCACCATGGCTTGCTATTTCCCATTCCTGTCCCTTTTTGCATTATGGGGAAGGCCTCAACACCTGACTGCGGGTATTAACAACTCTTTGCCAGCCACCATGCAAAGCACCTGGCTTTCTTTCCTGTCTTCACAGATGACTCATAGTTCAGCACATCAGTGGGATCTGTGATGTAATCATTGCAGACTAGATCCCACTGCAGTGTTCCATCTTCACTGCAGAGTTACACGCTATCAGTCTTGCCTTGGACCAAGTAATGGCTAAGTGTCATTGTCAGTGTGTTCTCTACACTGACTCACTTATCTCATTACAGGTTTGATCTTGGTGAGGCCTCAACCTCACCTTGTTTTTTCCAAGATCCACCAGCAGCTGCATCATCTGGCAGCCACCACCACCATTCTCTTCTGTTGGGTATCCAGTCATGTCATCAGAGGCAATGACTTGGCAGACATTGCTGTCAAGTCAGCCATGCTCCTATCCAGCTCTCTGCTGCCAGTCCCATATTTTGACTTCTGGCAGCATTTTACCATCGAGTTCCAGGCACAGTGGCAGAGATCTTTGTCCAAACAGAATGCAAACAAATTCTTCGAGATCAAGCCTTTTATCAAACCATGACAGTCAGGTTTCCACAGGAATCGTAAAGATGTAAGGAATAAGAGCAACTTCCTCCTTACATCCTTACCTCTTTGTGTCGTTTTTGTGCTGAGGTCCTGCCATCCTCTCAGACCTTCTACTATGGCATATAAACTGACAGGCTCATGTTAGACCTCTGTGGCAAGCAGCTGCTTGAGGGGGTATTTATTTATTTATTTTTTTATTATGGATGGATGATGAACATAAGTATGAGTTTTGTGATACCATTTTAACTATTAAACCTATTTTAATTCACTGTCCCTGTTTTAACTTTGAGCGATGTATGTATTTTAGCTTTCATGATTTTTTCATGATAAAAGATGTCTGATTACACTCTGACATCTTTTATCTGATGACTCCCTTTTACTCCACCTGTCTTTCCTTTTTATGTTTTACTGGGTATTTTAATCAAATCTAATTTTATGGCTTTGTTGTATATATTCTTTTTATCTGACCTAGGTCTTTTACACTTGGGTTGGTTTTGTGTCTTTTTAAGTGTGTGTGTGTGTATAATTTTCTGGTTTTACACCTCTTTATTGTTATCCATATCTTTTAGATTTATGGCCTTTGTCTTTTATATCATTTTCTTGTTTCTATTTAATTTTGGTTGTGAGTTTTACTTCTTTTATCCTCTTATTTATCTCATTTGCAGCATTATGGCCTTAGCTGCCAATGTGCCATAAAACTCCAACTAACCAACCAACCAATATTTTGTATCTATACTTTTATTGTTTTATTTGTATTATTTACATCTGTTGGTTTCACCTTTTATTTTTTACTGCATTAGATTTTAACTTTGATTGTGGGTTTACATGCCTTTTATCCTCTTTTTATCTCATTTGATGCATTATAGCTGTAGTTGTAATAATAAAAAAAAAATACCCCCTCAAGCAGCTGCTTGCCACAAAGGTCTGACAGGAGCCTGTCAGTTTATATGCCATAGTACAAGATCTGTGAGGATGGCAGAACCTAAGTAGAAAATGACACATGCATCCATGCTTTACCTGGTGCTCAAACCCAGATCCCTTAGATCACTAGTCAATGTGCCATAAAACCCCAAACAACCAACTGGTATGAGGCTGAATAGTATAACATTCCAGGCATGGGCTGTTTTGTTATCATATAATTTTATTATTATTTTTAATATTATTATTAAATTATTATTATATTTCTGATACCTAAAGAAGATTGTTTGTCTCCCCTCTTATGCACTCAGTCCCCAGAAGAGCTAAGGGCATAAAACTTTGCATTAACTTTCATTTCACCTAGGAGAAGACTATAAGCTGTATGCGAACCTGCTGGGGTCAACCAAAATTAGGGAGGGCTTGCTTGAATTTCTCAAAATCCTCATAGACTGAACATCAGTGTATCTCATAGACTTAACATTAACAGTTATTCAAAATCATGGGTGTGACATCTACTCTATACTTTAGAGCAGTGGTTCTCAAACTTTTATGCTTCACGTACCCCTTGGAAATGTGTATGCAACTGGTATACACCTTGTATAGATAGATAAAACTATAGTTATAGTATAACAATGGGAATAAAATAAAACATTAAATTTTGTATTCATAAATTATATATATCGATAAACACAAAAAATGACATAAACAATTTAACAAATCTTATAAAAGTATAAACATTTTACTGGGTAATCAGTGAAATGGACTTATTACTAAATCTAGTGACTTTTGAGCTCTCACAGTATACACCAAAAAATTTTACCGTGTACCCCACATTGAGAACCCCTACTTTAGAGAGTTTTAGACCTACACTAAAAGAGTGGGATAAAATAAAATTTTTATCAGGGGTGGGATGAAATGATTGTAATGCATTTTATGCTAAATCAAAGCTTGCAACATGAAGAGTGCCATCTACTATATACTTTAAAGAGTTTCAGACCTCTCCAAGAAGAGGGGAATAAAATGTTTACCAGGTGGGTTAGCAGGAGAGGAGGATGAAATGGTCATAATGAGTTTTATGCCAAATGAAAGCTTACAGTGTGGGGATTGCCATCTACTACATAATTTAGAGAGTTTCAGACCTCACCTACAAGAGGAAGATAAATTTTTACCATGGGAGGAGACAAAACTATCTTAAACAGGTTTATGCCAAATGAAAGCTTCCGGCATAGGAATCACCATCTACTACATAATTTAGAGTTTCAGACCTCACCTACAAGAGGGTAATAAAGTGGTTACCATGGGGGGTAGTGGGAGGGGAATAGTGGGATGTGCCATGGAGGGGGATGAAACAATCGTAATGAATTTATATCAAATGAAAGCTCTTGAAGTGGGAATGCCATTTACTGTCTACTTGAGAGTGACAGTCATCATGGGTTTTATATCAAATGCAAGCCTGTGATATGGGGAGTGCCATATACTATAAAGAGTTCCAGACTCGAGCAATACAGGATAAATCTGCCAGTAATACATAAAGTTTTGTGCCGAATCTTTCTGGCTTTTGAGGATTTTGAGGACCCTGAAATGAATTTTGCTTTTAGAGCCAATTATTGCCTCATATTTATATTTCAAAACAACTTATATTTCAAATAGGAAGCTATCTGTAACATCAGGGAATATCTGATCTAGTTTAACTAAAGGATCATAACCAGATTCACATTTTTTTTGGTCTCATAATGTTGTTGTCACTCAAATGCAAACATAGCAACAAGAGTATAAACCTATTTCTGGATAGGACCTTTGAAAGAAAGGGGTGTGTACAACCATCTCTTTGGACAAGTATTTAGACTAGGATTATTTTTGAACAAAGCTTGTTGTTAAGACTAGAGCAACAAAATTTTAATTTCTTCAGCTGATGTTGGTTTTCCACAACACCTATTTATCCTTGTAGTGGGATTTCCAGAGCTAGTTTGATCTTCAAGCAAGGTTGCACCATGTCGATTATTTTGCTCTGCAGTTTCTTCAAAAATATCATCACCAATAAAAAGTTTGGAAAATTCCCATGCTGGTTTAGCAGTTTTTTTTCCCCCAGGGCCACCCACGACAAGTGTGTTTTTGACAAAATTGAGCATCATTCAAACTTAGCCCATTGATTGCAAAGTTGCATCATTTATCCTGCTATCAGCTTCTGGAAAACTTCTAACTCATCTAAGTCTGATTACCCCCCCCCCCCCCCCCCCCCAAAAAAAAAAGGTCTAGATTATTGGAGTTAACTTTTGCTCAGCTCTGATTATGCAGCCATTTCCGATTTTAAAATGTATAATAGAGATAAAATTTAACAATTAATATTTATGTATCACATTAAAAAACTATTATTAAAAATCAGCTTTCACATATAAAAACACTCAATGACACTTAATTATAATCCTATGTGCAGTTAGCAGGAATGATTTCATAACTAAAACAGTTTCAGTTGTAAAAAAGTTTCAGCTACAGAAACTATGATGGTTACAATTACACAACAAATAACAATTTTCTACAAATATATATTCAGTAAGTGATAAAAAAAATTATAGGAATATTGAAATAAATTTAAAGCAGGAAAGAGAGTAGGATGAAAACCTAGAATAAAACTACGTGCTTGGTAGAATTCCATGGTAAATTTTCAGAAGTTTTACAAAATTTTAAGAAAAATAGTGACTGGCATGTAAAGTTAGTGGCAGGAAAGCTCCATTTCACTGGGAAGAGAAAATGCAGTGATTTTTGTGATTTGTACTATCTGAATAGCAACCAGAAGCATGTACGAATATTTTATGCCACTTTTGATAGAAATTCATTGTAAATTAAAAAAGCATTTTCTTAACATCTCTAAAATGTAAGTTTTCTGAGTATATATTATTAAAAAGTTTTAAATATAATATTTCTGTTATTAAAAAACGAAGTTTCAAGTGTTGTACTTAAAATAGATATAGAATCCCCAGACTCTCATTTCAGAATATGCCAATGTTATGAAAATGTATATAATTGATGGGGACCCTGGAAAGGTTTAAAAAAAGTTAACAGTTTAAATATTATGTGTATTATTTTACAGGCAGAAAAATAACTTTTATTTGAAACAGTGTTAGACAAAATTTTAATTTTATGTTCTATATAGCTTTAAAAGGTGCTACTCTTGGAAAATCAGCTGGACAGTGGTTTGGTCCAAATACAGTTGCTCAAGTTTTGAAGTAAGTATTGCTTAAGTTTATGTAGTGTTACTTCTTGATTTTGATAGTCTCACTGAGAAAAAATATTTCAGTCTATTTTGATTCAATTCACTTTATAATACTTCTAGAATAAGCATATTTCATGTTATATATAGTAGAATATCTTTTAATTTACTAGCTAATTAACAATTTCAGCTAACAACTTCCATTAATCCTTTCACTACCATACTGTCCCAAAAAGCCAAGATTTTAAATGGACTCACCCAACCAATGTTATTCCTTCCTCTTCACTACCTCCTACCTGCAGCTTGGGCTGTTTTGGTCCAGTATGGTAGTGTAAAAGTTAACAATCTAACCAGTCAAAGAGTTCATTGAGTTTCATAACTATGAGTAAAATTGCTTTATTTGTTGTTTTTAATTCTGAAGAGTGAACCAAACTAATATCTTTATTATGCTCTAATTAACCATCCTGTTTGAGAGAGTTTCATCATGTCTTCTGTCTTATGTACATCATTGCTCAAAGTAAAAGAATATTGTTTTTTCTCAAAATGTATTTAAGGGAAAGACACAAAATGGGGTGTGCATGTAAATTTTGTAATGCAGAAGAAAATGCATGCACATTTAATTGACACAAACACAAACATGCAAATTAGAGTTGCAATAAAAGAGCACATGTCTGCAATTGCAGAGCAGATGCATTTAATCTAATAATGCATTACCTGATGTCTGCAAAAGCTCCAATAACTAGCCACTAGTCTAGTCTTGTAAAATTTGGTAGTGCAATTCTGTAAATGGGTAAGGTAAGGTAATTTGGTTAGGTAAAATAGGCCACCATTTGGAACATTTCTGTGCACTCAGACTTTATAATATCATAACTACTGACCATTGAAGTATAAAAAACATCAAATATATAACAACTTGCCTTACATGGTGCTTATTTTTACCAATAAATCTCATATCACGTTATTATCTCTCATAAAAGGAATCTCATTCTATTGAGATATAGAAATGTTCATTCTATGTTAAAGTGATATCTCTGTACCTCAAATATGCATTTTGGCATCCATCTTTTGTAAACATCATTACCATTAATGCTGGATCATATTGCCTTATTTCTGCTATGTTTTACTTATATATCTTATACAGTGTTATAGAGATTTATTAAATTAATATTTTAAAAGTTTTAATTAAATTTAATTAATTTAATTATGTAATGATGCTATAAGGTATTAAGTTTTTGTTTGTATATAAGAAATATACATGTGTATTGAAGCAGTGGAACTCATTGATTAACGTAGGGAAGTTTAGTTCAGCAATTAGGCAAGTGTAAAAAATTTATCAATTGAAATATCCAAGATATTTAGCAACCCGAAAGCTCCTTGGGTGCTAGATTTGGAACTTTATACTCTAGATAATTTTAAATAAATTAATAGTCTCAACCTATTTTGGTATCTACCTATAAATAACCACTCTCTTAGTTGATCAAATATTTAGGGGAAAAATTGTCTTGAGCCGGGTGGAATACGAACCTACGATCTCCTGATAACATGTCAGGTGCTCTGGACCACTAAGCTACCGGCTGCCGATAAAGATCTCCTCTAACTGATGATATGAACTTTCTCTACCTACTTTTCCTAATATGTAGGGAGTGTTCTGGCAATTATCGCCACCAGTGGCTTATTAATGCCTTTTTTTAGATGGAAATGCATGTGTTTACGAGTATGCAAATATAAATAAATTTATAGACAACCTATTTTGGTATTGTTGCGGATCACAAAAATGGATAGCCACTGAGCGTGAGTATTAAAAGCTATATTTCAAAACCAAATTCAATACAAGGTAAATTGTTACAAAGGAAATATGGATGAAGTATCTTATTAACAAATCAACTATTAACATGCACAAGTCATCAATCTTCCTGCGTAGAGCACACAATATCAGCTCTGTGTATTTTACTAAATACTACCTTTTACTTGATTTACCAGGTCACCCGAAGATCTTCACTCGTAAACCAATTCTCGTCCTGTGCTAATAACTTTTCACACACTAGCCGAACAAAAAGACAGTCCGTGTAGACATTCGAAGTTAGCCATAAAAGTTCCCACTTTTATACTTCCGCGTATACACAACACATCAAGTTATTTCTTGATACTTAACGATAAAAGATCCCACTTTTATCCTTCCGCGTATACACAACACATCAAGTTACTTCTTGACACTTACGCGCACTGTCTCAGAACAGCTCACCGTCCATTTTCGAACTCACCGACCGTTACAACACACAACGACCGTTACAATACAAAACGACCGTTAACGCTCCACTCTTCTTCTCCAAATTCTCCCAACGTTCTTATTCGTTGGCTGAAACTTTGCTTTCGGTTGCCAGATTCTTCTGTCGTAACACTGCCCCCTTCCTAGGTCTTGTTCGTCCCGAACAATTCTGGATTCCAAAGTTTCTTCAGTTCTTCGATGAAACGGGGCCAAACGATCCACGTGAACCATCTTGCACTTTGTAGCTGGACATCGACGAATGCGATATACCACGTCTGTGTCAAAATGAAAGCGAATCTCATTATGACGTAGATTTCTTTTCTGACTGAAGCCTCGTCCACAAACATAATACGTGTAAGGCCTATAGCCTTTGTGAACACGTTTATGTCTCTGCAGGGAGAAGAATCGACTAAGAGTTTTCGTGCAAAACCTGTAAAAAGTTTTCTTCTTTGTCGAAAGTTTTCTTCTTTGGATTTTTACTTCTATCAACAGTAACAAGGAATGAAAGTCATTAGTGACATAAAATCTAGGGAGAATTTTCATCCTGCAATCTGACCCTTTTGTCAGTTGACTTTCACTTAATTCAGAACTGTCGTGATGAGCCTTCAGCCATATTTCACCTGATTCAATTTGATCCCCAAGGTGCTTCACAAATATAATATCAGCTCCATAATTCTTTTTAGCGCTTCGGTCCATCTCCTCCTTCCATACTCTTGCTAGAACTGCAGCTTCTAATCCGACAACCTTACCTGTTTCTCCTGTATAAGTGAAATCAGTGATGTGTCGGGCTGCTAGCAATATTTTTTCTGTTTTATCTTCACATAGCCAGCTTGCAACATCTTCAGATACTCCTTGTTCTATTAACATGTTACGAAACTTGTTCAAAGCATTGCCGTTATGCAGAACCTTGCGGACACGTGATGCTTCATCTACCCTATTATCCACAATGTTCACCAAACGCAGAAGTTCTCCTCCTAACTCTTCGACGAGCTCTTGCAGTTCCAAGGATCCGTCACCAAGGAAACACTGAACAGCTTCCATCACTTCCAGAGAGTTGTCAACAGAGTTTTCAAGAGGTGAATCCATGTTGCTGATAACAGCTGAACAACTCAAACTCTTCATTCCACGAGCTTGTGATGCTGCAACCATTTTCTTAACTAAATCAACAGCAACATCTTCTGTACTGATGAGATCAATAGCTTCTTTTCCGAATTCAACATCATAAACCAAAGCGCACACTCCTTCAGCCAGCTTTTTGGACACAATTGAGCATCTCATTAGAGGAACGCTACCTACGGTAGCCGTCGGATCCTTGCAGCGGTAAATCTCCTTATCTGTTGGCACCAGCTCCTCTGTCTGTCCTACGATGCAGCATCCGACGTCTTCCCTCATCTGCTCGATTTTATCTTTAGTGCAGTCGACTGTGAAGCCAGGGATGGATTCCAATTTGTCCAGAGTATCTCCCGTCAATTGGCGAGCACGACCGGAGATCATAGGGACCTTGAGACCTAAAGCAGCAAGTGCAGGAGCCAAGACAAGACTCACTTTGTCGCTGACACCTCTTGTGTTGTGTTTATCCACCATCCGATGGCGCCACTCGGGTCTCCAGCAAAACACATGACCCGAGGAGGTCATAGTTGCTGTTTCTTCCGAATTCACCTTCTTGGAGCTCTCATTGTAATCGTGATAAAACTTTTCTATATCCTTATAATCTAAATGGTTATAATGTCCAAATCTGCACATTGACTGTTCAGAAAAGAAATTCAGTATGGTTTCGTTGAGATTGTCTGAGGGCTTTACTTCTCTCTGATCGTAACTCTGAGGCTTAGTTTCATCCAGAAAGTTAGTCTTTGAAGTACTGTCTCTGCCTGAAGCTCTTTTACTAGCATCACCTGTTATGCTTCTAAGCCATCCTTCGGAATTCCTCTTCCTTAAATCCCCACTTTCTATAAACGATTCGAGTGTGGCTATATGCTTCGGAAAAATCTCTCCGACTTCCGCGGTAACGACGAAGGGCACTTTGTATCTATGATGAATGGACGCCTCTTCTTTACTCGGACCACTCTGCGAAACGTAAACTCTGTTTCGTTCCCCCTCATTACCACTCGTTACTCTGCCTTTGCGATAATTGTCCATGACACATTTTGCTGACGGCGAGGAATAGAATACCTTTCGTGTGGATCTCTCTTCAGATCGTGCCAGACTTGTATACCTAGGTATTTTGAAGTGCAAAGCGTACTGTATAGTCTCGCAGCTCTCTGATCTGTGTGATTGTTCTTCACAGTTCCTAGACATGTCACCAGCGACATAGACACTCTGCCATGCATTACCAGTAGTTGCGTGGTCAAAGGCATTTTCTGCGCTATCTCTACGATTCTTGATTTCCAGTAGCAGATCCACATTTTTATATGCGTTGCCTTTCTCTTTTTCTTTTCCATGTTTACAATCTAACTTAACACTATCAAGATCATCTTTTTCACTGACAAATTCAACATTTAAACTATTGCATTGTCTATTGAGTTCGGTTTTATGATCCTTGAAGTGATCAATAAACTTACCAACTTGAGAAGCCACTTCAGCTCTCATCTCAGTATTTTGTGCGGCCATTTCGGCTTTCAAGTCATCTTTTTGAGAAACTATCTCAGTTCTCAACTCATTATATTGTGCGGCCATATCGGCTTTCATATCAGTCATCAGCTTTATTAACTCATCCATACTTCTAGTGAAAGGCATTCAATTAAATTAATCCCACTTCTGACACCAAATGTTGCGGATCACAAAAATGGATAGCCACTGAGCGTGAGTATTAAAAGCTATATTTCAAAACCAAATTCAATACAAGGTAAATTGTTACAAAGGAAATATGGATGAAGTATCTTATTAACAAATCAACTATTAACATGCACAAGTCATCAATCTTCCTGCGTAGAGCACACAATATCAGCTCTGTGTATTTTACTAAATACTACCTTTTACTTGATTTACCAGGTCACCCGAAGATCTTCACTCGTAAACCAATTCTCGTCCTGTGCTAATAACTTTTCACACACTAGCCGAACAAAAAGACAGTCCGTGTAGACATTCGAAGTTAGCCATAAAAGTTCCCACTTTTATACTTCCGCGTATACACAACACATCAAGTTATTTCTTGATACTTAACGATAAAAGATCCCACTTTTATCCTTCCGCGTATACACAACACATCAAGTTACTTCTTGACACTTACGCGCACTGTCTCAGAACAGCTCACCGTCCATTTTCGAACTCACCGACCGTTACAACACACAACGACCGTTACAATACAAAACGACCGTTAACGCTCCACTCTTCTTCTCCAAATTCTCCCAACGTTCTTATTCGTTGGCTGAAACTTTGCTTTCGGTTGCCAGATTCTTCTGTCGTAACAGTATCTACCTATAAATATCCACTCTCTTAGTTGATTCAAATATTTAGAGGAAAAATTGTCTTGAGCCAGGTGGCCTCCACCCATGACCTCCTGATAACATGTCAGGTGCTCTGAATGCCACCGATCAAGATTTAAATAAAATATTTTTTCCTAATGTTTTATAAGCATGTTTCTATTTTTTTGTATTGCAACAAATAGACACAGTAGCCATACATATAAAGCAGCTTAAAAATTGTATTATTTAGTGGAAAACAGTATATTACTTATTCAGAGACTGAAAAAATTATTCAGTTTGAAACTATTAAAATTTATGCTCATGTTATAACACATTTTATGATAATGCCTATTAGTGGTATAGATTTATGAAATTTCTTTTAAAATCATTTAAAATTTCAGCTGCCATATTATGCATATTTATGATCCTGATGGAGAATTACTAATTAATAAATATAATGAGCCAGTAACTGCTAACTTGTGTGATAATTTTAACCTTCTTTTCTCTAGTGGAACAGATAAATAAAATTAGGCTATCATATGCCCTAGTAGATATATGTAGATAGATTTACTGAAGCGTGTATTGTAACCAGAGGGATAGAAGGTGAAGTGATGCTTTCTATAGAAAGTGATGTCATACAAATTTTTAAATCAGCAAAGTTTTGCTGATTTAAAAGCCCTAAATCTGACTTTTAGCCTTAGAGGCATGGAAAGACTATTAATTTCTTCATTAATATTAATCTTTGAACTGGAAAAGACTTCATTAACCCATCCAAGGTCCCCGATGAATATAGACGTTGACAGAATCCAAAATGAGAGGTCCAATACGAGCATAGACATCTTTTGTACGACAAAAACAATTTGATTTAAAAAGTATATAAATTTCCAAATGAAAATTTTCTTACATATATATTTTAAAAATATGTTATTCAAGTTTGAAAAATAATATATTTTTTTTCATTTGATGCATATTTTATTAAAGTACAATATAAATAATTTGTTAAAACCATGTGATTGCCATTTCTCAGAAGCACTATGTGGTATTGCCAATTTGTTTGTTAATGTTACTCTGTGCTGTAACAACCATATGAATTCAGTTCAGAAGTTTGATTTGAACTATTATCAGCAAAGTTTTCCTTAAAATTTCAAAAATCTCCTGTAAATTAATCAAAAAAAAAATAATTTTAGAAATGGCAGATTTTGGAAGTAATTGAAAAGTATGTACCTCTAATTCAGTGGTAAAGTATCATAGGAGATGTTCTGTAGACATGGAACACATGAAATAGTAAGCTGGAAAAAAAATGGTTTCTCTGTCCCCCCATTTATCTGTCCCCCCCACCACCATTTTACCCTCTTTTCTTCCTTAAACCTATTTCAGTATTCCTAGAATTATTTTTGTCATTTATATAATTTATCCCAGCATTCTATGCATTTTCCCACTCTTCAGATCTAAACTATAACTAAAAAAAGTTTTCATAGCAAGCTTCTTGAAGACTGGCTGCAGTGTTACATAGAAGGCAGAAGTTTTAATTGCTTGCTTACACACATGTGCAATGTCTGCTAAAAGGGCTGCATGCCAAGTTGTTTTCGTGGATGATTTAAGTCAAGTAGGATATGCATTCTCTTTGTAAAGTTAGTATTTTGTTTCCATTTATAATTAAACCTCAGTTTTTATTTCTGTTAGCCGTCCCGTGGCCGAGTGGTTAGCACGCTTGGCTACTGATCTAAGGGACCTGGGTTCGAGCCCCGGATTTAGGCATGGATGTGTGTGTCGTTTTTCTGCTGAGGTCCTGCCATCCTCTCAGATCTTCTACTATGGCATATAAACTGACAGGCTCCTGTCAGACCTCTGTGGCAAGCAGCTGCTTGAGGGGGTATTTATTTTTTTTTTTTTATTTTATTTCTGTGGATTTTATTTTAGTAAATCTTTCAGTCAATCGATAATTATCAATTTTTCAGAGTTATGCTATATCATATGGCCATTTTATAACTTGTTACTGTGGATATTTTATTTAACATTACATTAGGCTATATATTATTTTTCCTTTTATTATTTCTTTGTTTTCCAGTAAAAAAAACTTTGATCTTTTATTTCTGAAAATGAATCTGGTCTTGGATACAAAAGCAAAAATGACTTCCTTGGCATTGAAATCGGTCCTTATGTGGGAGGACAATTTCAGAAAGGGTTTTTATCCACCCACCCCTAAACTCGTTGAGGATGTCCTTGGTGAAATTTAATTTTTTTTACAAGTTTTTATGTTTCTATTGAATGATTTTAAAAGCACCCCTCCCCTCAGTATCATGGCTGTGCCACTCTGACAACATAACGCTGTTGTTGTTTTTTTTTGCTTTGGTGCATTAACTTTTTAGCACTTAGCCAAAATCCCAAAATTCAACACCCAAAGAAAAAAAAAATTCATAATGTTTAGTTAAAAAAAAGCAGCCAAGAAGTGTTTATCCATTTCATAAACATGACACAAAATCTCATTAATGTGTGAGCAATCCAAGTCACCTTGTATAACTCTGGCCTGTGTTTTAAAACATACGATACTGAAAAGAATCATTAAAAGAAATAAAAAATATGTTTCAGGTAAATATTATAGTATTCAGGAAATTTCATTATCATTTCATTATTCATTTCCTTTTGATTAATATATGATTTAACTGTTTTTATTTGTCAGGTTTCCAGCCTTAATTGCATAGTCCAATCTATTTTTTTGCCATAAAAAATATATCATGTATAAAAAGCTTATTAAAATCAATATGTGTATAAATTTGATTAAAATTTTATTTTTTGTAAAATTTGAATTAAATAATGTTTAATTTAGTATATAACACAACCTGTTTCAGTGGATTGTTAATTTAAAAAAAAATCTAAAGTTGACTTGTTTATGACAGCATAGTTGGCAAAAGCATGGACTTTTCTCAAAGTATGGCACCGATAAAAAAATATGAAACGGGAGTAATTTTCTTGCTTCAAGTAAATATTGTTTTTCTTATTCAGAAATCAATAGCCTTTCTATTCATGTGCATTCTGTCCTGTCTGGTAGTTTTTGTTAAATTTTTATTTCCATTGCCAGATGCATTTTTTACTACTTGCCTCTAAAAATGCCCTATTAAAATAAAATTAGTCTTTTTTTTTGTAAAATATTTTATTTTCAGAAAATCCAGAATTAAATGCTGATTAGTTTGGCATATACCGTGCCATAATTTCTAAAAAAGTTCTAAAGTAAATTTATTTTTTTGGCTGCTTAGAGTGAAAAAATAGTTGGGCTTCCTGATGTAAACCAGTTTTTCAGGCAGGATCCTGGAAGGGCTAATATTAATCTTTTCTCATAGCATACTGACTATATTATATATCCATTAGCTAGTTAAAATGTTACATAAGTTCATTTATCCACAGTTGTTTAGTCAAGACTATTTTGATATAGGTAAGAATTATATTTAGAACATTTAGTGGTAGGCTTTCATAAATCCAGTAATTAACATCCAGCACCTGAATAAAATGTGAACTACTAATTTCAATGCTATTTATTGAGTAAATAAAACTACTGATTCAACTTCAACTGAAGAGAAATTGCATATTTTGTACCTGTATTGGCCATTCAAATAAAAAGTGGAAAAGTCAAAAATGAAGTGTAAAATCATTTATTTATCTGGTCAAATTCAACATGCCTATTGAGTTGTTTAACTCAACATGAAATTAGTAATGTGATATCTTTCTTAGGAGCAACTGTAGCTGTTTCATAAGGAAGTCTGTGACAATACACTGCACCTCTTTATCTGACTTAAACTTCCTCCTTTCTATGGTGTTTTTTAGAGATCAAGAAATGTGAAGATAAAATGGGGGAGATGCCAGGACTATAAGGAGTATGTTCCAGGCATTCCCAAACATACATGTTCAATGTTGTTACTATTACATGGGCAGTATGGGACTGGAAATTGTCATGCAACAAAACAAGTGTTTTACTCCAAAGTCCTGGTATTGCCTGCCATCAAATGCCCATAGTTTTGCAATATCGTTGGAAGCTGATTGTGTCACCTTGATGCAGAAACTCAATCATTAGACCATGATATTAAAATTGAAAATCAGCATACTGCACATTGTTCAATTTTAAATACTTCCATGTGGGATTTGCCAGGAATCCACAGATCAATCATATTCAAGCCGATTCCTGCCACTGATTCCTGCCACTGTTAATGATTTCCTTCTATGTAATTTACCCTACAAAAGATATCTGGGCACATTTTGTTTAATTTTATATTAATGTCACTGCCACTTTCCTCAAAAAGTGTCTGTACCTCCTTGGCTGCTATACATACTCCACCCTCCTGGGTAAGTCTCTCCACCAACAAATAACAGACTGAAGCCTGTAGAGTCTGTCATTCCTCTTGGTGAACAATGATCAGTTCAGCTACTGATGTAGGATGTGTTGGTCTGGTCCTCAATCAATATTCCAGTTCATCCCATAGGTGTTCATTAACCCTTTCAGTGTGCAGCCTGAAAAACTGATTTCCATCCAGAGGCCAAACTATTTTCTTCCTATGCTTAGCCAAAAAAATTTATTTTAAAGCTTTTTTGCCAAATTACTAATGAAAGGAATTATGGCGTGTTTATGTACCAAATTAATCAGCATTTAATTCCGGATTTTCTTAAAATAAAGTATTTAACCAAAAAACGATAAGTTTTAATTTAATAGGACTTTTTTAGAGTCATGTAGTAAAAAACAATGCATCTGGCAACACAAATAAAAATTTATTTAAAAAGCACTGATAGACAGAAATGATTATAATGCACATGAATAGAAAGGCTATTTTTGAGTAACGAAAAAAATTTTTTTTGGTAAATATTTCTCTTGTAATTTCTCTTATTTTGTATTCAAGTAAATATTTCTCTTATTTTGTAATTTTTTTATAAAAATGATTTTTTTCTCATCTCTGATATATGTAAGAAGTACTTGTAATTTTTTTCTCGGTACCATACTATGAGAAAAATTCCAGGCTTTTAGCCAGTTGTGCTGTCAGATAAACAAGTCACCTTTAGAATTTAAAATAAATAACCAATCAACCGAAATAGGTCATGTTATATACCAAATTAAACAGAATTTAATTATGAATTTTATGAAAATAAATAACAAACAAATTTACAAGCATATTGATTTTAATAAGCCTTTTTCAATGTGATATGGTAAAAAAAAAGATCACACTATACAATTAAGGGTTCGTTTTGGAAAACCTGATGAATAAAAATAGTTAAATTATATATTTATTGAAAGGAAATTTCCTCCTGAATAATATAATATTCAACCTGAAATATGATTTTTATTTCTTTTAATGATTCTCTTCAGTATTATATATTTTAAACATGGCCAGTGTTATACAAAGTAACTTGGACTTCTCACATTCACTGGATTTTCTGAACTGGTTATGAAATAGAAAAAAAACTTTCTTGGCTGCCTTTTTTGTTAAACATTATGAATTTTTTTCTTTGGGTGTTTAAGTTTGGCAATCTTGGCTAAGTGCAGAAAGGTTTGTGTAAAATAAATAAAATAAATACCCCCTCAAGCAGCTGCTTGCCACAGAGGTCTGACAGGAGCCTGTCAGTTTATATGCCACAGTAGGAGATCTGAGAGGATGGCAGGACCTCAGCAGAAAAACGACACACACATCCATGCCTAATTCCGGGGCTCGAACCCAGGTCCTTTAGATCAGTAGCCAAGCATGCTAACCACTCGGCCACGGTACTAAAGCAAAAAAAAAACAGCATTATATCATCTGTGTGGCACAGCCAAGGTACTGAGGGGGGGAGGAGGGGTCGCCTTTAAAATCATTCACTGTAAACATAAAAACTCGCAATTTAAAAAAAAAATTATATTTTTCTAGAGGGGAGGAGGGAGTAACATTAACTGTGAGTTTAGTGGAGGGGACGCCTTCCATAAATTACCCTCCCACATGAAGGCTGATTTCCATAACAAGGAAGTCTATTTTGCTTCCATATCCAAGACATTTATTTTCAGAAAACTGTACAGGCTCAAAGTTTTTTTTACTAACAAAAAGAAATAATAAAGTAAAAATTACATATAACCTAATGGAATGTTAAAATATCTGCAACAACTTTTATGCCAGCCTCCAATGTAGCATATCTCAGAAAGACCGATAAATCAGCCAATCGAAAGATCGCTAATGGAAATCTACAGAAATGAATTTACTTCCATGTCCAAGACTTCATTTATTTTCTGAAAATGACACCAGATCAAAGTTTTACTGGAAAAGTAATAAATAATAAAATAAAAATTAACATATAGCCTAATGCAATGTTAAAATATCCACAGCAACAAGTTGTAGGCCAGCCATACGATGTATCATGAGAAATCAATAGTTATCAATTGGACAAAAGGTCACAAATTTATAAAAATAAATCTACTGAAATGAAAACTAAGGTTTAAATATAAAAAAAGTAAATACTAATTTTACAAAGGGTATCCAATATGCTGGACCAAAACTGTAAAAAACACTTTTAGCATACAGAACGGAGATAGCATGTGTCACAGTCATCTGCCTCTTGTTTGCCATGGTGAAATTTAACTAATTAAATGCAGCTACATCCAGAATTTGTAAAAAGATGTTTACTTTCAGTTTCGATTTTAAGAGCGAGAAAGATGCATAGAATGCTGGGAAAAATGGTAAAAATACTTTTGGAATACTGAAATAGGTTTATGACAGAAAAGAGTGTGAAACGGGGGAAAAAAAAACAGTGGTAAGTACTTTGCAATTACTTCCAAAATCTACCGTTTTCAAAAATAGCAAAAATTTTTTTGTTAATTTTTAAGAGATTCTCAAAAATTTAAGGAAAAATTTGTTGATAATAGTTCAAATTAGACTTGTGAGCTTAAATCAGAAGGTTGCTTCAGCAAATAGAAATGTTAACAAACAAATCTGCAATACCATTTAGTGCTTCTAAGAAATGGCAATCAGATGGCTTTATAAAATTATTTGTATTGTAGTTTAATAAAATATGCATCATATTAAAAAACAAAATATTATTTTTCAAGCTTGAATTGTATGTGTTTATAAGATATGTATATAAATACAGCGGTAATTTTTGTTTTTAAAAAAAATCAATTTTTATTTGTTGTACTAAAAACGGATACATACATCCTTGGCCCCTCATTTTTGATTTTGTGAACATATACAGATGATGTGGACACTGGAAGGGTTAAGGTTCATTTGGGACTCTGCACTGACCATTCCAACTTTAGTAAATTCATGTCCATTAAAATATTGCATAACAATCTGTGGTACAGTACACAACATTAACTCACTGAAACAAGCATGGATCTGTACCAAAAGTTTGCCACATCATAGGAAGCATGGAATTGTCCAAATTGGTAAAGTAATATTCCACATTCATGGGTTGTGGTACAACTACCAAAGATACTAAGGCATACCATGAAAAATAACCACACACCATAACACTATGAAAACAAGGGCGTCTGAATACTTTTTGGAAGGTAGTGTATACCCATATCCCTGTGGGAGGGCACAAAACTCACTCACTCATTACTCAGATATAGGGGTTGCTCACTTTTCCTTTGAATGATCCTTATATTGCTAATTTCTTTGTTTTGTAAAGAATTGCACTATCATGCAAATATGGACAAAAGCTAATCTACAAACATAAAAGCTGACACATCAACATAATGACTGGTACATCAGACCATAACAAAGAACATATAAAAAAAGAATGCCACTTGAACAGTGATTGCACAGGCATTATAATTAGTAAATTTTATAGTATGGCATGCTGTAAAAGAGAGCACAGATATGGCACTCATCATATTATGCCCTACATGCTCCAAAGCCCATCAGCTTGCAAGAGGTGTTGGAGAACATGCAGACGAACACCTGGAATCACTTGGAGTATTCAGAGAGATTGAGAGCCATTGGTACGATACTGGAAGGATAGGCCCAAGCCTCAGTAGCCAGAGCACATAATGTCTCAGATGGTCATCTGAGTCTATGGCAACATTATCAGGAATCTGGGAATGTATCTTGACAACCAGTTCCGTGCCAGTCAAGGGTCACAACATCCCAGGAGGACTGATGAAGCAAGAAGGCATATGGAATTGACAACCAGACAACTTGCTGTCGAGCTTACTTGAGCTTCAGGCACAATGGTGTCAAGGAGAACTGTGTTCAGACAACTTTGTGAGAGGGGTTTGTAAGCTAGGATACCAATTATTTGCATCCCTCTCTCCCCTCTCAAAAAGGAACATGAAGGACTTGGGGCAGGCAAAATTACACCTGGATCAAACAACAGTTGGAACACGTGATCTTCACAGATGAGTCCCATTTTTAAGTCTTATTCTGGATTCCTGATGTGTGCTCATCTGGAGAGAACACAGAAAGTGCAACCATCACTGCAACATCTGGGAATGAGTTCACTATGTAAGAGGAGATCATCTGGTATGGGTGGCCATACACCTTCCAGCATTATGGCATTATGCTGGAGTCCATGTGTTTGAGAGTGGCATGATGCATGCTCAAAGGTACGTAGGGGGATCTTTGAGCCCTGTGTAAGGCTTTTCAGCAGTACTGTTGGCTCCGAGTTCATTTTATAGTGATAATGTTTGCCCTCATAGGGCTCAGCAGATTGACGATTACCTTGAGAGTGAGGATATCCATGGAATGGAGTGACCAGCCAGGTCACCAGATCTTAATCCTATTGAGCATGTGTGGGGATGCTCTGGGGAGATGCATTGATACTTTTTGGCCCCCTCTCAGAAGCCTCCTGGAGCTACGGTTTGCACTGATGGAAAAGTAGTGTTTATTGCCATCTGACCTCATCTGTTATCTTTTCATCAGTATGCATGATCTTTGAGCAAAGTGTATGGTGGTCAGAGGCAACGAATAAGATTCGCGACAACCCCGGTGCACCACAGTACTGTGACTGCATATCACCTTAAGGGATTGCCACTGAAACCACTATAAACTAAAAAGGCTCCTATCAATTTAGCTTGCCTTAACATTTGCCTACATACAGCGGGAGAAGACCTTATGTGAAGAGAGAAGCACTACTTGGGATTTATTAGTCTGCTTGAAGATATAATCATTGAGGTGCAGTGAGAGTGGGATCTTTTGAAATTTGAGTGCTGCCTAGGAATATACCCAACACTCACTGAATTTAGCCAAAAAATGCCATGCCAATATATAAATAAAAAGATCTTAGTCTTTTGAATTTTGAGCCAAAAAAATAAAAAGAAGTCCTAACTTTTAGAGTCCTCCGCAGTAGAGGCTCCTAGGTACTTCCGTCGAAAGCCACACCTCGAGGGACTCCAAACCTCTTGGCATGACCCCAACTTTGTCCTCTCCATCAAGCCGGACACCCACAGCCCGCTCGCCGTCTCGGCCTATACCATGCCGAGGCCGCTTCGGGGACACCTGGCCAGTATCCCGACAAACCCGGCTGGCGGCCCTCCCACAACCCCGACAAAGCTTTCAGCCTACCGGGACTCACAACACTGCAGCACCCGGACCCCACTTCGCAGAGGAACCCAAGTTCCTCCACTGCAAAAGCCAAAAGGTTCAAATCTCATTCATGTGGGACTCTTAGTTTGGCTGTTCCATCGATAAGCCCGCTGGCCAGAGGTGGCCAACCTAGGCCGCGGGCCTTTAACTTCTACCTCTCCATTGTTCACGGGCCGAAGCACCCGCTGAACTTCCATCCACCTCGATATCACAGAGACCGCATCAGAGAGCCCACGGACGAGTGTAGTCATACTCCTTAATGATCACTGGAGCAATGTATTTCTGCTACTATCAGTGAAGGACTTTTTTTAATGCATGAGCACTATTCCTGGCCATCCATTCCTATACATCTCGTTTGCATATGTTCTTTGTCATGCTCCGATGTACTTCTCACCTGAATTGCATAAAAGTCTCTCAAGTTGTGTTCATATGTCAACTTTTATGTGAATAACTTTTTCCACCAATATATTTTAATATTAATTAGCCTTATTATTCCATAAGTTTGAAAGTACCAGTTCTTTTAACATGGAATATTTGTTACCAAATACACTGCTTGTCAAAAATTAAACATAGATCAGTGTGATGTACACAGCTTCAAATATATTTGACAATTAACAAAATTTCACAGGAATATACAAATATAATATTGTAATAAGTCATAAAAATTTGGGCCAAGCTGATTTACATAGACCCAAAAAAAATAATAAAGGAAAATATGTGAAAAGGGTAGAGTGGTTTTGAATACAAAATGTGTAGTCAATAGAAGATGTGGGATGTTACCAGTGTAGACTTGACAACACTGATGTATGATTGACAACATTGATTCATGCTCCTAATAAGATAACACTGGTCAACAAATTTTCATAAAAGTGATGCTTCTGAGATAAAAGTAGCCATTCCTTAAAGATTTCAAGGTGCTGAACACGAATATGACAATGAAAATGCAACATTGACTAATGATTTCTGAGAAATCTGCAATAGTTTCTTATATAATATATGTGATACATACATATGACATGTATCACTAAAACTCTGCTTCTACTTCTGACATCACTTTGCCCATCACTTGTATGTAGTTCAATGTTGGCTGACAGTAGTCAGCCAACATTGAAGTGGACCAGTTTCCCTGGTATCGTTTCCCCATCATTGCAACATCCTGGTGAAAATGTTCACCAGGGCATTCACTAACCAAACCACAGTTGTCGGGCAAGAAATCTAAGTGGGAATGGTGAAAGTGGATCTTTATGGATTTATTGCAGCCAAGTTTGTGATACAGAGATAACATGTCCTTAACCAGTTTTTTGTACTTGTCTGCCCTGACATTCCCGAGGAATTTAGTTGACACCAGATGAAATGCATCTCAAGCCTTTTTCTCATCACCCTGGAAACAGGTTGTCGAACATCTGGTCTCTGGACAGCTTGCGCATCTGAGGACCCACAAAAATTCCCTCTTTAATTTTCGCATCATTGAGTTGAGGGAATTTGTCAGGTAAGTACTTGAAAGCTGATGCAGTCCGGTCCATGGATCACTTGTGTTGTACTTATGACTCAGGGGTAAATGGGAGTCACTCAAAAGACTTGCTCACCCTACGAGACGTCACTTACAACTAACGATTCTAAAGCCGCAATGTCGTGACTCAACTGCATTGCATCAGACAATGATGCAATAGCCTCAGGGGTTGTGTGTATGTCAGGCTGACATATGCACAACCCCTGAGGGTTTGCAACAACCCCCTCCACATTGCCCTCCACATTGCAACACAATATTGCAATATATCATTGCAACACAACCCCCTCCACATTGCAACACAATATGTTGCAATGTGGAGGGGGTTGTGTTGCAACACAATATGTTGCAATGTGGAGGGGGTTGTGTTGCAACACAATATGTTGCAATGTGGAGTTTAAAATACAGTGTTGCAAAATTGTTACCTATTTTGCAACACTGTATTTTAAATACAGTGTATATAATAATATTTCAATGCGAACTGAGTCATTTATACATGACCATCTCTGTCTCTCTTAAACAAGAGCCAATCGACAGATTTTATTGTTATTTTCGTGTTCAGCACCTCAAAATTAATAAAGTTTGGCTATTAGTCATTTCAGAGTATTTTTTTGTGTTGCCCAGTGTAATCTAGAGAATGGGAGGGCAATCAAATCCACTGAACAATAAAGAGCTGTCTTGAGGTCCCATATGGTTTGGGAAGGGGGTTGAAGGGAAGCAATATATCTCCTTGGGACATACCAGAGATTTTCTAGTAGATTTTCAACAAATGGGGGATGTAGTCACCCTTTTGTCGGATACCTTCATCCTTAAGATATTGATTTGTTAGTCTTGCTATGTGTGGATGTGATTATCATCCATTAGAAAGAAATTGTCACCTTCTGCAGCAGCATAGGACTTAACATAGGAATCAAAGATCTCATTCCATTTCCCAGACCCAACCTGCCCTTAATGAGAAAAGGGGACACAAATGAGCTTGGGAAAACCACTTCCCTTTAGATGGGATATTAAGCTTACAGAAGAGCCATACCATTTGCACAGTGAAAAACACACTGGATGGCTTACAAGGGAGGTTTACGTATCTCCTAATAGTGTTCAATGGATACCCTTCACCAACCTCCTCTGACCCCTTGGGGTCAAGGCCATGCCTATGAAGTTGGCTGTCAGCATGCAAAAATAATTTGGCTGCTCTATTTATTATTTATGTGGCATAATAGTCATGAGTGCTATAGAAAGTCAAAAGCATTTACTCTGCACCAAAAAATGGAAAGACAGAACCAGATTCAGTAGATTGATTATTTGTTGTATGAGCTGTGTGTTGGATGGGCCTGATTTAGATGTTTTTGCCCTTTTAGAGAAACAAAATTTTTAATTAGGAAAAACAAACCTGGAAAAGCACCTTTTCTTATACCAGTTTTACTTTAAATGATTGAACTTAAAAACATTAAAATTTAACTGCTAAACCTCACACTTGAAGCAAATAATACTTTTCTTCTCAATGGTGAAATGTCTAGTGTGCTTCACTATTGATCGAAAGAACCAACAATCCATCTTGTTTACAAATATAAAAATTAAAGCATTATGTTATACATTCTTGTGGGAAATGTAGGAGAAATGTTTTTAGATTCCAATTTCAGTAAAATTGGTTAAATTAAAAAAAGAAAACTTGCATTTTCCTTTCCTTGCTGTATATATAGTTTTACATTTTTAGTTTGTTTCAGCAATTTAGGCATCCAAGAAATTGAAAGGTTGCTACCCTATTTCACATGTGTCTTAAGGGTTAATGACCCCCCCCCCCCCACACACACACACACACCATCTCCCACAGTATACTCCCAACTCACTCCAAGACTCTCATGAGCCATGAGGTTATTGAAAGTCATCATTATATTTGTCTTAACTGTTGAGGAAACATCCCCCATGAAGGAAACCAATATCTGGAAATTGAAGTCTACCATTTAGTGAAATCACCTTGTCATTCAAGATTAAAGGGAATCACTATTGACAACCAAGAGAGAATGTTGTGGATGCCTTCGGACAATTATCAGTGTGTTTGCATCTTGTCATAAAATAATCTACTAAATCACTCCTTCACATAGCCAACTGTTCTCCACATGTTTAAATGATTCTCTAGGAGTAATTGTTACATATTGGAGATTTTAAATCAATGATGGGATCTCTGTTCCCACATTTTCCTGCAATTTCTGTTCTCATATTTGCAACCTATTGAGACTACCATATTTGTTCTTCTCCAGGGTTTATCATTTCCCCTACAATTATCTTTGCCCCATAGCTTCTTTATGGCCATCACATCTTGATATCCCTAAACTTTAATAATTAAGAGTTTGACTTTTTCTGAATGCTACTCAGAGGTAAACTCTGGGCTGAATTGTTTATTATTGAATGAAAACTTAAAATGTGTTATGAAGATAAAAATGGAAAAGGAAATAGATATTAATTAATATAAAGAACTTACACCAAAGAGCCAAAACATTATGACCACCTGCCTAATATAATGTTGGTCCTCCACGTGCCACCAAAACAGCTTACCCAGTAAGACATGAATGCTACAAGATTTCTAAAGGTGTCTTGTGGTATCTGGTACCAACACATTACCAGCAGATCCTTTAACTCTTGTAAGTTACATGGTTGAGCTGCCACATATTGGATATGCTGTTCCAACACAAACCACAGATGCTTGGTTGAATTGATGTCTGTAGAAATTGGAAGCCAGGGCAATACCTGGAAGCCTTCCTCATGTTCTGTGAACTCTTCTTGAACAATCCAGGCAGTGTGGCATGGCACATTATCCTGCTGAAAGATGACACTACTAGAGGGGTATATCATTGCCATGAAAGGATTTACCTGGTCTGCAATGATGTTAGGTAAGTGGCAGATGTCATAGTTACCTGCACATGAATGACTGGACCCAAGGTTTCCCAGCAGAACATTGCCCAAAACATTACACTTCCCCCACCAGCTTGTTTTCATCCCAGGGTGCATCCTGGTGCCAACACTTCCCCAGGTAAATGATGCATATGTACCCAGCCATCCACATGATACAACAAGAAATGAGATTCATTGGACCCGAAAACCTTCTTCCAATCATTCAAGAGCCAGTTTTGATGCATGCATTTCTATTGTAGGTGCATTTTATGGTGATTCAAGGTTAGCATAGGCACTCAGAGTGGCCTGCAGTTATGCAGCCCTATTTTTAGCAGGATTCGACGTTCTTTGTGTTGTGACACATTACTCTCATCACCAGCATTCAAATTACAGGTGAGTTGCACTACAGATCCCTTCCTTTGGCTCGTACCATACAGGATAACTTTCACTCATCTCTAGCATAAATGAGCCATGGTCAGTCACACCTTGCCGGCATTCATGGTTTTTTTCTCCTTGGACCACTTTTTGAAGGTACTAACCACAGCTGGCCATGAGTACCCCACAAGCCTTGTCATCTTGGATATACTCTTATCCAATCATCTGGCCATTACAATTTGGCCTTTGTTAAACTCACTTAAGTTCACTGTCTTTCCCATCTGAAGAACAAGAATAACACTGATTAACAGAGCTCAGTATCGGGTGTTATTTATATCATTTCACGATCTTCACACGCACACTCATTTACCTGCAGTCGCTTTGATTTGCATAAAGATGTACTAGTCATAATGTTATGGCTCTTCAATGTACTGTATAAGCTGGAGCAAGACACATTTTAAATACAAAAATGCATTATTTAAACTGTGAGGTTTTCTAGAGAAAAATGTATTCTTTAGACTTCAAAGGATATTTTTTTTTTATTTGACCATTCTGGCTGCCCCCATTGGATAACACAATTACTCCTAAAGAATCATTTAAGCATATGGAGAACAGTTGGCTATGTGGAGTAGTGATTTAGTGGATTATTTTATGACAGGTTGCTGCTCAATTGTTTGGACACCTGTTGCATACCCGTTTAGCATGGCCCTGCATGAGGTTCTTGTGACCTGTCCATTAAACCTAATGTATGCAAAAAAAGATGCTACACAGAGATAAACAACCCAACTCAATATCTCAGAGCATCAGGAAAATGAAACACATGGAGGTTGGTATGGTCCCCCAATGAAAACCTGGCTCACACAGTCAGACCTCCACCACCAAATGCATTTTTCTCAATGATGTTATGGGGCTAGTTGTTGTTTCCCATCTCTCACCAGATCAGTATATGTCTTCTGTCTGATTTGGAGTTAGAAGAAAAATCTAAACTCATCTGTGAGCAGGAAATAGGATGTCTTTATTGCTCTTGATTCCAGTCTACATGATTATGATGCCATATCACACTGGCCACTTAGTATCTGGAGGTTAAAGAGATGCATACAGTGGATCAACAAGCATGGAGTCTATCCTTGTGAAATCTTTTGGTCACAATTGAAGCAGATACCTGCCTTCCTATGAGGGCAATGAGACCTGAATACAGAGATGATGCTTTTGCTCTTCTTTTCTGTTGGGGAAGTAGTTCAATATACTGATCTTGAGTAGCTATAATTTAGGATGTCCTTGAAAGGTCCTCCAATAACTATTTGGATTGTTTGGAATTGCTGCTAAATATATTTAAATGCACAGGGAGTCTCAAAACAGTTTTCTATAGAGATATTTAGGCTTTGGCTTGTGTAGAGAAGAACTGTAAAGCTTTCATCCCCTGTAGTGACTAACGTTCAAGAGATTTATTAAGCCATTAAAAAAAAGTTAGATTTCAGTGTATATTACAAATTGTATAATTCTTCTCTATACAGGAAGCTGGCTGCAAATGATGAGACTCAAGATGTAGTAGTTCATGTTGCTATGGATAATATGGTTTTCATAAATGATATAAGTAAGTTTATTCTGTTTTTTTCTGAATAGCATGCAAATGTTAGGTGTTTATATCTACACAATTAGTAGAATAATTTCATTCTCATTACCCACATAAAATTTATAAGATACTATTGTATCTTATACACTTTATAAAGTACTATTGTATCTTATAAAGTGCTCTAAAGTGAATCCATCTAAATATCACCATAATTTGCAGAATTGAATAGAATGTAAACTTTATGCTGTCAAGAAAGCAATATTTGCTTTTAATAATATGAAACAATAACTAATCATCATATGAAAAACACTGAAATTATGTTTTTTTAATCACTTCCATTAATGTTCCCTCATCAGCTACAAATACATTCTGAAACTGCACCAGCGAGAAGAAATGGTTGAAATCAGATGAAAATCACAGACCAAACAGATTGGCAGATGAATACGACATGATTACAGTTACAGAAAGTAAAAAGCACAAATTTATTTCACACACAGATAACATGGTGGTAGTCATAACTTTGTTAATCTCTGATGATTTGCAGCACATTCAGCTACACTTGCAACACAGAGTTGTACAGCCATCAGATAGTGTCTTGAGGCACAACCTACCATGCCTATTACAGCTGTTCTCTTAGGACAGCTACAGTCTGCACTGGTTGTAGATGACACCCTACCAAATCCTAAACATGTTTAATGGGTGATAAAACAGAGGATCCGGCTGGTCATGGAAGAGTGTTGACAAGTCTTAGACATTACTGCGTGGTGATGTGATAAGTGACCTCACATTATCTTGCTGAAACAAGGTTCCAGGCATTCCTGCAATGAAGGGAAGTGCAACAGGTTCCACAACATCATCGACATAGCACCATTTGGTCAAACAACATCCCACTTTCTAAACAGTCAAAATTTGACACAATTCATTTACAGAGTTACAGTTTAATTTTGTAAAATAGTTCCATTAATTTCCAGAGATGAATGATTAGATCGAAACAGATTTCTTCAGTATAATGTAGATCACTTCAAAAGGTCCCTGCTCCGCAGCTCTATTTTCAGTTTTCTTTTAGGTCTCATTTAGCACGTGAATGTGACTTTTGGTGCCATCCATCTGATGTATAGTATACATATATATATGTACTATCTTGTATAGTGGAACATTGGATGGCATCATTCAATCTTATTTCCACCATGTGGTCAAAGTGCCTGGGACACATACCAGAGAAGACCAGCTATCATGACCTATTACACCCCCGACCACAATGCCTTCTACTTGAGCAGTGTGACGTTCAATGGTGGAAGCTGGATTGGAGCATTGGCCATGTTGTCCCTCTTCATCTCTATGAAATCATTCAATATGACTCCTAAATAAAACTGTGATTCATCACCAAAGATGACATGATGCCATTGGCCATTGCATTCTGAGTTGTTTGAGGTCGACACCACTCCAGACACTATTAAAATGTCTGGTGGTTAGTTGAAGGGTCTGGTGGTTAGTTGAAGTCAAAATAAAGTGACTGGTGGTTAGTTGAAGTGGAAACAATGGACAACATACATGCAACCCTGCCTCTGAAAGTTATTGGGAAATGGTTAATTACGTTATGCAGTGATTTAAGGCTGGCTGGCTGGCATATCTACTCAGCTGATGGTGGCTAGCATTGTTGTTGGTGTGGTTGAATGCTTGTTGCAAAATCGGTAGTCCTACTGTGGTGTTGTTCTCTGGTGGACACCAGATCTGATGACTGTGTGTAACTTCTTTTAGCCACTGCTGCCAGCATTGAATGACTGTCTTATGGTTGCAGCCAACATTTTCCACTGTATACACTGGCTTGACCAGCCCACCTCATGGAATTCAATAATTTGTGCTCTCTTAAATGCTGTAAGCTGGTAATATGACTGATGTGCACTATCATTCATTCTGTATGTGTTGCTGTTCTTCCTGGGTTTGTTCTGTGGGATTGCTCTGAATTCTACTGGCTGCAAACTCATGCATGGCAGCGTGTTTTGCCTTATAATTCCACCCTCTGCCTGACTTTTCCAACAATGGAATCATTTGCATATCCCACTGTGTTGTACTTACCTGCTGATTTGCATAAAAATAGGACCACTTCTGCTGGTGCAATTTTAGTGTCAAAGAGTTATATGCAATTTTCAAACTAATAAGTATGGATTTTAAATATGAATCCTAATATGTTTTTGATATGATTCAACTTTGAACCATTGCAAGCAATACATTATGAATATAATGATCAGTGATGGTGTGTAATTTCTTCCAGGTTGTGACAAAAGTACAGTTCTCTTGACTATTTAAAGTTTAATAGTCTATTTCACTATATGCATATATAAAAAAAGACAACCTAAACTTGTGCCATTGGTTATAAAAAAGTACTAAGTAGCAGAGTTTCAACAAGAAAGACATGGTATACTTATATACACTGAAGAGCCATTGAATTAGGGATAGGAGACATTATCCAAATTCAGTACCGTAAGTCCTGCATTTGCGCGCATGTGTGGCTGAAACTCTGGTCATATAGAGCTGTCAGCTTTGGCTTCCTCAAGCATTTGTCGTTAGAAGCATAATGGGAAAGGCGTGGGATTTAGATGCATTTGACAGAGGGCAGATCATAGGTGCCCGACAGATGGGACACTTGATCTCCGAAATTGTCAACGAATTTGGATTTTCTCGTATGACAGATTCAAGAGTGTTCCAGGAATATGAAAATTCTGGCAGAAAAAACAAGCACCCAGACAAACTGCAAAGGACAACCAGCCTTGAATGATCATGGGCTTCGCTGTCTGACCTACATTGTACAGATTGATAGGGGCTAGATGTTATCTGAAATCACCTCCCATTGAATGCAGGTTCCAGCCAGGAAGTCAGTGCATTGACTGTGCAACACTCACTTCATTGTCTCGGCTATGGGAGCCACCAACCTATGAGAGTCCCACTTCTAATGGCACGACACCAGGCTTAACACCTTGCTTTGGCTAAAGAACATCGAAACTGGACCATCGAAAATTGGCAGTGGATAGCCTGGAGTGATGAATCCCGATTTAAACTTCATTACGCCAATGGGAGACTCAGGGTATGGCACCAACCCCATGAAGCCATGGATCCTGCATGTCAGGTTGGAACAGTACAAGTTGGTGGTGGCTCTATGATGGCCTGGGGTGTCTTCAGTTGGATGTCTATGGGACCTTTGATATGTGTACCGATGACTCTCAGTGCATCCCGGTACGTAGAACTCATGGCTGACCATTTACACCCATTTATGGCCATCATGCATCCCATTGGAGATGGCGTCTACCAGCAAGACAACTGTTCATCTCACAGGTCCAGGTTGGCTACTGCATGGTTGCAGGAGCATTCTGCTGACTTTGAAATAATGAATTGACCACCTAGAAGGCCAGATTAAATCCCATCGAAAATCTTTAGGATACCATCAGAGTGTTCAGGCCCATGTCCCATCAGCGACGACCTTGAGAGAATTGTGGACAGGTCAGGAGGATGCATGGGTCACCATACCTGTGGAACATTTACGCAAGCTTGTTCCTTGCCTCGTCGTGTTGCGGCTATTATCAGGGCCAGGGAGGGGGGGGGGGGGTCCAACATATTACTAGGTTGCTATCTCTAATTCAGTGGCACTTCACTGTATACAAGTACAATTTATAAAAGGTACCCAGCATTGGAATAGTAATCAAGATGGAATAAAGTACTTAGTTACATCATGACTAATGAATTCATTAGATCAAATAAATATCTGATGGTAGATATTACATCAAGGTGTGTTGGAGGGGGATTAAGTATTTGTTGGTAGAAATTGGATTTAACATGATGAGGTGATTGCTGTATCAGTCCTTTTTTTATGATGTGAAATCTCTTTTTCAGGAATCATGATGCCTGCCATACATTCTCAACTTCTCACACACTGTAAAAAATTATTCTTAGACCTTAAAATTCGAAAGTGCAAGTAAATTTGTCTAATGCAATTTTTCATCAAGTGTGAAATAATAGGAATTAAATATCACCAACATGAGGAATTTGTTTTATAAAAATAAAATATTCCATAGGAAGAATCTCCAAAAATAGTATACTCCAAAAATTATATGTAGGACATCCTCCTCCTCAAGTAACCATGGGCTACGGATGTCCAACCAGATCGTTCAATTTAATTCTCCAAACACGTCTGTTCTGAGCTATCTGCTGCATCTGGCCACTGTAGACCAATTGTAACAAGGTTAAAATCAATCCAAAGTGAATGCACAGTATTCCCTGTTAAGAAACATTAATTAATAGATTCTGAAAAAAATTCATCGCCGCCACAGCGGGAATCGAACCCGCATCTCTCCAGATTCATGCCAGAGCGCGCTAACCATTGCACCACACATCGGACAACGAATATTTTCAGAATATGACCTTATAAATCTTTCTTCGTGAGACGTGACTGAGACAGCGCCATCTATACTCAAGGAGATGCAACGTTTTCAGTCGTTGCATTTGATTATCAGATGTTAATGAGAAGGTCGCTAACGCTACCGCGTTGAATATATAATTAAAATCAATCCAAAGTGAATGCACAGTATTCCCTGTTAAGAAACATTAATTAATAGATTCTGAAAAAAATTCATCGCCACCACGGCGGGAATCGAACCCGCATCTCTCCAGATTCATGCCAGAGCTCGCTAACCATTGCACCACACATCGGACAACGAATATTTTCAGAATATAACCTTATAAATCTTTCTTCCTGAGACGTGACTGAGACAGCGCCATCTATACTCAAGGAGATGCAATGACTGAAAACGTTGCATCTCTGAAACGTTGCATGTTTCTTAACAGTGAATACTGTGCATTCACTTTGGATTGATTTTAATTATATATTCAATGCAGTAGTGTTAGCGACCTTCTCATTAACATCTGATAATCAAATGCAACGACTGAAAACGTTGCATCTCCTTGAGTATAGATGGCGCTGTCTCAGTCACGTCTCAGGAAGAAAGATTTATAAGGTCATATTCTGAAAATATTCGTTGTCTGACGCGTGGTGCAATGGTTAGCGCTCTCTGGCATGAATCTGGAGATATGCGGGTTCGATTCCCGCCATGGCGGCGATGAATTTTTTTCAGAATCTATTAATTGTAACTAGGTCCTGTTTGGCATTGTCTGCTCACTGCATCCTAGGTCTGAGGGATCCCTCTTTCTGAGGCCTTTAGGCACACTGTTCATAACCCTATTCACTAATCTATAGTATGCATGTAGACAACATGGCCAAACCAGTGGAGTCTCTTTCTGCATAGTATACTGCTCAAAAGAGGTTGCCAACTCCTTTTCCTATCCTCATCAATACTTACAATGTTGAACCACCTAATCCCCAGGATACTGCATAAGTATCTAAAATTAAAAGCATCAGGTTTCCTGTTATCTTGTTTATAAAGGATCCAAGTTTCACTACCATAACTAACTCTAGAAAGAACTAAACTATATATATAGTCTAATTGTAATCTTTAGGTGTATTCACCAATTTCTCCACACTCTCCACAGATTCTTAACCCTTACAGTGTCAGTTTTCTGTAACTGAACTCACTGTGGTGGCCATATTTATTTTGAAGTGTTTTCAGAAAATAAACAGTTTAGATCCTCATCCTGAAGTAACTAATGAACAGAAATATGTCATGTTATATACCAAAAGAGAAAGCATTTAATTGTGCTTATTCAAGTGGCAAAAATTTGAAGAAAAAAATGGTATGTTAAATTTTTTAAGTATTTTTTTAAAACATCGCAAAATTTTGCTGTGTTTTTTCTATATCATCTTTAGTAAAATTTCAAAAATATATATGTTTTCCCATTGTTTCTATATTATTTTATTATTTTAATATAAACAGTTCACAATATTTCAATTATTGCTTAAATCTTTCATTTATTTCGTTTTTTCTAAATTATTTAGTCATTAATGCATAATGCATATTCTTAGGCTTTTGACAATTGGTAAACTCTAAATCTAAGTAAAGCAGTGTGATAAAAAATAATTCTGCTTAAAACACTAGACAATTTAAAAAAAGAAATGAAAAATATATAAGAAAAGTGACAAAGAACTATGAAAAAAATTAAAAAAAAATGTTTCAAAGCAGTTAAAGTTTAATCAATGCACTGAATTTGAGAACAATTTGCTTTGTTATGAAGCTGCATAATTGCTACTGAAAAGTTTAATTCTAAACTTCTGACAGAAATTTTGGTTAAAAATCGCAATTTCCTGACCTTAATTTGTTTACATACTTTAAATGTAATTAAAAATATTGATAAATAAATTCCTACTGTTTAAAAATCACACTCTGAGTAATCCTAATGCTTTTATTGAGATTGCCACCATTATAGATTGCTAGCAGTTTCATTTCGATTGTTTCTAATTAATTATTGTTTATAATCATAATATCCATTTGAGAAGCAATAAAAAATAATTTTGGAAGCATTAAAGTAAATGAAAAAGTCTTTAAAATTGAAAGTCTGCTAAAATATTGATCAAAAGCCAATGTGCATAGTTCCTGGATGATGCAATTTCCCGTAGTAAAAAAATTGATATCCTTATGTTAAAAGTTTAGAAAGCATTGCAACTCTAGTAGAGCTATAAATAGCACAAAAGAGCAAAAAAACGCAACTAATTGATAATCTAAGCACTTTACGGCAGAATAAAGGCATGAACTGAATCAGCACTACTTGAAGCTGTTTATGGTGACTGAACATGCACATCCAACTCAAATAGATTTATTTTTAAATGTTATCACAAATTTTTCAAGCAGAATCAACTGGTAAAAAATATATAGGATAGGTTTAAATGTTATTTTCAATATTTGATTAGAGACAGTTGAGAAAAATTCAGATTTCTATTTGGAATTTTTTTTTTTCACAATCTTGTACTATAGAAGTGAAACTTTGGAACCTACCACTGCATTTCTTAATGTTACAACACAAAAGGGTGAAAAATCCCAATTCATCTGTTAATTTCATGCCACACATTACCAGTATCTGTTACATAACTCCCAAGATAATTAAACCGAGACACTTGCTCAAGAGTGCAGCTATTCAAAGCAAATGAAGCACCATCTGCTTGACCAATTTTCATCATTTTAGTTTTCTCTTTATTTTTACCAAACCTACTTTACTACCAGTCTCATCAACAGCTAGAATGAACGAGTTCATCTCATCAACATCATTTGCCATATTATATATAAATCAACAGCATAATCTAAATCAGAAATTTTCAGATCTCCAGACCATTTAAGGCCAAAATCTTTTGCAGTGAATTTTGTTTAACATAATTAATAATGAAACTAAAGAGAAAATGAGACAAAATGAACCCTTGTCTAACTCCACTGGCAATGCTAAACCAATTTCTATTAAGCCTTACTAAGTCTTAAGCACTACTCAGTGTTATTATAGAGCTTTCATTATGTTAACTAACTTGTCTGGTTTGCCATATGATCTCACAGTCAACCATAAATTATGACGATAAACAGAGTCTAAAGCCTTTTTGAAATCAACAAAGCTAGCAACCAAAGTTTCTGAAACTCTAAATATTTCTCAAGAATCTGCCTAAGTGAAAAAATCTGATCTACACATCCCTTACCACTTCTGAATCCATACTGCTCGTCACATCAACCAGATTCTTAATTCTATTAAGCACAATCATGCAAAGAACATTACCTGAAACAGAAAGTAGGCTGATACCCCTATAGTTATCACAAGAACTGCCATCACCTTTTTTAAAAATAGGGATAATAATAGCTCTGGTAAAATCTTTAGGAACATGCCTTTATCATAAAGATATTAAAAATTTCAGTCATCCATGTGGTTACCAAAACATTCCCGACTCTAAGCATTTCTGCAGTAATTTCATCCACCCCCTGGAGATTTATGTACTTTAAGTTTAGAAATAGCCAAAATAGCTTTAGACTGATATAAGGCCAACTTTAAAGCCAGTAATGCTTCTATCATCATTACAAACAATAGAAGTAGAACTAACCACACTGTTTAGACCATCTTTGAAACACTCAGGTAACCTAGTCATGACAGAATCCTCACCTTCAATAACTTTCCTTATCTATCTATTCAGTCCTTTTCAGAATACCTGTCCATTTCTTCCCATGCAAAACATTGATTATCTGGTACAGCTCTCTGCTGTTATGCTGTCTAGCTGCTTCCTTAGCTTTGTCAGCCAAGCCATCAAGCCAAAGATTCTTATCAGATGCTAACTGATCATTTACACATTTATTAAGCTCTTTGTAATGCTTACTGTTAGGACTAGTAAGGTATTTATTAAGGACATTTCTGCAGTTCTTTCTTTTCAAAATAAACTTTAGTGCTTTATCACTCAAATAATTTTGTCTCCTTGCACCTTTTTACCTAAAAAGAGTATTGGTAGTTTCAAGAAAACCTGTTTAAAACAGTCCCATTCTTCCTCAACTTCAGTAGTATGCACACCATGAGTGTCATAATGGGTAACAACCCATTATGACACTCATGGTGTGCTGTTTTAGCTCTGAGCAGCATTTTTTTGCACACAGTTGGCTAAATGGCCAGGTCACAAGGACCCCAAAGTCTCAGAGATGGTTGAGGGAATGGGACACACTGGACGGTTGTTGGGAGACAGATGGTAGCCTCCCATCAAGGCCATCCAACATGTTCTTTAACATGTATAGGGTATGGCTCTTTTCCACACACAGAGACACAGCTTAACATCCCATCTGATGGATGGCAACCTTTCCAAGCCCATAGGTGTTCCCTACTTAGAGACCAGATGTACAGATAAAGGTCAAATACTTAAATTATATTATCTAAAAAATGAAGTTTTTTTTTAATATCTGGCAGGGTGGGGAGTTTTAAGGAGATAAATCTCAATGCTGCCCCATCTAGGACTCAAACCTGGGTATTGCAGATTATGAACCTGGTGTGCTGCCAATTGAACTACCCCCCCCCCCCCCTCACTGTCATAATGACTAAGTAATCTATCATGGTAAGCTTTAGCTATAACAGGGTCTTTCAGAGCTTCAGTGTTAAAGTAATTTTTTTTACTTTAGCACAACACTTCTTAAGTTTAGTTGCAAGACACTTTTAACTAGGTAATGGTCAGATCCAATTTCAGCTCCCCTATATGGCCTGGTGTTTCTAACAGAGCTAGCTCATTTGCTGTTAATTAATATATAATCAATCATATTCTTATGCAGCCATTCTGGTAAAACCCATTTTTTACTTATGTATGTTGTGGTATTTAAAATAAGTGTTAGTTATTCTGAAACCATTAAGTTTATGTTATTTATGTTTATTTTTAAGTTTTTTTTGTATATTCAACCTTTGTCGAGTCGCGACCCCATTTTATAGAGGCAGTGACCCATGACCCTGATACATTAAAAATAGGCTTTTTAATAGGGTAAATGAAAACATATCGAAAATAGATTTTTCAGTATAATATAATTCAAAATAACGTTAGCTTACGACATATTTAATGCGATGATTGAAATTGTAACTCATTAACAAGCTTAAAAATTCGTGGTTGAGTTTTCATTAATGCCAACCTTATGTCATTCTCTACATTTATACTGTTTATTCTTTATTCCCGCATTACGTAGAGCCAGGGGCGGGGGTGGCTCAGTCGGTAGCGCGCCAGGCTCGTAATCTGTAGTTCCCAGGTTCGAGTCCCAGCTGGGTCAGCGTTGAGATTTATCTCTGCAAAATTCCCCGCCCTGCCCACAGTCAGTAGAGGACACCGATGGGCTTGGAAAGGCCGCTGTCCATCAGATGGGACGTTAAGCCATGGCCCCATGTGCGAGAGAGCCATACCCTGTGCACGTTAAAGAACACGCTGGATGGCCTTGACGGGAGGGTACCATCTGTCTCCCAATAGCTGTACCAGTGGGTCCCCTCCCCCAACCTTCTCTGAGCCTTCGGGGTCCATGTGACCTGGCCATTTAGCCGATGGTGTACAAAAAAGGTGCCACTCAGAGGTAAAACAACCCAACCATAGAGCCAATCACCGAACTGCGCATGAACTTGGACCTCACAACAAGCTAACCCGATGAACGAAATATCATTACACGTTTACGCAAGCAAATCTCTGAGCAGGATGTGATGATGTGATTTTTTTGTTTTCCCTTTTTAAAATTTTCATAGCTCACCACTGCCTGGTGACCCCACAGAAAACCCTTCGCGACCCAGTTTGGGGTCGTGACCCATGGGTTGGGAACCACTGTTACAAAATATTATTTATAAGTTATGAAGATGTTGTCTATTGCCATTGCAGCTCCCAATACTAAAGGAATCTATCACTCCTTCCCAAAGGTCAGAGTCAGTACCAACTTTAGCATTGAAGTAACCTAGAACAAGGGTAATATCTCCTTTCTTGAAAGAATTAAAAATATCCTGAAGTTGTCCATAAAACATATCTTTCTCATCCTCATCGGCATCCTAAGTGGGGCATAACAATAGATAACATTAAGTCTTTAATAATTTTCTGAAATTTTGCTGTAAGAGACCTTTCATTAATGCACTCATAGCCTAGCAAAACATCCCTAGCATATCTGCCTCAAAGGCAAACCTATGCCTTGGAGATGCTTTCCATCTCTCCTATCATCCTTCTGAAAGGAAAAATTTAAGATTACTTTAAGTATCTGACCTTTATCTGTACATCTGGTCTCTTGTAAGCTGAGAATATCCAAGTTATAATGGTGAAATTCTTGTGTGAGACATCAAGAGATCTCTGTGCAGTGTCCTTACATTTCAACTACCTGCAGAGAGAAAATGGTTAGTGGGATGTTTAAAGAAACCAGGTTTATTGAGAGAGGAAATTACAATAATATCATCAACACCCTAATTGTAGGCAAGGGGCAAAGACCTGTTCACCCACTACTGAAAGCTAAAGCCATCTACACTGAAAGATTTCCTCCAATGTAGAATTTAACTATGCCTATAGAAGCAAGAGTTCAGGTACCTGTGATGGCCTCAGATCAGGATTATCTATCCACCAGCTGATAAAATGTATCCTGTGAATCTATTCACTTGGGGCTGTCAACCCACAAACAAACAGAAAACACAGCAGAAGATTCTCCCTCAACAGAATCCATCCAGTGCAGCATATTCAGGATCCATAATCAAGCTCAGAATCATTATTCCTTTCCATTTGGTGTATATGGTCAGCACATGGACTTTATGTGGTTAACCACTTCTCAGCAGGGTAGAAAAAAAACTAAGTAGCCATAGTAGTCCAGAGCAGTAGACCACACTGATCTGACAGCTCTTCCCTTCCACAAGAAAGTATCTTTTTTGAAAAGTACTAATGATCTGCACCACTAGAAAGCGGGGTCGGACTTTAGGCGCTAAGCCTGGCCAGTTCTGTGCATCATCATAGGGGATTGATGCATAGCTCTCCTTCCAATGACTATCTAGCTATCATTTGCAGACTCAGCTACCATTTACTGACTTAAAACAATTCCTACTTTTGAAAATCATGTGAAAGAAAATCAATATGATTTCAACAAACTCCCAAAAGCAACTTCTGTGTAGCACTATATTACTAGTGTGGTGACTGATCCTTCAGGATTACTAACTCCTCTTTTTGGATCAGCCACACACTGATAGTATTAAAATTAACTATCCTGCCATACTACATGATATGTAAATAAGTGCAACAATACTTAGCTTGCAGGTGCACATATCTTTTCTTTCATGATGATGTGCCTAATGGTAGGACTAGAAATCCTTTGGTGGTTTTATTGTAAATGATGTGTACTTATTAGACCTTTTAAACTATTTAATGGGGCAGTAGTATTTTGTTCTGTTTAATACATGCCACTAAAGCAGTAAAATAAATTAATATAGTTAGTATATAAAGTACTGACTTTGATGGAAGGAAATAGCTGGTCAATGGATACCCTTCCCACAACTTTCTCTGAGCCCTTGGAGTCCTAGTGATATGGCCATATAGTCTATTGTGTGCAAAACACTGCTGCTCAATGGTAAAGCAATCAATACATATGGAATACTACGTCAACACTGGGCACCCTTCATCCATTGTACATACTCCAGGTATTCCATGATATGTCCTTCTTGTTAAACTGTCTGCTGCTTAGCATTTTATTAAAATTAATGGCATAAGTTTGGTTTGTTCTTTTAAATTTTATACAGTGAAATAGAGCTATTAAATTTTAAACAGTTAATATTTGCATTGTAATTTATAATTGTTTTCAGTTTTATTGTAAAGATGTTATTAAATTTTATTAATATTTTTATGAGGAATTCTGGTAAAGTAGTAGTAGTAGATACCTTACGCGTACTGAGAGATCTGATTGCTGGCTTTCTCAATGCTCCAATCAAAATTCAGGAATATTTGATAGTGAAGTGAAAAGATGGAAAGCTTTTTTCGAAAGAATAAGTCATAAAATTATATTTAGGATAACTAAAATATTAGTAAGTCCTTTAAATATGTATCAATTATATTTTTTTCCATAATTCAGAATCTTGAAGAAAACGTCCTAATAGTTTATAAATATTATTTCTTTCTGGTAAAGCAGTTGTATTTTAAACATTGTTTTTTCTATTTCACTTTTGGTTTTCTCAGCAGTAGCCAATAGCTATGGAGAATAACATTGAATGTGTCACTTTTATTATTTTTCCCCATGAATAATAAGAAAATCTGTAATATGATCAGTAAAAGTCCAGAAATATTCCATTGGCAATACCTCTAAGTAATAGGGTGCCTTCCTGATAGAGAATCCTTCATCAGGCATTAGAACTACACAAATTATGCTGTGTTCAATTTTTGACTCATGCCCATATTTTTCCTACATATAAGGGAATTGAAACATAATCAAAGACGATTACATAATGAATTTTAAGGCCTATAATAAGAAATATGAAATGGTGAAATAATACTAAGCTTAATCTTTGAAATTTTAAATTAGGGGCATTCAACTTTTTTCTTTGGCTGTCATTTTGCAATAATGTAGGCAACATTCCATATGACACAGTTAGAGCACTTTGAAGAAGTTATAAACAAGCATGGATGAGTCCACACTATTTCAAAGTGATAATTGGTAGCTATAATTTAAGGTCTAGCATCTTTTTTAGATAATATAATTTACTCAACAATAGCACTGTATAGTAAACATAAGTAAAGCACCATCAAAAGATCTAAAAGGTCATTATGAGTCTAATTGACCTCTTCATATTAATTATTACAAATTGAATCTCTGCTTTAATGTTCATATCTGTAGTAACTTGCCAGGTTAGAATTCTGTAGTTTGAAGTCCTAACTATGCCTGCATTGAGAATATTCTCTTCTTCCACTCTGCCCCTGATGAGAAAGCTTAAAAGCAGTCTTAAAAGCAATATTAGTCGAATTTATTCCAAGGTTGAAGTATATATTTTTGTATAATTTTTTTTATTATTTAGAATATATATTAGTAAAATGTATCATTGATTTTCTAAAGAATATTTCACAACTATTGTTAGTTTTTCTTTATGTTTAAGAAAAAATATGCAAAGATAGGAAAAACAGTACAGCAACAGATGAAAAGATTCAGAGCTGTTCTTTAAGAAGTAGAAATTCAAACAAAAATCTATGTGAAGAAAATGGATTGATAGATGCATGCTCAAATACCAACATTCCAGTTCAGAAAGAAACCTCAGTTTGGAAACCTCTTGTATTATTCATACCACTAAGATTGGGACTTTCCGAAATAAATCCTGTGTATTTTGAAAAAGTAAAGGTAAGTGATGTTTGTATTACTCTCAAAAGTTTAAAATTAGCTAACAAAATTTTAATCTTTTCAAATCTTTTGTTTGAGTGCCTTGCTAATGCTACACAGTTTTTAAAAATTTCACACTGGAAACTGTATAAATAACTGAAACTTAATTAAAAATTTATTCTTTTGTTACTAGAGAATAAATTATGGAATTGAAATGGAATAATTAAAGATAAAGGATTCATTTATACCAATACACCTTACTACTCAATTATACCTTTAAATTCTAAACATTCACCTTGGAAAAAGACTATATTTTATTCATCATCATCATCCTCAAGCAGCCATGGGCTACGGAGGTCCAACCAGGCCGTGCAATTTAGTTCTCCAAGCAAGTCTATCCTGAGCTACATCTACTGCATCTGGCCACTGCACACCAATTCTAACAAGGTCCTGTTTGACATTGTCTGCCCACCGCATCCTAGGTCTCCCCTTCTTTCTGAGGCCTTTAGGCACACTGTTAATAACCCTATTCGCCAATCTATAATTATTCATACGGGCAACATGGCCAAACCAATGGAGTCTCTCTCTGCACAATATGCTGCTTAAAGGAGGTTGCATACTCCTTTGCCTAACCTCATCATTAGTTACAAAGTTGAACCACCTAATGCCCAAGATACTGCGTAAGCATCTGGAATCAAAAGCATCTAGTTTCCTGTTATCTTGTTTACACAGCGTCCAAGTTTCACTACCATAACTAACCCTATAAGTAAATTTTATTACTTATAGATAGTAACCCTCTCAGGCAGCTGCTTGCCATAGAGGTGTGACAGGAGCTTATCAGGTATATATGCTATAGAGAAGAGCTGTGAGGGAGATGAGACCTCACTTTTTTAAAAATATTTTTACTTTCATAGTAATTCAGTTTGAATGTATATATAAATTTTGTACAACTTTTGCCATACACCAATCTCTGACATTCGATCACTGTCACCTGGGATAGAGTGACATCTGCAGTGTTGGTTGCTGTACAACAAGTTATTCTTTTTTACATTCAGAAGTGTATTGTAGCCAACAGTGGGCACATCGAACAGGTGTTGTGCACCCCACCAGCTCTGGGTGATGGGGTGGCAACAACTAGGGGAGAAATCGCCAACGAGGGATTCACTTCCCCAAACGGGTGGACATTTGCGTTGTGTATTTTTTTTATTTTCATTAAACCAGGTTCTATTTTACAGTAAGTGTTTCACCAAAGTGGGCTCATTGGCCTGTAGACTCTTATTGCCTTCGACTTCCTCCCTGTGTTTGCTTAGCTTAACTTAACAACACTGCTTGCAGTTCAAGGTCACAAATAATCATTTTATTTGCACAAATCCACAATTAATAATAACAGTTACACAGGAATAATAGTTATAAGAGTCATCTGCATCCCCATCCGGGATGTTCTCGGCATTATTGTTCCAATCACTCGATTACCTTGACCGAGGCTAACATAGAGTTTATTGACGCCGAAGAGTTCATAAAGTCTCTTTTTGACCAAATTTGGTTTTGATGCTCAACCAGTTACTGGAGTACGACGACGGAGGCTAGCAACTGTTCGTGTGAGAGAAAACCCTGAATGTTGAAATAGTCCCTACCACTTAGTTTCTGGAGCCGAAGTTCCGTAGACACCATCGCTCTTTGTGCTCGATCGCTCTTTTTGCTCATGCTCGCTGACTCTCCAAACTTTGGAGCACTCGCAGGACACGTCAGCTCGCATAGCTGACTCGGACAAGAAGAAGAAAGAGTGGGCTCTTCACATCTGCCAAGTCAATTTCCATTTCTTTGTTTTTGGCTCTGGAGTCATGTGTCACCAATCGGAGGTTGCCGGCGAGAGGTGTCCTTACCTCATTGGCCCGGCATTTGAAAAACAAAAGGGGAAGGCCCCCCTCCGGGGTCCTTGATGTAGGTCACGGTGGGAGCGTTGCGCACGCTCTACGCCATGAGGAGGGGGGTCAGCTTGACCTCCACTGCAGCTCGCTGTCCACGGATCGTCCAACATGGAGGTCAGTTCGCCCGTTTGAAAGTTCGAGATCCTTCCAGCTCCCAAAGTCGTGTCCACAGGACGAGTTCACTGTGGGCACGACACAGGCTCTAGTTAGACATGTGCCTGTGAGTTTTGTTTATACCATTCATGAATGGAATGGAATCATCCTATAATCATTAATCTGTTTAATATATAGTTTCCTCATCATTCTCTCTCTTCCTGTTGTACATATCATGTTTTGTTGACAACTCAGACTCTAGGTCACAACATTTTGTGGTGGCTAAGCATTGGGCATCTGGTGCATAGTTGTAACAGAAATCCTTTAGTATTAATGCAAAGAGCTTGCAAAAGTTCACCAGAAATATTCAGTGAAAACAAAAAAAAAATCCCAGTATTTATATCTGAAACAGCTGTTTGTTACAGAGATCTAACAAGAGCTTGTTAGTATTATATGCCATAAACAAGTGCTGTGTTGTAAGTGAGACTTCAGCAAAATGACAACATGCAAAAATAAACATCTGTGCTTTATCCAGTGTTGGAGCTCAGGTCCCTTTGATCCATAGCCAAGCACACTAACCATTTGGCTACAGAATATGATGATCAATGAGTACATTGTATAAGTTTCTTTAAATTATCCTTCAGTATAAAGCATGTCTGCTGAATTACATTTACAAGTAGGAATGATAATTCTCATAATTTTCCTTTTTCATGTGTTTGGAATTTCAAGTCTTTTTTTCTGAATCATTAATGAGGACAAAACAGTTCAAACAATTACATTTATGTGGCATGTTCATGTTTTTAAAGTTTTTTTGTCATATTTTTTTGACATTCTCTATGACCATGAAATTTCTTTCATGAGCTTCCATTTGAGTAGCCCTGTGTAAAATACACTTGCCATGGAATACCTATTTGCTGTTAGAAAGTTAGCTTAAAATGTCACTTTGCAGAAATATCACTGAAATAGCAAAGACTATGTTAAAAGATACACAAATTAGAACTGATTTAACTTCAAAATCAACCAGTTATAATTATGATTCCAGTGTGTAAAATTTTAACTACTTAGCAAAATGTTAGCATTAATATCTCTGATAGTATGGTCTGTAAATGGTAGCTAGGCATAAACTAGAAGGAAAGCTATGTACCAATCCCTAGTGATGATGCACAGAACTGGCCAGGTCTAGCACCTAATGTCCGATCCCGCCTTTTCGTGGTGCAGGCCGTTAGTACCTTTCAAAAGAGATATTCTCTTTTGGAAGGGAACGGAAGGGGAGGGCTGCCAGTTCAGTATGGCCTACTGATCTGGTCATCTATGGCCACTTTTTTCTTTTTTTTCAACCCTGCTGAGGAGTGGTCAACTTCACAGGGTCCTGGTGCTGACCATTTATACCTACTAGACTGGACTTGTTTATGGATTTGAGCTTGATTATGGATCCTGGATTTGCTGCACTGGTGGGCCTCTGTTGAGGGAGAATCTGCTGCTGTGTTTTCTGTTCGCTTCTGGGTTGCCATCCCTAAGTGAACAGAGGCATGGGATACCTTATATCAGCTGGTGGATAATCCTAATCAGAGGCCATCACAAGTACCTGAACTTTACTTAGTTGGGCATCGTCAAGCCTAAACTGGAGTAATGTGTCTCAGGCAGGCCATGTGGCTCTCGAAAAAGTCCACTTGAAAAGGTGGTGCCTGATGTTCCTACCAGCATCGGTGACTTCAGCCTTTAGCGGAGGAGGAACAGGTCTTTGCCCCATGCCTGTGAACAGGGGGCTGTTTGATATTGTTGGCCCTACCAATCTCAATACACCTAATTTCTTTAAAAAACCTACTAATCATTTTCTCTCTGCAGGAATGTGGAACGTAAGGACATTACATAGAGATTATTCCCTTGATGTTCTCAAACAGGAATTCCAGTGGTATAACCTAGATATTCTAGGCTTGCAAGAGACCAGATGGACAGGTAAAGGTGAGATACTTAAAAATAACTTTAAATTTCTCTTTACAGGGAGGGAGGATGGAAAGCATCACTAAGGCGTGTGTCTGCTACTCAGCAGACATGCTAGTGATGCTCTTCTAGGATATGAGTGCATTAATGAAAGGTTTCTTACAGCAAAATTTCAGATAAGCATTAAAGACTTGAATGTTATCTGCTGTTATGCCCCCACTGAGGATGCCGATGAGGATGAGAAGGATAGGTTTTACGGACAACTTCAGGATATTTTGAATTCTGTCAAGAAGGGAGATATTACCCTTGTTCTAGGTGACTTCAATGCCAAAGTTGGTACTAACTCTGATCTTTGGGGAGGGGTGATAGGCCCTTTTGGTATTGGTAGCTGCAATGGCAATGGGCAACGTCTCCTACAGGTAAGTAAACTCAATGGTTTCAGAATAACTAACACATATTGCAAACACCGCGACATACATAAGTACACATGGGTTTCACCTGATGGGCTGCATAAGAATATGATTGATTATATATTAATTAACAGCAAATGGGCTAGTTCTGTTAGGAATACCAGGTCATATAGGGGAGCTGAAATTGGATCTGACCATTACGTTGTTAAAAGTGTCTTGCAACTTAAACTTAAAAACTGTTGTGCTAAATTTAAAAAATTTACCTTTAATACTGAAGCTCTGAAAGACCCAGTTATAGCTAAAGCTTACCATGATAGGTTACTTGGTCATTATGACAGTCATGGTTTGCTTAATACTGAAGTTGAGGAAGAATGGGGCCATTTTAAACAGGCTTTTTTGGAAACTAACAGTACTCTTTAAGGAAAAAAGGAGCAGAGGAAGCATAATTATTTAAGTGATAAGGCACTTGAGCTTATTTCAGAAAGAAGGAACTACAGGAATGTCCTTAATCAGTACCCTACTAGTCCTAATAGAAAGGATTACAGAGAGCTTAATAAACGTGTAAAGGATCAGTTAGCTACTGATAAGAATCTTTGGCTTGATGGCTTGGCTGACAAAGCTGGGGAAGCAGTTAGGCAGCTCAACAGCAGAGATCTGTACCAGATAGTTAATGTGTTGTGTGGTAGAAAACGAACCAGTACACAGGGATTGAAGGATAAACATGTTTAGTTATAGAAGGTGAGGATTCTGTCATGGCTAGGTGGGCTGAGCATTTCAGTGATATTTTAAACAATGTGGTTAGTTCTATTCCCATTGTTTGTAATGATGATAGATGTATTGGTGGCTTTAATGTTGGCCCTATAACACAATCTGATGTTATTTTGGCTATTTCTAAACTTAAACTTCTTAAATCCCTAGGGGTAGATGAAATTACTACAGAAATGCTTAGAGTTGGGAACATTTCGGTTACCACTTGGATGACTGAAATTTTGAATATCTTTTATGATAAAGGCATGGTTCCTAAAGATTTTACCAGAGCTATTATTATCCCTATTTTCAAAAAAGGTGATCGCAGTTCTTGTGATAACTATAGGGGTATCAGCCTACTCTCTGTTCCAGGTAAAGTTCTTTCCATGATTGTGCTTAATAGAATTAAGAATCTGGTTCACAGTCAATTGCAAAAGAGCAATATGAATTCAGAAATGGTAGGGGATGTGTGGATCAGATATTTTCACTTAGGCTGATTCTTGAGAAATGTTTAGAGTTTCAGAAACCTTTGGTTGCTAGCTTTGTTGATTTCAAAAAGGCTTTCGACTCACTTGATCGACATAATCTGTGGTTGATTGTGAGATCACATAGTATACCAGACAAGTTAATTAACCTAATGAAAGCTCTCTATAATAACACTGAGTCGTGTGTGAGAGTTGGTAAGGCTTGTAGCAATTGGTTTAGCATTACTTCTGGTGTTTGACAAGGGTGCATTTTGTCTCCTTTTCTCTTTAGCTTGGTTATTGATTACGTTATGTGAAATTCATTGCAAGGGAAAGATTTTGGCCTTAAATGGTCTGGAGATACTAAAATTTGTGATTTAGATTATGCTGATGATTTAGCCCTTTTGGCAAATAATGTTGATGAGATGAACTCTTTCATTCGAGCTGTTGATGAGACTGGTAGTAGAGTAAGTTTGGTTATAAACAGAAAGAAAACTAAGGTGATGAAAATTGGTCAGGCAGTTTGTGATTCAGTTAATCTGAATTGTTGCAGTCTTGAGCAGGTGTCACAGTTTAATTATCTTGGGAGCTATGTAACAGATACTGGTGATATGCAGCATGAGATTAACAGACGAATAGGAATTGCTGCTGGGACTTTTAAGAATATATGGAGATTTGGCGTATACACCTAAAGACTAAAATTAGACTGTATAATAGTTTGGTTCTTTCTAGGGTTATCTATGGTAGTGAAACTTGGACAGTGTGTAAACAAGATAACAGGAAACCAGAAGCTTTTTATTCTAGATGCTTACGTAGTATCTTGGATATTTGGTGGTTTAAATTTGTAACTAATGATGAGGTTAGGCAAAGGATTCTACAACCTCCTTTAAGCAGCATATTGTGCAGAGAGAGACTACTTTGGTTTGGACATGTTGCCCGTATGGATAATTATAGATTATAGTGAATAGGGTTAAGAACAGTGTGGCTAAAGGCCTCAGAAAGAGGGGGAGACCTAGGATGTGGTAGGCAGACAATGTCAAACAGGACCTTGTTAGAATTGGTATGCATTGGCCGGATGCAGCAGATGTAGCTCAGGACAGATATGCTTGGAGAATTAAAGCATGGTCTGGTTGGACCTCCGTAGCCCATGGCTGCTTGAGGATGATGATGATGATGGTGCATAGCAGATATTCTCAACTATTTATTACAAACTGCAAAATTCTATCAGTAATATATACCAAATAGATCTTTTATCAGATACCTTATATATATAACATTTTACTTTTATTCCATAATGTTAATTACACTACAGGAAAAAATAATTGCAACAACTGAAAGGATTAATGCCATTTTATTGAAATGCAAGCAGCTGTTAGCATACATTAGATGTGCGATTGATTACATTATCAAAAGAAATATGGAAAATTACCACTTTACCTACCCTGTAAAGTAGTATAATTAGTATGATGTTGAACTGCCTTACACAGCAATGTGTTCATGAACGTAGCAGGGAAGGCTATCGTACAGCTGTATAATGTCCTCCTGAGGGATAGAACACCAAATAGCGTGAAGTCACTGTTCCATTTTAGTGACAGTGGTTAGTGCACCTCTTGAGTGTTGTTGGTGCAGTTGGCCCATGATGTCCCAGATGTGTTCAATAGGTGAAAGATCTGGTGAGCATGCTGACCATGGTAATACCTGAACATTTTGCTCATGTAGATACTGCAGACTAATGCAGGCTGTGTGGGTACGGGCGTTATCTTGCTGATAAAAGATTCCATACTGCTGAACAAATGGGACAGCTACTGACTGCAAAATGTTGGTAATAGTTAGAGATCTCCTTATGGTGACCAGTTCTGACTGAGATGTCCGACTAATGTCTCCCTAATAAATGGCACCCCATACCAAGACACCAGGTGCTGGAGCTGTGTGACAATGTTGCACACACTGGGTGGCATTCCTTTCCCCTGGATGACAATGAGCATGTCTACCATCATGCTGACCAAGACAAAAAATGAGATTCATCATAAACACCATGGTACTCCACTATTATTCATTCCAGTTCTATCTGAAGTGATACACTGAAGATGTGCTTGCATATGGGCAGATGTGAGGGGCAAATGCAGTGCCGGATGATAGGCTTGTAATGAAAACTATAAATCATCATCATCATCCTCAAGCAGCCATGGGCTACGGAGGTCCAACCAGACCGTGCAATTTAGTTCTCCAAGCAAGTCTATCCTGAGCTACATCTACTGCATCTGACTACTGCACACCAATTCTAACAAGGTCCTGTTTGACATTGTCTGCCCACCGCATCCTAGGTCTCCCCTTCTTTCTGAGGCCTTTAGGCACACTGTTCATAACCCTATTCGCCAATCTATAATTATTCATACGGGCAACATGGCCAAACCAACAGAGTCTCTCTCTGCACAATATGCTGCTTAAAGGAGGTTGCAGACTACTTTGCCTAACCTCATCATTAGTTACAAAGTTGAACCACTTAATGCCCAAGATACTGTGTAAGCATCTGGAATCAAAAGCATCTAGTTTCCTGTTATCTTGTTTACAAAGTATCCAAGTTTCACTACCATACGCCTATTTCTCCACACTCTCCATAGATTCTTAAAAGTCCCGGCAGCAATCCCTATTCGTCTGTTAATCTCATGCCGCACATCACCATTATCTGTTACATAGCTCCCAAGATAATTAAACTGTGACATCTGCTGAAGACTGCAACCATTCAGATTAACTGAATCACAGCCTGCCTGACCAATTTTCATCACTTCAGTTTTCTCTCTGTTTATAACCAAACCTACTCTAGTACCAGTCTCATCAACGGCTCGAATGAAAGAGTTCATCTCATCAACATCATTTGCCAAAAGGGCTAAATCATCAGCATAATCTAAATCAGAAATTTTCGTATCTCCAGCCCATTTAAGGCCAAAATATTTCCCTTGAAGTGAATTTCGCATAACATAATCAATAACCAAACTAAAGAGAAAAGGAGACAAAATGCACCCTTGTCGAACACCAGAAGTAATGCTAACCAATTGCTACAAGCCTTACCAATTCTCACACACTACTCAGTGTTATTATAGAGAGCTTTCATTATGTTAACTAACTTGTCTTGTATACCATATGATTGCACAATCAACCACAAATTATGATGATCAACAGAGTCGAAAGCCTTTTTGAAATCAACAAAGCTAGCAACCAAAGGTTTCTGAAACTCTAAACATTTCTCAAGAATCTGCCTAAGTGAAAATATCTGATCCACACGTCCCCTACCACTTCTGAATCCACATTGCTTATCATGCAATTGACTGTGAACCAGATTCTTAATTCTATTAAGCACAATCATGGAAAGAACTTTACCTGGAACAGAGAGTAGGCTGATACCCCTATAGTTATCACAAGAACTGCAATCACCTTTTTTGAAAATAGGGATAACAATAGCTCTGGTAAAATCCTTAGGAACCATGCCTTTATCATAAAAGATATTCAGAATTTCAGTCATTCAAGTGGTAACCGAAACATTCCCAGCTCTAAGCATTTCGGTAGTAATTTCATCTACCCCTGGGGATTTATGTAGTTTAAGTTTAGAAACAGCCAAAATAACTTCAGATTGTGTTATAGGGCCAACATTAAAGCCACCAATACATCCATCATCACTGCAAACAATGGGAGCAGAACCAAAAAAAAAAAGCCTGAAAAAAAGCCCAAACTATGAGCCTGTTGTTTATCATCTCCTGGTAGGTATTCGATGTGTTACCTGTTGCCAGTCCCTTTGTAATTGTGATGTAGTTGTGAATCTGTCACGCAACGACAAGTGACACAAATGGCAGTCCTGTCACTCCGTGATCATATGTCATCTTCCTGATCCTTATCGGTGTGTGCTGGATCATTCTTGAACCCACTGGATCCTTATGTATATGATGGTGCTGGGATTCTCTATATGATAAGCCAGCTTCTCTACGGCTGATGATTCTTCCACACTCAAAGTCTGTTAATTGTTGGAATGCTGTCGACATCTGCATAAGGGCATCTTTAGCAGTTTAGAACAGTTTCCACAATATTTTGTCAACCAGGGAGCTTTGGTTGCCTTTATCTGTGTTTGACTGCTACACACCTGTGATGTCAGCTCACGCCTGTCCAATCATTTTAATCATCTTGCAAACCTAATCATTTCCATGCATTTATATATACTACCACTTCCCTAAATTTTGTCACATTTGTAATAACTTCTTGCAAGTGTTGCATTTTTTATTTCCTGCAGTGTATATACCATAGAAGAATAGAGTTCAAAGGAAAATTCGAAAGCACCCAAATAACTTTTTAATGAAGGGTCCTAGAAGTACAAATGTTGGGTCTATCTATACAGGAATGACTATACCTAACCAAACAATAGTGACTGTAGCGTCCCAGCAGCAAATTTAGAAAGTTAACAAATCTAACTTGGCAACAAAGAGAGATAAAGAAATCATGTAAATTGCAAAGTTGTAAAGCATCTTCTAATCAGTAGGAAACAACATATAGTATGCACAAAATTGGTTTCTGGCTGAACCACATCCAACAATCCACAATTTGTGCCATTGAACATGACAATTTGTCATGTTCAATGGCTCAGAGAGACATGCAGCATAATGTCTCATCCACAATCAGGTATACCTACAGGATTAGGTATTCAAGTACATCTAGTGGACTTCCTGGGATATGTCCTTCCCACCCATGCATCAGTAGCACACAGGTTAGTGAGGCCTATGGCTTAACAGCAGGTCATGTATGGCAAATCCTGCACAAGCATGGTGCACATCCATTAGATTGTTGATGCCTGTGATAGAGTGACACTTGCAGTGCTGGTTGTTGTACAACAAACAATCATTTGTTTGCATTCAGATGTGTATTGTTGCCAAGCACATCTTGTTGCCTGCAGGCACACCAAACAGGTTCTGCATTAGACTTATGACCCTGTGAGATTTGTTGTATCATTCGTGAACTGGAATGTAATCGTTGATCTGTGTAATAACTGGCTTCATCACTATTCTCTCTCTTTCTCTTTTATGTCATGTTTTCCATGGTCTGCAGATTGTTGTAACATTTTGTGGTGGCAAAGTGTTGGTGTCTGATTTTGAATTATTGGTGTTCATTTCATGCATACCATATGCCATTTTTTATTAATTAAAAAATGCTCTACAACTTTGTAATTTGCATTTTTCCCATCTCTTTGTTGCTAAGTTAGGTGTGTTAACTTCTGAAATTTGCTGCTAGGAGTGCTACAATGAATGCCATTCAATCAGGCATGATCACTTTCCTATAGATAGACCTAACATTCACACTTATAGGACCCTTCATTAAAATGCTATTTAGGTGTTTTACGACTTTGAACCCTGTATATTAGCATTATGGTTATTATTATATACCATAATTAATAAAATTGTGACACTTCTATATTACAATGTTAATTAGAAATAAGAACTGTTTATGATAAAAAACATTCCATAGTTGATACCAGTAATTTAAAATTCGTTTTCTAAAAATATTCTACAGGTTTCATTTACATTTAAAGAGTCACTTGGAATTATTGGAGGAAGACCAAACCATGCCTTATATTTTATTGGATATACTGGTTAGTAAATATATTTTAATATATTACTTTGTTTCCTAAAAACATTGCAATGTATAAGATCTTCTAGTTTGTCTTTAAAAAAAATTCCAAAAATGGTATATGTGTAGTCTGTTTATCTTCCCCTTTGCTCTTTGATTGGAACTACACTGTGGTGTTCATAAAAATCAGAACACCAAGAAGGAACAATCAGAACACACTCATATTTGGTGGTTCAGTGTAGCTTTATTGTAGTAATAAATAATTACAATATGAAGGCAATTAGAGAGTTACCTACCTAGTGGTTTAATAATGACTGTGTCCCTCTTGCTTGTATGATCTACTGTATACGCTGAGGCATGGAGTCAAACAAATGATTGAAACTGGATTGTGAAATTGCCACCCAAGAACTATACACCCATGTCCAAAGTTTGTCTACATTTGCTGGGATCTGATGGTATTGCTGCAACCTCTGCTTAACCATATCTCGGGCATTTTCTCTGGGGGACAAAATCAGGGGATGTAGCGGGCCATAGCAAGAAAGGGTGAGTATATATAGGGTGGCGTCAAAAGGCTATGTTTTACCAAGGTCATTCGAGTGTTGCTGAGAGGGTGTGCTCCATGATGTCACAGTGGGGAGAGCTCAGCTAAAGGATTTACATTTTTATTATTTTCATTATGATTATTAACATAGTTGGAAAAAAAGATAAATTGAAATAAAGATCTGGTGTTTTAATTTGATTGTATTTAATTTTAAGAGCAGGATCAGAATAATTTCTTAGAATCATCTAATAGAAATTCTGTAATAATTCGATATGAATTGCAAATGATGTAATTATGATTTATGTAATATCAACATATATTCAAAGGAATATTTTATTAGGTACAGTTTTGCAATAGGTTAATAGTAATGCACATATAGAACTTAATAACTCCTTAAATAATATTTTTATGAAAATATATAACTGAAAATAATTTTAGGAACATAATCAAATATATTTTAATCTCGATTTCCAATGAAATGCTTTCAGTATTTCAAGAGTTATGGAAATGTGAATTATGGAAGCTGAAATGCTTAGCTAGTTAGCTCTTTCTGAAAAATATCATCAGCCTTTGTATCTCGACCCTTTCTCCCCTAAAGTGGGGAAGTACTACTGTTCTACTGTATTACAGATATCCTTCGGCTTTGCCAAAGGAAGTTTACACCTAAAATGTTCAATGAAGAATTAACGAAAATTAAATTAATTTTACGTGAATACTCTAAGATGTAATTAGTAAAGTTTAACATAACAGTTATTGCTTTAGTTTTAACTTGTTTCTATTAGCTTTTGAGAGCAATTGCTTAAATTGGAATTATTGCTGCTAAGTATTTCAATTTACTTAACTCTAAACAGAGAAAGAACATTATTAAAAATCTAGGTTGAAATAGATTTCAAATCTTTAAATTGTCTTCAGTCACACTTTTTCAAAAAATGATTATTTAAGATGTTCCCAAGTTCTGTATTTCAGTTACTATTGACATAACACAGAACTGTGCCTAATAAAATGGTTGCTGAAATTGAAAAAAAAAACGGAAATTGTAATTTTACACTTTTTCTGCGAACAGAAATCTATATTACCCTACACTTCTTATAAGCTATGTTTACCATTGTCTCCCCACTGTGACATCAAAATGCCTAGTCAATGACCATCAAGGAACACTTCCTTGCAGAGTGGCACCACCATTCCTTCATTCACCCTACCAGAAATTCACATTGTTTTGCCTCAGCTATTCAAAATAGTTGGCTGCTGCATGGGGGGGGGGGGGACTTGCATTGTTCTGCTGAAATATGGCATGTGGGTCAGTCTGTAAGTATGGAAGCTATTGGTTGTAAAATGTCCTGGATGTAACCGAGCACTAGAAATGGTGGTGTGAATCCTTACTAGAGTGGGTTTGCTTTCATAATTGATCTCACCCTACATCATAATCCCATGCATTGGTGTTTTATGTCTTGTCCGAATACATTCCTTTTAGTGCCTCAAACCAACCCATCAGTGGATGAGGATTCTGCCATCAGATTCAAACAGACAGAAGTGGAATTCACTAAAAAGGCAATGTTTCACCATTTGTTAAGCTACTGCTGTCACTCAATGCACCACTATAGTCTGGCTGCTTTGTGTTGGGTTGTCAGAGCCAATCTTAGCAATGGCTAGTGGGCGAGCAGTCCAAATTGAGATAAATGGTATTGAATTGTTAGCTGACACTGAAAGATGTGTTACTGACATCCACTGTTGGGACAAGTCCATAGTGGGGCAGAGTGATCTGTTATAGCCAGCCTCCGAAGATATCAGTCTTCACATACAGTTGTCTGTAGATGAGGACCAGAACTTTCCTGATGTGTTCATTGCCCATCTTTGAACCATTCTCTGAATATTTTATGTACAACAGATATGCAGATGTATAACAAAATGTCCCACGTGAGCCACAATTTCTCAGTACGAAAGATTGCCTTCTCTCATGCCAACTATATGCCCTATGTTGAACTCATTCATCTGAAGATATGGAACTCACACTGGTTTTCATGGCATATCTTAACAACACCTGCCAAGAACTGATAAGCTGAACAAAAAAAAAACTGGGAAAGATCCAGTCACACTCTTTCAAACTGTTCTCATTGGCATATAGCCAACACAGCTGCACCAGTGACTTTGAAACTTTAATCACATCTTCAGTAGTAGTTTAAACATGCTCCATACAAGTTATGGACCTTACTCTATTCCTTCCCAGTGTTTTGATTTTTGCGACCAGCAGTGTACTTGTGTATACATATTAAAATATTCATGTTAAAATGAAATTCAAAATCTTGAAAAATATTCATGTTGCCCAATTCTATACAGGGTGATTCAAAACTCTTGGGTGAAACTTTAAGGGGTGATAGAACACGCCTAAACAAGCACTTTTCGTCATACAATGCATGGTCGGAACTCAAGCGGTGAAGCGCTAGAGGGCGCTTTCCAGTGAACTCTTATAAGTGCTGGTTTTTGCACTCATCATTTCTACCATGGATTGCAGAACAGATGGATTGTTTCACGAATCAGGAGAAGGCGAACAGGCATTTCACGTACGGAGCTGCGGATGGGAATGCGAGGGAAGCCCAAAGATTGTATTGGGAGCACTTTCCAACCAGACGTGTGCCTGATCGTAAAACCTTTCAGCGATTGCACTGGTATCTGTGCGAAAAGGGCTCCTTTGTCAGTGGCTTGCAGGATACAGGGTGTGCAAGGAGTGTGAGGACGCCATGTGTTACAGAGGAAATTCTACGTAGGGTTGGAGATCGTCCCGAATGTAGCATGCAAGCAATTTCCCATGCCTTAAGTGTGCCCCAGTCGATGGTGTGGCGAATTCTACAAGACAAACGATTACATACCTACCATGCACAGAGGGTGCATGCCTTGAAACCTGCAGATTATCAAAATCCTTGAAACCTGCAGATATTTTTTTGCGAAAAGGGCTCCTTTGTCAGTGGCTTGCAGGATACAGGGTGTGCAAGGAGTGTGAGGACGCCACGTGTTACAGAGGAAATTCTACATAGGGTTGGAGATCGTCCCGAATGTAGCATGCAAGCAATTTCCCATGCCTTAAGTGTGCCCCAATCGATGGTGTGGCGAATTCTACAAGACAAACGATTACATACCTACCATGCACAGAGGGTGCATGCCTTGAAACCTGCAGATTATTGGTCTTGTGTGGATTTTGCACAGTGGTTCCTGCAGCAGACTGCAGCCAAACTGAACTCTGATGCACATGTCTTATTCACTGACAAATGAACCTTTACACGTGAGGACATTTTTAATACCCACAATTCACATGTGTGGGCCACCAGTAATCCGCATGTCATATGTCCACATTCGTACCAGTGACTGTTTGGGCTGGAATCCTCCATGACCATTTGATTGGCCCATACCTTCTGCCAGCCCGACTGAAAGGCCGTACCTCGTATTTTTACAAGAACTCTTTGCCAGAATTATGGAACCCTGTTCCAGCAAACATTCAAACACGTATGTGGTTCCAACATGACAGAGCACTACCCCATTTCAGAGTGGATGTGTGGAACGCCTTGGATTCAACATTTCCAGGACGATGGATTGGTCGGGGTGGTCCCATCGCTTGGCTGCCACGATCACCTGACCTCTCATGTCTGGAATTTTTCCTATGGGGGCCATATGAAAAGCCTCATCTATGATAACCCCATCGATTCCAATGAGGACCTGGTTGTCAGGATTTCTATTGCCGCTGCCGCTGTATGAGAAATGCCTGGTGTTTTTGCCCATGTATGCCGGTCACTATGTTGAAGGTGTGAAGCCTGCATTAATGTTGGCAGTCACTCTTTTGAGCAGTTTCTGTAATTTGTTCAATAAAATTCTGTACTTTCTGTTCTGTAATTTCTGCAATTGTTTCAAACCTCTTCTGTCATTATTGTGTTTCTTCATTTCCTAACACAATAACTGCTAACCCCTATTGCTTCACCGCTTGAGTTCCAACCATGCATTGTATGACGAAAAGTACTTGTTTTAGGTGTGTTCTATCACCCCTTAAAGTTTGGCCCAAGAGTTTTGAATCACCCTGTATATAATAGTAAATGGAATTTTTTTGTGTGGTTAATTAGCAGATAAGTAGTATGCAACTACTCTTAAATGTATAAATGATATAATTATATTTGCTATTTTACTGCATATTAATATATATTTAGATTACTAATTTAAAGTTGCTTTCATTTAAGATAAGAAAAAGCTAATAATCAATATTTATATTGAGTCCCCAGATGTAACCTGCCAAAGAGTTTAATCTGGTGTTCTAAATGCTCTTGGTGCTTTTTGTAGTGGCGGGTTTAACACTAAGCCAATAAGAAAATGAAACTAAAACTAGTTTTCTTCCAGCATGCTTAGTGATTTGAAATGCTGTTTGTCACTCTTATAAAAAATTTTGACTCCTGAATAAAATGAATTGAAGCATATCATTCAATGCCGATAATTTCATGATTTTGTGGAGTACTCCCTTGCATTCTAAGGGCATTTGTTTGCTTTAAAATGAATAGTACTAGCTTTAAATTAGTAACTTAAATTGTTATTAGTGTCTGATAATAAAGGGCTGACTCTTCTAGTATTTGTGAGCAAATATAATCATAGATTTTAAATGTTTGGTATAGAAGATCAGCAACATTCCAGGTTACCTTGATTGGGTCCCAACTGTGCAACAATTGAAAACATTTTTGCATTTTGAGCTGTCATTGTGGGTGATTGTGAGCAACAAAACATAACGTCATGAGTGATGAATTTTCTTAATCACAATCTTGACTTTTGTTACCAGAGCTTAAAGTAAGTTTTCCTTCCTTAGTGTGTATAAACATAAAATCCATAGGCATTAAAATGTAAACATAAAGGTATTATTAAGACATAAATATTATTCAGTATTTTTTTTTTTGATTTTATGATAATGAAATAGTATTCAATTGTTATGTCCATTAATCTGCACTATTAGGCATCAACATGGGGAGGGAGTTAAGAATTCTGAGTGGTATTGAAAACTGAAGTGTGTGTCTAGGTAAGAATTAAATGTGTAAAATTAAATTACACATTTAATTGTACACATTGCAACAAAAAAGTAAAACAGGCATGATCACATGGGGAGGGATCAGTTACACAAAGCTCTTATCTATATCTACATTTAGTAAAAACTGTCAACTTCTAAAGTGTTTTTTGAGGTATGCTCAATGGAGTATAGGAGTGTACTACATTCTCTATGGATCAAAGAAATGCAGGAGTGACAAACCTTTTATGGCACTGTTAAGATCTAGTTAAAAATTGTGTTTTTATATGGATGATGTATCCTCAATGAAACAAAACATGATAAAATTAGCAGGGTCTCAGAATAGTTACAGTACAACAGACCACTAATACAACAAAATTGGAACAAAAATTGAAATATGGAAGGGGATAAAATTATAATTAAATCAAAGTTGCCTTTATTGGGATCTTTCCCTATAATGAGGTTCGTTACAATTTTGATAGCATTTTGGAAAATGTAAAACATTCCTGTTGCCATGGAGTTGCAACTCTATTGAGACCTGTTTGGTTCCCACTGCACTGAGATCCATCTCTTTTTAGACTCACTGCACTCCATCTCTTTTTAGCAATGCTTGTTTTTTGATATATGGCTACCCTGTCTGCCGTCAGTAGGTGACACCGATGGGTTTGGAAAGTCTGCCATCCATTAGATGGGACATTAAGCCATGGCCCCATGTGTGAGAGAGCACATGTACTCTGTGCATGTCAAAGAACATGCTGGATGGCCTTGACGGGAGGTATGATCTGTCTCCCAACAACTGTTCCAGTTGGTCCCCTCCCCAGCCTTTTCTGAGCTTTTGGGGTCCTTGTGACCTGGCCATTTAGCCTGTTGTGTGCAAAAAAAAAGCAGTTCTCAGAGTTAGAAACAACCCAAATGTTTGATAGATGGAATCCTACAAGAATGTGGTTTTGCTTCTCTAGAGCATTGGTTATGATGAATGTGGATGGCCTATTTCTGGTGATCTGAAAGTTGTAGTACTTCTTTTGGGCATGAAGTTAGACATTACAAAATGGTGTTGTTTTTGATTCAAGTGGGATCTCCAAGCCAAAGATTGCCTTTATTTGGTTAAAGAATGGCTCATTAAGCTGTGTGTAATGACAGTAAAAGAGGGGGTATTTATATTTATTTTTTAAGAAAGTGTTTTTCATGAACCTTCTTTTTAAGCCAGAAAAACCTCTTTTGCAATTTTTCCACATTAAACTGAGCTTAATGAAAATATTTTATATGGGCTATGAATAAGGATGGCAATGGATTTCATTATGTAAGGAAAGAATTCCCAAGACTGAGTGTTCTGAACTCAAAGAGGACATTTTATTGGCCGTCTAATCCAAACAGTTATTGCCTGTAATTAGTAGCTAAGCATACACTGAAAGGAGAGCTGTCTGTCAATCTCCTGTGATGATTCACAAAACCAGTCAGTCTTTAATAAAAAAGGTTGGTTTTATGGACAATTTCAGGATATTTTAAATTTTGTCAAGAAGGAGATATTTCTGTTGTGCTAGGGGGACTTCAGTGCAAAAGTTGCTATTGACTTTGTTCTTTGGGCAAGGGTGTAGGTTCCTTTGGTATTAGTAATAACAATGGGGAACATCTCCTATAGGCTTTAGAATAACTAACACCTACTTCAAACACCAGGACATAAATATGAATATATGTTGGTTTCACCTGATAGAGTGCATAGGAATATTATAGATTATAAATTAATTAACAGCAAATGGACTAACTCTGTTAGGAACACTAGATTGTATAGGGGTACTCAAATGAAATCTTGTTAAGTGTCTTGTAACTGAAGCTTGAGAAATGTTTTGCAAAGATACCTTTAACATTGAAGCTGTGAAAGACTCAAAAATAGCCAGACCTAACCATAATAGGTGTCTTAGTTACTATGACAATCATTGGTTACTTGCAACTGAAGTTGAAGAAGAATGGGATCATTATAAACAGCCATACTGTTCTGAGTAAAAAGAAGCAGAGAAGCAATGAAACTTATTTCTGAAACAAGAAATTGCAGGAATAAACTGAATCAACACTCTACTAATCCTAACATAGAGCTTAATACATATAAAGGATCAGTTCAAAGCTGATATGAATTTTTGGTTTCATAGCTTGCTTGACCAAGCAGAGGAAGCAGCTAGACAACACAACAATAGAGAGTTGTATTAGATAGTATTTTGCATGGGAAAACACAGATTGGGATACAGAAATTGAAGGCTAAACATGCTAAGGTTATTGAGTTTTATGATTCTATCATGGTAAGGTGGCTGAACCTTTCAGAGATATTCTAAACAATGTGATTAGTTATACCACCATTGTTAATGAGGATAGATATATTACTGGCTTTAATTGTGGGCCCTATATCATGATATATCTGATATTGTGGGCCCTATATCATGATATATCTGAAGTTGCTTTGGATATCTCAGAATTAAAACTGCACCAAATTAAAACAGCACTACTGAAATGTTTAGAGTGTGAATGTTTTTTTTTTGTCACTTGACTGACTGAAATTTATGTGATTTGAAATTTTATTATTTTTTTATTTTTGCAATTCTTTAATTGTTTGTAGGTATTTTTTTAGTTTTTTTAATCATCTTGTTAAAGTAAAATAAATTTTTGTGACTTTTTTAATTTTATAAATTTGTTGATCACCAAAACTTTAAGCAATTCATCATGTCTTATTTGGATATATGACTTAAATATTTAGGAAAAATGAAACAAAAGAAATATTAAGTAATAATAGAAAGATTCTGAACTATTTATAGTGGGATAATAAAATAATTTCTAAAAAAAGCAAACTTAATTTTTTTTAATTTTAAGTTAAATGAAATGAAATTTTCCCATTTTTGGAAAAAAAAAATGCAAAATTCCTTAAAATATTACTGCTAATTTATGCTGTCACTAATTAAGTGTCATCATCATCATCCTTAAGCAGCCATGGGCTGCAGAGGTCGAACCAGACCGTGCAATTTAGTTCTCCAAGCATATCTGTTCTGAGCTACATTTGCTGCAATTGACCACTGCACACCAATTCTAACAATGTCTTGTTTGACATTGTCTGCCCACCGCATCCTAGGTCTCCCCCTCTTTCTGAGGCCTTTAGCCACACTGTTCTTAACCCTATTCACTATAATCTATAATTATCCATATGGGCAACATGTCCAAACCAACAGAGTCTCTCTCTGCACAATATGCTGCTTAAAGGAGGTTGCCGACTCCTTTGCCTAACCTCATCATTACTTACAAAGTCAAACCAACTAATGCACAAGATACTGTGTAAGCATCTAGTACCAAAAGCATAATGCCACTCTAACTCTAGCTCTTTCACTGCCATAACTAACTCTAGAGAGAACCAAACTATTATACAGTCTAAATTTAGTCTTTAGGTGTATATGCCTATTTTTCCACATTCTCCATAGATTCTTAAAAGTCCCAGCAGCAATCCCTATTCGTCTGTTAATATCATGCTGCACATCACCAGTATCTATTATGTAGCTCCCAAGAAAATTAAACTGTGACACCTGCTCAAGACTGCAACCATTCAGATTAACTGAATCACAGTCTGCTGACCAACTTTCATCACTTTAGTTTTCTCTCTGTTTATCACCAAGCATACTTGACTAACAGTCTCATCAACAGCTCGAATGAATGAGTTTGTCTCATCAACGCCATTTGCTAAATGGGCTAAGTCATCAGCATAATCTAAATCAGACATTTTCGTATCTACAGACCATTTAAGGCCAAATTCTTTCCCTTGCAGTGAATTTCACATAAAATAATCAATAACCAAACTAAGAGAAAAGGAAACGAAATTCACCCTTGTCAAACACCAGAGGAAATGCTAATCCATTTGTTGCAAGCCTTACCAACTCTCACACACGACTCAGTGTTATTTTAGAAAACTTTCATTATGTTAACTAACTTGTCTGATATGCCATACGATCGCACAATCAACCACAAATTATGATGATCAAAAGAGTCAAAATTTTTGAAACCAAAAAGCTAGTAACCAAAGGTTTCTGAAACTCTAAACATTTTTCAAAAATCTACTTAAGTGAAAAAAATCTGATCTACACATTCTCCTACCACTTCTGAATCCACAGTGCTCATCACACAATTATCCATCTACCATATTCTTAATTCTATTAAGCACAATCATGCAAAGAACTTTACCTGGAACAGAAAGTAGGCTGATATCCCTATAGTTATCACAAGAACTGCGATCACCTTTTTAAAAAATAATAAGAATAATAGCTCTGGTAAAATCCTTAGGAACCATGCCTTTATCATAAAAGATATTCAAAATTTCAGTCATTCATGATAACTGAAACATTCCCAGCATTAAGCTTTTCTGTAGCAATTACATTTACCCCTGGGGATTTATATACCTTAAGTTTAGAAAGAGGCAAAATAACTTCAGACTGTGTTATAGAGCCAACATTAAAACCAGTAATGCATCTATCATTATTTACAAACAATGGGAGTAGAATTAACTACATTGTTTAGAACATCACTGAAATGCTCAGTCCACCTAGCCATGACAGAATCCTCACCTTCTATAACTAAACATGTTTATCCTTCAATCCCTGTGTATCAGTCCTTTTTCTACCACACAACACATTAACTATCTGGTACAGCTCTCTGCTGTTGTGCTGTCTAACTGCTTCTCGGCTTTGTCAGCCAAGCCATCAAGACAAAGATTCTTATCAGCAGCTAACTGATCATACATGTTTATTAAGCTCTCTGTAATGCTTTCTATTAGGACTAGTAGGGTATTGGTTACTAATTATTTTCTGCAGTTCTTTCTTTCTGGAATAAGCTCAAGTGCCTTTATTACTCAAATAATTTTGTCTCCTGTGCTCCTTTTTTCCTAAAAGAGTACTGTTAGTTTCAAGAAAAGCCTGTTTAAAACAGTCCTGTTCTTCTTCAACTTCAGTAGTGAGCAAACCATGACTATCATAATGACTAAGTAACCCATCATAGTAAGCTTTAGCTATAACTGGGGTCTTTCAGAGCTTCAGAATTAAAGGTAAATTTTTTAACCTTAGCACAACACTTCTAAAGTTTGAGTTGCAAGACACTTTTAACAAGGTAGTGTCAGATCCAGTATCAGCTACCTATATGACCTAGTATTTCTATCAGAACTAGCCCATTTGCTGTTAATTAATATACAATCAATCATATTCTTATGCAGCCCATCAGGTGAAACCCATGTGTACTTACCCATGTGTACTTGCCCAGGATTATCCAACAGCTGATAAAACATATCCTGTGAATCTATTCACTTGGGGCTGTCAACCCACAAACAAACAGAAAACACAGCGGAAGATTTTTCCTCCACAGAAGCCCACCAGTGCATCAAATTCAGGATATATAATCAAGCTCAGAGCCTTATTCCAGTCCAGTCCCAGAAGGTTTATATGGTCAGCAGCAGAATCCTTTGTGGTTGATCACTCCTCAGCAGGGTAGAAAAAAAAAGAAAAGTAGCCATAGTTGTCCAAATCAGTAAGCCAGACTAATCTGGCAGCCCTACCCTTCCTTTTACTTCCACAAGAGAGTATCTCTTTCGAAAGGTACTAACAGCCTGCACCACGAGAAGGCAGTGTCCGACTTACAGTATTACCAGATGTTGGTCTGTTTTCCTTTACAGACTTTTTTTCATTTGGAAGGAAAATGAACTCAAAACTAAAATCTAATATAAAAAATGAAAATGTACTACAAAATATGAGTCATGCTTGCAAAATTTCACTTTCCTTTATTTTAATCATAATACATTTCTCATTTTATAATATATCAACAAGCTTATTTCATTGTTTAATATATCAACCTTTTATTTACTTCACAATGTGTGTTTAATGAAAGAATTTCATTAGCAAAACTAAAAAAAATAAAAAACCTATGAGCTCATTATTTTGTTGGTAGGTATCAGAAAATTGTGATGATCACATTTTTCTCCTGTACTGTAATAGTTTTGGCAATTTATTTTTAATAATGCTAAAAAATTGATCTTGCAAGAAAGATTAATTTTGTTTCAGGTGATGAATTAGTGTTTTTAGATCCTCACACAACACAGTTGTATCCTAATGATGGTGAAATCATTCATGACAGTTATCATTGCCAACATGCTGGGAGAATGAATATTAATCAGCTTGATCCATCAGTAGCTCTGGTAAGTGATGTTTAGTTCTTTGGCTGATTAAATTTGTAAATAATAATTTTTGGAAAAAAAATATGTTTAATGGAAATTAAGCAGTCACAAGTAGAAAAATAACATATGGCTCCTGGCAAATGTGACTAATTAAAAAAAAAACGAATTTAATAATTTTACAACTTTAGCACCTTCTAATGGTGGAAATTTGAACTAATGGATGGGTGATTTGGGAAAATGAATAATAATATTTCATTAATACTTATCTGACCCAAAAGGAGTTTTTTATTTATCCATTGAAAAAATTTCTTGCGTTTTTGTACCCCTGGGGAATATGAGATTTATACTGCTGCTTGTCTGTGTAAACTACTTTACCACTACACTCTATCATTGAAATTTCAAATTATTAGCATGAATAGGTTATTTGCAATATTCATTTAAAGTGTTTCATTTTCCAATTAAGGGTTTCTATTGGTGGATATTTAAACTATTGGAATGTTTGAAAATTAATCATAATACTTAAAATAATAAAAAATAAAAAATAAATACCCCCTCAAGCAGCTGCTTGCCACAGAGGTCTGACAGGAGCCTGTCAGTTTATATGCCAAAGTAGAAGATCTGAGAGGATGGCAGGACCTCAGCAGAAAAACAACACATACATCCATGCCTTACCCAGGGCTCGAACCCAGGTTCCTTAAATCAGTAGCCAAGCTTGCTAACTACTCGGATTAGTTGAAAAAAGATTGGTTGACCTGAGTGGGACCTAAACCACACCCAGAATGCCCTGCATCCCAGAAGGATGCTGGGCATCCTAACCACTGGACCATCAGAAGCTGATGATTTTTTTCAGTGAAGTGACATTATATGCTTTCCTACAATATTTGCTGATTCGCTAGTGGCACCATCTATTATCAAGGAAATGGAAGGCATGTGTTCAAGTCCCAATCAGGACAACCAATTTTTTTCAACTAATTATTTCAAGTGTTTTTGTCTACATTACTTTTTCCTGCAATACTTTATTACTGAATTATGAATCATAATATCTTATTAGTATCTACTCAGCACAAAAAGAATTTTTCATTTATCTCTAAAAGCAATAATGTTGAATGTCTACAGTCATACACACAGACAGATGGAGGGACAGACATAAACAGAGAGAGGAGACAAAGTGAGAGCAGTAGTTTAGTTTTTTGAAAACAAGATAAACAATGCAAATTATTATTAAATATATTGGAAAGTTGAGCTTCTCTTCCTAAAAATGCTTAAAGAAAGGTTAATGTTCAGTGCAATCTATGTTAATAGTGTTCCTTATTTTCATTTTCCCAAAATAAACCTCTAAAATGATATTTTTTTAAATGTTTTGCAACAATAATATTATATAACTTCCAAATAAGTAATCACAGAAAAATATTCTCCATTGTTTATCCTGCCTTTAAATCTGGTTTTGTTATATATTTCTTTTTTTATATGCAGTTTTGTCAGTTGAATTTTTTGAAAAATAAAATCCATTTGTCTCTGGTGCAGCACTGGTCTGTTCTAACTAAAATGTGCAGATGGTCTGGAATTGACTTTTATTGGAACTAAGTGAGCTAGACATTTTCTTGTTATTTGCACATAGTCATTGTTTGCCAAGAACTTGATTTTCATAACTAAAATTTTGTGAAAGGCCAAATGTAAAAAACATGCACACATATTGTGCTCACTGCTCTTCGTTTTTTTTTTTAAGGATGACAATAAACTCTTTGTGAGAAAATTGGCCAAATTTACCTTGTTTAAATTTAATGTTACCAAAAAAAGTATGTATGGAAAATTTAAGCAAAAATAATTTTTTTTATTTATGTTTTGCAATTTGGCATTAAAAATAATTATTAAACTAGAAGATGCAGCAGTGGTATTACATTGGCTTGTGGTGACAGTGCAGTTGCCAAGGTCTTGATCCAAGGCCCAGGATGGCATGGTTGTGTGTTCATATTGCTTGTATGTTGTATGAGAAACGAGGATATGCCTGGTGGTTGAACATCTGTTTTCATCCTTTGTGTAGGAGAATACCATCTTTATTTACGTTAAGAAAAAAAATGTAAAAATAGTTTTTCATTTAGTTCTTAAATTTTTTTTTATTACCTACCCCTGGGAACAAGTGGGCAAATCATTTCGTCCAGTGTTAACCTCTTGACCATAACACTCTAATGCCAAAATTTAAAATTTTTAGCATAAATATGTCATTTAGAATATTTATTTAAAGTTAAAGCATTTTCCAACTTTTTCTCCTCTTAGAGAGGGGCAAGGTGGCTCAGTAAGTAGCACACCAAGTAATCAGTCAGTAATCATCAGGTTTGAGTTCCAGCCAGACTAGCATTAAGATATATTTCCACAAAACTCCCTGCTCTCAGCCAATAGGGGACATGATGGACTTGTAAAGGCTGCCCTATGTCTGATGGGATTCAAATCCATGGCTCCATGTGCCAGAGAACCATAACCTGTGCATTTTAAAGAACACACTGGATGGTCTCGACAGGAGACTACCATCTGTGTCCTAACAGCTGTCCACTTCCCCAACCTTCTCTGAGCCCTCAGGATCCTTGTGACCTGGCCACTTAGACCATTGTGTTCAAAAAGGTGCTGCTAAGAGGTAAAATTACTCAATCCCTATTAGAGAGTAATATTAAAGCTATTGGGAAATGCAGAAAATGAAAATCGTAATATTTCATCACTGTTTTGAATGAATAATGAATGCAGACATGCAGCTTCTAAACATACATACAAATAAACATGAAAACCATTTGAGAAGAGACTTTTATGAAATTGGCAATTTTGGTGTTTACATTAAAATATATAAAAACTTTAAAAGCTTTATTATCTGTCAGTTGTAAGAATATTCTGTTTAAGTGTATATTTATAGTAAACAAAATTTTATACTCTATTCATCATCGTCATCATCATCATCCTCAAGCAGCCATGGGCTACGGAGGTCCAACCAGACCGTTTAATTCTCCAAGCATATCTGTCCTGAGCTACATCTGCTGCATCCGGCCACTGCACACCAATTCTAACAAGGTCCTGTTTGACATTGTCTGCCCACTGCATCCTAGGTCTCCCCCTCCTTCTGAGGCTTCTAGGCACACTGTTCATAACCCTATTCGCCAATCTATAATTATCCATATGGGCAACATGGGCAAACCAGCGGAGTCTCTCTCTACACAATATGCTGCTTAAAGGAGGTTGCAGACTCCTTTGCCTAACCTCATCATTAGTTACAAAGTTAAACCACCTAATACCCAAGATACTACGTAAGCATCTAGTTTCCTGTTATCTTGTTTACACAGCATCCAAGTTTCACTACCATAACTAACCCTAGAAAGAACCAAACTATTATACAGTCTAATTTTAGTCTTTAGGTGTATACGCCTATTTCTCCACAATCTCCATAGATTCTTAAAAGTCCCGGCAACAATACCTATACGTCTGTTAATCTCATGCCGCACATCACCAGTATCAGTTACATAGCTCCCAAGGTAATTAAACTGTGATACCTGCTCAAGACTGCAACCATTCAGATGAACTGAATCATAACCTGCCTGACCAATTTTCATCACTTTAGTTTTCTCTCTGTTTATAATCAAACTTACTCTACTACCAGTCTCATCAACAGCTCAAATGAAAGAGTTCATCTCATCAACATCATTTGCCAAAAGGGCTAAATCATCAGCATAATCTAAATCAGAAATTTTCGTATCTCCAGCCCATTTAAGGCCAAAATCTTTCCCTTGAATTGAATTTGGCATAACATAATCAATAACCAAACTAAAGAGAAAAGGAGACAAAATGCACCCTTGTCGAACACCAGACGTAATGCTAAACCAATTGCTACAAGACTTACCAACTCTCATAGATGACTCAGTGTTATTATAGAGAGCTTTCATTAGGTTAACTAACTTGTCTGGTATACCATATGATCGCACAATCAACTACAAATTATGACGATCAACAGAATCGAAAGCCTTTTTGAAATCAACAAAGCTAGCAACCAAAGGTTTCTGAAACTCTAAACATTTCTCAAGAATCTGCCTAAGTGAAAATATCTGATCCACACATCCCCTACCACTTCTGAATCCACATTGCTCATCACACAATTGCCTGTCAACCAGATTCTTAATTCTATTAAGCACAATCATGGAAAGAACTTTACCTGGAACAGAGAGTAGGCTGATACCCCTATAGTTATCACAAGAACTGCGATCACCTTTTTTGAAAATAGGAATAATAATAGCTCTGGTAAAATTCTTAGGAACCATGCCTTTATCATAAAAGATATTCAGAATTTCAGTCATCCAAGTGGTAACTGAAACATTCCAAGCTCTGAGCATTTCTGTAGTAATTTCATATCTACCCCTGGGGATTTATGAAGTTTAAGTTTAGAGATAGCCAAAATAACTTCAGATTGTGTTATAGGGCCAACATTAAAGCTGCCAATGCATCTATCATCATTACAAACAATGGGAGTAGAACTAACCACATTGTTTAGAACATCACTGAAATGCTCAGCCCACCTAGCCATGACAGAATCCTCACCTTCTATAACTAAACATGTTTATCCTTCAATCCCTGTGTACTGGTTCGTTTTCTACCACATAAAACATTAACTATCTGGTACAGCTCTCTGCTGTTGTGCTGCCTAACTGCTTTCTCAGCTTTGTCAGCCAAACCATCAAGCCAAAGATTCTTATCAGTAGCTAACTGATCCTTTACACGTTTATTAAGCTCTGTGTAATCCTTTCTATTAGGACTAGTAGGGTACTGATTAAGGACATTCCTGTAATTCCTTATTTCTGAAATAAGCTCAAGTGCCTTATCACTTAAATAATTATGCTTCCTCTGCTCCTTTTTTCCTTAAAGAGTACTGTTAGTTTCCAAAAAAGCCTGTTTAAAATGGCCCCATTCTTCCTCAACTTCAGTAATAAGCAAACCATGACTGTCATAATGACTAAGTAACCTATCATGGTAAGCTTTAGCTATAACTGGGTCTTTCAGAGCTTGAGTATTAAAGGTAAATTTTTTAAATTTAGCACAACAGTTTTTAAGTTTAAGTTGCAAGACACTTTTAACAAGGTAATGGTCAGATCCAATTTCAGCTCCCCTATATGACCTGGTATTCCTAACAGAACTAGCCCATTTGCTGTTAATTAATATATAATCAATCATATTCCTATGCAGCCCATCAGGTGAAACCCATGTGTATTTATGTATGTCGCGGTGTTTGTAATATGTGTTAGTTATTCTGAAACCATTGAGTTTACTTACCTGTAGGAGACGTGCCCATTGCAGCTACCAATACCAAAAGGGCCTATCACCCCTCCCCAAAGGTCACAGTTAGTACCAACTTTGGCATTGAAGTCACCTAGAACAAGGGTAATATCTCCCTTCTTGACAGAATTCAAAATATCCTGAAGTTGTCCTTAAAACCCATCCTTTTCATCCTCATCGGCATCCTCAGTGGCATAACAGCAGATAACATTCAAGTCTTGAATGCTTGTCTGAAATTTTGCTGTAAGAAACCTTTCATTAATGCACTCATATCCTAGAAGAGCATCACTAGCATCTCTGCTGAGTAGCAGACACACGCCTTGGTGATGCTTTCCATCCTCCCTCCCTGTAAAGAGAAATTTAAAGTTATTTTTAAGTATCTCACCTTTACCTGTCCATCTGGTCTCTTGCAAGCCTAGGATATCTAGGTTATACCACTGGAATTCCTGTTTGAGAACATCAAGGGAATAATCTCTATGTAATGTCCTTACGTTCCACATTCCTGCAGAGAGAAAATGATTAGTAGGTTTTTTAAAGAAATTAGGTTTATTGAGATTGGTAGGGCCAACAATATCAAACAGCCTCCTGATCGCAGGCATGGGGCAAAGACCTGTTCCTCCTCTGCTAAAGGCTGAAGTCACCGTGCTGGTAGGAACTTCAGGCACCACCTTTTCAAGTGGACTTTTTCAAGAGCCACATGGCCTGCCTGAGACACATTACTCCAGTTTAGGCTTGACGATGCCCAACTAGCTAAGTAAGGTTCAGGTACCTGCGATGGCCTCTGATTAGGATTATCCACCAGCTGATATAAGGTATCCCATGCCTCTGTTCACTTAGAGCTGGCAACCCAGAAGCAAACAGAAAACACAGTGGCAGACTCTCCCTCAACAGAAGCCCACCAGTGCAGCAAGTCCAGGATCAATAATCAAGCTCAAATCCATAAACAAGTCCAGTCTAGTAGGTATAAATGGTCAGCACCAGGACCCTGTGAAGTTGACCACTCCTCAGCAGGGGTGAAAAAAAAGAAAAAAGTGGCCATAGATGACCAGATCAGTATGCCATACTGAACTGGCAGCCCTCCCCTTCCGTTCCCTTCCAAAAGAGAATATCTCTTTTGAAAGGTACTAAAAGTAGTTATAGTACAGTATTTTTAACATTTTAAACATTAAATGCTGAAAGTTTTAGGAAGCATTGTGTACTTATGGCTGCATCTTCCATAGACAAACTGCTTAATAGGTCCAGGATGTATTGGGCTTCATCCCATTTAGATATAGATAAATAAGTGGCATTCAAAAGATGCTTTTGCTCTGAAGATTTTGCCCAATTTAGGAGGCTCTGTTTGAAGAGATTTCTGATCTGCGTATAAATGTGAATTTGTCTTTTCTGCATGACAGAACAACAAATGTTTTTGTTTGCCTGTATTTCACTCCTTTACTGAAAAGAGTGTCAGTAGATTTTTTTTTATTCGAGTTAGAAACCATAATATCAAGATGCAGAAAATGTCCAAAGTAAACTTAAGGCAAAAACTAAGTGTGAATCACAGTAATATAACCAAGTTAGCCAGGAAGGACCATAACAAAGCTGCTAAAAATATATCATCATTCTCAAGCAGCCACGGACTATGAAGGTTTAACCAGACTGTGAAATTTAGTTCTCCAAGCATATGTCTTCAGCTACATCTGCTACATGTGGCCACTGCACACCAATTCTAACAAGGTCCTGTTTGCATTGTCTGCCCACTGCATCCTAGGTCTCCCCCTCTTTCTTCGGCCTTTAGACACACTGTTCATAACCCTATTCGCTAATCTATAATTACACTGGTTTACAAGGTTTTTATAACATGAACAATTGTAGTTGCCTTTAACTGTTTTTCAGGTGCTGATTTCAGATCTGGCCTTAAAATATGGCTAGCATGTCACGTTTTTATATTATCAGTCATTTTGACTTCTATTAAGATCTTCCTATACCAACACCTCCAGGCAACTGGGAGGATACTAGATATTTTACTTTTTGTGGCTGGCAATACTGATTACCAAGTGGGAGAAAACATGTAACAGTAACCTAACCTCAGACTGCCATGCTTGTTGTTTTCATTGTAGGAGGAACATGTGCTATACAGTACTGTGCAAATTAGTTGGGACAATAGGAAAATGCAGTAACAAAGACACAACTAAAATATTTATTTGTTTTATAGTGTACATATTATATTATTATAGTGTACATAGTTAATAGTGAATGCGACCCCCCCCCCTTAGCTTTAATTACTTCTTTCACCCTCTCAACCATTGATGCCACTAGCTTTCCACACATCTCCTTCACTTCAGGGTCGTGGTACCACACTTTCATGACACTTTCTATCATTTTAGTTTTTGTCGTGCGATCCATCTTAAATATGCGCGCTTTAATAATGGCCCACAAATTTTCAATGGGGTTTATATCGGGTGAATTTCCTGGCCACTCCAATACTTTCAAATGTTGCTGGGTAAAGAAGCTCTTAGCAAGCTTAGAATTGTGGCATGGAGCCAGATCCTTTTGAAATACCCCATCGTCGTTAGGAAACAGCTTCTGCAGTGTTGGGACCATTTTCGCCTCCAGAACGCCTATGTACTTTTTGCTGTCCATCATTCCTTCAATGGGTTGAAGCGTCTGTGGCTTGGAAGCTGTGAAACATCCCCAAAACATGACCTTGGGTGGGTGTTTGGCGGATTGCTGGATGTGGCCGGATCGAAGAGGTTCTCCAGGCGAGCGGCGGACGAAATTTGACCTGTAGCCATGCAATTCAAAGTGGGTTTTGTCGGAAAATATCACTTTTTCCCAATTCTCCGCAGTCCAGTCTCAATGTTTCTTTGCCCAGGATAGCCTTTTTTGCTTCATAGCAGGTGTCAAAAGCTGCTTTTTGGAGTGGCGTCGAGCTCGGCGGCCACACTCCAGAAAGCGACGACATACGGTGGAAGCATCTATATTAACCCCATGAGACGCAATCTCCCTTTTGATATCTCCACTGGTCTTCTTCGGATCTATGATACTAATTCTTCGAATTAGACTATCATCTCTAGGGGTGGTTTCTTCCACAATGTCCTTTATGGGACGTGTCCACAGACCCTGTCTCCTTATGCAGCTTCATGAGTCATGAAACGCTGGATTTCCCGATGCCAACTGTTTTTGCTATCTGCCTAGCAGTAAGTGAAGTGTTTTCGCCTAAAGCGATTATTTTAGCTCGTTTACGAGGCATGATGTCCATGAAGTATTTAATAAAAAAGTTTCCAATGAAAATTGTGAACTACTTACATAATCACGTTCTCAGCCTTTGAAATATAAATTCCGACTAAAGTGGAAGTGTAAATAATAGCAGAGTAACACAACAGACAATTCTAGACTTGCAGATATCGCTCTGCTGTAAGTCTAAACTTGCGCATGTCCATTGCAGGGACACACTCAAGTTTAGACTTGCAGCAGAAGGTTACAAATAAGTTTAGACTTACAGCAGTTTAGACTCTGCAGCGGAAGGGACTTAGCGTTCCTTTGCTTGTCCCAACAGTACTGTAAGTTGAAGAGTGAATTTTGGTGTGTAAATGGCACAAAGGTAGCATCATGGATGTATTAATGTGCCAGATAAGTTTTGTTATGTGTTTGGAAATTATATCTTAAAATCCCAGGGTCGTTCTTTGACAAAGATTGTGAAAAATAGCCTATAACTTGTATTTTGGATGTCATGTTGGAGATCAGGACAAAATATGGGCTCCACATGTGTACTGTATTTCATGCTTTGTTGGCCTGAGTGAATGCTTGAAAGGTAAGATAAAATCCAAGCCCTTTGCAGTGCTAATGGTTTGGCATGAGCCAACTAGTCACTTGCATGATTGCTATTTTTGTTTAACTAAAATGTCAAGCTTTTCAAAAAAGAACAAAAGCAAAATACAATATCCAAATGTGCCTTCAGCCATAAGGCTACTTCCTCATGGATAAGATCTTCCTGTACCAACACCTCCAACTGGGAAGAGATGGATTCACATTCATCAGAGGAAGACTTTAAGGCACATACAGATCCTGATCTTACATACACCACTAAAAAGTTAGACGAGACTCATCTGATTCAGCAAAATGAACAAAATGATGTTGTTGAAGACCTAGGACTTTACAAACAACAAGCTGAGGTTTTAGGTTCAAGACTTCAAGAATGGAATCTTCTGGCCAAGGGTACCAGAGTTTCTCAGTTCAGAAAGAGAAATTTTGCTTTATCTGCTTATTACGAAATGTAAGATGGTTTGTGTTTCTGCACAGATATTTCAGGGCTGATGGAAGAAATTGGAACAACTCACTACCCTAAGGAATGGCGTTTATTTATAGATTCGTCAAAATTCAGCTTAAAGCTGTCCTTTTGCATAAAGGAAATCAAAAAACCTTCCACTCCAGTGACACACGCTGTGGTAATGAAGGAAACTTATGAAAGTATAAAAAAAATACTCGCTGCTATAAAACATGACAGTTTAAGTGGAACAATATGTGGTGACCTAAAAGTCATATCTCTCTTGCTCAGGCTTCAAGGAGGCTTCACAAATTTTGCTGTTTTCTGTGTTTATGGGGCAGTAGGACCAGAAAGGAACACTGCAAAACAAAAGACTGGCCCAAAAGAGATGTTTTTATTCCTTTTATTCCCCTCTGATGTTCTGCTCCCACCACTACACATCAAGATATATGAAGACTTATGAAAAACTTTGTAAAGGCTAGGGACAAAACTGGTAAAGGGTTTTTGCACTTGAAGGAAAAATTTCCAAATCTAAGTAATGCCAAACTCAAAGAAGGGATCTTTGTTGGTTCGCAGATCATGAAACTACTGAACGATACTGTCTTAAAAGAAAAACTGAATATAAAGGATGCGCTCCATGGAAATCCTTCATGTCTATGGTCCAGGGTTTGCTAGGGAATCACAAAGAGAAAAACTACCATCAGCTCATTCAAGATCTTCTCAAAAACTATGAAAATCTTGACTGCGGAATATCTTTGAAGATCCATTTCTTGCACTCACACCTCGACTTCTTTCCCAAGAACTTAGGAGCTGTCAGTGACGAGCAAGGTGAAAGATTTCACCAGGATATCTGAACCTTGGAGGAGAGATACCAAGGCAGATGGAACCCAGCAATGATGGATGACTACTGCTGGTTCTTGCAGAAGGAAGATACCTCAGCATATAAAAGACAAAAATGAACTTCTTGTAAGGATAAAAGATCCATGCTTTCTTATTTTACATTTCAATATTATTTCATTTGTTACTTTACATTCAGTGCTCTATAACTATGATGTTTCTAATTTTTTTCACTGTAATCATGTAATTAATTAATGAGTTTTAAGTTGCAATTTAATAAAATAGTCATATTTATTTTTATTTCCCAGATATCCATATTCATTGAAATTTGAAATACATCAATCCGTAATTTAAACAAAAACTGTACATGCTGCAGATTTTCCACAGCCATAGTTGAATTCAGCACCCCAAAATTGGTTAAAAATATCCTATTTGACCAATGTTATAAAAAAAATGTTTCAATTTGTTGTCTAGTATTATCCATACGGGCAACATGGCCAAACCAATGGAGTCTTTCTCTGCACAATATGCTGCTTAAAGGAGGTTGCCGACTCCTTTGCCTAACCTCATCATTACCTACAAAGTTAAACCACCTGATGCCTAAGATAAATTAATAATAAAAAATAAATTAAATAATATAAAATAATATAATTCGAGAATCAAAAATAAAATAATATAATTTTAGAATCATAAATATCTAGAATCAAAAGCATCTAGTTTTATGTTATCTTGGTACAAAGTGTCCAAGTTTCACTACCATAACTAACCATGGAAAGAATAAAACTGTTATATGTCTAATTTTAGTCTTTAGGTGTATATGCCTATTTCTCCACACTCTCCATAGATTCTTAAAAGTCCCAGCAGCAATCCCTATTCCTCTGTTAATCTCATGCCACACACCACCAGTATCTGTTACATAACTCCCAAGATAATTAACCTGCTCAAGACTGCAACTATTCAGATTACCTGAATCACAGCCTGCCAGACCAATTTTCATCACTTTAGTTTTCTCTCTGTTTATCACCAAGCATACTTGACTACCAGTCTCATCAACAGCTGGAATGAAAGAGTTCATCTCATCAACATCATTTGCCAAATGGGCTAAGTCATCAGCATAATCTAAATTAGACATTTTTGTATCTACAGACCATTTAAGGCCAAATTCTTTCCCTTGCAATGAATTTCACATAACATAATTAATAACCAAACTAAAGAGAAAAGGAGACAAAATGCACCCTTGTCAAAAACCAGAAGCAATCCTAATCCGATTACCACAATCCTTACCAACTCTCACACACGACTCAGTGTTATCATAGAGAGCTTTCATTATGTTAACTAACTGATGTGCAATACGAACTCACAATCAACCACAAATTACGACAATTGACAGAGTCAAAAATCTTTTGAAATCAACAAAGCTGGTGATCACAGGTTTTTAAAACTAAACATTTCTCAAAAATCTCCCTAAGTGAAAAAAATCTGATCTACACATCCCCTACCACTTCTGAATCCACACTCCTCATCACGCAATTGCCTGTCAACCAGATTCTTAATTCTATTAAGCACAATCATGCAAAAAACTTTACCTGGAACAGAAAGTAGGCTGATACCCCTATATTCATCACAAGAACTGCGATCACCTTTTTTAAAATTAGGAATAGTAATAGATCTGGTAAAATCCTTAGGAACGATGCCTTTTTCATAAAAGATAGTTAAAATTTCAATTCAGCCATGTGGTAACAAACATTCCCAGCTCTAAGCATTTCAATAATAATTTTATCTACCCCTGGGAATTTATGTAGTTTAAGTTTAGAAATAGCCAAACTAACTTCAGACTGTGTTATAGGGCCAACATTAAAGCCAGTAATGCATCTATCATCATTACAAACAATGGGAGTTGGGTTGGGTTGTTTTACCTCTGAGCGGCACTTTTTTGCAAACCATGGGCTAAATGGTCAGGTCACATGGACCCCAAAGCTCAGAGTAGGTTGGGGGAGGGGACCCACTGGAACAGCTGTTGGGAGACATATGGTATGGCTCTCCTGCACATGGGGCCATGGCTTAAAGTCCCATCCGACGGACGGTGGCCTTTCCAAGCCCATCGGTGTCCCCTACTGGCCGTGGGCATGGCGGGGAATTTTGTGGAGATAAATCTCAACTGTGACCCAGCTGGGACTCGAAACCTGGGAATTACAGATTACGAGCCTGGTGCGCTACCCCTGCCCCTACAATGAGCTGCCCCTGCAAAGGGAGTAAAAAATAGCGACATTGTTTAGAACATCACTGAAATTCTCCGCCTACCTAGCCATGATGGAATCCTCACCTTCTATAACCTTACCTTGTTTATCCTTCAATCCTTGTGTACCTGTCCATTTTCTACAACACAAAAGATTAACTGTCTGGTACAGCTCTCTGCTGTTGTGCTGTTAACTACTTCCTCTGCTTTTTCAGCCAAGCTCTCAATCGAAAGATTCTTATCAACAGCTAACTGATCCTTTATACTTTTATTAAGCTCTCTGTAATGCTTTCTATTAGGACTAGTAGGGTACTGATTAAGGACATTCCTGTAGTTCCTTCTTTCTGAAATAAGCTCAAGTGCCTTATCATTTAAATAATTATGCTTCCTCTGCTCCTTTTTTCCTTAAAGAGTACTGTTAGTTTCCGAAAAAGCCTGTTTAAAATGGCCCCATTCTTCCTCAACTTCAGTATTAAGCAAACCATGACTGTCATAATGACTAAGTAACCTATCATGGTAAGCTTTAGCTATAACTGGGTCTTTCAGAGCTTCAGAATTAAATGTAAATTTTTTAACCCTAGGACAACACTTTTTAAGTTTAAATTGTAATGCACTTTTAACAAGGTAATGGTCAGATCCAATTTCAGCTCCCCTATATGACCTGGTATTCCTAACAGAACTAGCCCATTTACTGTTTATTAATATATAATCAATCATATTCTTATGCAGCCCATCAGGTAAAACCCATGTGTACTTATATATGTTGCAGTGATTGTAATAAGTTATTCTGAAACTATTAAGTTTACTTACTTGTAGGATATGTTTGCCCATTGCCATTGCAGCTAGAAATACCAAAAGGGCCTATCACTACTCCCCAAAGGTCAGACAGAGTCAGTACGAACTTTGGCATTGAAGTCACCTAGAACAAGGGTAATATCTCCTATCTTGACAGAATTCAAAATATTTTGAAGTTGTCCAAGTCTTTAATGATTGTCTGAAATTTAGCTGTAGGAAACATTTCATTAATGCACTCATATCCTAGAAAAACATCACTAGTGTGTCTGCTGAGAAGCAAACCTACACCTTGGAGATGCTTTTTATCTTCCCTCCCTGAAAAGAGAATTTTAAGATTATTTTTAAGAATCTGACTTTTATCCGTACAACTGCTCTCTTGCAAGCCGACAATATCTAAATTATAATGGTGAATTCTTTTGTGAGGACATCAAGAGAATAATCTCTGTGCAGAGTCCTCACATTCCAACTACCTATGGTGAGAAAATGGTTAGTGGGATGTTTAATATTCATTGTCATATGTAGTAGTTAGTTTGGTTTTTGTCATTAGGAAACTAAATTTTTCTTTCATTCACACCGAGTTTAGGTAAATAATATAATGTCTCATTAATTTTTACGTGAAAACACTATTATTCAGTATAAGAAAATATTTTTTTAATTTTTTTTTAAATTAAAATAGAAAATGCTAAAATTTGTAACAGTATCACTTAGTAGAAGTATCAGTAAGTACTGGTGAGAATTTTTTGAAACTCTGTGTGTTTTCTGGATGCAATATAAGGTTATTGCATCCAGAACTCGCATTGTAAACTGCACCAAACAACCAACTGAGAGTGTTCTGAGACATCAGACAGAATTATTTGAATATCAGCTTGTACACTGTATGTTTGAATTGGGAGATATTGGAAATTCCAGTTACAATTTTTTTTATTGTAAAGTGTAGCCCATGGCTGCTTGAGGAGGATGATGATGATGATAAATAATAAAGCTTTTACTATAAATTGTAAATAACAATAACTCTAGAAGTGCCTCAGGGTCTTAATTGGTGAGCTTAAAAAAACAATTTTTTTTAAATACTGATGTTTGGCCATTGAAATAACCATAAATAGTGATAGTAGTTATGTGATTAGTGATGTTGTATAGTTGTTTTGTAAAAAAACCACACTAGCTGTTTCCATATACTGAATATCGAAATTTTGTATTTTGGAAAAATAATTATTCTTGTCATTTCCAATTTGTGTTATTTAATAGTGAAATATTACCTCATTATCATCATTATTAATTTGTAGCTTTTTAATATGTAACAAAAATATAATTTATGAAGCTGAAATCACATTTAAATATCACAAATAACTTTACAATCTATTCCTATTCTTGTTGTAAACCTCCATGTTGCTCTGTGAATAAAAATGTATCTGCTGATATCAGATAAAGCAGCAGTTATGTCAGCATATTTTTTAATATTATTATATGCAGGCATTCTAATAAAAATATGTGAACCAAAACCAATCAGCTTGTTCATTCATTATATCAATACTTATCATATCTAGCAATTTATGTTTTAAAATAAAAAGCCAAATTAGTGATGTTTTACTATATATCACACAGATAACTTCCACCATTGTTACAGTTACTCACATAGTGATAATGGGTCCCTAGGTACGATTTCTTACTTCCATGTAATGATTGATAGAAATGTGTAATTGTTGGGTACTCTCTGTATACTCTGGGGTGGGGATTTCTCAGTCAGTAGCATAATCTGTAGTTTCCAGGTTCGAGTCCCAACTGGGTGAGCATTGAGATTTATCTCTGCACAATTCCCCACCCTGTCCACAGTCAGTAGGGGACACCGATGGGCTTGGAATGGCCACTGTCCATTGGATGGGACATTAAGGGACAGCCATACCCTGTGCTCATTAAAGAACACGCTGGATGGCCTTGACGGGAGGCTAACATCTGTTTCCCAACAGCTGTTCCAGTGGGTTCTCTCTTCCAACCTTCTCTGAGCCTTCGGGATTCATGTGACCTGACCATTTAGCCCATGTTATGCAAAAAAGTGCCACTCAGAGGTAAAACAACCCAACTCTGTATACTACCTCGCAACTGCTGCACTATTTCCTGTGTACTCCCTTAATACAAAATGCATGTGTGCCAGCTTGTCAAACATAATGTTCTATTAAATGCTTAACTTCTACTTGTTAGGGACTAAGAATGTTACTTATCTAGGATATTTGATAATGACATTTTTTATGGAGTTCTGACACACTTTTTGTGACAACACATATAATGTGTTCATAAGGAACCTTTGTGATAATCCTTAAATCTTCTGTCAGCACATGGTATAAAGTATCACTTATTGAAACATCTTATGGTTGTTCCACAAAGAGGTGGTGTAGGGAACCTCTCATTGGAGGCTAATTTCACCATGAATGTATAGCACCTTGAACATTGGACCACAAAGAGTAAATCTTCCAATGGCAATGCTTAGTTCCATCATCCATAATCTAGTAGTACTTAAACACATTTTCTCATCAGGTAATAAGGATTTTTCATTTCTCACTATGTCTAATAAGGCTTAGAGTATTCTGGTTGTAACACCATTATAAAGCAGTTTTGCCACCACTAAAACATTTTGATTCAGTTTGGTACATCTATGTTGGTTTTTGAATAAAAGTGTATAATTCAAAATAATTATATAGAATTATCTAAAGAAACTATAGTATATAACTACCTACATTTAATGATGTTATTCAGTAAATACAATACTTTATTGACATTAATGGTGACAGGTAATAGTAAAAATTTAGTAAAAAAAGAGAAAATCACTCTATGATATATAAAATATTTAAAATTTAACCTTTTATAACACTGCAAAAAGTTTAGAAAATCCCCAATGTCTTAATCTAATACCCTTTAACCCAAAACCAATATTTAGTTACAATAAAAATGGCTTATCTTAATGCCATAATACAAGTATCTGCTGACATTATCCAAACCTTACCCGGGGTTTGAGCCCCGGGTAAGGCATGGATGTATGTGTCGTTTTTCTGCTGAGGTCCTGCCATCCTCTCAGACCTTCTACTTTGGCATATAAACTGACAGGCTCCAGTCAGACCTCTGTGGCAAGCAGCTGTTGAGGGGGTATTTATTTGTTTTATTTTCATTATATGCATAACATAAAGATTTGAGTTTGTGTTGAGGAAGACCACTGTAGACAAACATGATTTCTCACTGTGTAGAATCCAGGAGTCTCTAGGTTATTTCCTATTTGGTGATAAAGATGAACAAGGAATAGCTAACTATAAATGCTGCACTTTTTGTAGAATAAAATGGTCAAAAAATATATATATATGCCTGAAGGCGTCATGTAACATTATATCTCTAAATGGAGAACTTACTTTGTTAACAATAAATAACTGCAAATTAGACTGACTTACACTACTAGTTATACATTATAACTAATTGCTGGTTTTAAATCTTGAAGTGGATAACCTGACATTATGTGGAGTGGGTCATCAACTGTAATGCATATTACTATTCTCTGGTGAACACTTCTTCAGGCATTCACTCACCAGAAATAACCGAGACTACTTGTGCTTGTTTTAGAAACATGATATGCATCAATGTTGATGATGGACTCCTCTTACACTAACACTAGTAAGATAGTTGGAATTGTAAGTCACCAAAGTAAATGAGACTTGTAGTTTTGAAATATTTTTATTCTTAAAGTGTTTTGGTTAGTTTGATTATTTTTTCTATATAATTATTAATTAATAATATCAATATTTATATTATTAATAATATCGTATTTTTAGTGCTTTTATTGTGACACTGAAGACGATTTTGATAACTGGTGTAGCAGTGCACAAAAAGTAAGTATTACTATTCAATAATTAGATTCAGTGTTGCTTACTGTTAACAGCTTTTACTAATTTAATATACTCTTCAATTTGCTTTATTATATGTATGGCTGATTGTATACAGTTCAGGATTTTTTTAATCCTTCATAACATACACAATAATCAAAATCTCAGAATTATATAAACATAATTATTTTCATGTGTGTGTAGTATTAATAGAAAAATCAACTAAAATGATCAATACCATAAGCAATTTTTTAGCACTAAAGAAACTTGATGGCATTCAAAGAAAAACTATCATAAAATATCAGAATTGAACATTTCATGTTCAGTATGATAAACTTTTGATACAGTGAAACCTACTTAGTGAGTTTTGTATGATGAAATAGTAGTAACTTTATTTCTATTTTGAATTCATTATGATGAGGCAATAATTAACATTTCCAAATCTAATGTTCAGCAAAATTGTATATTTTTTAACCATAACATCACAAGAATATTCAACTTGCTTATGATAGTTTTAGGCTGTAAATTTTTAAATGTATCAGGTATTTCTCACTTTTTTGAAAAAATTAGTACAGTAAATTAAAAATATCATTAATCAGTACTGACTAAAGTTAAGGTTTAATTACTTTAAATTTTATTATACAACATTAAATCTTTTTTTGGAAAACATTTAATTTGCTTTTTTTTTATCAGAACTATTTTATCAAATGAGACCATATGTAGGAATGATTATATGAACTCAATAGCACCAAATAAAAGAGTGTAGAAATGATGTCAGTAAGAAAAAAAAGTGATCATAGCACTTATTAAACACAAACCAAATTAAATTTAAATACAATTTCAAGAAAGCACATGTACTGGTATCCAAAAGTTAAGATTACAACCCATGTTAGGGTAACGAGAAGCTAAATTGGAAGCACTGTAATTTTTAAAATAAGCTGAAAAAAATCCAACTGAAGATATTAAAGATCTTAAAGACAGCTATCTAAATCTCCATTTTTTCAACAAAATTTGTTTAATATAAAAAGAGATAGAGACTAGAACATGAACACCAGACACTTATTCTAGTTTTCTTATAAACAGCTTCTTCAAAATTACTAAAACTACTTACTATTAAAACTTCTGGAAATGCTTTTATTTTAATAAACAGTTTAACAGTTATTATTTTGTGTTTTAATTAAATTTTTAAGAAATTTTAATGTATTCAGTACTAAAGTATCGCAGAAAAATGTCCTGTAGGCAAGAAATGCTGAAACAGTTATAGCTGAAAAAAAATTGGTTTTGTCCTTAGGGCAAAACCAAATTTTATTTTAGCTACTTATTTCAACTCTTAAATGTTTTATTATTTAACAGATATTTTTGAAAAATCAAGACTTGGATTTTATTAAGAGTTTTAATACTTTCTCTTTTTTTTTTCATAAAAAGGTTAAATATTACAGAACTTGTAATTTAGCTTCTGATTGACCTAATATAGGTTGTAACTTAACTTTTGGACATACTGTATAATAGTATTCTCATCTATATAGACACAAAGCAATTAAGAATGGGTAACCCCCCACCAAATCCACCACCCTTATTCTATGCCAGTTCCACTACCAGCAGAGGCAAGGGTGGCTCAGTCAATAGCATGCCAGGCTTGTAATCTGCAGTTCCCATGTTTAAGACCAGCCTGGGACAACATTGAGATTTATCTCTACAAAACACTCTGCCCTGCCCTTGGACAATAGGGTACACTGATGGGCTAGGAAAGGCCTCCATTTGATGATTGCCTTTCCATCAGATGGGATGTTAAAAGTCATAGCCCCATTTGAGGGAGAGCCATACTCTGTGCACGTTAAAGAACACACTGGATGGCCTTGATGGGAGGTTACCATTTCTCTCCCAACAGCTGTACAGTAGGTCCTTTCCCCCAAACCTTCTCGGACCCCTTGGGGTCCTTGTGACCTGGCCATTTACCCCAATGTATACAAAAAAAGGGCTGCTCAGAGATAAAACAACCAAGCAACCTGTACCAATTAAACTAAGATAGCATTGATTCACACCTGCTTAAGCAAGGTTATAAATGTAGGAAGTTTAGATTGGTGGGATGCAATACCACACATGATTTAAACTGAAAATAAACTGATATTTATATTTTTGCTTTTTGATGAAGGATTTTGTAGCAGTTTCCTTGTACTTGGTTATGTTAATTTTGAAAACTTTTGTGTGTGAGAAAACTTGGTAGGGATCAACAATTTTGGTGAATTCTTCAAGGACAAAAGTTTCACTACTAATATAACTTCCAAATGAAGTCAGTCAGAAAGCTTCTAATTTATCATTCAAAGTAAGAACATTTCTCTGTAATAAGTACCAAAGTATTATTAAATCTTCCCCCATCATCAGCCCTAAGTAGCCTTTTAAAATGATTACCACACAAGCCATTGAGACTACTAAGTGATTTTAGTACAACAATAGAAATTGGATTTTTGAAAGATAGGAGAAATTCCCAGTTAAATTTTTTTTAGATATATTATAAAATATAATGTTTAAGGTTAATGTTTACCTTTTTAATTTATGATAAAATTCAAGTGGTAGTCATGTAAAACAACCTATATACCACTCAGGCTGCCATTTATAAAGTACCCAATAAATGCCACCAGCCTTCCATTTTTTTTCATCACTTTTAAATAGACTTCTTTTTTTGATAATTTTTATGGTTACAGTTTTGATCTCAAATGTTGCCAGTCACTTTTTTTATAATGTTTCATGACAAACTCTTTGAAATGCTTCGAAAAATAAAGTGATTTTTTTTTATAAGATAGTTCTGACAATGCCAATACATATTCCATTCTTCAGTGTGTTCATGTAGGTTTTGGTGCTTTTTTCCCATTATTATGTTTCCCCCAGCTGTTCAAAACTTTGCAATCTTTGTAATCTGTCATAATGTAATCATCATCATAGAATTGCTTTGCCTTGATATTGAATTACAGTAGAACCTCATAAATCTTGCACCTTGTTACTTAACATGAGCTGGGTTTTAGAAAATTCCAGTTTTTTGAAAGTGCTGCTTAAATTTCTGTATCTCCTACTCTGTGTTCTGCAATATATACTAACCTGTATTGGCCAGCTGACAGTTGGATATATCTTGATTGGCTGCCTCAAATTGATTCTAGAATTTGTGAATTTTGATATGAATGCACCATAATGGAACAGGTTGTAAAATTTTTAAAATGTACAGTTCTCAAAAAGGGCCAGATTTATGAGACTTACAGGTTCTACTTTACAGGTTCTGAAAAACTCAGAAGTCTGGATGGTCAAAGTACTTAGACCAACCAAAAATGACTGACTTATGATATATATGTGATATTTTTTCATTCTAACAAGTTGGATATTCTATAAGTTAAATTATCCATAATTGGAATATTTCCTGTTCCCTTTGATGTTTGAGTTGTAGAAGTTTTATTGTATTTGTAAGTTGAGATTGCTGTCAAAAGTTGAAATTATAATTTTTAGTGATTGGGCTATAAATGATTGAAATTGCCTTGTAACTGCTGGCTATATCCCAAGAACTATAAGAAAATATTTAAATTTTTGAAATATTACACCTGATCATTTACATTCAGTTAGAAAACTCACAGCATTTTAAGTCGTGTAAGATCATGTAGCATAATTGTTTTTAATTAAACTTATTCCTATTGTGCATAATTGTTTTATTGCATAATCATTTATATAATTAAAGAAAGAAAGTTTCATAATATATTGAATGAGTAAATGATATCTTATGAGTAAATCGGTAGGGTGAATTAAACTAATTCGATTCGTCTGATTAATCAGTTTCAAACTAATCAAGCTCAATTTATCACAATTAGTTTTCTAAGCTATAAGAGTCACTTTGTGGCATTTTAAAAAAGTATGCACTGACTGCATTCAATACACCTAAAATAATCATTTAAAGTGATTATTTTTCAAGTCTAACATTTCTTTTAATAGTTTATGTGTATTACTCAGCGGTGTATTATTTGTAGTATCAATGTTAGCATGATACTTTTGGGGCTTGTGAACAAGTGTTAAGTTAGGGACCCCTCATTCCCAGTTTTCAAGCTAAGTATTGATTACCACTGAAAGCTTTTTTTTTTTCGATTTGTAAATTGTAACTTTAAGTCATTATAAATGTGTATAAATAAATTTTATTTATCAAAATAATCTCCATTGCACTCCATCACTTTCTCCCAATGAAAACAAGTTATATCATCATCATCATCATTATCATCCTCAAGAAGCCATGGGCTACGGAGGTCCAACCAGACCACTCAGTTTAATTCTCCAAGCATATCTGTCCTGAGCTACATCTGCTGCATCCAGCCACTGCACACCAATTCTAACAAGGTCCTGTTTGACATTGTCTGCCCACCACATCCTAGGTCTCCCCCTCCTTCTGAGGCCTCTAGGCACACTGTTCATAACCCTATTCGCCAATCTATAATTATCCATACGGGCAACATGGCCAAACCAGCGGAGTCTCTCTCTGCACAATATGCTGCTTAAAGGAGGTTGCAGACTCCTTTGCCTAACCTCATCATTAGTTACAAAGTTAAACCACCTAATACCCAAGATACTGCGTAAGCATCTGGAATCAAAAGCATCTAGTTTCCTGTTATCTTGTTTACACAGCGTCCAAGTTTCACTACCATAACTAACCCTAGAAAGAACCAAACTATTATACAGTCTAATTTTAGTCTTTAGGTGTATACGCCTATTTCTCCACAATCTCCATAGATTCTTAAAAGTCCCGGCAGCAATACCTATTCGTCTGTTAATCTCATGCCGCACATCACCAGTATCAGTTACATAGCTCCCAAGGTAATTAAACTGTGACACCTGCTCAAGACTGCAACCATTCAGATTAACTGAATCACAACCTGCCTGACCAATTTTCATCACTTTAGTTTTCTCTCTGTTTATAACCAAACCTACTCTACTACCAGTCTCATCAACAGCTCGAATGAAAGAGTTCATCTCATCAACATCATTTGCCAAAAGGGCTAAATCATCAGCATAATCTAAATCAGAAATTTTCGTATCTCCAGCCCATTTAAGGCCAAAATCTTTTCCTCGAAGCGAATTTCGCATAACATAATCAATAACCAAACTAAAGAGAAAAGGAGACAAAATGCACCCTTGTCGAACACCAGACGTAATGCTAAACCAATTGCTACAAGACTTACCAACTCTCACACATGACTCAGTGTTATTATAGAGAGCTTTCATTATGTTAACTAACTTGTCTGGTATACCATATGATCTCACAATCAACCACAAATTATGACGATCAACAGAGTCGAAAGCCTTTTTGAAATCAACAAAGCTAGCAACCAAAGGTTTCTGAAACTCTAAACATTTCTCAAGAATCTGCCTAAGTGAAAATATCTGATCTACACATCCCCTACCACTTCTGAATCCACATTGCTCATCACGCAATTGCCTGTCAACCAGATTCTTAATTCTATTAAGCACAATCATGGAAAGAACTTTACCTGGAACAGAGAGTAAGCTGATACCCCTATAGTTATCACAAGAACTGCGATCACCTTTTTTGAAAATAGGGATAATAATAGCTCTGGTAAAATCTTTAGGAACCATGCCTTTATCATAAAAGTTATTCAAAATTTCAGTCATCCAAGTGGTAACCGAAACATTCCCAGCTCTGAGCATTTCTGTAGTAATTTCATCTGCCCCTGGGGATTTATGAAGTTTAAGTTTAGAGATAGCCAAACTAACTTCAGATTGTGTTATAGGGCCAACATTAAAGCTGCCAATGCATCTATCATCATTACAAACAATGGGAGTAGAACTAACCACATTGTTTAGAACATCACTGAAATGCTCAGCCCACCTAGTCATGACAGAATCCTCACCTTCTATAACCTTACCTTGTTTATCCTTCAATCCCTGTATGCCTGTCCGTTTTCTACCACATAAAACATTAACTATCTGATACAGCTCTCTGCTGTTGTGCTGCCTAACTGCTTCCTCAGCTTTGTCAGCCAAGCTATCAAGCCAAAGATTTTTATCAGTAGCTAACTGATCCTTTACACGTTTATTAAGCTCTCTGTAATCTTTTCTATTAGGACTAGTAGGGTACTGATTAAGGACATTCCTGCAGTTCCTTCTTTCTGAAATAAGCTCAATTGCCTTATCACTTAAATAATTCTGCCTCCTCTGCTCCTTTTTTCCTAAAAGAGTACTGTTAGTTTCCAAAAAAGCCTGTTTAAAATGGCCCCATTCTTCCTCAATTTCAGTATTAAGCAAACCATGACTGTCATAATGATTAAGTAACCTATCATGGTAAGCTTTTGCAATAACTGGGTCTTTCAGAGCTTCAGTATTAAAGGTAAATTTTTTAACCCTAGCACAACACTTTTTAAGTTTAAGTTGCAAGACACTTTTAACAAGGTAATGGTCAGATCCAATTTCAGCTCCCCTATATGCCCTGGTATTTCTAACAGAACTAGCCCATTTGCTGTTAATTAATATATAATCAATCATATTCCTATGCAGCCCATCAGGTGACACCCATGTGTATTTATGTATGTCGCGGTGTTTGTAATATGTGTTAGTTATTCTGAAACCATTGAATTTACTTACCTGTAGGAGACGTTGCCCATTGCAGCTACCAATACCAAAAGGGCCTATCACCCCTCCCCAAAGATCAGAGTCAGTACCAACTTTGGCATTGAAGTCACCAAGAACAAGGGTAATATCTCCTTTCTTGACAGAATTCAAAATATCCTGAAGTTGTCCGTAAAACCTATCCTTCTCATCCTCATCAGCATCCTCAGTGGGCAGATAACATTCAATAACAGCAGATAACATTCAAGTCTTTAATGCTTGTCTGAAATTATGCTGTAAGAAACCTTTCATTAATGCACTCATATCCTAGAAGAGCATCACTAGCATGTCTGCTGAGCAGCAGACCCACGCCTTGGTGATGCTTTCCATCCTCCCTCCCTGTAAAGAGAAATTTAAAGTTATTTTTAAGTATCTCACCTTTACCTGTCCATCTGGTCTCTTGCAAGCCTAGAATATCTTGGTTATAGCGCTGGAATTCCTGTATGAGGACATCAAGAGAATAATCTCTATATAATGTCCTCACGTTCCACGTTCCTGCAGAGAGAAAATGATTAGTAGGATTTTTAAAGAAATTAGGTTTATTGAGATTGGTAGGGCCAACAATATCAAACAGCCCCCTGATCGCAGGCATGGGGCAAAGACCCGTTCCTCCTCCGCTAAAGGCTGAAGTCACCGATGCTGGTAGGAACTTCAGGCACCACCTTTTCAAGTGGACTTTTTCAAGAGCCACATGGCCTGCCTGAGACGCATTACTCCAGTTTAGGCTTGACGATGCCCAACTAGCAAAGTAAGGTTCAGGTACCTGCGATGGCCTCTGATTAGGATTATCCACCAGCTGATATAAGGTATCCCATGCCTCTGTTCACTTAGAGCTGGCAACCCAGAAGCAAACAGAAAACACAGCGGCAGACTCTCCCTCAACAGAGGCCCACCAGTGCAGCAAGCCCAGGATCCATAATCAAACTGAAATCCATAAACAAGTCCAGTCTGGTAGGTATAAATGGTCAGCACCAGGACCCTGTGAAGTTGACCACTCCTCAGCAGGGTTGAAAAAAAGAAAAAAGTGGCCATAGATGACCAGATCAGCAGGCCATACTGAACTGGCAGCCCTCCCCTTCCGTTCCCTTCCAAAAGAGAATATCTCTTTTGAAAGGTACTAACGGCCTGCACCACGAGAAGGCGGGGTCGGACATTAGGTGCTAGACCTGGCCGGTTCTGTGCATCATCATTAGGGATTGGTACACAGCTCTCCTTCCAGTTTACACCTAGCTACCATTTACAGGCCCAAGTTATATATTCCTTGTCAATAATAATTCCTATCTTTAAAGGTGAAAAAAAGTGAATAACTCCCCTTGAATATTAAACTGTTTTTATGCATATGATTATCTAGTGACAAAAAAAATGGGTTGTTAAACATAGATGATAATCACAGCGTTACCTGTTGCTCATTTGGCATTGATAAATCAATAAATATTTTAGCGGGGTGGGCTAAATGGCCAGACCACAAGAACTCCGAAAGCTCAGAGAAAGTTGGGGGAGGGGGCCCACTGGACAGCCATTGGGAGCAGATGGTAACCTCCCATCAAGGCCATCCAGCATGTTCTTTAATGTGCACAGGGTATGGCTCTTTTGCAAACATGGCCAAAGCCTAACATCCCATCTGACTAGGATTACCAGATGCCAGTGTCCTAAAAGGAGGACAAAAAAGGCTACAAATGGATGATATAGGAAATCAATAAAGCTGAAATGAAGGGCAAAGGTGGACATGCTTTCAATTTGTGAAATAATATTTTTCCTACCAAGTTTTGTGTCATATACTAACTAACAGAAGATTCAGAAAAAGGCATAATACTTGTTAAATATACTTTGAAATATATGAAGTGCTGTTTTTTTTCATACTTGATAAGGAATTAAGAATTGTTTTGCCTTAAGTGGCATAATGGTTAGTAATTATCTGCTGTTGCAGGAGGCAAACTTTCTGTTTCTTTGAACTCTGACTGAGGTAGTGGTCAGCAAGGATTTCAGTTTTGGTAAGGCATGCAGTTATATGAGAAGGCTCCTACAAACTAGGAGTGGGGCGGGGGTGGCTCAGTCGGTAATGCACCAGGCTCGTAATCTGTAGTTCCCAGGTTCGAGTCCCAGCTGGGTCAGCGTTGATATTTATCTCTGCAAAATTCCCCGCCCTGCCCACAGTCAGTAGGGGACACCTATGGGCTTGGAAAGGCCGCCATCCGTCAGATGGGACGTTTAGCCGTGGCACCGTGTGCAGGAGAGCCATACCCTGTGCACGTTAAAGAACACACTGGATGGCCTTGACGAGAGAGTACCATCTGTCTCCCAACAGCTGTTCCAGTGGGTCTCCTCCCCCAACCTTCTCTGAGCCCTCGGGGTCTTTGTGACCTGGCCATTTAGCCCATGCTGTGCAAAAAAGTGCCGCTCAGAGGTAAAACAACCCAACCCAACAAACTAGGAGTAGTCCTAATTCCTTCACTATCTTTTCTGTTGCAAAAAAGAAAACTGCTCTTACCTTTCATAGCTCTATCTATACATGGGTGGATGCAAAATTTTTTGCCATTTGATAGTGCATGCTTTCTTCAATCTGGCATGTAAATTGCATGTATTGAGATTACAGAAAATAGTAACTTTTACAACATTAACAGAATTGATTTAGCATTCATGATTTGCATTTGCAGTAAATTATTTTGCAGTTAACAGTAAATTATGTTATAGTCATGTGTTCAAGAAATTTGAAAAAGGAAAGGGCAAAAAAGTGCTTTAATTTTAGTGTGAAACATGTTATGAGTGTATGCAAAAGGAGGACATTTTATGATATTTTCAAATTCTGGGAGGACATATGGTAACCCCACATCTGACAGGCAAAAGACTTTTACAAGCAAAAGGATTACAGAGAGCTTAATAACGTGTAATAAACAATAAAGCTGAAACTTTCTGTTTCTTTGAACCTTTTTTCTGTTTCTTTGAATATCAATTAGCTACTGATAAGAAAGTTAAAAAGGATCAATTAGCTACTGATAAGAATCTTTGGCTTGATGGCTTGGCTGACAAAGCTGAGGAAGCAGTTAGGCAGAACAACAGCAGAGAGCTGTACCAGATAGTAAAGTTTTATGGGGTAGAAAACGGACAGACATACAAGGATTGAGGATAAACAAGGTAAGGTTATAGAAGGTGAGGATTCTGTCATGGCTAGATGGGCTGAACATTTCAGTGATGTTCTAAACAATGTGGTTAGTTCTACTCCCATTGTTTGTAATGATGATAGATGCATTGGTGGCTTTAATGTTAGCCCTATAACACAATCTGAAGTTATTTTGGCTATTTCTAAACTTAAACTTCATAAATCCCCAGAGGTAGATGAAATTACTACAGAAATGCTTAGAGCGGAGAATATTTCGATTACCACTTAGATGACTGAAATTTTGAATATCTTTTATGATAAAGGCATGGTTCCTAAAGATTTTACCAGAACTATTATTATCCCTATTTTCAAAAAACGTGATAGTAGTTCTTGTGATAACTATAGGGATATCAGGCTACACTCTGTTCCAGGTAAACTTCTTTCCATTATTGTGCTTAATAGAATTAAGAATCTGGTTGACAGTCACTTGCGTGATGAGCAATGTGGGTTCATAAATGATAGGGGATGTGTGGATCAGATATTTTCACTTAGGCAGATTCTTGAGAAATGTTTAGAGTTTCAGAAACCTTTGGTTGCTAGCTTTGTTGATTTCAAAAACGGCTTTCGACTCTCTTGATCGACATAATTTGTGGTTGATTGTGAGATCATATGGTATACCAGACAAGTTAGTTAACAAAATGGGGGCAGGGGTGGCTCAGTCAGTAGCGCGTCAGGCTTGTAATCTGTAGTTCACAGGTTCGAGTCCCAGCTTGGTCAGCATTGGGATTTATCTCCGCAAAATTACCCGCCCTGCCCACAGTCAGTAGGGGACACCGATGGGCTTGGAAAGGCTGCCGTCCGTCGGATAGAACGTTAAGCCGTGGCTTTGTGCAGTAGAGCCATACTCTGTGCACGTTAAAGAACATGCTGGATGGCCTTCATGGGAGGCTACCATCTGTCTCCCAACAGCTGTTTCAGTGGGTCCCCTCCCCAACCTTCTCTGAGCCTTCAGAGTCCATGTGACCTGGCCATTTAGCCCATTGTGTGCAAAAAAGTGCCGCTCAGAGGTAAAACAACCCAAGTTAACATAATGAAAGCTCTCTATAATAACACTGAGTCGTGTGTGAGAGTTGGTAAGGCTTGTAGCAATTGCTTTAGCATTACTTCTGGTGTTGGACAAGGGTGCATTTTGTCTCCTTTTCCCTTTTGCTTGGTTATTAATTATATTATGTGAAATTCGCTTTAAGGAAAAGATTTTGACCTTAAATTGACTGGAGTTACGAAAATTTCTGATTTAGATTATGCTGATGATTTAGCCCTTTTGGCAAATGATGTTGATGAGATGAACTCTTTCTTTTGAGCTGTTGATGAGATTGGTAGTAGAGTAGGTTTGGTTATAAACAGAGAGAAAACTAAAGTGATGAAAATTGGTCAGGCAGGTTGTGATTCAGTTCATCTGAATGGTTGCAGTCTTGAGCAGGTGTCACAATTTAATTACCTTGGGAGCTATGTAACAGATACTGGTGATATGCGGCATGAGATTAACAGACGAATAGGGATTGCTGCTGGGACTTTTAAGAATCTATGGAGATTGTGGAGAAATAGGTGTATACACCTGAAGACTAAAATTAGACTGTATAATAGTTTGGTTCTTTCTAGGGTTAGTTATGGTAGTGAAACCTGGACGCTGTGTAAACAAGATAATAGGAAACTAGATGCTTTGTTTCTAGATGCTTATGTAGTATCTTGGGTATTAGGTGATTTAACTTTGTAACTAATGATGAGGTTAGGCAAAGGAGTCTGCAACCTCCTTTAAGCAGCATATTGTGCAGAGAGAGACTCCGCTGGTTTGGCCATGTTACCCTTATGGATAATTATAGATTGGTGAATAAGGTTATGAACAGTATGTCTAGAGGTCTCAGAAGGAGGGGGAGACCTAGGATGTGGTGGACAGACAATGTCAAACAGGGCCTTGTTAGAATTGGTATGCATTGGCCAAACATTAATAGACATTGCTATTGACTCAATTTTAACCTTTGCACTAATATTAAAATCCCTGTTCTTCCTAACCAGCTTAGATTGAAACATGGAAGTGCATATAATATGTGAGTGATTCCTAGCACATGAGTACAAGCAATGTGTTATGATGTTGGGTAACTCCCAGCAAATGAGTATGAAAGTTAACATTATTATAGACAGGATGCACACAAACTTAAATATATGATATTTTCCATTCAAACTGAAGCCTATCAATCTAAACTCAGATATTACATGTTGTTCATAGTTTATACTACTATACCAGCATCAATCAAATCCTAGATTAGCTATGGTAAGAAAGAAGTGAAGTAAAATAAATAGTGTGTGTCACCTGCCAATGAATATAAAGGTAAAGTTCCATGGGCAAGAGACTTGTGCAGGATGAATGCAAAGAGTAAAGCAAAACGTTCTTAATATTTCTCTTTTATGCTTTCGGATAAACTTAAGTGAAGAGTATTCTGTGATTTCAGGTACACTTTTAAAAAACCGCAGTTGTTTCCAACTACCTGCTACTTAAATCAGGATTTTTGTAATATAGTGTGACAAAAAGCAAGTACAGAAATAAACTGGATGCATATCTCATATTGCAATAATCACCCATTATACCAAAATTTTAAGCTCGTCGAAACAACCCTATCCTTTGTCATTGAGAAATCAACATACTGCAAATTTTATTGTATATTTTATAATTTTTTTATGTTTTATTATTTATTTATATATATATATATTTTATTTTTCATTGTTTTATTTTTTTGTGCAGATACATATTCATGCTTATATAACCAATTGCACAAATATTTGGGGTTCTGTGCCTGAAAAAGTTAAAAAGCACTGCCATTCAGAAAATTTGGTCGATAGAAAGCACATGATAAAAAGAAAAGTATACTTCTCTGAGTCTTGAACCCAGGTCCCTTTGATCAGTAGCCAAGCGTGCTAACTACTCAGCTATTGGGATGGCTCTCTGTGTATCTTATTCACTATTTTATTACGTGTTGCACCGTACATCTAAATCAATTACAAGATATATAAACTTGTCTGTGATTTAAAATCCATTTTTTCCAAATGTAGAAGTGATTTGTCAAAGAAGTAGTATTGAACAAAATTGATTAGATTGAGATGTAAATGATTAAGTTGGATTGGGTTGTTTTACCTCTGAGTGGCACTTTTTTTGCACACCATGGGCTAAATGGCCAGGTCACAAGGACCCCAAAGGCTCAGAGAAGGTTGGGGGAGGGGATCCACTGGAACAGCTGTTGAGAGACATGGAAGCCTCCTGTCCAAGGCCATCCAATGTGTTCTTTAACGTGCACAGGGTATGGCTCTCTCACACACAGGGCCATGGCTTAACGTCCCATCCAACGGACGATGGCCTTTCCAAGCCCATCGGTGTCCCCTACTGACCGTGGGCTGGGCAGGGAGTTTTGCAGAGATAAGTCTCAACACTGGCCCAGCTGGGACTTGAACTGTAAATGATTAAGAAACACCTTTAAACACTGATATAAAATTGTATACAATGTAGATCAATTTCTTGTATGCAAAAGTGCAGTGCAAAAATCAATGAAGATTATTGGCAAAAGTCCAATTTAATGTTATTGGAGATGCACTTACAGTTCTAAATAGTAGAATATAAAGAGTATGTCCTTGATGAGCAAACTTGATGATATTGTTGTGAAATGTCAAAAAATAGCATCATGATTGTATCATGCACAATTTTAAGAACAAGACTGGTGAGAATCACATCATAAAAAAACAAAATAGTACAAATATATATCGTGCACAAGATACAAAGTATCTGGTTTTGAATGCACTATACATTCTTCATCAGAAAATTGGTGGTCAGTTCTCCATCAGATTCTGTTATGAGAAGGTTTATTTGAAAAACATTGAAGTATATGTATGATATATCTGTAAATAGTAGCTAGGTAGTCACTGGAAGGAGAGCTATGCACCAATCCCCTATGATGATGCATAGAACCGGCCAGGCCTAGCACCTAATGCACCGACTCCGCCTTCTCGTGGTGCAGACCATTAGTATCTTTCAAAAGAGATACTCTCTTGTGAAAGTGAATGGAAGGGGAGGGCTGCCAGATTAGTTTGGCCTACTGATCTGGACAACTTTGTCTACTTTTCTTTTTTTTTCTACCCTGCTGAGGAGTGGTCAACCACACAGGGTCCTGGTGCTGACCATATAAACCAACTGGACTGGACTGAATTAAGGCTCTGAGCTTGATTATGGATCCTGAATTTTCTGCAATAGGTGGCTTCTGTGGAAGGAAAATTTTGCTCTGTGTTTTCTGTTTGTGGGTTGATAGCCCCAAGTGAATAGATTAACAGGATACATTTATCAGCTAGTGGATAATCGTGAGCAGAGGTCATCGTAGACACCTGAACTCTTTGCTTCTACTGGCATCGTGAAATTCTACATTGAAGGAAGTCTTCCAGTGTAGATGGCTTCAGCCTTTAGTGGTGGGGGAACGGGTCTTTGCCCCATATCTGCGATTAGGGGGATGTTTGATATTGTCGACATTCCCTCTCTCAATGTACTACATAGTTTCTTTAAACATCCCACTAACCATTTTCTCTCCATAGGTAGTTGGAATGTGAGGACTCTGCACAGAGCTTTTTCTCTTGATGTCCTCACACAAGAATTCCACCGTTATAATTTAGATATTCTCGACTTGCAAGAGACCAGATGGACAGATAAAGGTCTGATTCTTAAAAATAATCTTAAATTTCTCTTTTCAGGGAGGAACAATAATAAACATCACCAAGGTGTGGGTCTGCTTCTCAGCAGACATGCTAGTGATGCTCTTCTAGGATATGAGTGCATTAACGAAAGGTTTCTTACAGGAAAATTTCAGACAAGCGTTAAAGACTTGAATGTTATCTGCTGTTATGCCCCCACTGAGGATGAGAAGGATAGGTTTTACGGACAACTTCAGGATATTTTGAATTCTGTCAAGAAAGGAGATAATACCCTTGTTCTTGGTAACTTCAATGCCAAAGTTGGTACTGACTCTGACCTTTGGGGAGGAGTAATAGGCCCTTTTGGTATTGGTAGCTGCAATGGCAATGGGCAACGTCTCCTACAGGTAAGTAAACTCAGTGGTTTCAGAATAACTAACACTTATTACAAACATGACGACATACATAAGTACATACGGGTTTCACCTGATGGACTGCATAAGAATATGATTGATTATATATTAATTAACAGCAAATGGGCTAATTCTGTTAGGAATACCAGGTCATATAGGGGAGCTGAAATTGGATCTGACCATTATCTTGTTAAAAGTGTCTTGCAGCTTAAACTTAAAAAGTGTTGTGCTAGGGTTAAATATTTTACCTTTAATACTGAAGCTCTAAAAGACCCAGTTATAGCCAAAGCTTGCCATTATAGGTTGCTTAGTCATTATGACAGTCGTGGTTTGCTTATTACTGAAGTTGAGGAAGAATGGGACCATTTTAAACAGGCTTTTATGGAAACTAACAGTACTCTTTTAGGGAAAAAGGAGCAGAGGATGTAGTGTGATGCCCCCTCATTCACTTTTACTTTACCTTAACCAGTTTTGCTTAATTTATGTTATATTTATCATTTTGGGGATTTTTATTTTTTATTTTTTGGCATCACAGTGCTATGCACAACTCCGAACTTCCGACTGTCATCCGCTAAAGCGGATGCACAAGCCCTCTCTTGCGTCATAGCCGCCTCTTGCGTCATAGCTTGTGTCACTCGTCAATTTATGCAAATGTCTTTCCCGGTGTGCAACATGACCGATGACATGTTGTCACAGTTAGTAGACAGTTAGTCAGGCAGAAGAGAGTGTGGTAGTAAGTACGGAGGAGCACAGTTAGTGCAGTGTGTGTAGTCAAAGTTGAGAAATGACGTATCTTCTTCATTGAAGTTTTGGTGAGTGTTTTTTGGAAATGAATTTGTTTGTTATTTAAACCTTTTGAGTCTTTACTAATTTTTTCTCTTGAGCAATGTTAATTGTTTGATTAGAATTTATCTTTACATTTTGACAATCATTAATATTTTTTGAATTCTTACTCATTAACGCTCGCTGGTATTTTGAACCCTAATTTAACTTTATTTTTTTGGCAATTTGTTAATTATTGCCTGGCGCCCAACTCAACACTCCGGAGCATAAAAATAATTGGATCAGACAAAGGGTCCAGACTTTAAAAGTAGTTCATTTTCTTTGGCCCGTTACAGCAGAATTATTTGAGTGATAAGGCACTTGAGCTTATTTCAGAAAGAAAAAACTGCAGGAATGTCCTTAATCAATACCCTACTAGTCCTAATAGAAAGCATTACAGAGAGCTTAATAAATGTGTAAAGGATCTGTTAGCTGCTGATAAGAATCTTTGGCTTGATGGATTGGCTGACAAAGCTGAGGAAGCAGTTAGACAACACAACAGCAGAGAGCTGTACCAGATAGTTAATGTTTTGTGTGGTAGAAAACGGACCGGTACACAGGGATTGAAGGATAAACATGTTTAGTTATAGAAGGTGAGGATTCTGTCATGGCTAGGTGGGTGTGCATTTCAGTGATGTTCTAAACAATGTGGTTAGTTCTACTCCCATTGTTTGCAATGATGATATAGATGCATTGGTGGCTTTAATGTTGGCCTTATAACACAATCTGACGCTATTTTGGCTATTTCTAAACTTAAACTTCATAAATACCAGGGGTAGATGAAATTACTAGAGAAATGCTTACAACTGGGAATGTTTCTGTTACCACTTGGATGACTGAAATTTTGAATATCTTTTATGATAAAGGCATGGTTCCTAAGGATTTTGCCAGAGCTATTATTATCCCTATTTTCAAAAAAGGTGATTGTAGTTCTTGTGATAACTATAGGGGTATCAGCCTACTCTCTGTTCCAGGTAAAGTTCTTTGCATGATTGTGCTTAATAGAATTAAGAATCTGGTTCACAGGCAATTGGGTGATGAGCAATGTGGATTCAAAAGTGGTAGGGGATGTGTAGATCAGATATTTTCACTTAGGCAGATTCTTGAGAAATGTTTAGAGCTTTGTTGATTTCAAAAATGCTTTCGACTCTGTTGATTGTCATAATTTGTGGTTGATTGTGAGATCATATGGTATACCAGACAAGTTAGTTACCATAATGAAAGCTCTCTATAATAACACTGAGAGTTGGTAAGGCTTGTAGCAACTGGTTTAGCATTACTTCTGGTGTTCTACAAGGGTGAATTTTGTCTCCTTATCTCATTAGTTTGGTTATTGATTATGTTATGCAAAATTCACTTCGAGGAAAAGATTTTGGCCTTAAATGGGCTGGAGTTACGAAAATTTCTGATTTAGATTATGCTGATGATTTAGCCCTTTTGGCAAATGTTGTTGATGAGATGAACTCTTTCATTCGAGCTGTTGATGAGATTGGTAGTAGAGTAGGTTTGGTTATAAACAGAGAGAAAACTAAAGTGATGAAAATTGGTCAGGCAGGTTGTGATTTAGTTAATCTGAATGGTTGCAGTCTTAAGCAGGTGTCACAGTTTAATTACCTTGGGAGCTGTGTAACAGATACTGGTGATATGCGGCATGAGATTAACAGATGATTAGGGATTGCTGCTGGGACTTTTAATAATCTATGGAGATTGTGGAGAAATAGGTGTATACACCTGAAGACTAAAATTAGACTGTATAATAGTTTGGTTCTTTCTAGGGTTAGTTATGGTGGTGAAACTTGGATGCTGTGTAAACAAGATAACAGGAAACTAGATGCTTTTGATTCTAGATGCTTACACAGTATCTTGGGCATTAGATGGTTTTGATTCTAGATGCTTGCGCAGTATCTTGGGCATTAGATGGTTTTGATTCTAGATGCTTACGCAGTATCTTGGGCATTAGATGGTTTTGATTCTAGATGCCTAAGCAGTATCTTGGGCATTAGATGGTCCAACTTTGTAAGTAACAATGAGGTTAGGCAAAGGACTCGGCAACCTCCTTTAAGCAGCATATTGTGCAGAGAGAGGCGCCATTGGTTTGGCCATATTACCCGTATGGATAATTATAGATTGGCGAATAGGATTATGAACAGTGTGCCTAAAGACTTCTGAAAGAGGGGGAGACCAAGGATGTGGTGGGCAGACAATGTGAAACAGGACCTTATTAGAATTGGTGTGCAGTGGCCAGATGCAGCAGATGTAGCTCAGGGCAGACTTGCTTGGAGAACTAAATTGCACGGTCTGGTTGGACCTCCATAGCCCATGGCTGCTTGATGATGATGATGATATCATAAATCATTATTTAGTTGCATGTGTTTGATGTGTCATTATTGAGAGGATAAATAGGTAACTGCACCACGTATCTATTGTAGCTTGTTGTGATAAAATTGGTGTATTTGTTGTTGATCAAAATATTGGGATTAGGGTAGTCCTTTAATAGCAGTTTCCAAGCAGCAGGTAAAGTTGGTAAGTCATCATTGCAGCAGAATTCTTGGTTGGTATAGTTAATTAATTTTTTGCTGTGTGGAAGTTTAAAGTTTAAATTGAGAATCCAGACTGGCAATGATTGTAGCTTCTTCAAAGATGGGAGTTGTGCTATGGTTGATAACAATGTTGGATAAAACTGTTGCTGGTATTTTTTTCTTCGTATCATATTTATGTTCTTTAATTCTTTCTTGTAAGTTTCTTGAGGTCATGCTGATGTATCCATCAAGTTTGTTCATCAAGGGCATGCTTTTCATTTTCTACTATTCAGAACTGTAAGTGCCTCTAATATCGTTAAATATGACCTTGTCAAATAATCTTCATCTCATTGATTTTTGTACCGCACTTTTGCATACAAGAAATTGATCTATGTTGTATACAATTTTATATCAGTGTTTGAAGGTGTTTCTTAATCATTTACATCTCTTTTATATACACACTGAGATTTTCAACTGTCAACTGTCAACTATTGTATATGTCTATATCAAAAGTGTTGTTTTAAACTGGAGGAGCACTAACCTGGTGCAAATAATTAATCACTTTTTAGATAGGAGCATGCTATTCCTTAAATTTTTTGTTATGCATTGCATATTATTAGCATTTTTTTGTATATGCCCATCAAAATAATTTCTTGTGCCATAGGTTGCTGATTCTTGTTTATAAATAAAAAAAATCATAATTTTATAATTGATGTTTGTTAAAAAAAAAAGACTTTTTTAGATATTAATGTAGTTTTTCCTTTCATGTTATTGATTTCTGTTTATTCCACAGTTGTGTAAATTTTTATTTGTTCTTGTTGCAAAATTTTGGTTGTTATTTCTTTTTTTAGATATTTCATGGATATTATCATTTTTTTTTTCATAACATGTTACTAGTTTATTGAAAACATTTAACGATTTTGGTTGTTGGTTAATTATATTACCTAAAGTGAAACTTCTTTAATATGATCATTGTTCCAAAGAAAAATAATCATTAAGAAGGGATGGTCATTAATGTATTTCTGTTAACCTTTTAGATGTAAAATAATAGTACAATACAAAGCACAGAAGGCTTAAATTCATCATTGTAATTAATGGAGGTGCATAATAATTCATATAATCAAAGATATTTGTATTATTTTCTAATATTGTTATTTTTAGTTCCCCTAGTGTAATATTTGCTTCAAGCATTTTTTTAGAACAGATATTTTGTTGATTTATGTTAGTCTTTTAGATACTATAATAATATCACAATTATTTTAGCTACTACTTGAACCAGAAAAGGATGCTCTTTTTGAACTGATGAGGGAAAAACCACCACACTTATTAAACATTGATATTGAAGATATAGATGAAGCCGCCTGTATAAGTAAGAGAAAAATATTTTTATCCTTTATACACAAAGAATTTACAAAACCAATATTGTATGTATCTAACTCTTTTAGTAACCATAAGGACCTAAATGGCTGATAAAAAGCAACAAAGGTAAGAGCTTAGCACTATTCAGATGAGTTCAAGTCATTGTTGATGTGATTGGTAAAGGGTTAATTATAAATAAAAAATAAATAAATACCCCCTCAAGCAGCTGCTTGCCACAGAGGTCTGACAGGAGCCTGTCAGTTTATATGCCATAGTAGAAGGTCTGAGAGAATGGCAGGACCTCAGCAGAAAAACCACACACACATCCATGCCTTACCCGGGGCTTGAACCCAGTACATAGATTTATTTAAAAGTCGTTATTTCAGAACAGCTGTCCTATCCCATATCACATATATTTAATGCTCTGTGGTTATCTAAGTGGCGAGCATTTTTTGTCTGCAGAGGAAAGGAATAGGATTAAATTATAGATAATGAACTGATGTTTAAAGCGGCTTTCAGGAGTGTTGCCCCCTTCGGTGTGAGTGCCTGTACACGGTGAGGGGGACCACCTGTGAAGGTTCCGCTGACTCGGTTACCTTCACAGGGTCCTAAATGCTCGCCCGCGTGTTTGCCGTGCGCCTGTCTGTCGTGGGGCTGGGCAGCGGATTCCGGAGCCTCTGCTATACACTGCTTTGGCCTCTGCTTCCGGTAAACGGGAGCTCCTGGGGTGGCCCCCCCAGGAGCAATCGGCTGGTGGGCAGGTCCTGCTAGGGTCAATCGTGCATAGTGGTGAGTAACCTTGCCCACAGTCCGGGTACAGGTTTGCAAGTTTCCTCACAGATTATTTTCCTTTTGTCATTATCCTTTCTTTGTGAGGCCAGTTTGGCCAGTCACAATTTTCTTATTTTATGCTTTGTTTCATTTGTGTAAAACGTTTTTGTTCTGCACATTTCTCTTTTTATTTTCCTTCTATTTATTTGTGAGAGCTTGACTCACTGTCTGTGTGGGTATAGTGCCTGCGTAGCCCTGGCGCCCGACTGGGCGTGCCCTTGTTGAGCTCCGTGGAGGGTGGGGACAGTAGGCACTGAACCACACAAAACAAAAAATGAGAGAGAATGAAGAAATTAATGCGATCACTGCCAACAAGAGGGCTCAACATGAGCCCCTGTCTTCACCGTCTTTGTTATCACCACCGTCGTCTTCTTTGTCTGTGTCTTCGTTCCCAAAGTTCCTGATCATCCACTCCACAGGTGGTCAGGTACTTGGGAACATGTCCCCTTTTTTCGTAGGTCAGGTACTTGGGAACAACTTTGGAACACCCAGTTCTTACTAAGATCCACCAGCAGCTACATCGTCTGGCAGCCACCACTACCATCCATTTCTGTTGGGTGCCCGGCCATGTCGGTATCAGGGGCAATGACTTGGCAAACGCTGCTGCCAAGTCAGCCACGCCCCTGTCCGACTCTCCGTTGCCGGTTCCCTATCTGGATTTCCGGCAGCGTTTTACCATCGAGCTCCGGGCACAGTGGCAGAGATCTTGGTCAGAACAGCTTAACAACAAGCTCTTTGAGATCAAACCTATCATCAAACCATGGCAGTCTTGTTATCGCAGGAATCGCAAGGAGGAAGTTGTACTTGCTCGGCTCTGCTTAGGTCACTCGTTTATTACTCATTCGTTTCTTCTACAGGCGGACGACGTACCTAAGTGCGAGTTTTGTGACACCATTTTAACAATCAAACATATTTTAATTGAATGTTCGTGTTTTAACCTAGAACGTCATTTGTATTTTACTTTTCATTATTTTATGTCTGAGCCACTTACACTCGGACATCTTTTATCTGATACTACCTTTTTATCTCCAATTTTTGCCTTTTTACAGTATACAGGATATTTTACCAGATTATAATTTTATTCATTTGTAATTTATTCAGTCTGACCTAGGTCATTTACACCTGGGCTAGTTTTATCCTTTGTCTTTACTGTATTTATTTATATACACTTTTGTTGTTTTACACCTTTATTTTTGTTTCTGTTTTATATGTATAACTTGTTGGTTTTATTTTTTACCTTTTCCAGCATTTGTCTTTTAATTTTGGTTGAGGGGTATTTGTCTTTTAGCATATTTTTACCTTGTTTGGCGCATTATAGCCTCAGCTGCTCATGCGCCATAAAACTCCAAACAACCAACCAACCAGGAGTGTTGTCTTTATCACAGGTCATATATATGGAGCAATATTCACTTATAGGCCCCTTAAAGATAATGACTAGTGGTGACCTCAAGAAAAGTAACTAAATATTTTGATTGTTACTTAATATTTTTATTTTTAACATTGCTATTTTTAGTTCTTTTAGTGTGATATTTCCTTTTAACATTTTATTTAGCAGAGATATTTTGTTGTATTTATGTTAACCTTGTAGATGTAAAATAATAGTACAATTACTTACACTCCTTCTTGAATCAGAAAATGATATAATGTAGTTTATGTGATCATTTTAATGGTCACTTTGTATATATATATAGTAAGCAGCAAGTTTGTGCTCCACTGCAAACATACCTATTCATGTTGAGTTTTAGGTGTTGTATAAATATACAAAGTGACCATTAAAATGATCACACAAACTACATTATATCATTTTCTGATTCAAGGAAGAGTATAAGTAATTGTACTATTATTATACATCTAAAAGGTTAACATAAATACAACAAAATATCTCTGCTAAATAAAATGTTAAAAGGAAATATCACACTAAGAGAACTAAATAATAGATATTTTATGTAGGTTGACCAGTATACATAATTTTTTTGTTGGCAGAGTCTAATTCATTTTGTCATTGCATACTGCTTAATTATCAGCATTAGAGATGAGTTTGGGCTCAGGTAGGCTTGGGTTTTAATTTAAATTTGTAATTTCTCTTATAACTCTGGAAAAAAATAATGATTTCTTTTGATTATATTTTCACTCTTTTAATCAGTCTTTAGTAATTAAAAACAAGGACCATTCAACTTTTGAAATTTTTAGGTTATTCTCTCTTTTATTATCAAATCACTCAACATTTATACACTACATGACATTGCCCACCCAGAAGGAGTGAGGGAATAGGGGTGAAATGTAGCCCACACATAGCAATACATATTGGCATACCATGATTTAATTTGAAGCCACTTACAGCAGTTAAAAGATGAGATAATGCAGCACAATGTGTCTGCCTCAGTAGGTGGTTACACCGCCATGAACAGCAATACAGGCAGCAATATGGCGTGGCATGGAGTCAATACAGTTGACGGATAACCTTCAACTTTCTGTGTATATATATATTTCAATTACCTTTAATATCCCTTTTTTAGATTACATATGTGAAGATGAAAGGAAATTCGACACATCAGATGATGAGTATGAATTGCTTTTATGATCCAAATACAGAAATTCCTGAGGAATTGCACACCAAACAGCGTTGATTTGCTCCCATAATTCATCAAGATTCTGCACCGGCCGGTGAGAAGATTGCACATGTTGTCCAATGTGGTCTCACAGATTTTCTATTGGGGTTAAAACTGGATATCATGCTGGCCATGGCAATACTTGAATATATTGCAAATATTGTCTGGAGACCCTGGCTGTGTGTACACGGATGTTGTCATGCTGGAAAATAGACTGCTGCATGCCTCTCAGGAACAGTAATAAAACAGACTGCAGAACCACGCTAATGTATCGTGCAGCTGTCAGTGTTCCCATGATGTGGACAAAAGGACTGCTGTCATATCCAATAGTACCTCATACCATTATACCTGGCTGATGGGTCGTGTGCAGTTAAGAACAAAAGCTGGATGTGTCTTCTCAGCAGGTTGTTGCCATACATGAACCCATCGATTGTCATCACCCATACAGAAATGGGATTCATCACTAAGCACAACAGTGTTCCATTCGTGACTCCAGTTCGCACGACTTCAGCACCAAGCCAGACGAGTGCTGCAATGGTTTGTAGTCGACGTAATGATTGTCTAGAGTGCAGGTATGCCTTATGCAACCTTCGGTTTACTGTTCAAGTCGTTATGGGGATGTCCGTGGCTGCTGACACAACCCTGTCGAATATTGCCTGCAATGCTCTGTGGTGACGAACAAACATGTTGAACAATGCACATATCAAGCCATGCTGACGTCTGTTGGATGACACCACTCCCTCTGCGATGCATGCAAGAATCTTCATTTCGCCGCTGTTGCCAACAGCATCCAACAGTTCGTGCATCCCAATGAACATGGGCAGCGACATGACATATTGTCCATCCAGCTTCACATAGGCCTATAATTCTTCCTCTCTCAAAAGCATCCAAATGGCGATAAACCTGCCAATGGTGTGTATTAGGCATTTTCACTCTTCGCTGAACAATTTCCAAGCAGAACCACCTAATCTCAGCCATTCGCAAGACTTAATACCTGCATATACACAATATCATCTCTGTTCCTTCTTACACCTTTTATGTCTTGAGCCACACACGTCATTGGTTCCAGATTATCATCATTTATATACCTCAACTGCGCACACCCGCATTTCTATTTGCATGTTTGTACGACATGTCCCTCTGGGTGGGGCACTTTCAATGTCGAGCAGTGTAGATGCTACTAAAGAATTTTCAGTTTTTATAAATTATTTGTAGAATATTTCATTTAAAACAACATTTATGAGTTTAGTTTTATCATAAAATAATTATAATTTGGATTATAACTCCCCCTCTTCTATTATGACTTGAAATCCATATTTTATGAAGCATTCCTTGAAAATCCGAGACTCAAACACTTCAATGTTAGACACAAACATGAAAACTCCCCATTATAAAATTCTGTTATTTTGAGTAAAGAGATTTAACATTATAAACTATCAGGGAATGTGACTTGGCTGCCAGGAAAAATGCTAAGTTATGGTTCTTAAGAATTTATGCCTCAAAAATGTGGAACAGATGCGATTTTTTATATGGTATTTTTTTTTTAATATTTATAGTTTCTATTTTTAAAATAACCATTTAGAGTTTATTTAAAGTAATCTTTTTTTAGAAGAATATTTGAAAGAACTCTAAATAAGACCATATGACTTTTTTTTTTCATTTCAAACAACAAATTGAATCATATACTAAAAAAATTTTTTTTGTAATTGTAGTGTATAATCTTTATATCTTCTTTTTTATATTTCATTTACCTTCAACTTTCTATGTATATATATATATTCCAATTACCTTTAATATCCTTTTTTTAGATTACATATGTGAAGATGAAAGGAAATTCGACACATCAGATGATGAGTATGAATTGCTTTTATGATCCAAATGCAGAAATTCTGTGTGTAATATTTCATGAAATATATGTATACTGAAGCTGAACTCATTACTATGTGCCTTGTGAATGAACATCGAACTTGATGCTTTTGTAAATGTATAATATTACTGTATAAAGCTAATATAATATAGCTTTATATTTGATCATTGCCTAGTCCCATGGACTAGTTACCATGTGAGATTAAACTTCACAATATATTTAATTTATAATAAATACATGGTATGGAACAAGTTTCTAATTTCAGTCACCAATCTTGTTGAATTGTTTTCTTCTAATGTGCAGAACAGTTCCACAAGTTCAAACAGTGTAATAGACAACATTTGTTTAAAAAAAATTAATACAATGTTTTACTTAATCTTATTCTCTAAAAAGATCAGACGATTAGTTTTTATATTTGTAGTATTGATTTTTTGTAATTAGTAGAATATTTTATTGTCATTTTAATAGAATTAATACAATAACATCTGAGGTTATAATTCATTGTAATGGCTGTTTTAGCTAGATTTTTATTTCTCAACCAATTTTTAGTGTAAAATGAATTCGAAAATATTTTCAAGATATAGTCAACATTTATATCACAGTTTTGTTGACAGTTAAAATATTTTGATTCCTAAAAGTAATCCTGTTACTCTCACACAGATAATCTAGAGTCTACTGTAGTTAAATTTTTTTGAAAGAATGGGGACAAGGTACTTTTCTGATGGAGGGTAGATGAGGTGAATCAAATGTAATGATATTATAGCATCAAAAATTAAAAATTAACATTAATAGAAGATTGAATTTGTAGAATATACACTGTCATTGTAACTGATTTCAGACGCAAATTTTTTGCTTCTTCAAGGCCTTTTATGCAAGCAAACAAAATGTTTCAGCTTATGAAAGTTTAGGTAGAATAAAACTGACTGGAATGCCAGTAAAGGAAAAATGCAACTGCATTTAGGAAAAAGTGCTTTATGAAGGTTCAACTTAAAAGTAAAAATTTCAATGGTCTGCCCTAAACCTAGTGCTGAATATGGGAAATGTTCCTTATTCAAATTATATGATTTTGCCTTTGGTTTAAAATCTCGCCATAATTAAGTTTTAATTTTGGGATATATTTTGTGAGCATATGAATGAAACTTAAAACTAGCAGAGAGAATTTCAGGTCTTTAAATTAATAAAAAATTTAAATTTAAAAAGTAAACAATGTTAAAATGTTCAAATAAACCTGTCTTTACATGCAGCAATGGAAAAAGTTAGCAACTTTTTTAATATACCTGGCTGCTCATATAAGCAGTTATCATTATACATATGAAAAAATAGCTTTTGTGTATGAAATTTTTTCAGTTCAATGTGCATTATTTCAAATTATAATAAAGCTAACTGAAAAGTATAACAGAAGTGCACATTAAATAAATTTTTATGGAAAACAAAACTCAAAATGTTTATTAAAAAATGCTGAATACAATTACATATGAAAGTCAATAAATCGTTAAAAATATGTCCAAATGAGAAAGGAACAAATTTCAATTCAGTAATTCTTTTATATGAGACTTTTAGCCTGGTTTTACCCCATCTTTTGTCTTTGTCTGGCTGTCTGTAGATATTACACTTTTTTAGAGATAAGACCATGTGTAAGGAATCGATGTTTCTTTATTTGTGTTGTCTTTCTGCTGCTCTTCTCTCTGGTGTACTACTATACTGAAAAAGGCTACTAATCAACACATTAAAAAAGGTTTAACAACCCCTATAACTAGCAACTGTTTGAGGGATTTTTTTTTTGGGGGGGGGGATATTTTTGACATGAACAGTTGAGTAGGTATTGATGAAATATCAAGATTTGCATTCTCCAAATCTGAAAGTTTTAATAATGCCCTTTAGTGGTGCAAATTTTTAGACATATATTGCAAACAATCTATGCTAGAGGATACAATTTAAGGGGTTTACACTGACCCAACCACTGGCTTCGATCACTGGTCAAGGGATTTGCCCTTTTAACATCAAGGGAATCAGAAAATACAAATTTTTCATTTTAAGAGATAAACAAGAAATTCATTTTATGTTATATAGGACTCAATGTATCAGTCTACTCAATTGGTTCATAGTGAGAGTTGAATCAATTCAGTTGGCTCACTATATCAACTTAATCAAATATAAAGTATTATTTAAATTTTTCCTAATTATCCATTAGATTAAATTATCACTGTTAAAGAATTTAAAGGTTAGAAGATGGCAACCTTTATTCTCTTTGAAACCAAACACTCCATATTCTGTAAGCAATTTGTATTCTAGTTGTTAAATAGCATGGCAATGTCAAGTTTTCAAATTTCGTTATGACCTATACTACAAGTATGCATGGTGTTATCAAATTAAATGTATAGCAAAATCATATTCAAAATGTTATTTTGCAGAATTATTGTCAAATGGTTGTTTTTAGATCCAATTTTTTAAAAAAATGCAGATTTTGCATTACAATGACTTTTATATATTTATTACATCAGTTTTCTCCTGTGTCATTCTACAAATTTCTTACTTATGTAAATAATAAAAATAAATAAAAATCCCTCAAGCAGCTGCTTGCCAGAGTCTGATATATTGTTATAGTAATTTTTTGTAGTTATTTTGAATCTTACCAACGTTAATGAAAGATATGTTCTCAAGTTTTTGTTTTGTTAATTTATTTTGAAAATTTCATCCTGTAAGCTTTGTAGTACGTAATTTATAATATGTGGGTCAAATAATTGAAAAGGATTTTAGACTGTCGTACTCCTTAATGTATTAGTACTAATAGATGTGTAGTTCATGTAATATAAATCACTTTTATGTAATAATTCCAAACAATTGATATCATATCTATGATATTGCATAGCAGTTAAGGGCAACTAAATTACTTTCTGGATGATCGAAAACTATGAATAAAATAAGCACCAATACATTCCTCTGTTTTTTTAAATAGGGAGTTGATAATTTTCACTATTTTGCATAACAGCTGGTAATCAATAATATATCAATTTTGTGAGTTGTAACATTGAATACTATTGTGAAAAACTTTTTAAAATTGCAAAGTATTATTATTGGAGTGTCAAATGATTTTGCATGCTATTTTATACATTCAACAAGTAGAAGCCAAAAGTAATCAGTTATTTAGATTTACACTAGAAAGTTCAATATGGACTTACTATTGATTACATATGGTGTTTGCTCAGTAATCAAGGAGGGTTACACTGGCCCAAACAGTAACGTTTATTTTTAAAAAAAGATGGTGATAATTTAGGAGCTTAAATTAGACTTTTCCTGGTTTCTCATACAATAACATGCCATTCTTGGACTTGAACCCAGACTCCAGCAGATGCAGTCAGGGACATACCCAGGATTAGCTCCTCCCATGAAACTAAATATTTAATTTAGATGTATTATTGTATATTATGGTAATTTTTTATAATTAGTTTGTTATAAATAAATAAAAAAATAAATACCCCCTCAAGCAGCTGCTTGCCATAGAGGTCTGACAGGAGCCCGTCAGTTTATATGCCATAGTAGAAGGTCTGAGAGGATGGCAGGACCTCAGCAGAAAAACGACACAAACAGCCATGCCTTACCAGGGGCTCAAATCCTGGTCCCTTAGATCAGTAGCCAAGCACACTAACCACTCAGCCATGGGACAGCACCAGTTTGTAATATTAATGTTATATTTTTTTATATGTATTGTTTTGTATTTGGGCACTTTGAGAATTTAGTTTGGGGGAGTGGGGTCTGAAAATAAGACTTAAGTAGGGTTTCCCAAGTACTAAAATATTCCACCAGACAGGAAAGGTTTAAATGATATTCTATATGAAATAAGATTTTATAGTTTTTTTTTAATCTATTTTTAATGCCAGACATAAAAAATTGGGCTAAAATAAAATTATACAAAGATGACTGTTTGGGATTTCAAAGCAAGTAGACAAATTTGAGATTTCATATAAGGTAACTGGATTTTTTTTTTATTTTTTTAGTGGGGGGAGGACCACCTGGGTATGCCACTAGCTGCAGTGTCACCATGAGCCAATGTGATACCACTGCACCACTGAGGTGGTGACTGTTAAACACATTTTAAACTGTATTAAGCTAAAGCCTGAAATAACTGAAGCATTAGAGCACTTCAAAATTTTTTTAGTCACAAAATCAGAAACTTATTACATGTGAATTCTGTCAGATTACCACTGAACTAGGTAGCATTTATGTTTTTTACTGGAATTCCTTTTCTCTGTTCTCTGCTATCAGTTTTGCCTCCTACATCTATTTTTTGTCATTCATTGATAGTCTGAACATGACATGTAGTCCATAATCAGTGAATCAAAATGACCCATATACTTGCAAGTATTCAAATTTTATTACTTTGTAATTTTAAGTACCTTGTTACCTTAATGCAGAAGTAAAACATATATTCAGCATCTGCAGAATATTCAAAGAAATTTATAATAAGATTTGCAGCAGATAAACTTCTTTTTGTCACTTACAGAAGTCTGCTTACAAAATTATTCATCAGTCTTTAACACCAAATATGTAGTGATATAGAATTGCCATAGTTTTGAGCCATAAATTTAAAATTACAGGCAGCTGTTGTTTCATCAAAAATAGTTGTACTCTAGATTTTAATAAATTTAAAATAGCATTTATTTATTTCGAGACAAGCTTTTACCTTTGCCTCGAAATAAATAAATGTTATCTTAAAACTTGTAAATTTTACCCTAGATGAGATGGAAGTTTTTTTTTTTTGTATTATTAAGGAAAAGAAGCATATATACATATACTTGTGAGTCTGATATTTCCCATATGAAAGATTTATTAAGAGAGTGTCTTAGTGTGAACCTTATCATATTTTATTCACTTTTTCAAATGAATTTTGTATTGCTAAATTTTTCTATGATTTAAACTTCTTGATTGATAAATATTCAGATAAATAAATGCATCCCACTCACAAACTAATCATCACACTCCAAAAACTAATTTTTTTTCAGCTATTTCATGAGTCCCATGTCTACATGACATCTGTGATACTTTACTACTGAAATTCATTATGTCATATAATGCTTCTAATCCCACAAAGATGACTTTTACAGACTTGACAGAGTTAAAATTGTTTTCCAAATTTTTTAATTAAGACTGAAAGAGGATAATAAAATAAGGCAAAATGATAAATGGTTTTTGAAAACATTTAATGCCATAGAAAAAGAAATAATAAATTTCTAGGAATCTAGAGAATTATATAAGAGTATTATATAAGATTAATATCTTTATTGCTAGTTAATGCCAAACAAAATATACCAGGCCAAATTAGACAGCAAACTTCTAAAAAATATGCTGCAATTGTCTAGATTCCTTAAAATATTTCCCTTTTTTTAAATATTTTACTTCACATATGTAAGCTATGTAAATCGCATAGAAATTTTGCATTCTGAATAGGGTACAGAATGTATCATTGTTGCATAGTCAGTGATTTCTCTGCAGTTAAAACACCATCTTTAATAGGTTGCTTATTGAATGGAGCCAATTTTTAGCTTTGAAAAGGCAATAATTTTGCAATAACATTATTTTTATTATGGTCATACTTTAGAAACGATAGGGACAAAATCATTCGGCAGAAGAGAATAACCCTGTTTCAGAAAGTATTTTTCTTGCCTTGAAACTGGTGGCAATATTCAATGCCCTTTTCCAATATTTTGAATCTTTTTAATGTAGCCTTTTTCCATGGGTGTTGACAGGGAAAGGGGCAAGAGTGCAGTTGCACCCCCCTCCCCCCCAAAAAAGGGAAAAAAATGTTGAATATCAGATTACCAAAAATTAATGTCACTTTTCTCTTTACAAAATGTAATCTTGATTTTTATTTTTTTTTGTACATTTTGTTTTTGGAAATATATCATTTATTCTTATTTATTAAATATCAAAAAATATTTTTACACTATATTTCAATAAATTTCACCTTTTTTCGTTTTCTTTCCAGGTATCTAGTTGTATTACGATATATGCATGATTACTGTATTTATAACTGAAAATAATGAGTGGCTCGAGCTAAATATTTTTATCTTGAAACATTGTTTTTTTTTCCCTGTCCAGAAAAATTCCTGTTGACACCCATGCCTCTTTTAACTCACTTATGGATTTTTTTAGTTTTTTGCAAATCTGTTCTCAGTAAGCTTTAAAACACCACCTAATTGATACATGATAAGCAGAAGTTCTGTTGAAATTTACATAGAACATCTTAATTATAAGTATGACATTATAGTCTTCCATTTCTGTGTGATTGACTGTGAGAATCATTTATAATTATGCTGGGAATTTAGCAATAATGAAAAGTAGAAAAATGCATTTGAAACATGCACAAATAATCTAGAATCATAATAACTGTATACATGTTTTTTGATTAACTTTTATATTTTATGCATGTTCCTCTACTATTATTAGTATCCAGAAGCATAACCAAGTCAATTTAATGTATTGTCTTTACTAACATTACAATAACTGGCTTCAAAATTTCGTAACATACAGTAGAATAAATATTATTCAGTACATAGGTATACACTGTTATGCTACATATGTTCTGGTGTACTAATTATAGTTAGTAGGCTCTGATTTTGCTGTTATTTTATCAGAGAAGAAACATTATTTGTACACACCAGAGTGCTTCCTCCAAGATGAATACTTAAACAAATATTTGATATTGAAATAAAAGTACTGAGTTATATTGACAATGGATATATATCTTCATGTATTAAATAAGAATATTTTCAAAGTAGCCATACTTTGTAAATATACACTGTATAATTGTGATATATTAAATATAGTATTATAACTATTAAACTATTTAAGCAAAGTACTATTTAAATTGTGTTGAACTAATAATCCCAAAGGCTGTACACAGCTGCTTTGGGTAATCTCAGCCATGGTAAACAAGTGGCAGAAATTTATTATCAACAGATCTATAAGATATTGAAATGCAGAGGGCAAAATGTTATTTGCATATGCCAAAGATAACTGTTCATGTCAGCCTTTGGGACATTATTGTTTTCATGTACTGTATTCGTGCAATTTTTTTAAATTGGTCTTGTTTCTCAAATTTTACATTAAAATGAAATAATGAGCAAATATATGGAGTTTTATTCCTTAACTGTAGTAAACATTTTGCAGTACTATAACATAATAAGTTATATATGCTTTATCATTTTACCTGATGAATAAGTTATCTACATTTCTCTTTTTTAGTGTAGGTAAGGGGTTTTTAATTTTAGCATAAAATATTTTTTTATAATGTCTAAAGTTAAAGAATGGGCCTGCAGCCCACAGATCATTTGGGCTTTATAATGTAAAATTGCTCTGCCAGAAATATTGGTAACTAGTATATTTTTAAGTAACAATGTAAAATAATTTTATTTTCAAACAGCCTAATAATACTCCTATGTTTACTGACAGCACCTAAAAGTGGTATTTTGGTACTAAAGTATTTAGTTTAATAAGATATGCCAATGCATGCTGCTACTTTCATTCTGCAAGGATTTACTGCTCCTATGTGAGTCACAACTCTATGGTAGCACTCAGTATGCCTACCATGGCATAGGGCAATATAAAGAAGGGACACTAAAGATTAGCAAGAATGCTGCCTCTATTGGCATGAAGATTTTCTCAGTTTGTTTTCTAACTCTGTTGATCACATTAGTAGTTTTCATGCTTGTCCACTTGCGAATTTTTAATTTTCATATTCGTAAGCAACACTAATATTCACGGTTATTTTTTAAAATGCATTTGTTGAAAATTTGTGTGTTTACTAAATTAACAAAAAATATAAATGTTAAGCCTCTAATAATTTTAGACAAAATTTCTTTTTATATGCACATTAATTTTTTTTTCATTTATTCAATATTACATATTTTTATTTCAGATATAATCATAAAGATATTAATACAGAAAAATATTTTTGTAATGATAAATTGACAATTCAAAATGCTATATAAAAAGAGCATTTTGTGCTTTTTGTATTCCCACCTAATCCCTCTAGTGTGGCCCGCTTACAAATGTAGTTGCTGACCCATGCATTAGACAAATGGTTTTCCAAGGATATTTTCTCAGGGACACGTTAAGAAAACTAAAAGGCTAAGCATGTATGTACAGACTTGTAAACTATAATAGAAAAATATTTTTATGAGAATGTAAACGCTTTTATTTTCCATTTTCAAGACAATCATCAAATATGCACAGGCCCTATATATGGCCACCATACTTTGTACATTTTTGGTTCAAAGAAAAACTTTTATAATAACGAATGATTTAGATTTTAATATATATTTATGCATTTGCTTCAAAATGTTTTCTTTTTTTGTGGGAATTTTTAATGATAAATATTATTCATACTAATTTAATACAATAGAAATTTTCTGATAGCTGCATCTAAATTGTCTGGTGGGCATACTTGAAAAACACTACACTGGACTATGTAAAGTCTTAAAAATTATATTTTGAAACGAAAAACAAGGCCAGTGAAGACATGTAAATCTATCATGATTACATTTGATGTGGTTCATATTTTTCACTTTTTTTTTTGCTTTTGTGTTTCATTTGTGAACGTAAATTTACATTTTTTTTTTCACTCATTCTCCTTTTAGGATTGGGCATTCAAGTACCCATTGGCTGCTGATCATAAATTAGAATGCCAATGGCAAAAGTTAAAATCTTAAAACTCTAAGTAGTCTTCAATCTAGGTGAACTAAGGAATGATGGAATCTTGTGTTGAATGGACAAGGATTAAATTTATGTAGTTACAGAATATAGTTTATATTAATGTATAATAATTATAATATGTTTTAGTGGGCTTTTAAAGTAAAATTTTCCTTCAGGTATGCTACTTTTAAAGGCTTTAGGCGCCATAGTTCTTTAAATAGCACACGAATAACACTGAAAAATCAAGAAAAGAAAGCTTTGACTGAGATCTTCAGTTTCTCTCCAGTGACATTTTTCTGTAAAAAAGCTTATTTTCAAAGTTAGGGAGCTCTGAATGTCCGGAATGTTTTAATGTTAGTGTACTTCCATATGTTTACCTGAGCTGCCTGGGAAGAACAAGGTTTTTTAATTTCAGTGCAAATGGTTAAAGCACAATTTTATGTTTGGAAAATTGCTAGAATATATTTCAAGAATTACATTTTCATTTTGTTAACATTTAAGAAACACGTGTCCTCAAAATACTGTACTCCTGTTCAAGATATGCATTTTAGCTAATGCTTCACAGAAACATTAAGTATGTGGATTGAGATATGCAGTCTTCGCTCACTTATGATGAATCAATTTAGTGGTCGACTTTTTCTTCATCAAGTTTATATGAGTGATCCCTCACAGATAGGCATTGGTTCAGTGGGTAGTGTACCAGTCTCATAATCTGTAGTTCCCAGGTCCGAGTCCCAACTGTTCCAGCTTTGAGAGATTTATCTCTGCTAAACCCCCATCCTGCCCTCAGCACCGATGGGCTTGAAAAGGCTGTCATCCAATAGGAATAAAGTCATGGCCACGTGTTCAACAGAGCTAATCCCCTTGCATGTTAAAGCATCTGCTGGATGGCATTGATACGAGGCTTCTAGCTCTCCTAGGAGCTGTTTATTTGGTTCCCCACCCAACCTTCTCTGAGATCTGACAATTTTGCCCATTGTGTGCCAAAAATGCTGCTCAAGGATAAAACAACCCAACCCATGAAAACTGTAATTTTCACGATGTTTCTTCGAGCAATGGAAAAATATTTCAACTTCTATGTGTCATATTATGGCTATGCCCAGGATCCTCGATATGGAAATGTCATGGTAACCCAACAACATTTGCAGTGTTTCCAGTGGGAGATATTGGAGTATCCTGTGTAATAATCTTAATTCTGAAACAGCTTTCAACAGTTTCTAGTAATGCATTTTGCATTAAAACCACAGCAGAGCCAATGCCTTTGTTAAAGAGGTGCAATTTGGAAGGATTGTGATTAAAATGAAGTAATGAAACCAGATGAACAGGTAATTCTAATCTGGCAGCCCTCCCCTTCGGTTCCCCAACAGAAGAAACATTACTGTTAGGTACTAACAGCCTGCACCACGAGAAGGCGGGGTAGGACGTTAGGTTGCTAACACAATTTTCTTTATTCTGAATGTTGTCTCCAGCTAAAGGGTAGCAACCATTCGCAGGCCGGGGGCCCTGTAAAGGGCCGTTTTTTATTTTTTTTTTAATTTTCCTTTTATTTTCTTTTATCACTGAGGAAATATACTAGCCACAATCATTGAATGTATTTGTATCCTTATGTACTACTTTTCTTACCACATATCTAATACTTTTGTATTTTATCAATCTGTTTTATCTATTGTCTTTTCTGGATCAAAAAGCCCCTTTTAGTTTAGCATTCATACATAAATTCAAAATCCTTAAACAGCCATAGTATATATAAGTGCAATTCTACTGTGTAATTTAGTTTTACAAACACATCGCTTCTGAGCTGCAACTGCAAACTTTGGCTACTGCAGGTGAGTTCTAGCAAGCCTGAGTGACATTGTTTCCCCAATGTGTTCTAGGTGTTCCCTTTTATGAATTCCTACAGTTTTGTTTCTCAATAATTATTAATAATATATCTCTAGGCAATTATTGTACTTGCATACTTTACATGTTAAAGCAGGACTTCCAACTTGAGTATTTCCAGACTCCTGTTTTCACAGTCTATTAACATTTGTTTTAGTCAGTAATGTAATTTTAGGTTATCTCTTCCCATGAGTCCATTAAATTTGCATTAATTTTTGCATCTGTTCCCTGCGGCTGGAAGAAAGTGGGCAATAGAAATCTGTACTTTTCATGCAACATAGCTGTATTTACTTGTTGCATAATGGATCCGTTCTAAGTACTGTTTGGTATTAAGGCATCAATGCACTTATTAATCATAGAAATGTTGCTAATAAACTGATTCTTTGCCTAATTAATGATCTCTTGAATGAGGATGTTGTGTAGAGGAACTTGACAGGTTTTCATAATGTAAACAATGGCACTTTGTGAGATACATATGGATTTACAGAACAGTTCATTTGCTTCAGTAATCTTGACCTTTTGTTTGAGTCGTTCATATTTAGTTTCGAGTTCTTCATTAGCCAGAGAACCATCATTTCATTAAAGAAGCAGTTTATATTCTGCATGGCTTCGAATTAGCTTACTCAGCTGTTCATTGAGTTTTGTTATCTGTGGCATCTCATCATATGTCTCTGTGTCCTTTGACTTAAATAACAAAAGTAATGCCATTTGTATGTACTCATAGCTTATAGTTACTATATAAGGTGTCCTAAGATAGCCAAATTCAGATTCTGCAAGATAGGTTCTGCTGTATCCAATCACACAAATAACAAAAGTAATGTCATTTGGTAAGTATTCATATTCACTGTATAAGTTATCCTAAGATAGTCAAGTTTGGATTCAGCATTGCAAAAATGATTTACCCATATTAACGTCCTTACACTTAACCTACTGTTGTAAAAAGCTTCAAACATCTGTAGACCTCTCTCCACTTGCTGAGGAATAGCATATTTAGGAATAGCACTTTGTTGAAGAGCAAATATGAAGAAATTGATGCATGCTCTCAATGAATGAAATGGACTATCATATGAAGGAAAATATATTATTCAAATTACTACTAGCATTCATATCACTGAACATCCTATACAATGAGTTGATGAATTCCTAGCCAGAGGCACAGTATTTTTGCAAATTCTTGAGGTGTATTTCACTTCCTGAATTGTTGACATCACCTAATCCAGGTTTAATTATCTGTTGCTGGACTTTTTGAATTAAGGCTTCCAGTCGTCCATATATTGACATCAGTGGTAATTGCATATTTTAAACATTTCTTCAAGATTCATCTTTTGCCATCCTTTACACTCCCCATGAGGGAAGTGGAGGTAATTAGCAAACATTCACGAGTAACACTTGGATATGAGCTGTAATGAAGATACAGTACTGTGCAAATTAGTTGGGACAATAGGAAAATGCAGTAACAAAGACACAACAAAAATATTTATTTTTTTAATAGTGTAGTTAATAGTGAATGTGATCCCCCCCCCCCTAGCTTTAATTACTTCTTTCACCCTCTCAACCATTGATGCCACTAGCTTTCCACATATCTCCTTCACTTCAGGGTCGTGGTACCACACTTTCATGACACTTTCTATCATTTTAGTTTTCGTCGTGCGATCCATCTTAAATATGCGCGCTTTAATAATGGCCCACAAATTTTCAATGGGGTTTATATCGGGTGAATTTCCTGGCCACTCCAATACCTTCAAGTGTTGCTGGGTAAAGATGCTCTTAGCAAGCTTAGAATTGTGGCATGGAGCCAGATCCTGTTGAAATACCCCATCGCCGTTAGGAAACAGCTTCTGCAGTGTTGGGACTATTTTTGCCTCCAGAACGCCTATATACTTTTTGCTGTCTATCATTCCTTCAATGGGGTGAAGCGTCTGTTTCCCAAAAGCTCTGAAACATCCCCAAAACATAACCTTGGGTGGGTGTTTGGGGAATTGCTGGATGTGGCCGGATCGAAGAGGTTCTCCAGGCTTCGCTTGTCCTAACTAATTCGCACAGTGCTGTACTTTCTGATCCAAAGATTTTCATCTTGCAACCTTTATAAAACCTTCTCCATATATTGAAAGCAGTCAGTCCTGTAATAATTTACTTGCTTCTAGCCTGTAGTAGTTCCTTGTGGCATGCAAGAATAGATTTTCATTCAGAAAATCTCGTGGCATGCAAGAATAGATTTCATAGAGTTATGCTTCAAGGAATCGCTTTATATATTCGTCCATATTAACAAAAGAATTAATGATGCTATGAATCACTGCATGGTTTTAACTATCCGCTAGTCACTTTTGATATCCTGCGAAAGAAGGTGGACAATATTTGTCTTTAAGGATTCAATCATATTCCTTTTCCATAAGCCAAGGCCCAGTTCTAGAATCTCCACCATTTGTTCTGCAGCTTGAACATACCCATACTGAATATTAGCTTCACCAAATTTCTGTTTTTTGATGTGCTATGTTTACATAGCACATCAAGAAACAGAAATTTTTTAGATAGTGAATTCTTTTACTATATTCCAGCCAGTAGTTATATACTCCAATATGTCTTTCTTGGGAACACCAGCGATGCTTGTAAAGTAATTTAAAATGTTGATCCAGATATTGTTTGGTTTTATTGATAGAAAATGTTCCCAAGTGGTTCTGCACATGCTATACATAAGGCAGAGATATCAGTGAATTAGCCATTCTGCACAGCACAGGGAACTCTGTAAAGTATGATTACTTTTCTTACAGTCTCTTTAGTCATGTCTCTAACTGAATAAAGTCAACTCATTTAGGCTTGATGGAGACAAGATGGAAGCCCTCCAGAAGTTAGTGAAGAAGTAGGTAAGTAAGTTAGTAAGATTAACTTGGGTGTTTCTTAGTTTAGTTTCTCTTTGTAACAGACACCTCAAGACCGGCTATGAAATTACTTATCTTTTGCTGTATACTGCTACAGATCTTAGGGATTTAAAGACCAGTGTCATGTTTCCTAGTTCTCTACTCTGATGTCTTTGACCTTCTGTTTATGACCATATTCCCTAATCCGTAGTTTTGCATGCATGCCAGCATATCCCTGATCACTTGTGTGATTAATATCTAGATGGTCTAATTAACTTCAGATCTTGAAATGGGAGTCAACATTAAAGTAAGCAATATCTCTGTCCACAATACAGACAATGGGAGTGGAATTATGCAGAGTGTATAGACCATTTCCCTTGACTTAGTAAATTGAACTCCTCTTTGAAAATCTAGGGGAGGGGAAGTTGACCATGACTCCCCCCTTTTGAGAATGCTAGTAAGGATAATGTAGATAAACAAATGATTAAACTTGTGGATATTTCACATATTTTTAATGAATTAAAAAAAAAACTGAAACGAAGGGAAAAATATCATCATCCTCTCGTATCTTGGGAAGCTTCTGTGAATTCTACATTGCAAACGTTTCCAGATTTAAAGTTGTTACCACACAGAGAGAGAAATAGGATAGGGTAAAGTCTGTAGGAATTCGGGAATAAAGTTATAATTTTTGTAGTTGCAGGCATTAGATCGGATCTAGGAGAGGGGGGTGGGCTGTAAGGGAGCCATAAGTTGCCCTTGAGGATGCTCCTAAGAGCCATAGGTATTGGGCGCCAAAAATGATTAAACTTGGTCATACTTCACTCATTTTTCATGAAAATGTTTTTAAATGTCTAAAATGAAGCGGAAAATATTACACACCAATAAAATTCCACCCCTCTCCACACCTTTATCTTTTTTCCGTCTCGATTGCGTCGCTTGCCTTTCCTCTCCCCTTTATTCTTTCTAGATTCGAATCTGGTGTATACTGTTCTGATATGTTTCAAGGTTTGTCATTCAGGTGATAATTTAAAGAGTGTTGAATCATTACTACCATTAAAGATTGCTCTAAGCTGATGCAATTATTGTATTATTTTGAATAGTAATAGCCAGCGCACTACAATACTTCATCTTACTTGATTAATACAAGCTGAATTTATAACATGAGACGCGCGATAGAGTCTAATTCTGGCCGAGTGTAACTTAGCCCGATATTTTTATAGTTCTCAAACTAAATATTAGTCTTAAGTCATAGACTGAAAGTCAGCGTTGAGATTTATCTCCGCAAAATTCCCCACCCTGCCCACGGTCAGTAGGGGACACCGATGGGCTTGGAAAGGCCACCGTCCGTCGGATGGGACGTTAAGCCGTGGCCCCGTGTGCGGGAGAGCCATACCCTGTGCACGTTAAAAAAAACGCTGGATGGCCTTGACGGGAGGCTACCATCTGTCTCCCAACAGCTGTTCCAGTGGGGCCCCTCTCCCAACCTTCTCTGAAACTTCGGGGTCCATGTGACCTGGCCATTTAGCCCATGGTGTGCAAAAAAGTGCCGCTCAGAGGTAAAACAACCCAACCCATCCCATAGACTGAAAAATAGCTTTATCGGAGTTTGAAAACAGGTGAGACCATTTCCCAAATCCCTACGCGAAAATGACAAAATCTCAAAACGTATTGAGGATGTCCAAAAAGTTCTTGACACGTGCCTATAGACTTGCACTCGTTCCTCCGAAGTTAACGAGATAAGACTTGTTCGAAAACTTACCTAAACTTGCCATTAAGTGTTAAAAACAAAGACCGCATCATCATTTCTCTCTTCGCTGGCTGGGCATAAAGTTCGGTCTTCGAAATATGTGCGTTGTTGCTGTGGAGCCTAATAAAGATGGAGGAAAGATTTTCCATTTTCACAAGGATGCAGTTTTGGGACCACGCGAAAAAAAAAATCATATCGATTTATTAGAAGCCTGTTCGTATGCCAGCTTCGAATACCTTCTCGTGCAAGAAGACCGAAGGAGGCCGTGAACGAGAGAATCGTGGCTGCTGTTCGTGAACTCTTTGAGGAAAACCCACACGTCACCGTTCAGGTAATAAGTTTAGATATCAGTGTATCGAATGGCAGTGTGGAAACAATTATACATCAACATTTAAAGTTACGAAAGATGTGACCAAATGATTACCCCACAAATTGACAGAACAGCAAAAAATTTGCTAGAGTCGACTCATTCAAGGAGACGTTGGCAATGTTTGAACCTAGTGGCCCCAAACGGTTATCAGGCATAGTTACAGGTGATGAGACATGTTTTATTACTATACAACTCCCAGAAAGATCGAGAACTAAGTTTCGGTTGTTGAAGATGAACTGCGTCCCCAAATTCTCCAAGACTCGCTCAGAAGACGATGTTCGCAATTTTTTTAACTCCCAAGGAGTGGTAGACGTGTACACCTTACCTGAAAAAAAATGAATATAAATGGTCAATATTACACCAACATTGTTTTTCCCAAAATGGTTAAGGAGATGTAGGAGCATCATCCAATAACAAGCGTGTCAAAGGATTTCCTTCTTCATAAGCATGCCAATGCTCATGAAACCCAACAAGTTACGGCCTTTCCGTTTTTACCACAGTAAAGAATAAAGAAAAGCGAAACGTCACAACAAAGGCTGAAAGTCGGCTGCTTCTGTCGCACTACCACTAACTGCATCTCCATCCCCACACCATCAGATTGCTCAAGCAGCTTGTAAATATTAATCTAAACAATACCACTTTGCCATTAACCACAGTCCTAATGCAAATCACAATTCACTCCTTAATTCCAACTCTCCACAAGACTCGGCATCAACAGAATATTGTGCAACGATTCACTTACTCCTCCAAATATTCTGAAGGAACCATCATCTGGGAAGATTCAGACAAGGTTATCATCATTTTTCAAATGAAGCCTCATCCTAAAAAAAGCTGAAATCTCTTTCGAAGTGCAAACTTACACTATTTTCTTTTCTTCCCCTCAAGTGGCAGTGTTTCGGAGTGTGCACACCCAAAGCGTATCCAAAGGCAAACCATGCTACAAGTTTTATGCTAAAAAACGCACCATTTATCAGACTTTAACAAATCCAAGTCCACCATTGCTGCAAAGACCACGTGCATCACATGAGAAATGCTTCTCCCATACCAAATCCATCCAAGCAAGAAGTCACTTGGCAAAATCGTAATTACGATTCGTGAGTAAGCAGTAACAATAACATTGCACCTTGTACAAAAACAAATGAATGGGGACACAAGAGGCAAAATCAGCAGAACCATCCTCGTTTCAAAACAAATAAGACTGCAGTCTCTGCATAGAAACTTCCAGCAATGATATAACCAAATTCTCAGTTTCATGCAAAACCAATTAAATGTGTCAGTGTTAATCTTTCCACTTTAACGAAGTCAGTTAAGTCTCACCACACAATAACATCACCACTTATGCAAACTACAATTTGAGGCTCAATCCGCTTCACAATGTACTTTTATCACCATATTTTTTTCGTAATCCCAAAACTCATTGTTCAAAACATCCGTGATTCAAAGATGACTATGAAATGTAAATTAACCTAAGTCGACCAAACACATAATCTCATCAAGTTAAATGCGCCTGGAAACTCCAATTCACTTCTCTTATGACCAAAAGCAAAGCTTCGTAATTCTCCTCTGTAATTATAAGTTAAATATAATAAGTAGATATTTGGTTTAGCAGAATCAAATCTGTTTGTGTACTCTGCAGAATACTCAGCAAACGAACTTTGACTCTATCACCTATGTTAAAAAACATTAAAGTATTAAGATGGTACCTCGAAAGAGGATTTAAATCAAATTGCTTTATCACTTATAACTAAAGGAACGTATTTACAATTTATAACTAAAGGAACGTATTTACAACTTATAGCTAAAGGAACATATTTACAACTTACATCTAAATGAACATATTTACAGCTTACATCTAAAGAAAATTAAGAAAAGATAAACATTTTGGAAATGAAACAATTTTAACTCTCTTGAATACGTCACTCACCTCCAACTCCTTTTCTCCGTTTCCGGACTCCAGAGTCGATTTCCTTGATCTTATTCTTCATCTTCTGAGGGGGAGCGCAAGCATCAGAAATACGAGGATTTCGAATCCCGGCGATCAGCACATCATTGGCAAAGGTGTCGCTGCTATCGCCCGAAATCCTAAGTATTTCAAGGCGATGAGTTATCCCCCTCATGTCCTTCTCTTCCTCTGGACTTGCTGGAGGTGATAGATGCTCGATGAGGGACTTCTTCTTTTGCAGCTTCCACATCTCGAATGCGACGTTAATGGTGGCAAATTCGGAAATCACTTCTGATGTAGGAACATCCTCTTCTGTCTTCATTCTCTTCAGGCTTGTAAACCTATTCATGATGCTGAAGAAAAAGAGAAACCAACATAAGTACTTTTGTTCCAGTAGTGAACAAACGTGAATGATTTTTTTGAATTTTTGTTTGAGTAAAAAAAATCTGATTGCAACCACAACTATAAAGGGTATCTAATCTCAACTTCTATATCAATACACTTGCTGAAAGGAATTATTTTCGGTATCTTTTACGTATAAAATAAAACACTTGCAAAATGGGCAGAGGCAAAAACAAGAGAAAAAAGACCTTTTAATATGTCAAAGAGGAATAGCAGAAATGCTATTTTCCGATTTACCAAGGATGGGGGGATAAAGTTTTACTTTAATTATGCTCCCTAAGATGGACGAAAGTACAAAATATTAATGGATGTGTTTTTAGTAATATTGAAGAATCTTAAGATGAATGAATTGACTCCTATCACCTTTCAGTTCTGACTCCAATGCCCCAATGAAATTTTTATTCATTCGTGGTATTAAGCAGTGGACTAGGCTATTGAAAATTATTTGAGATCCATATTAAAGTAAACAAACTAATTTACGAAATTTTGTCTATTAGTTATTATTTTTTGGAGGGTGGGGCGGTTAATTGCCTAGGTTATTTCGCCTTGTTGATCTCCTCTCCTCTAATCAAGTATTCCAGAAAAGCAATTAAAAAATTTAGTACAATAAAAACAAATTTTCCTGATCATCCAAATGGGTTTTTATTTTTACTCTGTTATGCATCAGCTTTACATAGAGGCGTAATTGAATAATTAAACTACGTAATGTGTTTATAGATGTATATTATTTATAAAGACGTTAGCAAGATTTCTTCGATGGAACGATGAAAGCGAAATAAAATGTGTGTTAATCGGTTTTAATTCCATATCTTTTCCTATATTTACGGGTTGTGTTGTTTTGATTCCGAATGGCACTTCTTTGCACACAATGGGTTAAATGATCAGGTCACAAGGACCCCAATGGTTCAGAGAAGGGGACCCATAGAACAGCTGTTAGGAGATAGATGGTTTCCTCCCGTAAGGCCATCCAATGTGTTCTTTAACGTGCACAGGGTATGTGCGCTCTGGCACACGGGCCCAAGGCTTAACGCCCATCCGATGGACGGCTGCGATTCCAAGTCCATTGGTATCCCATTTCTTACCCAAAGCAGGGGGGAAGGTTCAGCGGAGATAAATCTCAACTCTGGCCCAGGTGGGACTCGAATATGTCAACTGCAGATTACGAGGCTGTCGCGCTACCGACTGAGCCAGCCCCCTCCCACTCAGAGAACATCTGAACCAAGGTACAATATCAGAAATATTTTTGGTCACCTGATTACAAGATCATATTCTCAAATAATGCATAAAGGTTTATAAACGATGCTAATATTTAAGCATGAAATTTTTTCATAAATTAATTTATGATATTTTGGTTTTTCTATTTTTATGTGAAGTCTATTTTATTATACATTTCTAGTGCACATTAAATATTTACGATACGTAATTTTGTTCTTAACCACTGAATAAAGGCTTATTAAGGAAAGAGAAAAATCGTGTCTGTTGCGCTGAGTGTAGTAATCAGTTTTTTTTATTAAAGTGTCGGTTACAGATATAATAAATTATAGATGCTCTCTATTTGATCCACTTAAAATAATCACAAGGTCAGAAATAAAGCTCGACTTTTATTTTCGATTAAGAAAATCTATTATATCGGGAACGGACAAATTTCATTGACTATGCAATTATCGGTAACTTCCGATAACATTAAGTATTCTCTGACTATAATCAGGGTCTAAAGTGGGTTGGGTTGGGTTGTTTTACCTCTGAGCGACACTTTTTTTTGCATACCATGTGCTAAATGGCCAAGACACATGGACCCCAAAGGCTCAGAGAAGGTTGGGGAAGGGGACCCACTGGAACAACTGTTGGGAGACAGATGGTAGTCAAGGCCATCCAGTGTGTTCTTTGAAGTGCACAGGGTATGGCTCTCCCACACACGGGGCCACGGCTTAACGTCCCATCCGACGGACGGCGGCCTTTCCAAGCCCATCTGTGTCCCCTACTGACCGTGGGCGGGGCGGGGAAGGATCTAAAGTGCTGAGGAAAGCCATCCATATTGAAAAACATAATAATAGCATAGGTGTAATCTTTCTTTTGAAACACATTTGTCCCAGATTGCTGGGGACTCCATAATTGTTCTCATACGTCTGACACAAATGAGGCAGCCTACCGATGTTAATAATTTAGACATGTAAATTTACATTTGGTTGCAACCAATGGTGTAATCAAGGCCTAAATATTAATTTGTATCCAGCGAACTTAATTTTTCTTTTATTTGGGAGGTGGGGCAAATAATAATACACTATCATCCACGTCATCAACGATTTTCCCTCGACACTTTAACACCTGACAACATCTAAGAAATCTAATTTTATCTTTTTCACTTTAATAAGGAAAGAATCAAAAACGATCTCCAAATTACAAAAAGCGAAGAAATATCCCTCACTCCCACGAAAAGCTACATTACCAATTAACTGAAAGGGTTGAATTAACGATTTTACGAAGTAGAAAATATTTCGTTTCCAAAGGGATGAAGGTCTTTTTCCGCTTCATGTATTTTCGTTGAATTATAAATATTCTGTATTTTATTCATTCTAGGTTAAAATTACTTAATATTTAATCCGAAATTTTATACTGTGCACTAATCTAAATGTCCGTAATGATTATCATAAAATAGGACAGATTCTTTTTTATACCGCGAATTGACATGGCTAGCACCAGGAAGCGAGCTCTCGGCTCGAGGGCAATGCATCTAAAAACAAAAAAAATGTGCATACTAATAAGTTTGAAAAAAAATATATATATATTAATACTCACTCATCGAACTCGATCTGTATTTCAGCAAACTCCTCTTCCGCGTTGATGGCTGCAAAATTAGGCATGATTACAGTAATTTTATATCGCTTGAAAAATTTGTGAACTAGCACGCATGAAAGGTTTCCTAAGAAATGATTCGTATCGTTCTATCGTTCCGAAACGTCATCAGTGACGAAACGACACCTGATTGGTTAGAGTCGAAACCGTTTTCTCCATTGTTCCGTCAGTGTTCTTATAGGTCTACAGGAATGTTTGAACGTGAAAACAGCAGCCTTTCCATTCGGATTATCGAATCTTTCGATGATTAAAAAATCAACGAAGTATTTCCACAGATATGCATATTAAAATTAAGATATGCATATTAAATTACCTTCTCTGAGCCTTCGGGGTCCATGTGACCTGGCCATTTAGCCCATGGAGTTCAAAAAAGTGCCGCTCAGAGATAAAACAACCCAACGCAAATCTATTTTGTCAATAAATTGTATATTATTTCTAATATAAATTGAAATAATTAACTTTACAAAAAGCGGAAAATTATCGAAAACTTTACAATTGATAACTATTGATAAAGGAAGAGATAACGTGTAAACTGTGAAGAAATGACTGAAATATTTTTCCACTTACCATGATAGCCATTTTGGAATAAAGTAAAATTTTGGTTCTCGTGAGCAAAGCGAGTTTCTCGTGACATGGCGTCTGAATCAAAGTCTCGTGCTGTTTGTTTCGGCTGCTTGAGTTGAACTTGCGTTGAAATGAGGAATTTTGAAGTTTATGCTTTTTCAATTATATTCCTGTTATATTTATAAACAAAACGGAACCGTTATCAAGCGAAACATTTCAAGATAACCAAATGTAAAAATTTACCACCACATACTTCCCATTCACTGGTTTAGTTCTTAATATTTAAAATTCTTTAGCAAATTTGTTAAATAGTATATAAACTGTAGTTTAACATTGTGTATACTTTGTCATATTTTTTTTTGCCAGAAAAATAAAATATTTAAAATACAACGGCATAGATACTAAATCATTTACTTAACCCTAAATTACAAATGGCTACCAATAGTGTTTCTACATCCCTAATTTACTGGCTATAGAAATACTATTGGTAGCTTGTGAAATGGAATGAAAATGAATGAAAATGGAAAACGATGCTTCATTTTTTTTATACTTTTTTTTTGGACCTCAGACTTCCCAGAATAGATTGCAGTAGCATTTTCTGGAATCGTTGTTGTCTATTTTCCCTCCTTTATTTTTCTCTGTTTTTATTTCAATAATCCACTTCGAAGAAATTCAGTCCTTTGCGCAGAACTTTCAAGACAGCGGGAAAAGTACGTACAATGGTTATATTGTTATTTATCTTCCTTTTTTAATCTCAGTAACTGCATTTCTGCGAAGAGAATTAAAAAAATAATAAATAATAAATAAATACCACACCAAGCAGCTGCTTGCCACAGAGGTCTGACAGGAGCCTATCAGTTTATATGCCACAGTGGAAGATCTGAGAGGATGGCAGGACCTCAGCAGAAAAACGACACATACATCCATGCCTGCCTTACCCGGGGCATGGATGTTCATGTCGTTTTTCTGCTGAGGTCCTGCCATCCTCTCAGATCTTCTCCTGTGGCATATAAATTGACAGGCTCCTGTCAGACCTCTGTGGCAAGCAGCTGCTTGAGGGGGTATTCATTTATTATTTATTTATTTTTTTTAAATTCTTTTCGCAGAAATGCAGTCAGCTTTCAAGTCAAAAGAAGAAATGAACATACTGAAAGCATTTTCATAGTTTCTTCCTTTGTTGAAAAAGCAAACTTCGCTCGTATACGAAAGAAAAAAATTCAGTCGAAATGAACTCTTTAAAATGTTTGCCACTTGAGAGGGAGAATTTATCTATATATAGAAATAATATATTTGTCAGTCTTTTCATTTAGTTATAATGCAATGTTGGGTCTGAGAAACAAAACAGATTAATTTTTTCTTGTCTCGTTTTCAAAAGAAACGAACCGATGTTGTCTGTCAGTCCGACCGTCTGTGGATTAAATTTTTTTTGTTAATACAGCTAAATTAGAAATTATTTTTTGATGAAATATTCGCACTCTCGGAATCACTCAAAGGTTTAAATTACGCCCTCTAACGGTGGGAAAAGCTTAAACTTGAAAACTCTTCGAATATTCACACGACGTATTTATGATAGAATTTCGAAATTTGATGGTAGAACGTGAAGGCAATGCGGTTTGCTTCACTGCTCCCCAGCAATTGCCTTCCCCCGGTGTTTTTCCCTTTCGAGCTCTTTTTCCAGAGACCCTATTTTAATATCGTTCCTTTTTAATGCCAACTAGATTCCATGGTTCAAAGCGAATCGAAAATAAGTATTATTCACTTCATTAAAAATTTGCATATTTTCTGTAATTAGTGGAAAAAGCATGGCAATGGAATACCTCGGCGAGGATTAATCTGAAATAAAACTGTTAGTGCTGCTCATAATATATGTATAATGACGTGACACATACTTTTTAATGGTGATCGGCAAAACCTTTTTAAACCCTGTATAAATCAAAAGACAAAAAAAAGTGCAGAAATCGCACAATCAAGGAATTATAAATGCATTCGAAAACTATATTAACCGTAGCGACCTCTGGTTTCCTTATCAAGATGAAAAATAGTATTATCATGAAGCATATTAACAAAAACTGATTTTTTTTCTACTCCGCATTATTTTTTTTAATTCATTCGTATCGTATTTGCATTACAATAAATATTCAAAAGTTTTAGGTAAAGAGTAAAAAAAATAAGTACGATTACAAACGTACAAAAACAGTTACGATTTTATAAAGAAATAAAAAAAAATACTTTGTACAAAAACATTGTGCAATTTCCACTCGCCCAGGAATCATGAAAGGACACGGTTACTTGATATACACTACTCGACATAGAAAATAACACACCTTGAAGAATGCGCGAAACGAGACGAAACTTACGACACACGTAGACAAGTAGGTGGAAAAAGTGATTTAATTTCTGAGGGATTACATGAGTGTGATGGATAAGGATACAATATAATGTGACCTGAGTCAGTAAGTCATATGACTGCCATGCTGGACTATACATTTAGCAACGTAGAATGGCAACGAGTGGAAAAGTCCCCGGATGTTGTGCTGAGGTATCGAGGACCATGCGTCGTTGGTTCTACGTCAATTCATCGCGCTCAACTCATCGCAGCATCAGTTCATCGCAGCGTCTATTCATCGCAGCATCAGTTCATCGCAGCGTCTATTCATCGCAGTGTTATCTGGTTTCATTGACTTACTGTATCTGTCGATTGTGTTCAACTGAACCCGAGACAATAATTTAGACTTTGAAAGATTAAACATGCGTCAGAAGAATTTACTTCAGAAATTAATTAAAACCTAAATAACAAGTATTGCTTGAAACCATTTAATAAAATATGCATTTTAAAAGTTTGACTAATATTGAAATAATCATTACGCAATCATTAATGATATTTAAAAAAGTAATTTATTGTTAAATATTCCAGCTTCCGTGTCTCTTTAAATACTGAACGAATATTGTTGAAAATCGAGATTTAAATAGATTTGATTCTGATTTTTAATTTATCATCAGTTACATTTTTCCATTCAATGAATATTTTAGAAGTTATAGAGTTTCGAAGCTAGATTCCCAATTAACACAACATGGGAATTCTCTGTTTCGTTAGGGCAGTTTTTGTTGGCATTTTGGGGAGCGTAGAGAAATAGGCGTATACACCTAAAAGACTAAAATTAGACTATATAATAGTTTCGTTCTTTCTAGGGTTAATTATGGTAGTGAAACTTGGACGCTTTGTAAACAAGATAATCGGAAACTAGGTGCTTTTGATTCTAGATGCTTACGCAATATCTTGGACATTAGGTAGTTCAACTTTGTAACTAATGATGAGGTTAGGCAAAGGAGTCAGCAACCTCCTTTAAGCAGCATATTGTGCAGAGAGAGACTCCGTTGGTTTGGCCATGTTACCGTATGTATAATTATAGATTACTGAATAGGGGTTATGGAAAGTATGCCTAAATGCTTCAAAAAGAGGGGGAAATCTAGGATGCGATGGGCAGATAATGTCAAACAGGACCTTGTTGGAATTGATGTGCAGTAGCCAGATGTAGCAGATGTAACTCAGGACAGACTTGCTTGGAGAACTAAACTGACGGTCTGGTTGGACCTCCGTAGCTTATGTCTGCTTAAGGATGATGATGTTGATGATAGTTTGATTGGTATTAACGAAATATTATATTTCGCATTTTTCAAATACTTAGGTAGTTTTAATATATAGGTATCATGATGGAGTTCCGTTCTGATGAACCCCATCGTAGGTCGAAAAAAACATAAGGCGAAAACGACGACAATGGTAGCAATGTGCGTCAACAACTAAGAGTTACTTCCCCCCTCCCCCAATATCCACATCCGCTTTTGAATTTGGTCCTCTATCCAAGTCACCAATAATGTCTCCATATCATCCATTAGCCCTGCTCTTTTCTTTGTAATAGGAGTCGATTTTATTGATGCTGAACCTTTCACTGCATCACTCATTCGAGTCTTATCTTTGAGTAGGGTGAAGATGGTCGACTGCGGAAGTGTCGAGTGTTAATGCTGATACCGACTTACCGCTTTTATTTTCAGTCTCAGCTCCAAATTAATTGTCCTCCTCTTCGTTTTCTCTCCACGAGCAAGAGGCCGAGTAGTTCGTTTGCTAGCTATGGAGAGGGAAACCGAAAACAAAGTAAAAGCAAAATGCAGCACAAGAAGAACACTGAACAATGACGTTGCCTGGCAGCAGAAAACAGAGTGAGGGCGAATGAGAGTGTTGTCATTTATTAATCAGTTAAGACTTCTATGAAAAAATATGTATAATTTTACTTCATCTGTCTCAAATATTTATAAAGGGACCAATGACATGCATATTTTTAATCTTAGGTAAAAACAAAAAATGTAAATTTTAATGAAACAGAAAAAAAAAGTATTTCTAGCCAGTATGCTGTGAAAATAGCCAAGGTCAGAATATCGTAAGGGCGATACGTATGATCGGAGTATCGTAAGTATAGGACCACCTGTATATGTATTTTTACGCATATGTTTAAAGTTCACTGTATATGGAAACGGCAGAGATGTTACCGAGTTTTTCAAATAATATATATGTATATAACGAAAATCTGAGATTTTAGTAGTAGCTTTTCAAACGATACTCCACTGACAGCAATAATCTCAGAGAGGTGTGAAAAAAACCAACTTTTTAAATTTAAGAATTAAAAGACGAATATCTCTATATTGTATAATTACTAAAAATATACTATTTATATTTTTTCCATCATCCGCTGGCTCAAATTAAAACCATTAAGGAGTGAAAGAGCAGGTAAAGAAAAAACTTCATTCTCTTTGGAAACGAAATTCTCGTATGCGTCGGAGGCGATGTGGTTCTTCCAGTTTTTCCATTCAAATTCTGTATATTAATTGTACTTCCCAGATCAAAATATCGCATCCTTGTGATGAGAGGTTAGCGTCGACACATGTTGCTCATGCACGATCAGCAAAGATCACTCCTACAGAAGTTAATCAAAATTGGTTGGATGATTCCACATCTGGATTTAAAGAAGGGTCTTTTATTCAAATAGTGGAGTTGTAGTGTGATGTGCAGTTTTCTTTGTCACTATGGTTTCTTACATTCGATCTAAAGCACATCACTATGGTTCATTTCTTACATTCGATCAAAAGCACATCATTATGGTTCATTTCTTACATTCGATCCAAAGCACATCACTATGGTTCATTTCTTACATTTGATCTAACGCACATCACTGACTCATTTCTTACATTCGATCAAAAGCACATCACTATGGTTCATTTCTTACATTCGATCTAAAGCATATCACTATGGTTCATTTCTTACATTCGATCAAAAGCACATCACTATGGTTCATTTCTTACATTCGATCGAAAGCACATCACTATGGTTCATTTCTTTCCTTGGGGCGGGGGTGGCTCAGTCGGTAGCGCGCCAGGCTCGTAATCTGTAGTTCCCAGGTTCGAGTCCCAGCTGGGTCAGCGTTGAGATTTATCTCCGCAAAATTCCCCGCCCTGCCCACGGTCAGTAGGGGACACCGATGGGCTTGGAAAGGCCGCCGTCCGTCGGATGGGACGTTAAGCCGTGGCCCCGTGTGCGGGAGAGCCATACCCTGTGCACGTTAAAGAACACGCTGGATGGCCTTGACGGGAGGCTACCATCTGTCTCCCAACAGCTGTTCCAGTGGGTCCCCTCCCCCAACCTTCTCTGAGCCTTCGGGGTCCATGTGACCTGGCCATTTAGCCCATGGTGTGCAAAAAAGTGCCGCTCAGAGGTAAAACAACCCAACCCAAAAATGGTTCATTTCTTACATTCGATCGAAAGCACATCACTATGGTTCATTTCTTACATTCGATCAAAAGCACATCACTATGGCTTCTCTTCTTACATTTGATCTAAAGCACATCACTATGACTCATTTCTTACATTCGATCTAAAACACATCACTATGACTCATTTCTTACATTCGATCTAAAGCATATCACTATGGTTCATTTCTTACATTCGATCAAAAGCACATCACTATGGTTCATTTCTTACAGTCGATCAAAAGCACATCACTATGGCTTCTCTTCTTACATTTGATCTAAAGCACATCACTATGACTCATTTCTTACATTCGATCTAAAGCACATCACTATGGTTCATTTCTTACATTCGATCAAAAGCACATCACTATGGTTCATTTCTTACATTCGATCAAAAGCACATCACTATGGCTTCTCTTCTTACATTTGATCTAAAGCACATCACTATGACTCATTTCTTACATTCGATCTAAAGCACATTACTATGGTTCATTTCTTACATTCGATCAAAAGCACATCACTATGGTTCATTTCTTACATTCGATCAAAAGCACATCACTATGGCTTCTCTTCTTACATTTGATCTAAAGCACATCACTATGGTTCATTTCTTATATTTGATCTAACGCACATCACTATGACTCTTTTCTTACATTCGATCTAAAGCAAATCACTAAGGCTCATTTCTTATATTCGATCTAAAGCACGTCATTGACCGATAGTACTCTCGAATCAGTCGATGCGGAGTCTCATATGGAGTTGTTACGGCAAGCGGGATAAATACTGATAGTGTGGGACAGTTGGCAACCCTAGGTGTACCTAAGCGTGTGTGTGTTGGAGGGGGGGGGAGAAGGTTGAGGATATAACACCCTAATTATGTATCTGAATACTATATATTTTCTAAGGAAGTCTCGAAAAATTAGAAACTCAAGCATCCAATAAAAGAAATCCTAAATAGACCTAACATGTGAATTCCTATTCGAAGTTTCAGAGTATGCGTTGGCAACAGGGATAAGACTTTGTTAAAAGCAAAGATATTGATTATTCTGACTTCACTGTTATTCGTAACAAACCAAGTCGTAGAATATTGTTGTACACAACAGAAAAATTCGTTGCAAAACAATGAAAAATGTGTTAGCGTTGACGAAGGGGCCATGGCTTTTAGAAGAGCCAACAATCAAAGCATCTTCCTCGCCCTCGGGGTCGTCCTCTTCACACCTCATCTAACTAAGGTAAGTCTGTCTTCCAATATTCCATTTATCTAGGAAGGAGTATTTTGGGTTTATGAATTTCCATTTTATGGATATTTGTAGTGCATAATTGTTCTATTGGTTTAGCCAATATCCTTGCTATTTGTCGGCGTTGTTTGAATAACCATGAATAAAATCAATCTCAAATAAACAGTTATAGTTTTATAAAATAAACTCAAAATTGCACTTAAAAGTTACCACAGAGTAAACGGTTTTTAAATATTTTTCAGAAACCATGTCCTGAAAAAATTTTTAACGTCTCTAATTGTTTTAATAACTCCTCAGTGATACTGTTGAACACAGATCGAATTTCATAATTTCTATAATTTTTCCCATAATGGTTCTAAAATGTAGTAATTTGTATTTTCCTTTAGATTTATATCTAGTATTTTTTATTATGATTAATCTTGAATTTATAAGTATTAGCAAAATAATACCTAAGTATTAATTTATATTTATATAGTTGTCTGATAGGTAATATATTCGTAGATCGTATAATCATATATTTTACCTCTAACCATCTCCATCATAAAGATATGCCTCTTTGGCATGAGTAAGAACAAAACATATAAGTTAACCACCCTTAGGTGAGCCCCTAAGGGCAAACATAAGAAAAGCTAAAAAATAGCAGTAAAATTGCATAAGAAACCTAGAACGGGTAGGTCTCCTCAGAGAACTCTACCGTTTTAGGCCTCTTGTACTTGTTCAAACCAGTATGATCGTAAAGAATCATAGAAGAAATAATCTCATTGGGATTATTGCTTACAGCCTCAAAAAATCTTTTTCAGGTGCGTTTTATATGTGTATATATATATGGTCGATGCCCAGGTCTTTATGGAGTTGTCTGTTAGTGACAAACCAGGGGGCATTGACCGCATTTCTCAAAATCGTGTTCTGTAAGACATGAATTTTACGAAATATTGGTGGGTGTAGTATTCGCCCAAATGGGTGAAGCATAGAGAATCACCGGTCTGATGATCATATCATAGAGTTAAAGCTTATGATCAATCATTAAAATGGAATTTCTCCTAAGGAGTGGTCCTAGCTGGCCACTCAATGAATTGACTTTGGAGATGGTAATATATTTATAATAGTGTAGCCTTTATTGATATTCAGGATTTTTTATATGTTGGTTGGTGCAATGTCTAACAATTGTATTTTGAATGTTTCTTATTTTAGCTATATGTGAAGAGTAAATTTTATCATAAATAGCAGTGGCGAAACGTGGCGTTTTGAGTAGGCGAAGCAATTAATAGAAGGAATGCTACAACTAAATGGGAACACCGTTCCATTAATCGATGTTTCCAAATCACGGAACCGGAACACCGGAACAATCGCTGTTCCGGTACTCGATGTTTTCAAATTACCGAACCGGAACGCCGTTCTGGCATTGGGTGTTTCTGAATCATTGAACAGGATCAACGGATCCGGTACTTGATGTTTCGTAAACTATGAGTGAAAATAGTTCTATGCTTTTCAAATCAAATATTATCATATTATTATTTCTAAGAAAAAATGTGGGGGATATTATGGCCTTGCAACAATGCTATTTGAGAGTCGAAGGGAAGGTGTTCAGAAAATGACCAAAGTGCATAAAAGAAGTTAACATGCATTTTAATAGAATTTCATTTTATTTACTGAGAAGTTAGAACGAAAGAAAAAATTCATATTACAAAAATAATTAACAAAATCATTACTAAAGTTGTAAAACTCCAAATGAATGCATGGGGTGTCAACTTTTTTTTTGGGGGGGGAAGAAAGTACAGGGGTGTCAATTTTTTGGGGGGGGAAGAAAGTACGGGGGTGTCAACTTTTTGGGGGGGGAAGAAAGTACGGGGTGTCAACTTTTTTTAGGGGGGGGGGGGAGAAAGCACGTGGGTCAATATTTCCACCTTCACTAAAGTTGTAAAACCCCAAATATTGACCATTGCGTTCTGAGGAATCTCTCGGTTTCGCTCCTTGCTTTTGGTGTCGAGACTGTGGAATTGTGGTCCAGTCGAAAGTGGGACAAAGAAAAATATCACCAACTGTACATTAAAAATCTTTTCTTAATAAACTCTGAACTAAAAATACGGTGAACTAAAAATACGAAGTAAAATAAGTAACGGGGCATACCTGCGTATCGTCAGAAAAAATACCGTATTTCTCCGATTCTAAGACGCCATCGATTGTAAGACTCACCTTAATTTGAGTACCACTAACAGAAAAAGAGCTTTGATTCTGAGAAAAAATAAATAAATAAAATATATCTAACAAATATTTTTATTATAATAGAATTCAATTTACTAACAACAATAGTTCCTATTTATCAGTAGGTATGTTATTCATCACTTCCTTCTGAATCAATATCAGAATGATATTAATGATCAATATCAGAATGATTCTTCTGAGTCGTCGATATCTGAATCAATATCAGAGTCTGATTCTTCTGAAGTCGTCGATATCTGAATCAATATCAGAGTCTGATTCTTCTGAGTCGTCGATATCTGAATCAATATCAGAGTCTGATTCTTCTGAGTCGTCGATATCTGAATCAATATCAGAGTCTGATTCTTCTGAGTCGCCGATATCTGAATCAATATTAGAGTCTGATTCTTCTGAGTCGTCGATATCTGAATCAATATCAGAGTAGGATTCTTCTGAGTCGTCGATATCTGAATCAATATTAGAGTCTGATTCTTCTGAGTCATCGATAAGAGTCTACTTCACATTCAGAATCTGATTCTTCTGAGCCGTCTTTATCTACATTATCCCATAATATATCGTCTTCTGCGCCATCGAGAGCGTTGGTGATGCAACATTTTTTAAATAAGTCCTCCACTATTTCTGGGATTAGGTTCCAAGCTGTTGATACCCATTCCGTCAATTTTGATGCCGACGCTTTCTTAATTTTTCCAGGTGTCAGCGGAAGGTTATCAGTCAACAGCCAGGTTTCATATTCCTTTCTCAAGTAATACTTAAATGGTTTGTTGACTGAAACGTCGAGTGGCTGCAGTCATGCCAACCAGGAATCACAATCAAGTCACCAAGTTTTTATCCATTTTATTGTGCACGCACAATAACATCTTTGGAGAAAATTTCATTCTTCAGTATGGTTTTTCGATTTAAAAATGAATATGGTGGCAACTTTTGAACATCAGCGGTGATGCATAACATCACAGTGATACGCTGCTTTTCGTAGCCCGTGCTTATAATCTTGATTTCTTTAGCGTTGATGGTATCATTTTGAGGCTTATCGAAGATCAGCATTTCCAATTTCACTAAACTCATAGTTTCTTTTTTTCATTAATTTGATCACATGTCGCTGATAGTTAATCAGCTTCTGTTGAAAATCTCTAGGAGTTTTTGATAGATAAGATGTTCGGCGCCTTAACGATAACCTGCTACGACGCAGGAGTCTGTCGCACCAGCCGAGCTGCCTTTAAAAATTATTTCCTCTATTCCGAAGGACTTGCAATTTCTCTGGCTTTCAATTGCATGGCTTGTCGAGTGACGGGTAATCCTTTTGCGCGTGTCTCCGTTACAAAACGTAACACAGCTTCATCGACTTGTGGAAATCTTCCTTTCTTAGGCCATGTAAAGCACTCGGTTGTTGTTTTGCACGAAAATATGGAATAGCGATCATTTCTTCAACGACGAACATTTACTTCACTAACCGACTAATGTCAAAATGTCGACCCGCAGCTCTATTTCCATGTTCCTCTGCATACACAATAATTTTTCGCTTCAATGCGGCTTCGTAATGCAATCTTTTTGACAACATTTTGATGTGCAATAACGGATCAAAATGAACGAAATACAGTAACTCAACTTCTTACGTGCTTTCTTTCGAAGATGCAACCAAAACTTCCTAGTTGTCTCTGAGTGAGCTCCACTTATGAAATAACGGTGGCTTCACATTTGGAGAGCGAGGGAAACACCCACGCCACTTTATTCTCCAATGGAATTAGAGAATGCGATAGCGGTCAAATTTGGAGGCGGGTTTCCGCGTAAAAACAAAACATGTGGTGCCGTGTGCAAAGCGAGGGAAAATTAAAAAAAAACTGCGATTATAAAACGCCATCAATTCTAAGATGCACCCCGTTTTTAGAGACGTTTATATGGGAAAAAAGTGCGTCTTAGAATCCAAGAAATACGGTAAGTCTTTTTATTATATACATGTATTGGACAGAAAAATGGAAACAGTTCAATGTTAATATCACAATCACAATCAGAACTCAATAACTTCTTCAATGGGATTTTTTAAAGAAAAATATGTCTAAAGATAAAGATCTCAATAAAATCTGTCGAAATCTCGAACAAATATTGTTTTAAACAATATTTGTTCAGTATTAAAAGAGTTATGAATGCTGGAATATATTTAACAAGCTACCGAAATTTAATTAAAACAGGTTAAGAGATCAGAGATCATAGTTGACTTTAGTAAGAGCGTGAGGTACGCATAGGGTTCGGTATACACGGCCGTAACTCGCAGTGTAAGTACCCTGCATTGATGGAAGTAGGCAGGTGTGGCGTGTTGAAAGTTATTATTAGTATCCGGGTGGGTCCTAACTTTTGATCATGACATTGTGAAACCCAGTGGACTGCTCTCACTCCCTGGGATGAAAGCTCCGAGAAGATTTCCTCCTCAGAACTTTGAGAAGGGATGCAGATCACGCCCCTGGGAGGAATTAAGCGTCTCGTGTGGAGTGATTGTGCCTGCCACTCCATCAGTTGCTGTGGCTTTCAAAAGAAGCTCCGAATATTTGGAGCATGAAGTTTCCACCTGCAGATTTCGGTTCTCCCGCAAGACCTTTCAAACCCTTGTTGATAAAAAAGGGGGACACGTCCCCAATAACCCGATCACCAGTAGAGTGGATGACCAGGAATCTTGGAAATGGAGAAACACACGAAGACGACGACGATGGTGACAAACAAGACACAGAAGACGAGGGCTCGTGCCGAGCTCTTTTTGGGGCATTCGCCAATGAAATTCCATTTCTGAAACTCATGGTTGGGTTTTGTGGTTCAGTGCCCGTTGTTCCCACCCACCACAGAGTCCAACTAGGGGACGCCCATTCGGGCGCCAGGGCACCACATCCACACAGCCAGTGAGCTAAGCTCTACAACTAAATAAAAGGAAAAGCAAAAGAGAAATGTGAGAGACTCACTCGAGTCTTCACAAATTAAGCGAAAAATAATGAAATTTAAGAAGCAAACTGGCCTCATAAAAGAAAAATTATGAAATTGGAAAAGGTGTGGGGAAATTCGCAAGCCGTTGCCCGGATGTAGGCAAGGTTACTCACTGCTCTGCATGGTTGGCCCTAACAGGACCTGCCCACCAGCCGATTGATGCTGAGGGGGCCACTCCAGAAGCTCTCGTTTACCTGAAGCAGAGGTCAAAGCAGTGTATAGCAGCGACCCCGGAATTCGCTGCCCAGTCCCACGACAGACAAGCTCCCCAATGGCAAGACGGTCAAAGGGGACCCCCCCCCCCCCAGTCATAGCTGAAGAGAGAAGACTGGGACCCCCGAGAACTGCCAGGATCCTCCTTTCCAGGGACACAGGGGATCCACGCATGGCAAACACGTGGGCGAGCGTTCAGGACCCTGTGAAGGTAACTGAGTCAATGGAACCTTCACAGGGTGGTCCCCTCACCATGGAGAGGAGCTCGCACTGAAGGGAAAATATATAGGAGATGGCACTCCCCACATCGCAAGTCCATTTGGCATAAAACTCATCACGATTTTTCCTCCCCACTTTCCCTCCCCCCCCTCCCCCCATGATAAAGATTTATCCCCTTCTCCTAAGGAAGATCTGGAACTCTCTAAAGTATACAGTAGATGGGCCCTCCCTACTTAGCAAGCCTTCATTTGGGATAAACTCATTACAATCGATTCTTCCCGCTTCCCTCTGTATCATTTTACTCCTCCTCTTCATTAGGAGAAGTCTGAAACTCTCTAAAGTTGTAGTAAATGGCAGTTCTCACGTGATTTTGAATAACTGTAATGCTAAGTCTGTGAGAGACACTGCTCTTTAACCGTTAAGTCGAAGGGGATTTCGAAAAATTCAAATCCACCCACCCTAATTTTGGTTGACCCCAGTGGGTGGGTTCATACACAGTCTATACTCTTCCCCTTCTGGGTCTTCCGTGTGAAGGGAATGTTCATACAAAGTTTGGTGCCTCTAGCTCTTGTGGGGGACTATAAGCGGACAGACAAACTCACCTTCTTCTTTATATATTAAATTATACTTTGCCTTAAATACGTTATTATGGAAATTATTTTATATGGAATTAATTACTATGGAATAAATCACGGGGAGGGAGGTATTGTAATGATTTTAAACATATTCACTCTTTAATTAATAATGGATTTATTCATTTATAGACTAATAATAGAAATATATAATCGTCTGGTAGATTGTATATTTCTAAATTCTATTTGTATATTTGCATATTTCTAAAAAAATAAAGGCCTTAAAAATTATTAAGATTATATAAGAATATTATTGAACAATCTAAAATTAAGTGCTGGCTATTTTAAAAAATAATACCTTCTTGTATAATATTAAAATTACAGCAATGTAGTAGCAAAAAAATCACAGGATGTGTCCTGTAGATATTGAGCTCATGAAATATTAAGCTTAAAAAAATGGTTTTGCCGTGAGTGAGATTCGAACACACTCTCCTGGAAACATGCTAGATATGATAACAACTACACTACGACTTCAGCTGCACACCAGCTGAAGTCGGTCGAACACGACCTGAAGAACTTGCATCTCATTGCTGAAAGACTTCTCGGTCGTGTTCGACCGAGAAGTCCTTCAGCATCTCGAAGATGCAGGTTATGACGTCACCCACGAGGTGAGAGTCCCGAACCTGTTCGACGAAGCACACTTTGGCGATGGCTTGTACGAAAGTCGTTGGAAATACTGCGGAGGATTTTGGAGACCTTTCCTCCAGTCGCTGAAGGCCTCTAGCATGCTCTTCACATTCCGGTGACCTTTGTCCGAGTATTCGCTGGGATTGTTTCGGAGCATTCCGCTGAGCACTGCGGGAAACGCTGCCGTAGAGGGGACGGCATCCGAGATAGAGGGAGGGTCTTTCGCTTCTTTCGTGCCCTTCCATGACTGCAAATACTGATCACTATTCAAGAAACCTTACTGTAGCAAATTAAGAAAGCATTTTAGTTTCTTGCCATCTTTGAATTCCTTTAACTTAATGCGGTGAGGAATCAAAAGATTCAGAGCTATACATGTGAAACGAAAAAAAAAATTTCTTTTTCAAAACTAAATCATTTCCGTTCCAGTTCGTGAGGTAACAGAGAAGGCTGATTTGGACAATTGGACCACATGGTGAGGTTTACGACATTTTGTATTGTCGTCAGATGAAACATTGTGATTTAAAAATGTAATTGGCACTCCTAATTATGTGTATCCTTTCATACATATGGGATGTCAGTAATACAATGAAATCATTGTTGTCATCATTGTGATTTCATTTTTTTTAAAAGTAAAAGCTTGTTGAGATTTAAGTCTATTAGAGATGAGTTCGGGCTCACCCGTAGTTAACAATTTTGTAAAAAATTGTTTTGTTTGATCATTCTTTCAAATTATGTATATTATGTCTTAAATATTAATATAAAATATGTAGGTATGTTAATATTATGTATGTTAAAAATAATATGTCTTTAAATTTCAACTTATATCTTAAAAATAGTTGTTAATATTATAATAACGACACTCAAGAATTTTCGGTTTGTACGAATTGTCTTTAGTATTTTTTGTTCCAAATAACATTTAATAATAATTACGTCATGGCGTAAGCTTTAAAAACTCTTTCTTTTATCTGTTAGTTTTTATTTTTATTTTTATGTGTAGCAAATTAAAATAAAAATAAAAACTTACAGATAAAAGAAAAGAGTTTTTTCTGTTAGTTCTTATTTTTAAAATAAATAAGGATATGACAGACAACTCCTAACTTAAAAGCCGTCTCATACAAGGACAGAGACATCTCATTAAAACCAAAGACAGGTAGGTCTTTCGATATGGTAGGGACGATAGTTCCCTAACCATTGTATATATTTCTTTTATTTTTAATTACCTAATTCTTTCCGGGAAAGTTGGGTCTATAGCAACCCCCTATTCCCGTGCGAGATTGAAAAAGAGGAAAGACAGAACAGAGTAAAAGTAAGGGTTTGCAAAAGGGGCAAAGGGCAGGTGTCTTCTGCAGGTGTCTTCGGTTAAGTTCCGTTATCTTCCAATGGACTGCGTACATTTTTTTTTACATCTGTTATTTTCGTTTGTTGTGTTTTTTCTAAGAATCCAATTTTCATATTACTTAGTATGGTTATAGAGTTAGATTACGGTTTCATTTTATTCCTTGATACATGATCTTGGGCAACTATCTGTTGCTTTTCCTTTTATTTTTGCTTCTAACTATTTTCCTCATTGGTATTAATTGTTGTGTTTTTCCCTCACATTAGAAATCGAGTTTGCATTCTGCTGCAATTTTTCACTGCAATCTTGTCTTAGGGTTAATCTGTTGGTTGTTTTTTCTTGAATAGTTAAGCATCTTGATCTTTTGTTTTCATTTTGTTCTTGATTTTCAGTCACTTTCATTGAGTGTTTTTCCTCCTGTTTTCTGTTCATTTATTTCCAGGTCTCCTCAGTTCGCAATATACCTTTCTTATGATTTCAGAAAAATAATTTCAAATGTGAAAAAAATCGTTGGTTTTTGTAGCGTAAAGTAAAATTCGCTGAAGCGCATTTATTTCCTATTTAATATTATCTTCCTTGTGGTAGCTTTTGAAGAGATCCGTGATAACGGTAAGTTAGGAAAAATCAGAATCAACACCGACATAGCGGCATATATACAGCTAGACAAGCGTTAAAGACCTGAATGTTATCTGCTGTTATGCCCCCACTGAGGATGCCGATGAGGATGAGAAGGATAGGTTTTATGAACAACTTCAGGATATTTTGAATTCTGTCAAGAAAGGAGATATTACCCTTGTTCTTGGTGACTTCAATGCCAAAGTTAGTACTGACTCTGCCCTTTGGGGAGGAGTAATAGGCCCTTTTGGTATTGGTAGCTGCAATGGCAATGGGCAACGTCTCCTACAGGTAAGTAAACTCAATGGTTTCAGAATAACTAATACATATTACAAACACCGCGACATACATAAGTACACATGGGTTTCACCTGATGGGCTGCATAGGAATATGATTGATTACATATTAATTAACAGCAAATGGGCTAGTTCTGTTAGAAATACCAGGGCATATAGGGGAGCTGAAATTGGATCTGACCATTACCTTGTTAAAAGTGTCTTTCAACTTAAACTTAAAAAGTGTTGTGCTAGGGTTAAAAAATTTACCTTTAATACTGAACCTCTGAAAGACCCAGTTATAGCTAAAGCTTACCATGATAGGATACTTAGTCATTATGACAGTCATGGTTTGCTTAATACTGAAGTTGAGGAAGAATGGGGCCATTTTAAACAGGCTTTTTTGGAAACTAACAGTACTCTTTTAGGAAAAAAGGAGCAGAAGAGACAGAATTATCTGAGTGATAAGGCACTTGAGCTTATTTCGGAAAGAAACAACTGCAGGAATGTCCTTAATCAACACCCTACTAGTCATAATAGAAAGCATTACAGAGAGCTTAATAAACGTGTAAAAGATCAGTTAGCTGTTGATAGGGGCGGGGGTGGCTCAGTCGGTAGCGCGCCAGGCTCGTAATCTATAGTTCCCAGGTTCGAGTCCCAGCTGGGTCAGCGTTGAGAGTTATCTCTGCAAAATTCCCCGCCTTGCCCACGGTCAGTTGGGGACACCGATGGGCTTGGAAAGGCCGCCGTCCGTCGGATGGGACGTTAAGCCGTGGCTCCGTGTGCGGGAGAGCCATAACCTGTGCACGTTAAAGAACACGCTGGATGGCCTTGACGGGAGGCTACCATCTGTCTCCCAACAGCTGTTCCAGTGGGTCCCCTCCCCCAACCTTCTCTGAGCCTTCGGGGTCCATGTGACCTGGCCATTTAGCCCATGGTGTGCAAAAAAGTGCCGCTCAGAGGTAAAACAACCCAATCCAACACTTAGCTGTTGATAAGAATCTTTGGCATGATGGTTTGGCTGACAAAGCCGAGGAAGCAGATAGACAGCACAACAGCAGAGAGCTGTACCAGATAGTTAATGTTTTGTGTGGTAGAAAACGGACAGGTATACAGGGATTGAAGGATAAACAAGGTAAGGTTATAGAAGGTGAGGATTCTGTCATGGCTAGGTGGGCTGAGCATTTCAGTGATATTCTAAACAATGCGGTTAGTTATATTCCCATTGTTTGCAATGATGATAGATGCATTGGTGGCTTTAACGTTGGCCCTATAACACAATCTGAAGTTATTTTGGCTGTTTCTAAACTTGAACTTCATAAATCCCCAGGGGTAGATGAAATTACTACAGAAATGCTTAGAGCTGGGAATCTTTCGGTTACCACTTGGATGACTGAAATTCTGAATATCTTTTACGATAAAGGCATGGTTCCTTAGTATTTTACCAGAGCTATTGTTATCCCTATTTTCGAAAAAGGTGATCGCAGTTCTTGTGATAACTATAGGGGTATCAGCCTACTCTCTGTTCCAGGTAAAGTTCTTTCCATGATTGTGCTTAATAGAATTAAGAATCTGGTTGACATTCAATTGCGTAATGAGCAATGTAGATTCAGAAGTGGTAGGGGATGTGTGGATCAGATATTTTCACTTAGGCAGATTCTTGAGAAATGTTTAGAGTTTCAGAAACCTTTGGTTGCTAGCTTTGTTGATTTCAAAAAGGCATGTTGGCTTTGTTGATTTCAAAAGGCTTTTAAGAATCTATGGAGATTGTGGAGAAATAGGCGTATACACCTAAAGACTAAAATTAGACTGTATAATAGTTTGGTTCTTTCTAGGGTTAGTTATGTTAGTGAAACTTGGACACTTTGTAAACAAGATAACAGGAAACTAGATGCTTTTGATTCCAGATGCTTACTTAGTATCTTGGGCATTAGGTGGTTCAACTTTGTAACTAATGATGAGGTTAGGCAAAGGAGTTTGCAACCTCCTTTAAGCAGCATATTGTGCAGAGAGAGACTCCGTTGGTTTGGCCATGTTGCCCATATGAATAATTATAGATTGGCGAATAGGGTTATGAACAGTGTGCCTAAAGGCCTCGGATAGAAGGGGAGACCTAGAATGCGGTGGGCTGACAATGTCAAACAGGACGTAGTTAGAATTGGTGTGCAGTGGCCAGATGCAGTAGATGTAGCTCAGGATAGACTTGCTTGGAGAACTAAATTGCACGGTCTGTTGTACCTCCGTAGCCCTTGGGTTGCTTGAGGATGATGATGATGATACAGCTAGATACATTAACTTAAAATATTATAAGAAATATAAGGGTCTATATAGGATTTTAATTTTTACTCCTGTAATTTCGTTTGAAAGTTAATAAAATTTAAAATCAGTTTAAAATAATTTTTTGTGAAAAGAAAATTTTTAGATTTGCTTTAAAATGAAATATAAGGGAAAACACCAACATAAAAACTTAAGCAAATGCGTCACATTGAGGTGCGAAGGCATTATCGGAAAAGAAAATGTATTTGTCGATGGAGGGGGGGGGGGTGTAGAGGTGTGAGGTGAAAAAGATGTCTTAATATGATCGATAAGTATTGAAATAATAAATTTGATTATAAAAATTAAAATAATCACCTACATTAACCAGCTTTAAAATCACTGGTAATGTAGGTGAGACTTTCAGTTTCAAAATGTTGTACAAAGTTACGCTGCACTCAGTTTGAGGAATAATGGCATATTGGATTACATTAGCCATTGCTAAAGTATTAGAAAGATTATTAACATATTTCTGAATTTTTAAGTAAATTAAATATACATTCATCGTTCTTTTGAAAAGTAGCAGGTTAATGGACAATGCATATATTTGTCTTTCTCTATGTCTTTGCACCATAAAAACCCCGAAAAACAAACAAACAAACAACCAATTCTTTCTCTAAAACATGAAGTAGGTACAGTCGCTCAAAAAAGTATCCGAACACTATGGTTGATTACAAAATTCATAAAAATATCTGGCAACGATATTTTTTAGAATTTAGTGATCTGGCAACCTTCGTGTCACGTGATTACGGAATTCAGAAAAAATATCTGGAGCGTGTGCAGCTACTGCACACGCTCCAGTTTGCTGTGAACGGTAACTGCACACGCTCCAGTTTGCTGTGAACGGTAACTGCACACGCTCAATATTTTCGTGAGTGAGCCCACACGATCCAATATGCTGTGAACATTAACCGCAACCGCTCCAGTTTGCTGTGAACGGTAACTGCACACGCTCAATATTTCCGTGAGTGAGCCCACACGATCCAATGTGCTGTGAACATTAACCGCAACCGCTCCAGTTTGCTGTGAACGGTAACTGCACACGCTCAATATTTCCGTGAGTGAGCCCACACGATCCAATGTGCTGTGAACATTAACCGCAACCGCTCCAGTTTGCTGTGAACGGTAACTGCACACACTCCATATTCATTGCATTATATATTCATACGCATTATATATATTAAAAAATATCCGAACACTATGGTTGATTACAGAATTCAGAAAAATATCTGGCAACGATTTTTTTTAGAAATTAGTGATCTGGCATACCTTCGTGTCACGTGATTATCACGTGTGTTCGGATACTTTTTTGAGCGACTGTACTGGTTAAAGAAATCGCATTTGATGGACAGATTGCTCGCTTTCAAAGAGAAGGAAAATTCTCCTTTACAGACTCTTTTTCGCTTCCAAACCCTGGCTGAATGCTTCGGTCATTTCAAAAGTAATGCACAATGTGGCAACACTCAGGTCTGGATGATACAATCACCACAGTCTTTGCAGAGGTTTGTAGCAAAGGCGAAGGTAACGTGTTTTGTGACGTAGCATATCGCATTTCTAAACAGCTGCCGCTGAAAATGGCACTTGAAGAGGTTTCAGGCATTGTTTCGTGAAGATCAACTGTTGTGAAGATCAACTGTCGTACATTAAGACTGAAACATTTTGCGGGGAGAATTTTCTGCATCGAATTGTCGCTATTGATGAAACTTGGATTAGGGATTTTTAACCTGAACTGAAGTCTCACTCTAGTCAGTGGAGAAGAACGACCTTCCTAACGTGTGCTCTTGCGTTGTCATGGAGAATCATAACTCCAAATTTGCAAACTGTCAGGTCGTTGGCTGTACATTTTTAGGCGCAGCAATATTGCGCTGCGAAAGTACTGCCAATAGGCACTCACTCTGTAATGATGATGCGAAGATCATCATTTGCCTCGCTTTCGACATTCCCCGTCGCCATTTGTTGGCAATGATTGTTGATCATGCGCAACAATGCCTGAAACCTCTGCAAGCGCCATTTTCAGCGACAGCTGTTTCGAAATGCGATATGCTACGTCGCAAAACACGTCCCCTTCGCCTCTGCCCACTTCCTGTCCACAAACTTCTGCAGAGACTGAGGTGATTGCATCATCCATACCTGAGTGTTACCACATTGTACATTACTTTTGAAATGATCTACGTAAAGACAATGGAAGAGTCAGAAATGGGAATCGTAATATTTTTTTAATACTTATCTAGCCAAAAACGAATATTTCATTTATTTTTCGAAATAAAAAATTACTTCTCCCCTCCCCCCCGGAATACGCAGGAAAAAATCGTTGCTATCAATGTAAATTCCCTGGGCATCACAATGTTACAACCCAAACTTCAAATTGCTAAGGAAATACATAGAACATTTGTAAAATCCGTTCAAAATTTCGCCATTTCTGAACTTTAGTACCATCTAGCATTGCAAGTTGAAACTATTGCAAGATTCGAAAAATGTGAATCGTAATATCTCATCAGTACCTATGCAACCCAAAAAGAAGTTTTTCCATTTAGCTTTTAAAACATTAAAAGTATATTTTTGGGCGAATTTTTGAATGACTTTTAAAGAAAGCGAGCTATGGCGTCGATAGCAGTTGAAATATCCTCAGCCCTCCAATAGGGATTTAAACATTATATCATTGCACCTTTTTTCTATAATTAGTTATAATAATAAATACTAACTAGCGAAAATTTCATTTGAAATAATAGGAACCTGACAAATTAAATGTCATTTTTAATGGATTTAATCTTCACGTGTACAATTTTGAAGAAAGCTCTGAGATGTAGCTTTCAATCTTCTTTCAAGTTCAAGAAATCCGACAAGCATTTTGGTATCTCTAATTCTGCGATCCCGTGTGGCAAAGCCTGGTTCCTCATCACCGCCTCCCATACCGCAAGCATTGGCTAAGTGGGGCGGCAGGTCTGAGTACTTCCAAACACAGATCAGGAAGAAGTTGTCTGTATATGTTCTGAAGAATGTCATCTAGAGGGAGGATGTTATCGTCCCTACCTTTCATCTTTGCCACTGCTACACATGAGTTTATCAGAGATCTCAGAATCAGTCTCAATTTTTCGCTTCTTTGGTTAAACACGAGACAGGAATCTTAAGCTTGTGGTATTCAAAGTCCCAAAATCGGAACAAAAATCTGTTCCAAGATTTCTTTGCAGGATGAACTTGAGGCATATTGAAGCCATGGAGTCGACTTCCTCCTTAGGGAATCTCAAATGAAAGAAACGTTTCAAATATTTATATGTAAGAAAACTTATGGATCGTAGGCATTGCTAAGGGTTAGGCACGGATCTAGAAAAAAAGGCGTGGGGGGGTAACTGGGAAAAGCAAAAAGGGAGGAGGGGAGAGGAAGAGACCGGATTTCCGTTGCAGCGTAACATTTTCCCCTCCGTGTTAGAGATCTTTCAAATATTTCTTCAAAAACAGGTGAAGACAATTTTAATAATTTTTTGCTTCCTTCACCCTTGCTAGCATGATCCGACCCTTCTAAGGGAAAATAAAAATTATATTCATAAACATCTCACATACACAAAAAAAATTATTTTTCCATTCCAAACAAATCCGTTGGATGACAACAAACAATTCTCATCCACTGATGTCTGCAATGCAAACGAACTTAATTGATTCGTTACCGATCAGTTCATCGGTACGGAAATGATCACTTATCGTGATGCTGCTCTTTATTTCGCATTGCAACGAAGGCTATTTCGAGAATTAACTTTTTGCATTTTAAATGAGTCCGTTCTAAGTCTTTTGATGCAGATTAGGTTCCTTCTTGACATTCCGAATGTTTGAAAAAGGACAATACCGTTCTGAAACATTCTTCGATTATTGCATTTCTCAAATGTTAAAACTTCAAAGTAATGTCAAAATGCTTCATTTAAATTTTCTTGTTACGTCTCCGATATTTATTTTTATTTAATACATTATTAAAATTATTTAATATCCAACATTATTCAATATTATATATATATTTTTAAATTTTCATTCTATATTAAATAATATTATAGTTTAAAATTAATTAATGAATTAAAGAGTATTAGTAAAAAATAAACAGTTCACTTTTTACATTGGCAGTAATGTGATATTGATATTTCATGAATTGATAATAAATTGCCATAGTCTCCAAGGACCTATGAGAGTGACCATTCTTAACAGAGTTGAAAAAAATGAAATAAAAAAAAATGTAAACTGATCTGGCAGACCTTAATATAAATAAAATTCAAAGGAAAATTCCGTGAAATTAGTGGTTTGGTTGTTTGGGGCAAACCGGATTCTTACCAAGAATGGCCAAATTGGTAGCATGCCGGTCATGAGGGCACTGAAAACTCATCACGGGCAACTTGCAGAACGGAATACGAACCATGACATCTTAATACCGTGTCATTTTTTTAGATATATGCAGAAAACATCGATCAACCGCAAGATTCAATTATAGAAATGTACTGTAAATGCCCTATAAGCATGAAACTCATGAAAATAATTAAGTATTGAAACTAAAAAACAGGAATAAGAACCAATAATTGATCGACTGAGGTGTTCTACTATTCTACCCACCTCAATGGTTCTACCACTAAATTATCGCAGTTAACTCATTTTACAGCTAATTGGGATAAATGTGTCTCTAAAAAGCTTTCTAACCATTGAGGTGCTCACCAATACCTTTCAAACGTATTGGGAATAACGGTGAATGTTGCTAAATGATATTGTATCAAATGATTAAGATAGGTCGAATATTAGTTTTTTTTTTCCTCAATGTTTCTAACCTTTATCGCTCGTGGTACCATCTATGTAATGTGAAACTAATTTTATTTGATTCATCAAGGTTCATTTTTTGGTGTTTTTTTTTTCATTTCAGTGCATTGAAGTACGAGGTAACAATACTAGATACATAACTTTCATGTCCTTAGGGTTGGGGCTGCTTAGAGAGGTAAAAATGCTCACCAATACCTTGCAAACGTATTGGGAATAACAGTGAATGTTGTTAAATGATATTGTATCAAATGATTAAGATAGGCTAAATATTAGTTTTTTTTTAATTCATTAAGTTTTTTCAATGTATTAATTTATAGGAGTAAATTTATCCTTAGCTACTTCTTTCCGAACTTCGATATTAATGTTTTGAATCCAACACAGAGTTACTATAGATAGATCTGGCAACCGTCGAACAGAAGATAATTTATTTAAGGATCCCATTCACTTATCAGAATGCATGCGTGCTAAAACTCTGCATCCTTGCCTACTGTTTATAGGAGGTTCACACCAAGCATCTACAGTACTTCTCAAAAGTTTGCCACGAATCGCCCATCCATCTGTTCAGTTTTCTAGCAGGGAGAAATTGCTGCCATCTTCTGGGCAAATAGTTAATTAATAGAAAATGGCTCTACTTCCTAATAAGAACAGAATTGCATGTTTAGGAAGTATTTTGTCCTATTGTACGTAAAAAAGGAAGAGACAGCACAGATTTTGGGGTTGGAAATGGTACAAAAGAAGCATTTCTATTTAAATATGAATTTGTTAAATGAACTTCGTTTAGATGATTCACACAACGATCACAATTATTTGTGAATGAGTGAGGAAACGTACGATATAATAAAAGAAAAAGTAACACAGCATGGAAATATAGGCATCTAAACAACTCTCCCATAAACTTTTCGACAATATCCAGGAGCACTTCAGGTAAATTATCTATCGTGAGCACAGACCTTTGGGGCAGGGTGACTCATAATCTGCAATTCCAGGTTCATTAAATGCAAAATCAATTGCTCATTAATAAACAGAAATAACAGAATCTTTTAAAAATAATTTTGTTTAATATAATAGAAGTGATTAATATTTAACATATTTATCGAAGAAAAAGACTTTACATTAAAGACTGATTTATAATTTTTTTTATGTACAAAACACAATTTTTTTAAATTGTAACCATGATCACCTCCCCCAACCCCAGCTGCCTATACCGTATTGAATAATCGAATATACCCAAGCATAACACAGTAAAATCAAAAATTTTATCGGCATAATTTTCTTTAAATAGTATAATCTATACCAGAGAATTCTCAGTTTTTCAGTTAAAACATTTGCGTGCGATTTTCTTTTCAGATCCTCATCTATAATTACACCAAGATATTTAAAATTGGTCACTCTTTCTAAATATGGGCAATCACAATATTGATGGTTATTTAAATGGAACCAGTAATTAATTTGCATTAAATCCTGCTCAACTATAAATTTTAATTAGGTTATATTATTGGCTGAATAAACAATGGCTGCATCATCTGCATAACACATAAGTGATCTATTAAGGTTAAGATTACGGAAATTGTTAAAATAAATTAAAAACATCATAGGACCTAAAACTGAACCTTGCAGTACACCTGCATTAATTATCATGTAATCACTAATCTCAGGCTCAATTTTGACAGCTCGTTTTCTATTTTTCAAATAACTTTTAAACCATTTTAGACAAATACCTCTTATACCACTCTTGTAAAGTTTATTCAACAAAAGGTGATGGTTTAACAGTGTCAAATGCCTTTTTAATATCAAGAAAAAAAAAGCTAATTTTTTTGGCTTCATTAATACTTTTAACAATTTTTCCAGTTATATCTAATATAGCTTGTTCAGTATTTCTGTTTTGTCCAAAACCAAACTGAGAATCATGAAAAAAAATTTGCTTTTCAGAAAAGCCAATAATTCTCTTTTCAACAATTTTTCAATCACTTTTGAAAATATTGGCAGCACAGATATTGGTCTGCAGTTGTTTATCTGATTTCTGTCTCCTGACTTATAAATAGGGTAAACTGAAGTTTTTTTTAAATCATCATAAAAGAACCCATTCTGAATTGAAATATTTGTTAGATGAGTCAAAATGTGAATATGGTATTTATAGAAGATTTTTAGCATTTTAAGTTATTTTATCATGAGCCAAAGTTTTGTTTTTATCTAAGTTATTCATGATATTAGTTAGCTCATTGTCAGTAGCATCGTAGAAAAAGACAGAATTTTGTGATTGTCTTAAAATAAATGGATTGGAGAATATATTGGAATTATTCATTTGTTTACCTGTATTATACTCCAAAAAACAAACAGATTTCATTTCATTAACCATGGTAGTAGAAATTTGTCTTTCAGGTAAAACTATTGTTTTCTGTTTCAGACCAAGTATATTATTTATGAACTTCCACTGTACTCAACTTTCAATGGGATATTTCTTGAAAACGCAACCACCAAAATTTCAAATTTCAGTAAACTACAAATCATTTGTAAAAGCTCTTAGTAGTTTTGCTGCTTCTACATTTAGTAAGCTGTAATGATATGAATTAAAAGTACCTAAGTATTTTAAAAAAAATGTGAATTATAATATTTCATCAGTACCAATCCAAGTAAGTGAATTTTCCAATTATCACTTTATTGTTGTGAATAAAAACTTCGTAACCTTCACATTCCACTACTAAAATTTCAAATTTCTAGCATAAATATATCGTTTGCAATATTCTTTTCAAATTTTTGAAATTTTAAATTTTTCCAATATTAGAGGGCACAATCATAGCTTTTGGGATATTCGGAAGGTGAAAATTGTAATATTTTATCAATACTTATCCAACCTAAAAATAATTTTTAATTTATCATTGTAAACAAACAATTATCTTTTAAAACAAAAGAGTCGCGTTTTCCCACCCACCCTGATTCTAAGAGGTCAATTCATTGTTGCCAATGGAAATGTCATGACGTTTACATTCCACCATCAAAATTTAAAATTTCAAGTATAAATACGTCGTCTGGAATACTCGTTCGAAAATTTGGAATTTTCCAATTATTCCACCGTTAGAGGGTGCAATTATTGTTTTCGGAAGATTTGAAAAGTGTGAATCATAATATTTTATCAGTTCCTATCTAACCCAAAAAGAATTTTTCATTTATCTATAAAAACAAATAAATATCTGCTAAAACTAAAAAGGTGTGTTTTCCCACCCCCTCTTGGTCTAAGGGGTCAACTCATTATTGGTAATGGAAACTATGTGACCTTCATATTCCACCACCAAAATTTCAAATTTCTGGTATAAATACATCGTTCGCAATATTGGTTTGAAATTTAGGATTTTTCAAAAATTCCAACCTCTAGAGGGCGCAATTATAGCTTTAGGGAGATCCGAAAAGTGCATATCGTAATATTTCATCAATACCACCTATCCAACAAAAAAGAATTTGTAATTTTTCTCTGTAAACAAAGAAGTTCGATATGTACAGACGGATGGACAGATAGGCGTCAAAACGAACTATTATCAAGTTCTCTTTGAAAACGAATAAAAATGAGATAAATTCTAAGAGATATTTTACTAAATTATCGGTGAATCGGTCAAAATCGATCCTATGTTTAATGGGCATAACCAGGCCTCACTAAATTCGTAAAACCATCTTGGAACCCTTTCCTAGCTAAAATTCTACTTACTCCACCAAATTGACCAATCGTTACATTTTATGAATTACTATTGGAAGAATCGTACTATTGGTTGAATCGGTACTGGACGAATCGTATCATTGGATGAAACTGTATTTGACGAATAGTCCATGGGACCAATCCGGGATTGCACAAATTGTCCCTTTTGGATGAATCAGCATTCGACCAAACGGCATTAGACGAATCGTTCGGGTCCGCTCATAATATTAGGCCATCTCATTCGGAAGATATAGCAGAACGACATTAACATTTCCTATTTTTAGGGGGGGATTAAAGCATTAGGGGTTGATTTTTTATAGCCTATGATACTCCCCGTGTCACAAGCTTTCATTCTACACATAGCTCGTTACTTTCTGCACTGGCGTTCAGGAGATATAGGGGAACAATCATTTTCATATTTCACTCCTTTTTTAGGAGGGAAGAAAGCATGAGGGGCGCATTTTTCATATTCCTCGCATCACAAGCTATAATTTGATGTATAGATCATTATTTTCAGCCTTCGCATTCTAGAGATTAGCTTAAGAATAGTTTTAATATTTACTCTTTTTTAGAGTGAAAGAAAGCACGGGGAGGTCAACTTTTTATAGCCTATGACACTCCCTGCGTCACAAGCTTTCATTTGGCACATAAATCATTAAGTTTCTCTATTGTGTTCGAAAGACATGGTATAACAACTTTCATCAAATCAATCATCATCATCATCCTCAAGCATCCATGGGCTATGGAGGTCCAACCAAACTGTGCAATTTAGTTCTCCAAGCATATCTGTCCTGAGCTACATCTGCTGCATCTGGCAACTGCATATCAATTCCAACAAGATCCTGTTAGACATTGTCTGACCACAGCATCCTTGGTCTCCCCCTCTTTCTGAAGCCTATACTCACACTGTTCCTAACCCTATTTACTAATCTATAACTATCCATACGGGCAACATGACCAAACCAACGGAGTCTCTCTCTGCACAATATGCTGCTCAAAGGAGGTTGCCGACTACTTTGCCTAACCGCATCATCAGTTACAAAGTTGAACCACCTAATGCTCAAGATACTGCGTAAGCATCTAGAATCAAAAGCATCAAGTTTCCTGATATCTTATTTACAAAGGGTCCAAGTTTCACTACCAGAACTAACTCAAGAAAGAACCAAACTATTATATATTCTAATTTCAGTCTTTAGGTGTATGTGTCTATTTCTCTACGCTATTAATAGATTCTTAAAAGTACTGGCAACAATCCCGTTTCATCTGTTAATCTCATGCAACACATCACCAGTATTTGTTATATAGCTCCCAAGATCACCAAACCAACTCTATTACCAGTCTCAACAGCACTAATGAAAGAATTCATCTCATCAACATCATTAGTCAACAAGGCCAAATCATCTGCATAATGGAAATCAGAAATTTTGAAATCTCTAGACCATTTAGGGCCAAAATATTTCACTTGCAAAGAATTTCGCATAACATAATCAATAACCAATAATAAAAAATCTACAATAAAGAGAAAAGGGGACAAAATGCACTCTTGTTGAATACCAGAAGCAATGCTAAACTAATTGCTACAAACCTTACCAACTCTCACACACGACTCGGTGTTATTATTAGAGAGCTTTCATTATGTTAACTAACTTGTCTAGTATACCATACGATCTCACAATCAACCACAAATTATGACGATCAACGGAGTCGAAAGCGTTTTTGAAATCAACAAAGCTAGTAACCAAAGGTTTCTGAAACTCTAAATATTTCTGAAGAATCTGCCTAAGTGAAAATATCTGATCTACACATCCACTGTCACTTCGGAATCCACATTGGTCATCACGCAATTGCCTGTCAACCAGATTCTTAATTTTATTAAGCACAATCAGAGAAAAGTACAATCAAGAAAACAGAAAGCAGGCTGATACCCCTGTAGTTATCACAAGAACAGTGATCAATTTTTTAAAAAAAATAAGGATAATAATAGCTCTGGTAAAATCCTTAGGAACTATGCCTTTATCATAAAAATATTCAAAATTTCAGTCATCCATGTGGTAACCAAAACTTTCCAGCTCTAATAATTTCCGTAGTAATTTCATCTAACCCTGAGGATTTATGTAGTTTAAGTTTAGAAATAGCCAAAATCACTGCAGACTATTATTATAGGGCATCTGTCATCATTACAATGGGAGAAAAACTAACCACATTGTTTAGAACATCACTGAAATGATCAGCTCACCTAGTCATGACAGAATCCTCACCTTCTATAACCTTACCTTGTTTATCCTTCAATCCCTGTATGCCTGTCCGTTTTCTACCACACAAAACGTTAAGTATCTGGTACAGCTCTCTGTTGTTGTGATGTCTAACTGCTTCCTCTGCTTTGTCGGCCAATCCATCAAGCCAAATATTCTTATCAGATGCTAACTGATCCTTTATACATTTATTTACATCTTTGTTATGTTTTCTATTAGGAATAGTACGATATTGATTTAGGAATTTCCTGCAGTTCTTTCTTTCTGAAATAAGCCCAAGTGCGTTATCACTCAAATAATTCTGCCTCTGCTGCTTTGTTCCTAAAAGTGTACTGTTAGTTTCAAGAAAAGCCTGTTTAAAATGGTCCCACTCTTCCTCAACTTCAGTAGTAAGCAAACCATGACTATCATAATGACTAAGTAACCTATCATGGTAAGCTTTAGCTATAACAGGATCTTTCAGGTCTTCAGTGTTAAAGATAAATTTTTAACTTTAGTACAACACTTCTTAAGTTTAAGTTGCAAGACACTTTTAACAAGGCAATCGAATTTCCAGCTCCCCCATGTAATCTGGTATTCCTAACAGAACTGGTCCATTAACTGTTAATTAATATATAATTAATCATATTCTTATGCAACCCATCTGGAAACCCATGTGTACATATGTATGTCGCAGTGTTTATAATAAAAAATATCCCCCTCAAGCAGCTGCTTGCCACAGAGGTCTGACAAGAGCCTGTCAGTTTATACGCTACAGTAGAAGAGCTGTGAGGATGGCGGTACCTCAGCAGAAAAACAACACAAATCCATGCCTTACCTGGGAGCTCGAATCCAGTTCCCTTTAAATTATTAGCCAAGTGCTGTAAACATTGGCCACGGGACAGCATAAATGTCAGTTATTAAACCATTAAGTTTACTCACCTGTAGGAGACATTGCCCATTGTAATTGCAGCTACCAGTATCAAAAGGACCTATCACCCCACCTTGAAGGCCACAGTCAGTATCAACTTTGGACCTGGAAGTCCAAAGTTGGTACTAACTTTGGGGAGGGGATTAAACTTATCCTCCTCCCCAAAAGTCAGAGTCGGTACCAACTTTGGCATTGAAGTCACATAGAACAGAGGTAATATCTCCTTTCTTGACAGAATTCAAAATATCCTGAAGTTGTCTTTAAAATTGATCTTTCTCCTCCTCATTGGCATCCTCAGTGGGGACATAACAGCAGATAACATTCAAGTCTTTAATGCTTGTCTGAAACTTAGGTGTAAGAAACCTTTCATTAATGCACTCATATCCTACACTGCCTGGCCAAATTATTATCAACATCTGCCTAATACTCCGTGTCAATCACAAACCGACCAATAGACAAATGTCAAAGCGAAAAACAAAAGGAAGATAGGTAAAAACAAACACTTTACATTTGCAGAATAGTCTATAAACAGAGAATACAACATATTTTTATAATTTAAATTTTTGCTTCGTTCATTTAAAAAATAATTTCCAAAAGAAAATTAACTCATCTGGAAAAATAATCAGATAACTTTTGATTTAAACATTACCACTAAAGAATTATTTACAACTAGAATTCTAGTAAGGGAAAAAGGTAAATACAAACCAAGATTTTTTTCAAAGACTTTTGACTAAAGGAAATCAGTAATTTAGCAATTGCCTTCACCCCTACATTTATTTTCTCATTCGGAAGCTACCGCTGATTAATTCCTAAAATCAATTTCTGTGAATTAGAGGCACATTAAACTATGGGAGAAATGCACTTTGTTATCGAATTGATTAAACGTATCAAAAATATTTTATTTTCATTTTTAATATTTTTAGCATTTTATTTTATTCCCAATATTAAAATATATTTCAAATTTTCAGTTGCGCATTTTAATTCCCTGATCAAACATTTATAAAATCTGTCAGTGTCGTGTGTTGATGAATTTCTTGATGACACTAAACCATTCTGGTTTGAAGCAGAGAACAAATATTTGTGTTTTTCATCAGGATCCAATTATTTTGTTGCCGCATATATCCATTTCAGACATTGTTCTTCATTTCGTACAGGAGTAAAAATAAAAACTAAATTGATGAACAAAAACATTGTTTTAAGATGGCGAACTATCGATTCTCAAATGTACATTTTTACTTGCTCATTAAACCAAATTCCATTTCCCCTTTTTCAATCTATTGTAACATTTAATTGCACAACAACAATTAGACAATGTATGAGAGTTTAAAGTGCTTTATAAACCAAAATGGAATGAGATATTGAAGAGAAACAGCGCTTATCCTGTGAAGGCCACACGCGACTGCCAACGAGTTGCCCTAAAATGTCATGGATACAGAGTTTCTCGAAATCACCTATTGGTGACGCTGAAAGCAGTAATATAAGCAGTCTATATATTATAGTGCTTGGCTAATGATCAAAGGGACCTGGGTTCGAGTCCCAGGTAAAGCGTGGATGTTCATTTACTTTCTACTTAATGAGATCTTTTACTAAGACGTATGAACTGACAAGCTCCTGTCAGACCTCTGTGGCAAGCAACTGCGTGATGGAATAGTGCGGTTTTTTAATTTTTATATTCTAGGTCGTTGGTCAAGTTACAACCATGGAGGTAGGAAGAGGGGGAAGAGCCCTATCGCGTGAATATTGCAGCTAACCGTCGCCATATTGCTCCTACTCGTAAGCGTGCTATCACTGTGCTAACGAACAACAGATTCTGTTAAATAAATGGCATATGCATAGCATACGCATGCTCCAATAAACCTACGAGAAAGATTCAAGGGGCAACATTTTATAGGTAAGAAGTACCGCCAAAGTTTTCTTTTGCAAAATGAAAATTTTTCGTTATTTCAAATTGTTTATGACAATCGTGTAGTTAGGACTTGCGGAAGGAGGTTGAGAAATTCTCTCATAGTGTTTTTAATGTAAACTGATGAAAGAAAGGTTTATTATAAATCCATCAAAAGAAAAAAAAGTCAAGAAACCGGACACAGAACTAATTATACACATCATTCGTCATTTCCTATGCTCCTGACATACCCTATCGAAACGTTAGCGAATTTCAATGTTATGTCAATGAGAATAAAATTTTAAGTTCTATTACTTATAAAGTATGTATTTAAGGAAAAATATGACTGAAAATAAACTATAGATCATAATCAAATCTATTCAAATCTCGAATCAAAAAATATTCATTTAGTATTTGAAGAATTGTGAAAGCTGGGATATTTAACAATACATTATCTTCCATGTTATGCCAATGAGAAAATCCCAAGCTCTATAACTTCTAAAATATGCATTTAATGGAAAAATATGAATGAAGATAAATTAAAGAATATATTCATATCTATTAAAATCTCCATTTAAAACAATTTTAGTTCATTATTTAAATATATATGGTATCTAGGTAGTCACTGGAAGGAGAGCTATGCACCAATCCCTTGTGATGATGCATAGAACCGGCCAGGCCTAGCACCTAATGTCCGACCCCGCCTTCTCGTGGTGCAGACCGTTAGTACCTTTCAAAAGAGATACTCTCTTGTGGAAGTGAACGGAAGGGAAGGGCTGCCAGATTAGTGTGGCATACTGAACTGGACAACTATGTCTACTTTTCTTTTTTTTCTACCCTGCTGAGGAGTGGTCAACCAAACAGGGTCCTGGTGCTGACCATATAAACCCACTGGACTGGACAGATATATGGCTCTGAGCTTGATTATGGATCCTGATTTTGCTGCACTGGTGGGCTTCTGTGGAGGGACAATCTTCCGCTGTGTTTTCTGTTTGTTTGTGGGTTGACAGCCCCAAGTGAATAGATTCACAGGATATGTTTATCAGCTGGTGGATATTCCTGAGCAGAGGTCATCGCAGGCACCTGAACTCTTTGCTTCTATTGGCATCGTCAAATTCTACATTGGAGGGAAGTCTTCCAGTGTAGATGGCTTCAGCCTTTAGTGGTGGGGGAAAAGGTTTTTGCCCCATGTCTGCAATTAGGGGGCTGTTTAATATTGTCGGCATTCCCTCTCTCAATAAACATAATTTCTTTAAACATCCTACTAGCCATTTTTTCTCTCCATAGGTAGTTGGAATGTGAGGACTCTGCACAGAGCTGTTTCTCTTGATGTCCTCACACAAGAATTCCACCGTTATAATTTAGATATTCTCGGCTTGCAAGAGACCAGATGGACAGATAAAGGTCAGATTCTTAAAAATAATCTTAAATTTCTCTTTTCAGGGAGGGACGACAATAAGCATCACCAAGGCGTGGGTCTGCTTCTCAGCAGACACGCTAGTGATGCTCTTCTAGGATATGAGTGCATTAATGAAAGGTTTCTTACAGCAAAATTTCAGACAAGCTTAATAGCAATTTTCCCCGTTGAAATTCATTAGATCGTGTCAAATGCCCTCTCCAAACGAAGCAAAAGTAAAATTTAAAATAGTTTTAAATTCTAATCCTGTTCATTTAAATGCAGAGACTTGAATTTTTAATGCAACACAAGGTACACAGTGAAATATGTTTGAGAACATTATTAGCAGTACAATCAAATTCATTTTATCTTCGTAGTTTATCTCGTGCGATATGTCGATTTATTATTTTGTGCCCTTCAGTCTAGTATTTTTCTAATTCTCTTATCCATCTGTCTTTCTGAATGAATTGTAAGACAAATGAAAACTTATCATGGGTCATGGATTATTCACTAACATAAACAGAGGACGAGGTCTAAAGGATGTCCATAATCTCCTTCGACAAATGGAATGTAGTTCTTACAATGACAATAACAGAATAATTAGGTAGATATTGTAAGAAAAGTACACTGGAACAACCAGAGCCTTTATGATTTCAAAAATATTTTAAAATTTGATAATCCCCCCCCCCCAAAAAAAAGTTCGGTAAAAAAAAGTGCCAAAAAAATGTGTTTTTACCTTTTTTACGTCATCTCGTAACTAAAGAATTGATCCAAATTATTTGCATACCAAATGGAAACATATGACTAGGAGAATATCACAGATTAAAAAATATTGATTTTCATTATTCCTTCCCCCTGTATGAAAATATGGGAGGGCGAATAAAAATATTTTTTCCTCTTTTTTCCCTAATTACAGATCCGTACGGAAGAACTATAACTTGAAAAGTATTTGGAACTTTGGTCAATAAAAGATGCTTTCCAAAACTTGCAACAATGGCTTTGACTTGTGACCAATAAAATCATTTGACACTTCCTTGATATATATTAAAAAAAAATAAATAAATACCCCCTCAAGCAGCTGCTTGCCACAGAGGTCTGACAGGAGCCCGTCAGTTTATATGCCACAGTAGAAGATGTGAGAGGATGGCAGGACCTCAGCAGAAAACAACACAAACATCCATGCCTTACCCGGGGCTCGAACCCAGGTCCCGTAGATCAGTAGCCAAGCGCGCTAACCACTCGGCCACGGGACGGCTGATATATATAAGACGTACAATTTATTTATATACAAGATAAATGGTACATAATTAGCATATATATATATAAGGTCCGTAAATGGCAGCTAGGCATAAACTGGAAAGAGAGCTGTGTAGCAATTCCCAGTGATGATAATACAGAACCGGCCAGGCCTAGTACCTAATGTCGGACCTTGGCTTCTCGTGGTGCAGGCCGTTAGTACCTTTCAAACGAGACATTCTCTTTTGGAAGGAAACGGAAAGGGAGGGCTGCCATCTCAGTGTGGACTACTGATCTGATCATCCATGGCCAGTTTTTCTTCTTTTCAACCCTTCTGAAGAGGGTCAACCTCACAGAGTCCTGGTGCTGATCGTTTATACCAGTGTCTCGCAAACTTTTTTACTCTGCGGCACACTGAATCTAATTTTTTTTCCGCGGCACACCTAAAAAAGAATTTTTGATGGTTACGTAAAAAGAGGAAAATTGAAGTTTCGTTAAATGCATTTTATTTAAAATAAATATAATAATAAATATAATTACTCATAACTCGGTGTTTGTTTTAAATATTTGTCCATTCTATGGCTTGAAATAATCAAAAATTAATACCAAAAATTGGAAAAAGCTTGATAAATACTTACAAAATCCCAATTGATAAAATCTGAAAGATTTTTATTAAAGCACGTCGATAGTACGTCGATATTAAAGCACGTCGATAACACAAGTCAAGTCAAAATGAAATCTTTGAAATATCTAGTGTCAATTCGAAAATCTCTCGCGGCACACTTGGAATCTCTCGCTGCACACTACTGTGCCGCGGCACACAATTTGCGAGACACTGATTTGTACCCACTAGAATGGTTTATGAATTTGAGCTAGATTATATACCTGGTTTTCTGCACTGGTGGGTGACTCTTTAGAGGCCTCTGTTTGCTTCTGTTTTGCTACGACCCAAGTGCATGGTAGTTGTTTCGTCTGCAGAAATTGTTAACTGTTAGGATATACCCCAGTCTTCGATTTTATCACATGCAAGTTGAATGGAACGGCAATTGTCTCAAGAACATGGATTGATATAAACTTTATTGTCATCAGAAAATACAGGGTGATCAAAAAGTTGCTCTGCACCTGATAAGGAATGAGAGATTCGTACCTGTGCCATAAAATAAATAGTAGCGGGTAGAGACATTTTCTGATACATTCAACGTGTAACTCTCCCCGAATATAATCGGAAAACATTAGTTTTAGATCTATTGCTCAATTAGAACATGAGTTATAAAACTGCGACTTTTATCGGGTTCGACCCAGTTGACCGCCTACGTAACGGGTTCGATACCTTGCGTGATTGAATTAACGAACCGAATTCCGCTAGTATAAAGTTACGTTGGCGAAAAAGAAACGAACGCTTCGGAAACATTAAATATTAAATCATTTTATCCAGTATGTAATTAGTTTAGAACTTGTGTTACAGAAGTAACGGGCCGAGAACCATTCAGCGTGTAATTCTTCCAGAATATAATCGGAAAACATTTGTTTGAGATCTCTGGCTCTATTAGAGCACGTGATCTCTTCACTGAAAAACAAATTTAGAGTTATTTTTAATTTTCTCACCTTAACCTGTCCATCTGGTCTCTTGCAAGCCTAGAATATATAGTTTATAACGCTGGAATTCCTGCGTGAGGACATCAAGAGAATAATTTCAACGTAGTGTCCTCACGTTTCACGTACCTGCAGAGAGAAAATTACTAGTAGGATTTTTTGAAGAAACTTGGTTAATTGAGAAACGCAGGGCAAACAATATCAAACAGCCCAGTGATAGCAGGCATGGGGCAAAGACCTGTTCCTTCACTGCTACAGGTTGAAGTGATTCATGTTGGTAGGAACTTCAAGCACCACCGTTTTTAAGTGGACCTTTTCAAGAGCCGTAAGACTTGCCTGTGACATCATCATCATCATCATCATCATCATCATCATCATCATCATCATCATCATCATCATCATCATCATCATCATCATCATCATCATCATCATCATCATCATCATCATCATCATCATCATCATCATCATCATCAAGCAGCCATGGGCTACGGAGGTCCAACCAGACAGTGCAATTTAGTTCTCCAAGCAAGTCTATCCTGAGCTACATCTACTGCATCTGGCCACTGCGCACCAATTCTAACAAGGGCCTGTTTGACATTGTCTGCCCACCGCATCCTAGGTCTCCCCTTCTTTCTGAGGCCTTTAGGCACACTTTCATAACCCTATTCGCCAATCTATAATTATTCATACGGGCAACATGGCCAAACCAACGGAGTCTCTCTCTGCACAATATGCTGCTTAAAGGAGGTTGCAAACTCCTTTGCCTAATCTCATCATTAGTTACAAAGTTGAACCACCTAATGTCCAAGATACTGCGTAAGCATCTGGAATCAAAAGCATCTAGTTTCCTGTTATCTTGTTTACAAAGTGTCCAAGTTTCACTACCATAACTAACCCTAGAAAGAACCAAACTATTATACAGTCTAATTTTAGTCTTTAGGTGTATACGCCTATTTCTCCACACTCTCCATAGATTCTTAAAAGTCCCGGCAGCAATCCCTATTCGTCTGTTAATCTCATGCCGCACATCACCATTATCTGATACATAGCTCCCAAGATAATTAAACTGTGACACCTGCTCAAGACTGCAACCATTCAGATTAAATGAATCACAGCCTGCCTGACCAATTTTCATCACTTTAGTTTTCTCTCTGTTTATAACCAAACCTACTCTACTACCAGTCTCATCAACAGCTCGAATGAAAGAGTTCATCTCATCAACATCATTTGCCAAAAGGGCTAAATCATCAGCATAATCTAAATCAGAAATTTTCGTATCTCCAGCCCATTTAAGGCCAAAATCTTTCCCTTGAAGTAAATTTCGCATAACATAATCGATAACCAAGCTAAAGAGAAAAGGAGACAAAATGCACCAGAAGTAATGCTAAACCAATTGCTACAAGCCTTACCAACTCTCACACACGACTCAGTGTTATTATAGAGAGCTTTCATAATGTTAACTAACTTGTCTGGTATACCATATGATTTCACAATCAACCACAAATTATGACGATCAACAGAGTCGAAAGCCTTTTTGAAATCAACAAAGCTAGCAACCAAAGGTTTCTGAAACTCTAAACATTTCTCAAGAATCTGCCTAAGTGAAAATATCTGATCCACACATCCCCTACCACTTCTGAATCCACATTGCTCATCACGCAATTGACTGTCAACCAGATTCTTAATTCTATTAAGCACAATCATGGAAAGAACTTTACCTGGAACAGAGAGTAGGCTGATACCCCTATAGTTATCACAAGAACTGCGATCACCTTTTTTGAAAATATGGATAACAATAGCTCTGGTAAAATCCTTAGGAACCATGCCTTTATCATAAAAGATATTCAGAATTTCAGTCATCCAAGTGGTAACCGAAACATTCCCAGCTCTAAGCATTTCCGTAGTAATTTCATCTACCCCTGGGGATTTATGTAGTTTAAGTTTAGAAACAGCCAAAATAACTTCAGATTGTGTTATAGGGCCAACATTAAAGCCACCAATGCATCTATAGTCATTGAAAACAATGGGAGTAGAACTAACTACATTGTTTAGAACATCACTGAAATGCTCAGCCCAACTAGCTATGACATAATCCTCCCCTTCTATAACCTTACCTTGTTTATCCTTCAATCCTTGTATGCCAGTCCGTTTTCTACCACACAAAACGTTAACTATCTGGTATAGCTCTCTGCTGCTGTGCTGTCTAACTGCTTCCTCGGCTTTGTCAGCCAAACCATCAAGCCAAAGATTCTTATCAGCAGCTAACTGATTTTTTACGCGTTTATTAAGTTCTCTGTAATGCTTCTATTAGGACTAGTAGGGTATTGATTAATGACATTCCTGCAGTTCTTTCTTTCCGAAATAAGCTCAAGTGCCTTATCACTCAGATATTTCTGCCTCTTCTGCTCCTTTTTTCCTAAAAGAGTACTGTTAGTGTCCAAAAAAGCCTGTTTAAAATGATCCCATTCTTCCTCAACTTCAGTAGTAAGCAAACCATGACTGTCATAATGACTAAGTAACCTATCATGGTAAGCTTTGGCTATAACTGGATGTTTGAGAGCTTCAGTATTAAAAGTAAAATTTTTAATCCTAGCACAACACTTTTTAAGTTTAAGTTGCAACACACTTTTAACAAGGTAATGGTCAGATCCAATTTCAGCTCCCCTATATGCCCTGGTATTCCTAACAGAACTAGCCCATTTGCTGTTAATTAATATGTAATCAATCATATTCTTATGCAGCCCATCAGGTGAAACCCATGTGTACTTATGTATGTCGCGGTGTTTGTAATAAGTGTTAGTTATTCTGAATCTATTGAGTTTACTTACCTGTAGGAGACGTTGCCCATTGCCATTGCAGCTACCAATACCAAAAGGGCTATTACTCTTCCCCAAAGGTCAGAGTCAGTACCAACTTTGGCATTGAAGTCACCGAGAACAAGGGTAAATCACCTTTCTTGACAGAATTCAAAATATCCTTAAGTTGTCAATAAAACCTATCCTTCTCATCCTCATCCTCAGTGGGGGCATAACAGCAGATAACATTCAAGTCTTTAACGCTTGTCTGAAATTCTGCTGTAAGAAACCTTTCATTAATGCACTCATATCCTAGAAGAGCATCATTAGCATGTCTGCTGAGAAGCAGACCCACGTCTTGGTGATGCTTATTGTCGTCCCTCCCTGAAAAGAGAAATTTAAGATTATTTTTAAGAATCTGACCTTTATCTGTCCATCTGGTCTCTTGCAAGCCGAGAATATCTAAATTATAATGGTGGAATTCTTGTGTGAGGACATCAAGAGAAAAAGCTCTGTGCAGAGTCCTCACATTCCAACTACCTATGGAGAGAAAATGGTTAGTGGGATGTTTAAAGAAACTATGTTTATTGAGAAAGGGAATGCCGACAATATCAAACAGCCCCCTAATCGCAGACATGGGGCAAAGACCCGTTCCCCTACCACTAAAGGCTGAAGCCATCTACACTGAAGACTTCCTCCAATGTAGAATTTGACGATGCCAATAGAAGCAAAGAGTTCAGGTGCCTGCGATGACTTCTGCTCAGGATTATCCACCAGCTGATAAACATATCCTGTGAATCTATTCACTTGGGGCTGTCAGCCCACAAACAAACAGAAAACACAGCGGAAGATTTTCCCTCCACAGAAGCCCACCAGTGCAGCAAAATCAGGATCCATAATCAAGCTCAGAGCCATCTGTCCAGTCCAGTAGGTTTATATGGTCAGCACCAGGACCCTGTGTGGTTGACCACTCCTCAGCAGGGTAGAAAAAAAGAAAAGTAGCCATAGTTTAGCGATACCCAACTAGCTAAGTGAGAGTTCAGTTAGCTGTGATGGCTATGATCAGATTTATCCACAAGCTGATATAAGGTATCCCGTGCCTCTGTTCACTTAGGGCTGGGAACCCACAAGCAAACAGAAAACACAGCGGGAAATTCTCACTCAACAGATGTCCACCACTGCAGCAAGTCCAGAAGCCATAATAAAGCTCAAAGCCATAAACCAGTCCAGTCTTGTACGCATAAACGATTATCACCACGACCCTGCGAAGTTCAACACTCCTCAACAGGGCAGAAAGAAAGAAAAATGTTGTCGCAGATGACCAGATCAGTAGGGGACACCGGTCTGACAGGCCTTCACTTCTGCTCCCTTCGAAAAAATAATATCTCTTTTGAAAAGTATTAATGGCATGCACCAAGGGTAGGCGGAGTCGGACATTATGTGCCAGACCCGGAAGGTTCTCTGCGTCATCACTGGGGATTGCTACACAGCTATCCTTCCAGTTTGTGGCGAACATTTACTGACCAGAAGCGTTAGTGGAGAAAAGTAGCAATGCAGACTAATTTGTGACCCGAACCTGGTAACATCAGAATCACATAGGGAGGATAGTATCAGTAGCTGTAGTGATGATAATGCAACATTCGATACTGAAAGCGTGAAAATATCGTTGATGAAAATTCGTTTTTCTTAAACCTTGAATATATCATTAGGATACATCCGTGATATATAGTCTCTGTCTCCATTAACTTTCACTTACTGATTGAACGAAACATTTAATTCTATTAAATTAATATATATATATTTTGTGGTAGTTTAACGCTGAATATACTAATTAATGGATAATTCAGAAATGGAACAGTTATACAGGTAACTCTTATTTAATGCGGGAGATGAGTTCCGGGAAGACCATCGTTAAACGAATTACAGTGTAAACGAGGGGATTTTTTTATTTGTTTGTATTTTCGCCTATCTTATTGATCTTTTTTCCTTTTCTTAGTTTCGTAATGGATGTTTTATTTCAACAAAAATAATTATTATTCTCGGTCCGTGGCCGAGTGGTTAGCGCACTTGGCTACTGATTGGCTACTGATCTACGGGACCTGGGTTCGAGCCCCGGGTAAGGCATGGATGTTCGTGTTGTTTTCTGCTGAGGTCCTGCCATCCTCTCAGATCTTCTACTGTGGCATATAGACTGATAAGCTCCTGTCAGACCTCTGTGGGAAGCAGCTGCTTGAGGTTTTTTTTTATTTTTTTTTTTAATATTTATATAAAGATTACATATATGCATAATTATGTATACAGGGTGAATCTGAAAAAGTGGGCAAAACTTTACGGGGTGGTAGAACGCAGCTATACGAGCAATATTCGTCATAGAAAGTATGGGCGGAACGCAAACGGCGAGCCGCTAGGTGGCGTTGGAAATGGTATAAAAGGGTCGGTCCTCGCACCCAACGGCATTTCTACCGTGGATTGCCGAGAGGATGGCTGGTTATACTAACCACGAAATGGCGGATATGCACTTTGTGTACGGTGCGGCGGACGGGAATGCAAGTGAGGCACAGAGTATCTCCTCTCCTTCTTGTGTTCCTTCTTTAAATGTGACAGTGGAAAACTACCTTTTAACTTCACACCGCTTGCGCTCCGACCATACATTCTATGACGAATATTGCTCGTATAGCTGCGTTCTACCACCCCGTAAAGTTTTGCCCACTTTTTCAGATTCACCCTGTATAAATATGTGATCCATTAATTAATTTTACAGTTTATTTCTTAATATGGAGGGAAACTAGCTGGTTTACATTGCTTGCCTCTGTTTTGTGCGTAATATTTATTTGTAGCATTCCATTAACTGGTCACAACATCGTCTTATGGCATCCTGTCACGAAATATCAATATCATGATCCTTCAACAAATCCATGCGTTATTTGTGCAGTGAAATCTAAATATTTAAACGTCAACACTATTTCTGGTTCAGATTCTTGTTGTTCTTCAAAAGCAGCGTTGAATTCTAAATCCTGAAATTCATCGTTAGTGAGTGGCTCACTGTGGTTTTAATAACTTCGTCTATCTTTCAAAGTTACGCCTTCGTATACTGCTCCAGTTTGATATTTCGCTGATGTTAATTAAAAAATCGAACTAAATTCTTGTAAATAAACTATTTAGATGGATAAATCCAAGCATGTCGAATGGAAACTTGTGAGGATTATTAATTATAAATATGTGAATATGGAAATTAGTCGAATGGAAACTAAGTGGGGAGTTTTATGGGTTATCAAAATAAACTCCCCTACATTCTTCCTCCTAAAATGGGGAAATATAAAAGTCGTTTTATTATATCTTCCAACAGTTATGAATTTGGTCTGATATGAAAACTGATGTGAGGACCGTCGTCGACTATGCTAAATTATGACCCTCCGCTCCCAAAAGGGGTAGAAATTTCTCTGAGGACGACTTCAACAAGTTCTATCACAAATCAAAGATTCTGACATATATAATATGGTTGATTACGCCAAGCACGACCCCCCCCCCCCAAAGAAAAAGGGGGGATATGCGGTTGATGTTTATGAAGCATGTATCAAATAAAATTTTCTGGAGATAGGTGCTTTTTAAAATTTCAAATTTATTCGTGTATTTATTTACCTACTTCCTACAAATTTTTTTACCTACTTCCTACGTACGCCCAAAACATACAAAATAAACCTAAAGAATATTGATGTTTAATTAGTCACTAAATTCGCATTTACTCCAATATAAGATAAAGCGCCAATTTTCCTACTCAACAAGAGTAATTCCAAAGAAGTACCTAGAAACCCACGCTCCCGAAAAGTTCCCCCCCCCCCCCCGCGAAAATCCGGCCGTCATATTAAAACTCAAACTTAATTACCTGCTTTGAAATCCTAAACACTTGTCTTTGTATAATTTTATTTCAGTCCTTTATTTATGTCCGACACCAAAAAAATAAATTTAAAAAAAATATAAAATCTCATACTATTTAGTTTGGTAATTGAGAAATCATACACAAGAGATTTCCCGAAACTGAATTTTCGGACAACTATCAAAACAAAATTCTCGGACCTCCCCAAAACAATCTCCCTCCCACTGAAACGAAATTCTCGGATCGCCCTGAAGCTGAATCCTGGGTACGTGCCTTGCGGGCTAATTATCTTCTTTTGAAGTAAATACGAACTCAGTGACTGATTGCACTATATATATATGTACATTCTCTAACTTTTAGGGTTAGAGAATGTACATAGGAAGGCCAATTTATAGGAAGGCCAATTTTTTAATTTTTAAATTTATTTTTCATTTTTATTATACCACAAAAAGATTTAGAAAACAAATACTGCCCACAAAAATTTTATTTTGTTTTACTCCATTGAAAACAGCGGAAAAAATACACTTGAAATCTTCATAATATCACATAATTGACATAAAGGTTTGAAATTAATCTTGGAAAGTGTTTTAGTTCGAAAAAGCTTGATTTGTCAATAATCCAACTTTAGGAATAAAAACAATGAGGTTCATATAGTTTTTTTTAAAAATTGCTTTCGATTTTAAACTTTTGCCCCAATATTTTTCCGTTTTGCGTTTGTCTTTGGCTTAGAAAAGGTTGATAACTATTTATCTATTCCATGGTATTATGATTTTTCCCAAATGCAGAGCAATTTGCAAGTGGATCAAATATTTTGTTTACAATGCTGACCAAAAATTAAGCTGTCTAAAAAACTAATAACTTACTAGATTGAAATTTTGTGGGGAGCAGAAAGGGAAAAATGTCTTCTTTATATTATATATTATACTAATCGGAAATAGTGCAGGACAAGTAACGTTTGAAAAGTTTTTAAAATATTAATTTCTAAAGATATAATTTACCCATTAATTTATGTTAATAGGAGCGTTACTAAATATTTTACTCCCTATTTCCTTTTCCCACTACCACACTCATTTGGGAAATTTGGGAAGTTCTCTATCGCCATGAAGTTAAAACATATAATTCTTAAAATTATCATAAATTTAAATTTAAAAAAAATATTTTAAAAATATTTTAAGAGAGAAAAAAATGTTACGAAAATATGAATGCCATTTCTCTTCTAATAAAGATATAGTAAGTGTTAAAATAATAATCTGGAAATCGCAAAGTTCAACAAGACACTAGCAGAAATATTTTGCAGTGTTTGACCCAACTTCCATACAAGCTTTCCTCTTGCTCCCCTACCAGCTTTGCCTCTGGTGGTAATTACTACCGAACTCACACTGTACAACGGGATGCAAGCGTATATTGTCAGTGACACTTTACCGCTCCCCCGAGGGAAGGGTTGACGACGCCCCTTTTTGCCACTCTGGTTAATCCCCCATTGCCATTCTCATTGCTAATCGTTCAGAGGGGGAAAGCAATACTGAAAACTTTCGGCCGGTAAGCTGGATCCTGGAGACAGGAGTCCAAAGGGTTAATAACCTCGAGTTCTCTACCGATAACTCCAGGAGGGAGTGATCCAAATTAAGAGTATATGAAGGATTGTTTTTTTTTAGAGGATATAAAATCGTAATGAATGGATATTTTTGATTTGATTCGAGTTAGTTTTTTTTTTTTTGATTCGAAGAGCGTGGGTTTATTGTTGGACTGCAAACCTAGAAAATATGAGATTATTCACGAACTGAGTGCTTATATAAGCTCGGTTTTTGTCTTTTCTACTCCAATAATATAGAGCACTGAATTTAGATGAAACTGTTTGTATAGTAGTAATTCATAGTAGGAAAAGTGGTTTGGAGATTGAAATTTTCTGATTTAGACAATGCTGACGATTCAGCCCTTTTGGGAAATGATGTTGATGAGATGAACTCTTTCATTCGAGCTGTTGATGAGACTGGTAGTAGAGTAGGTTTCGTGATAAACACAAAGAAAACTAAAGTGATGAAAATTGGTCAGGTAGATGGTGCTTAAGTTTCTTTGAATGGATGCACTCTTCAGCAAGTGACTCGGTTTAATTATCTTGGGAGCTATGTAACATACTGGTGATATGCGGCATGAGATTAACAGACGAATAGGGATTGCTGCCGCGACTTTTAAGAATCTATGGAGATTGTGGAGAAATAGGCGTATACATATAAAGACTAAAATTCGACTGTATAATAATTTGGTTCTTTCAAGGGTTAGTTATGGTAGTGAAACTTGGATGCTTTCTAAACAAAATGGTAAAAAAACTTGATGCTTTTGATTCTTGATGCTTGCGCAGTATCTTGGGGTATTAGGTGGTTCAGCTTTGTAACTAATGATAAGGTTAGGCAAAGGAGTCCGCAACCTCCTTTGAGTAGCATTATTGTGCTGAGAGAGACTCCGTTGGTTTGGCCGTGTTGCCCGTATGGATAATTGTTGATTAGCGAATAGGGTTATGAACAGTGTGTCTAAAGTCCTCAGAAAGAGGGGGAAACCTAGTAAGCGGTGGGCACACAATATCGGACAGTACCTTGTTAGAATTGGTGTGCAGTTACCAGATGCAGCATATGTAGCTGAGGACTGAAATGCTTGGAAAACTAAATTGCACACTCTGATTGGACCTTCATAGCCCATGGCTGCTTGATGACGATGATGAGTGCTGTATGTGAGTTACTATTGACATAACATGTCCTAACATACTTAATGAAATGGCGTTTAGTCTTTTCATGAACGAGTTCCTAAAGAGTGCATATATCATTTAATGTACATGCGCTGTTTAGGGACTCGTCAGTAAAGTTCGTAACGATTTGAGGGGAGAGGATATGTTCCAATGTGGAACTCCTTTACTTTTAATATAAATATATTATTTTTTTAATGTTATAGACAATATATATTTTTATGTTAATTTGTAGCGACTTACACTGCAAGTCACTGAACTAGAATCTGCTATGCCGCTATATTGTCGATTATGACTAAACGGAGATATAACACTACACTAAAAAAAATTATGATTTGTACTGGTAGCCATTTTTACTCCTCTTTTAATGATCTTTCTTTAACTGAAAACATAAGATAAAATGAAGTTTTAGCGTTTCCTTTAATGATATACTGAAATATATAAAACTTTTATGGTAAGTTAAAAGTTACGAAATTGTCTTTCTAATTACACTGATCACCTTCAGAATAAAATGAAGAATATTACCTTTTCTAAACTATGTCCCTTTATCTTTATATATGAAGTGACCAAAAACAAACTAACAATATTCCTGTAAGCTTATAGTAATAACTCAGTGGATATAAGAAATATTTGAAATTTATACATCATAAATTACTGTTGAAGCAATACATAAAAGCTTAGGTTTCATTATATACAAATGGAGGGAATGTAATTTTCAATATTAGAAGAAGCACAGAAAATGACCTGTAAACATGGGACTCATCACAACTACCTCAGGACTATATCTGGAAGGTGTTTTGTCGACTAGCATCTGCAATTGTAATTAAGGCAACTTGTAACATGACTGACTCCATGGTATAAAGCAATCAATGGAAGATATCTCGGTCGACAGCTATTGGCTCAGGAATCAGAGGTCGTAGGTTCGTACTACACCCCGATCAAGTCAAAATTGCCTCTATGCTTAGGATTGTTCATCCTGCTTATTATTTACGATTTTTTTTCATCTAGTTAAGTAATAATATACGTTTATGCACTAATTATCGGATTTTTTGAAATACTTCTCCAAAATGTATCATCGCTTAAATCTATTTTGTATATTGTAAATAAAAAGAACCGTTTAGGAAGCCTTCTACTTTTGGAGTTTAAGGTGGTCTCATTTGCCTATTCCTAAGTAGATCACATCTAATCACTCATTCACGTCATGTAATTAATCGAGTCCTTCGACACAAATTGAAATTTAAACATGACCTCTAATTTGCATTGAAGGAATTCCCATATCTTAACCTTTTTGAACTTTTCTCAAATTCTAGCATGTAACAGGGGGCATAATTATGATTTTTCGAAGTATCAGGATAAAAGATCCCCAAACCTTCTCCATCTGCGGAGGTACAATAAGTGGCATGAGTCGCAAAGGACAAGACAAAAATCACCAAAAGGTGAGCGTCAAGGGGCAGAATTTTACATTCTTTGACATTAATTCTTAAATACTGTGGGGGTAGAAATTCTAGGACATATGGTCCGTGGCCTTCGACCAGACGACTTTCTTCCAATCATTCAAGATTCAGTTTTGATGAGCGCATACCCATTGTATGTTCAATGGTGAACTGAAGTTATCATTGGCACTCAGAACGATCTGCAGCTGCGTAGCCCCATTTTCAGCATGGTTCGATGTACTCTGTGTTGTGACACATTACCCCCGGCACCAGCATTAGAATTACGGGCGAGTTGCTCCACAGTATCCCTTCTGTTGGCTCGTACCTTTGTCGAGGTGGGGGGGGGGGGCTTGAGGGCCTAATGAAGTCGAAGGCTATGCTGACCGGATTGGGCAATGGTTGGACATGGCTAAGATTTCCCTGAGGGCCTAATGAAGTTGAGGGCCCTCCGGTCGTGTTGGACAGGGCCCCGCAGTAGGACCGGACTAAGAGTCCCAGTCACGGGAGCCGAGGCAATTTGGATTCTATATCCTTATCTGTGGCGATCCAGGACATAGATTAAATTTAGGTTTTGACCTGTGGATGAACTTTACTCCTATAGTACTGTTCGCCATTAGGTATTCGGGGATGAGCTGTATCTATATGGTACTGTCCTGCCCCTGACCGTAGGTAGTGATGAATATTGCATTTTCCTATACTGGTAATGCTTCAGGCGGAACTAATGGGTATTTTCATCATATATATTACCTGTTGGCTCATACCATATGGGATTGCCTTCGCTGAGCTCTAGCAACGATGAGCTGTGGTCAACCTACACCTTGCACTACCTTGCTGACGGTTCGTGGTTTTTCCCTCCTCGTACCACTTTTTGAACGTACTAAAAACGGCTGACTGTGAACACCCAACAAGCCTTGCTGTCTCAGAAATGCTCTGACTCAGTCGTCTGTCGATTACAATTTGGCCTTTGTCAAAATTACTAATTCGCTATTAATAATCGTTATTAATAATCGTTAATATTCATAATCGTCCGCTATTTTTCCCATCTGAAGAACAAGAATAACACTGATTAACAGAGCTCAGTATCAAGTGTTATTTATACCGTTTCATGACCTTCACACGCCCCGTTGTTTACCTGCAGTTAGTTTAATTTGTATAAAGACGCGGTGGTCATAATGCTTTGGCTCTTTGGTGTATATATTAATTTTCAACAGTATTATTTCAATATTTGAAGAATTATTGAAGTTCGAAATTTTAACAGCAGTAGCAGACATAAAAAACTGCTCAAAGGTTATTAAAATTTGATAAATGGCATATTCGACTGATAAAAAAATTGTAGGTTCGAGCCCCAGGTAACGCATGGATGTTTCTTGCGCTGAAAGCACGTACCGATGGGTTTGGGAAGGTCGTCATCCATCTGTTGGAGCATTAAATCTTGGTTCCGTTTATAGGAGAGAACCATACACTTTACACATTAAAGAACACTCTGGATGGCCTTAACAGGAGTTTCCATCTGCCTCCTAGCAGTTGTCTGGTGGATCTCCTCTGCCCAACCTTCTCTGAGCCCTCGGGTTATTTGTAAACTCTCCATTCAGCCCATTGTGAACAAAACCGTGATGTTCGGAGATAAACCAATCCAACCCTGAAGACTAGCTAATGTTTCAAAACGGAAGTAGTCTCCTTCTGATTGGCATCCCGATCATTTCATTGTAACGTAGACGTTACAATGAAATGACCGGGATTCTTCTTCACTCTAATTACGGGATTCTAGATGCACAAACTGCTCGTTGCTATAACTCGGTCTCTAATATTTTCCACATCATTCTTTAATAGCGTGCACCGTTGACTCACTTAAACTGTAATATTCCGGCAATCCACACATTACTATTGGCTTTCTTATTTATTTAACATTACACGCCTCTGAGGTGTATAGTTAGTTTCATGCTTTGGTATTAAAATTATGTAACATAAAAAAAATTAACTCTTTTTTACTTATTATTAAAATGAAATCCGACCTGCCATATAACGAAAAGTGAATGATACACCTTCTCGTATGATTTGATTTTGAAACTCCTAACTTATGACCACAGTTCTAAACGCCAGGCTTGTAATCTGCAGTTCCCAGTCCCAACTGTGAAACCGTTGAGATTTATCTCTACTAAATCTCAATCCTCCTCTCTGTCAGTAGACAACACCGATGAGCTTGGAAAGGCCGATGTCCGTCGGATGGGATGTACCTCCTCTGTGCAGGAGAACCCTGCCCTGGGGACATTAAACAATTGATGGAAGTCTGCGATCACTCTATCGTAACAGCTATGCAGTGGGACCCCCTTCTCACAACCTTCTGAGCCCTCGGGGTCCTTGTGACCTGGCCTTTAGTCATTGTTGGCAAAAAAGTGCCTCTCAGAGGTTAAATAACCAAACCCATTTTTTTTCTTTCGATAGCTGCTCATTCCTTCTTACCCAGTTAGATGTGTACATTGGTAGTCATAAAAATTCTTCAAAATCACAAGAGAAAAGAAAACTTTTACATAAAAATTGATTATGGAACGAAACAGATTGTTTGAAGCTTCTGTAACGATTCGTTTAGTTTTGATCGTTTGCAAAAAAATAATGGTCAATCGGATCTTGGAAATTATATTCATATATTTTAAACACTGAAAGAATCTTTTGAAGATTCGGATTTGAAGTTTTATTTTAGTCTCATTTTACAAGGAGCTTGAAATTTGGTCTTTAATTTTGACATCATGCTTTCAAATGTTATCTACAACTGTAATTACTGTATAAATAAAATAAATAAATACCCCCTCAAGCAGCTGCTTGCCACAGAGTTCTGACATGAGCCTGTCAGTTTATACGCCATAGTAGAAGGTCTGTGAGGATGGCAGGCCCTCAGCAGAAAAGCGACACAAACAGCCATTCCTTACCCGGGGCTCGAACCCAGGTCCCTTAGATCAGTAGCCAAGCGCGTTAACCACTCGGCCATGGGACGGCCAATTACTGTATAGACCAGATTAATTAATCAGATATTTGGCTTTAAGTGGAGCTCGACGGACTTGGAGCTCAAACCTTGAAGAAGTCGACATGTTTTTGCTTAGCTCCAACAAGTGAAATTTAGTTAGCTAAACGTGTACTTAAATTGCCTAATAGCATTGGGCGAGATCGGGTATCCAACCCTGGTGGAGCCCTTGGTCAGCAGGATAGGTAGAAATAATTTAATATTTTATTTGAACTTTAGTGGACCTGGGTTCGAGCCACGGGTAAGGCATGGATGCATGTGTCGTTTTTCTGCTGAGGTCCTGCCATCCTCTCAGATCTTCTACTGTGGAATATAAACTGACAGGCTCCTGTCAGACCTCTGTGGCAAGCAGCTGCTTGAGGGGGTATTTATTTTATTTTTTATTATTTATTAGTGTATGTTTAGGATTTTAGAGATTGCAATTTTAATTTATACATTTTTGTGAATTGCCGTCTTTTGACTGCATATTTCACTGATCGTTTTTAATATCTCTTGAAGATTAATTATATTTTCCGTTTCTAACTGATAATTTTACAATTGTCAGATTTAGAACATTTCAAACTTCCGTTGAAGTTTTATTACAAGTTATACAATTCCTATTAGGAATCTCTTTAATTAATGTAAGTTTGCATTTACTGCGTCTAATAGATTGTATTATATAGTGCACATTGTAGTTATATTTATTTCTATAATATTTATGTACAAGTCTGTAGATAAATTCTCTGAACATTACTTTCAGTAAATACTAGTTTATATTTTACTGTGTCTTGAACTGCATTGCAACCGTTTTTGATATATCTGTAACCTGTTTCGAGAAGTGATATAAATTGTTATGAATATAACTTGTAAAAGTGTTTACAAGCATTTATATTTCTGATATAAATAAATGGTAATCTGAATTTTGATTTTTGAAAATATACAATTTCGAAAAGTCAGCTACCGGTAATTTTTCAAAAAACACATCACCAGCTCAGAGGCACCACAATTGAAAATTCGGAAGCATACCGCCCAGAGATATTACAATTCGAAAATTCGAACACTGCAACGGCTCCGGTCTATGTCTTCCGGTCCGCTCAGAGGCATCCAAAACTATTATTGGCAATCCGGACAGCCCAGAGAGCTCTTATTCTGGGCGATCCGGATACGATCCACTAACGATTTACTTTGAAATAAAAATGTACTAATAAAAAATTATCTGATCCTTAGCGTTTGATTTATTTTTTAATTTCGCACAATCAATAAATTTAAGATTTTATATTCAAATATTGTTCTCAAAAAATAAAGTAAAAAAATCTTAGCTGTAAACACTACATTACATGAGCTGCGTTTCTTCAGTAACGCAGCTCATTTAACTTTTATGAAACGCGCTGCACCGTTATTGGGGAGGTACCTTACATCCTTACATCCTTACCACCTTACATATTTCCTTCGTATAAATGCTCACATTTGTTTCAAAATGTGGACACAACATATCTGTATGGGCTGAGTCCCATCCGCCATGTTGTTCTTGTTTAGGTCTTAGCTTCCCACCTTCGTTCATCTTGGCTCTCGGAATTTTATGTCGAAGCCTAGGAGCCTATCAAGCCTAGGACAAGGAAACTCGGCCAAACAGCGGTCCCATCTGGTAGCAATCACTCGACTGAAAAGAAAAATAAGTGTCATATGGGTGACCTGACGCTCGGTTCGGTTCAGCATGCCCCAATCGCCACCTGCCACGGCAACACAGGTTCACACGCGGAGAAGCTTTACTTTTCAGAGGAGAGTGTACGTTATACGCACACTCTTCTCTGAACTTTCGGTGTGAAAAGTTGATTTTCGGCGACGGCATTTGCTTCTACCTCATTCACGAAAAAGGACTGGACCTCCCCGGCATCGAGGTGCGCAACTTTGGACACTAACAAGAGGCAATTCTGCTGATGAGCAGTAGGATCCCGACACCGACCTAAAGGACGACAGCTTGATATGTAGAAGGAGACCCATTTTCTTCCGTCCACACACGACAAAGGAATGAGGTAGGGTCATTCTTTCCTGATCTGGTCTCCCCGATGTTAAATGACAATTTGTCGCCGCCATGCTGATCTCGACCATTTTTGTTTGAGCCGTAAATTGTGATGCTCCCCAATAACGGTGCAGCGCGTGAAAAAGGAATATTTTGGCATTTGGTTGAAATCAACTTGAATTAAAGTAAATTGACTATAACTGAGAATAAGAGTAAATTTAAATAATTGTTCCCACTAAGTAATCTCACACTGATCTGCTTATTTTTTTCTCTGTTGGTCTAGTTCGTGTACACCGAGATAGGCGAACAGCCTAGGCCTGGGATTGGTAGACCCCATCATTTTTATGATTATAAAAATTGCGGCATCAGGCCCACTTTCCCTGAAATGCTGATCCTGATGCAACACAAGGCTTTGTCATCGCCCCCTCATTTTTTTAGGTTCCTCCCTAAAGTACAGCCACCCCCAAAACACACAGGGGTGGTCACGACATAAATGTAAGGAGATGCAAAATTCGCTCTCCACAAGTCGCGAACAAACATTTCCATTCCATTTTTGATTAAGACTTTTGAATTAATCGTGCACAAACCAAGTCATACGTAATTGAAGGCCCGGATCTAGAAAAAAATAAACACCAGATAGGGGCCAAGTGCCTATCTGCTACAGGTAATATACATATCTCTTGCTTCTATGGGCATCGTCCAAACTACATTGGATGAAGTCATCCAGTTGATTCATTTGGGGAAAACGGAATAAAAAATCAAAATAGCAGCAAAATTCTCCATTTTCGAAGTTCGTATTAGAGAGATCAGATATATTTCTTGGTGAGTTCGTCTCTGGAATTCATTCGTTTGATTTCCGACTTATTCGCTTCGGAGAATTCAAATTTAAAAAGCTGCGATGCATTGAGACCCGAATTAGAGAAAATTCATATATAAATGTATTGGCTCCTTTTTTCCCCCATTCAGTGAATTGGCTTGATTTTCGACTGATTCTGTTGAGAGAAATTCAATAAGGAAAAAATGATCGCTCTACTAAAAATAGGATTAGAGACGGAATCCATAAATATGGTGACTAGAGTTTCTACACTTCGTTCGTTTATTTTTTACTGTTCTGTTCACAGAGAATACTCTTCTAAAAGAGTTTCGTTTTCGGTTATTTCGTCATTACGCTGACTTTTGACAAGTGTTGATCAAGCTCAGATGCACATTTTTTACCATTTTTTTTTAACTTTTACTAAACAAGGAGAGAGTGAGCCTTCGGTTAAACAGTGGAAATAAATCTCACCGCTCGCACAATTAGAACACGAAACTGGAAACAAGAAATTACGAGACGCGCGTTACTGACTCAGCCAAAAACCACCCCGAAATATATGACGGAGTAATTGTTTTAATAAATCAACAAAATAGCGAAAAGCAATAGGAAGATCGGTAGCAATAGCTCGTTATTATTGAAGAAGCTGCTCGAAGCAAATCACTGCTCCTCTTTTACTTAGGGGGCGTTATATCCAGTCGGATATATCTCTCGATGTTGTACACAGGCGGCGTTTTCTTCTCCTTGTTTTTGCCCTCGGCGCCTTTGCATTCGGCATTCTGTCATGGAAACGTTCACAAGACAATAACCTATAACTTTCTCTACTATCAAATTAATTAATATGTCAATTAGTAGTTAAATTATCAATTACTGCTAGTTATTAAATAGACAGTTCCCCATTCGAATTCTCAATTAACAACCATTTGCAAATTAATCTGGGAAACTGGTATAAATCTATATAAAGCAAAATTGCACATCTTCGATCTTCGATGTTCTCATCGCATTCTTATTGAGATCATCAATTTCACTTTTTTATTATAAAGGATGGAAACAAAGTTTTGCAATAATTATGATCATACGAAAAGAAAAACCTTTCCTTTATTGGAACGCGCAATAACTTCGTCCACCCATCCATCCGAAATCAGCGTTTTAAAAGAAATTGTCTTCCCGATTGAAGATGTAAACGAAAATCTGTTTACCGCATAAAATAGAATATGTATAATTAGAATGTTCATAATTTGGAATGGTCATTTCACCAATTGAATATCTGTCACTTTAAATTATTTCGTTCAATAGAAACAAAGTGTTCAAAATATTTAATTTTATTCAGTGTTGATTTAGAGTTCTGTGAGGTTTGGATCCTTGACATAGGTTCGATTGATTTCCAATTACTTTAAAACTAAGAATAGAAAGGGATAAAAATATCAAAATCCAGTTTAACTAATGTCGGTTTTAAAGTCCAGAGGAAATTGTCGCATCTTTCTTCTAAATGGATTCCGTTAATTTCCTAATGTTTTGTTCGGATAAAAGATACTAAATATATTCGTGTTATTGAGTATCGGATTAATGAGACTGACGATAGTGTTGTGCGGTTTAGTTTCTTGAAATCTATTCCTTTGAATTCCAATCGTTCCGTTTAGTAGGAACAGAAAGGTATAGAAGCATGAAATTCCGGTTTAACATAAGTCGGATTAGGGTTGGTAATAAATTAGGGAGTAGAGTTGTCAATATCGCCTCTTTCCTCTGATGCATTCTGTTAATATCATATTGCTTTTTCGGATAAAAATGACTAAAAGATATTCATTTCATTGAGTATCGGATTAGTGAGAATGACAATAGTCTTATGCGGTCTACTTCCCTGGAGTACATTCTTTTGAATTTCAATTGTTTCATTTAGAAAGAACAGGAAGTGATAAAAATATGCAATAGTGTTTAAGAAGCGTCGAATAAGAGGGAATAGATTTACCAAACATTGGCTGCTTTGATTTACTCTATTGGTACTTTGCGTTCGTTTTTTTTTGTTCAGTAAGAAAAAAAAAACATTTAGAAATTTTGTTTTATTGAGGATCGGATTAAGGAGCATATTTTAAGTCCTGTGCAAATTGTATAGTATTCTTTTGGCTTCTAACTGCCTCATTTAGAAGAAACAAACTTTAAAAATTTCCGTTGTAGTAGAATATCGGAGTATAGAGAATAGATGTATACCTTTTATTGTAGGTCGGATTAGAAAGAACAGGTACAATAATCAATTACGCTGAGTTATAAATAATTTCGTTTTACGTAATGCCGGATTTCAGAGACTTCCGAGATGGATTGGTTTTGTTCACTAATCGAAAGTGTATTTTAATTAGGTTTAGTAATTAAAAAAAGAAAAAATCGCCGTCCCGTGACCGTGTGGTTGGCGCGCTAGGCTAGTGATCTAAGGGACCTGGGTTCGAGCCCCGGGTAAGGCAAGGATGTTGTCTTGTTTTCTGCTGAGGTCCTGCCATCCTCTCGGACCTACAGCTGTGACATTATAAACTGACAGGTTCCTGTCAGACCTCTGTGGCAAGCAACTGCTCGAGGAGGTATTTATTATTATTTTTTTAAATTTAAAATTATTTCTAAATGTTTTTCTATTTCCACTGAATTATCGTATTCACAGAATTGTCGTAGACTTCAAATTCTTATCCCCCGAATTCTCATCCACCGAATTGTCTTATCCTCCGAATTCTCATCTACCGAATTGTCCTCCTCAGTTACTGTCCACAGTAATTGTCGTAGACACAACTACCATTACGAAAACAAATAAATTTATTTAAAGTGTTTGCTTTCGTTTAATCCACCACGATAACGTCTTATGTGATGGAATTCTAGGTCCTTGGTTCCCAGTGGAAGCCACGAAACAATTCAAAATATAAAAGCTATTGCGCTTATTTATACCTGTCCATTACTGAAAGAGCGGCTCATAAAACAAGTAATATACAAAATCTCGCTCAGTTCTTTCAATTATTGACCAAATATTTTTAGGTGAATAAGTAAATTATTTTTCCAATTCAAAGTACTTATTAAAAATGCATATTTTTGTTTTTTAACCAAGATATTTGATTTGCTAAAAACAGTTTTTTTTATTCCTTTTTATTACTCATTAGAACTGTGTTTTTTCTGTTTCAGGTAGAGAATTTTGCTTGCTGCTCTTTAAGAATTTAGTGACAATGAATCTTCGATAAGTTTGGGTTGGACGACTCTGCTTTAAAACGGTTTACATCTGTATGAAATATTTCGTCTTCGACGATAATAAATTTCGGCCTGCACGTTTTCGAAACGTGCCTTCAAGAACGTAAAGGAATTAAATAATTAGAAGGTAAAAATATTGTCTCATCCTGACAACCCTATGAGCCACAATATTTATTCACAATATGAATAAATATTTTGGTTTCTATATAGTGACTTTCTAAATAGTGACTATTATTGACTTACTGTTCAGAGGTCTCCTATCTGTACGACTCTATTTTATAGTCTAATTTAGGGGTTCTCAATGTGGGGTATGGGGTAAAGTTTTTCGGTTACGCAGCGAGAGCTCAAAAGTCGCAAATATATGTTTTATATATATGTCTGTGTGTTTTATTTTATTCTCATTGTTATACTATAATTATAATTTTATCTATCTATACAAGGGGTACGCCGGTTACATGCACATTTCTAGGGGGTACGTGAAGCATAAAAGGTTGAGAACCACTGATGTTTGTTTTATTTTATTCCCATTGTTATACTCTAACTAGTGTTTTATCTATCTATACAAGAAGTATGGCAGTTACATACACATTTCCAGGGGGTACGTAAAGCATAAAAGGTTGAGAACCACTGATATATGTTTTATTTTATTCCCATTGATATACTCTAACTATTGTTTTATCTATCTATACAATAAATATGCCAGTTACATACACATTTCCAGGGGGTACGTAAAGCATAAAAGGTTGAGAACCACTGATATATGTTTTATTTTATTCCCATTGATATACTCTAACTATTGTTTTATCTATCTATACAATAAATATGCCAGTTACATACACATTTCCAGGGGGTACGTAAAGCATAAAAGGTTGAGAACCACTGATATATGTTTTATTTTATTCCCATTGATATACTCTAACTATTGTTTTATCTATCTATACAATAAGTATGCCAGTTACATACACATTTCCAGGGGGTACGTAAAGCATAAAAGATTGAGAACCACTGATATATGTTTTATTTTATTCCCATTGATATACTATAACTATTGTTTTATCTATCTATACAATAAGTATGCCAGTTACATACACATTTCCAGGGGGTACGTAAAGCATAAAAGGTTGAGAACCACTGATATATGTTTTATTTTATTCCCATTGTTATACTACAACAATAGTTTTATCTATCTATACAAGGGGTATGCCAGTTACATACACATTTCCAGGGGGTACGTGAAGCATAAGAGCTTGAGAACCACTGGTCTAAATAATAGTGAATATTATACAAACATGAACAATTTTCCTTACTTTTCAGCAGCACTGTTTGGCACTCAACGGTGTAAGTGGCCAGGTCATAAGGGGCTCAAAGGAGGTTATAGAACGGGATTCACTGAACACCTGTTAGGAGACATATGGAATCCTCTAGTCAAGGCCATTCAGCTTGTTCTTTGAAATACAGGATAAGGTTATTAGGCGCATGAAGACACGTCATAACGTAACAACCGATATGTCTATGGACACGTTTCCAAGCTTAATGGCGTTCTCTTTCTAACCGTGTGCATGGTCTGTAAATATTGGGTTGGGGGATTGCAGAGATACATTTCTATGCTCGCACTGTTTGACTAGAACTTGGGACTGCAGCTTTCGATCCTGGCATGCTATCGACTGAGCGAAGCTTCGCCTTAAAATATAGTGCCGTCCTAGGATACTAATATTTAAAATATAAAGAAACCTACAAATATTGACGAGTTTGACTTCCTGCTTTAGAACAATCTGGTTAGATTTATTCGCTGATAAAATTTGCAATCGAAGATTTTGGCGAAATTGAATTTGTATGAATAACGGTGAATCAAACATCTCACTGTACGGGATTTTCATTTTGGATCCTTTCTTAGCATTGATACCTTACCTTCAAGCTATCTTTACTTTGCCAGTTGAGATATAGGAAGCTGATAATGGAATAAATTCTGTGTAAGATATATAAGCAAATTAGATCTTTTCAGATTTATTCTATTTCGATGTCTTTTCTGAATTAATCGAAATGAATTTCACTGTGATTCCACTAATTCTTAAATCACATTATGTCCCTTACACATTAAAAGTGATTTTCCGGTAAACATGTTTTAAGTTAAGCTTAATTTCGGCGTTAACTTTCATGTTATCATGTCAAGATGATTTTTCACAGATTGTACACGAGGGAAGATTATTGAGCACTTTCAGCGCGCAGTGTTCCACTTCAGTAGTGTGGTTTTCGATACATATGCAAATAGTGCAAACTAAAAGGGCTATCAGCTCAACATACGTAGCATAGTTTAAAAGGTAGGTGATATTTTGAAAAATAGGGATAATTTTATCAGTATATTAAAACAGCTAATTTCAGTTGGTCCTGCCATCCTCTTAGACCTCCTATTTTGGCATATAAATTGACAGGCTCCTGTCAGACCTCTGTGGCAAGCAGCTGCTTGAGGGGGTATTTTTTTTTTAATTTCAGTTACTCAGACCAGTGATAATTATAAGGAGTGGCGTGACAAAAAATTTAAAACAGGTAAATTTCTCACTTACCAGGCGACGATGAGCTGCACAAAAGTGGGCGTGACATTCAAATTTGCGGACGTTTAAAAATAATTAAACTTTTTTTCTTACAATATCTAAAATTTTGACTAAGAGCATCTGTAACTTCCAAATTCAACCCAGCAGATACTCACCTGCATCTAAGTATATTTATATTATGCTCTTATTATATTCTTTACAAGCTTTATATATAAATGACACTTTTTTAATTAATTGTGTCATGCCTATCTCCGATTGATAAGACGTCAGGGAAAAACTATAAAAAAGGAGGAAAGGGGAAAAATGGCATTGTGTGAACTATAGGGGCCGTATACGGCATTCCGCAAAAACGTGGGTCTTTAAATGCAATAACCTTTCTTCCAAAATGGATACTTCTAGAGTGGGGAACCTTTTCATCTACCGTCTCTCGGGGTTTTACAAAATGGGACACATCACAATACTAAGGTTTCCAGACAAACACATGTATTTAATCTGAATTTTCTCAAACTTTGCTAGAGTGGGCAGTGATGACCTCAGTGGTGACGAACAAAGCGTTTCCCACATCAGCTTAGTCCAGGTTTGGCAATGAACTGTCAATTTACTCGGGGAAAAATGGGGGCCAAATTTGGGAAAATGCCTGTACCTCATTCTCCTCAGCACAAGAGCGGTGTAGAGTCCTAATACGACCCCTGCTGTTCACACTCCAAGCACTGAGGTAGCTTACACAGCCAATTCCGTCTGTCAGGCTTGTCTCATGAATTGTTACAGGAACGGCGAGTCAAATACGAGGCATAATTATCCCCAGAGGTAAGCTCTAGGTCCTAGGTCATTTGACTTTTGTCGGAATACATTCGGGACTCTGTACGAGCAAGGGAGATGACTGCACGTTATCGTGTCTGCGGAACGAAAAACGACTTTTTTGCGGACAATGGGCTAAATGGCCAGGTCACAAGGACCCCAAAAGTTGAGAGAAGGTTGGGGGAGGGGACCCATTGGATAGCTGTTGAGAAACAGATGGTAGTCTCGCATCAAGGCCTTCCACCGTGTTCTTTAACTTGCATGCACAATGTGGCTCTCTCGCTCAAGGGACAAATGCTTAACGTTGCATCCAACGGGACGGCGGTCTTTCCAAGCCCATCGGTATCCCCTTCTGATCGTGGACAGGGCAGGAAATTTGCGGAGATAAATCTCAACGTTGACCCAGATGGAACTCAACGTGGGAACTGCAGAGTATGAGCTATGCTAACTACCAACTGAGCCACCCCATTCCCCCTAACAAAAAGGGGAGGGAAAATGTGGTCGATGTTTGACAGAATGAATTCAGTAACCGAATTTATCTTTGGTACATTTTATTCATGTATTCAGTTCTCCCTAAATTATTTCCACTTCCCTCCATGTTATATAAGTGGAATTTAACTTCGAAGCTCTATAACTTCTAAACTAAGCATTTTATGAGAAAAGGTAATAGGACTAAATTAGAGATCTCAATCAGTTCTATTTGAATATCGATTTTCAATAAAGTTTGTTTTTCACTTTAAGAGTTAAGGACTTTAAATATTTAATAGCAACAATGCAATTTGTCTTACGGCAATTGAAAAATATCGAAAAATTATTGACATTACCTTTTCAAATATGCATCTGTTATATTAAATGATTGAATACTTCTTATTCAACTATAATTAACTTCTGAGTTAAATTCTAAATGTTAAGCATTGCTGTTGTTAAATATTTAAACATCCATAACTCTTTAAATACTAAGGGAATATTGTTGAAAATCAAGGTTTATATAGATTTGATTGAGACTTTTAATTTACCTTCAGTCCCACTCTGTTACAAAACTCTTTCTTAGAAGTTAGAGTTTCGAAGTTAGCTTCCACTGACATAACATGGAGGGAAATGGTCATAATTCAGTGAGCATACATAAGTTACATCTTAGAACAAACATGGTAAGATATAAATATATTTTAAATTTCCTTAACTTAAATATTTTACATTTTGATTATTAATGATAATTTCTCATGGAAATGTTTATTTTTTTAAGGGTAATAGGAGAGAAATAACCTAGAAGCACTTTGAGGCTTGTCCTTGTTCCTCATACAATATAAAACATTTACACAAGAATACATCCGCTCGTTCAGGACTCAAGGAAAACGTTTGTCACGAAATGCATCAATCTTTCCCTTCTTCGAAGAAAAAAATTCAGCATTCCCTATGTTTCTCTGCACGTCTTAAGTTTTCATTTGGCATGCGACTCTTACAAATTTAGCCCGTGAAATTTACGTGACCCGTTTTGAGCGGAAGAAAGAGGGACATAATTTTTGGTCCTCACGGCAGCATGGACGCTACGAACGATAGAGTAGAGGAATAGTTTACAGAATTCAACCCCCCAATCTTTTGTGGAGGGAAGAAAGAACGGATGGTAAATGATCTGTAACGTTGACAATTCCCACGTCACAAGTTTGCATTTGATAAATAGTGTGTATATATAGGTTTTTTGACAAATAACTCATTTCTCTCTGTTCTCTAGTTCCGAAGATGCAACGGAACAATCATTTATATACGTTTCTCATTTATCAGGAGAGAAGAAAACATATGATGGAAAATTTTGTAGCCTCTGTCACTCTACACATCATAAGCTTTCATTTAAGACATAAGTACTTACTTTGCGATTTGCTATCCAAAGATTTATCAATCTTTACACATTTAGCTACTGTTTTGAGGGAAGAATGCACGAGAGATTTCCGCCTCAGTGGCGCAGTACATAGTGCATTGGTTCGTGGTGACCCAGATGGAGCCGGGTTCGAGTCCCGGTGATGGAACTGTCGTTTGTTCTGTTATAACCTAAAGATAAGCAAATTTCTTGTGGGCCTCATCAAAAATTGAAAAGGCAAAAAAAAAATTATTCATAACAAAATCACACTCCCGTAGTCACAAACTATAATTTTAAAAATTACTCGTTACTCTGAATATAAGATATAATGGCACACTGGATTTCATATTTCCTTTTTCAGTGGAGGGGAGAAACAGGACGAAACGATTTATGTATAACCTGTGACACTCCCAGCATTATTAGAGTTCATTTGGTGAATAATTGGTTACGATGGGTCAATGGGTTGAAGAGATATGATGTAACAACAGTTTGTAGAACCGATAAATAAAGAAGGAGCAACAATAAGAAAATTAATAGATATCGACGAAAGTAAAAATATTATAAACTACCACTAATTTTATACAACAAAGAAATTTAAAATAATATATTTCGTTCAATCACTAAATAGTGCTTCGACTCGGCGAATGATATATTACGGATATATCTCAATGAAATGTCCAAGTTTTAATGAAAATAGGATTTTTTGGCGAAATGCACAAATGATCATCCCCCTGCATTCATTTCATGCATCCACACTGAAATGTAGAATTATATCACCATTATAATTTCTTGTAGTATTCTCGGACTAATTTAGCCTTTAAAATGATGATGAATTAATGATGATTAATTATGATGAGTAGATTTACTCAAGATGCACTAGAAAATTTGTTCTCTGTTGTTAGGCGCAGAGGTGGTAGTAATGATCATCCTACTGCATATGACTTTCAACATAGAATAAAGACGATAATGGCACAAAATATTACAAACACTTGTGGGAAAGCAAACTGTGAACCAGACAATGACACAGTTTTAATTGCAAAGCAAGTGCTTACAGTCAGTAGTAGTAGTGTGTCTTCACCTATTTAGGATTCACAAGAGTCAGAAGTAGATGTTCCACTTCATGCAGAGGGTAATGACACTTCTGATCCTGTAAAAGCAAATGTTGCAAAACGAACATGTGCAAGGTTTAATTGCAATGCATGCCATCAATTACTACTTGGTGACAAAACCTTAACTGAAACTCCATGTTTTTATATTTTAAGGAGTTTGATAATGTAAAAGAAGGGTTGACTTATCCTTCAGAAGCATTAGCAAGGATAATTTGCATCATGGATAAGAAATTTTTTTCACTGTTTCGAACTATATGTTATGAACAACACGTGAAGACTAAATAATATCTCAACTCAAGGAAACAGAACATGAAAACCTTTCCTGTGGTTTGCAGGAACTTGAGGTATGGGATTACATAGTATCATCTTATGTGCAGTTAATGCTCTATTACAAAACTAAAGAAATATCAAAAGGTGTAAAAAATCGAAAAAAAGCTAAACAAGAAAATATCCAAACTCAACTGATTTTCTATGCCTTTTAATTGCTTTTCAGTTTTGTAATTACATATTTCAAATTGTGATACTACTATTTCAAATAGTATAATATATGTGTTTCTACATAATTCAAACTGCCATTGGCATCTTATAAACTGCACTCTAAATATATGCAACATAATCTTATTCTGATTTAAAGACTGATCCCACTTTTTACAATGAGTTTCATACAATTAGAGCTTAAGGAATGTATTAATGTTTAAGGAATATTTAATTTAATGTAACTTAATATTTAAAGTTACTATGAATTGAAATGTAGGCATCAGAGTTATTAGATACATGATAACTGAAAAGTGCATGTTCAGTATATTGCATGTGACTTTACATATTTGGTTATTATGGGCATTAAGATCACCTACTATGTTGCATTATGTAAAAACAATGTTTTTTTCTGCTTTTGGCATTGTGTTAAAAAAAAGATTCTAACTTGAAATGAGTTGTGCAGAGTGTTATTAGATACATGATAACTGCAAAGTGGAATGTTCAATTTATTGCATGTAGCTTTACATATTTGGTTACTATCAATTTTATTGTGGGCATTATGTGAAAACAATGTTTTTTCTGCTTTTGGCATTGTGTGAAAAAAAAATTTTCTAACTTGAAATGAGTTGTGCAGAGTGTTATTAGATACATGATAAACTGCAAAGTGGCATGTTCAATTTATTGCATGTAGCTTTGCATATTTGGTTACTATCAATTTTATTATGGGCATTATGTGAAAACAATGTTTTTTCTGCTTTGGCATTGTGTGAAAAAAAAGGTTCTAACTTGAAATGAGTTGTGCAGAGTGTTATTAGATACATGATAACTGCAAAATGGCATGTTCAATTTATTGCATATAGCTTTACATATTTGGTTACATGAATTTTATTATGGGCATTAAGATCACCTACTATGTTGCAATATGTGAAGACAATGTTTTTTCTGCTTTTGGCATTGTGTAGAAAACTCTTATGGTAAAGATTAGCAGATTGTGGATGGAAATTTATGACAATTGCTAAATGGTATATGACCATAATATTAAATTTTTTTGCTTTTACCCAATCATGTGATATAGAAAATTAATGAAATTGCATTGTATAATGCAGTAATATTGTTAGAAAGTGTAATTTAGTATGTGGATTAATTTGTTTTACTTTTAAGATATATCCTTTGTATCACCTATGTGCTCTATTTTGATGTTGCTCAATCATGCTCTAAAACAGAAAATAATTTGTTTGTATGATTGAGCAAAAAAAATTGAATCCCAGTTAATTTCTGAATTTAGAAAATATGCAATATTTATTTTTACATACAGTGTACTCAAGTCTGTATATAAGATTCAGATAGTAAGAGATTATTGTGGTTTGTATTTTGATACTGAATTTAAATAAATATGTTTATTTAACAAAATGATTTTTGTTGTTTGTTCTTGTTTATTATATAAAAAAGATTATTAAAATTTTTGAGCAGAAAAATCAACTGAAATATAAAAAAAATATGTATATAAACTAAAACTAATTTAAAATAATAATTAAAGGAAGTAATTTTACTGGTGATCATGATTTTCAAGAAAGGCATTTTAATATAAAATTGAAACAGGATATTTTTTTGTTTTCCATGTTGGGTTTTGCATTGCAGCAAAATAAAAAATATTGCAAAATTCTGGTAAAGCTAGTGCAAAGAAAAAATAATATTGATTTCCATTAACTTTACTAAATATAATATTTCCTCTTTGAAATTGCTTAATATTTAACTACTCTCAATTCGATTTCATCTTGCTAGCTAAGCCTATTTTGCAAGGGATGTAAAGGGAAAAAGAATACAATTCAACAAGATGAATGGCACAGGCACCATGCCCCTATCGGTTTCGAAGGAGGCTTCACTGCAATGCACCAATTTGCCATGTTTAGAGGGCGCACCAGTCGCACAGTTTACATTACGCCTATGGAAGCTAGCTAGCTCTCTTGGTTTCGAGGTAGCTAAATCCTGGAACAAAAATTCTGGATTGCACGCAAGTGCAGAGTACACTATAAAAGGCAGAAGGAGTTTTCTATTGCGTTAAGGTTGTATTGCGTTTATTATATATTATTTATTATTCTATATTATTTTTTCTATTGCGTTTATCTGTCTGAGGAAAAACAACTACTCTGACGCACTAGATTGGTAGTGGGTCTCGAAATCGAGGTATCGAATATGACGATGAAGATGGCCCATGACAAGTGTAGTACAGGGCTACTTACTATATAGCTCGTATCACATGGGGGCAGTTCCAAAAAAAAATGATCATCCGATGAATTAAATGAAAACGATAAAAAAACAAAAGGCAAGGAACTGGTAAAAGATGCTAATGATTTGAATGAGTTTGGACCTAGGATAAATCCCAGGGGGTGATCCCTAGGGGTGTTCTAGGCTTAGAACAGGACCCAAGGAGCAAAGTGGCGGGGGCAGTTCCAACGTCGCCAATAACAAAAGAGCGTACAAATAAGTAATGACTTCAGAATGGGAGGTCCTCAACATCTAGACATTTCATATATATATTTATTCCAACTACTATTGTACTTTAATGCCAATTTTTATAATAACGTGTATTTACAAATATACGTTTTTAGATGGAAGATATTTCGCATTTTTTGGTATCATCATAAGGTTGATGCACGGTAATTTTTTTTTTCGGAATAATGTATAATATGGAAAATAATGCATAATAATGAATAATATATAAAAATGTAAATAAATATTAGTATGGCGGTGGGCTGACAATGTCAAACAGGACCTTTATAGAATTGGTGTGCAGTGGCTAGATGCAGCAGATGTATCTCAGGATAGACTTGCTTGGAGAATTAAATTGCACGGTCTGGTTGGACCTCCGTAGCCCATGGCTGCTTGAGGATGATGATGATGAATAAAAAAAAAAGAACAACATATAAAATATTTTGATGACAGAGGTAGATTTCGTTGGCTTGCGGTAGCACTGCGACTGCCTGGGTCGCTGTTTTTGCTCCGGGTATGACATAATCGCTTGTTCTGTCATGCATGTTGTGATAGTTCTTCAATAGATTACCGCCTGTTCACTTATCGACATGTCAAAATACCCGATCTTCTTTCTTTACGTCCCGTAAAGTTTATATTCTTTCTTTACGTCCCGTATAGCAACATAGCTACATCACACAGTAACCAATATTGAAAAAAAAAAACATCAACATCATAAGTTGGTAGCATGGCTTTCTGTTGTAGGAGGTGCCGCACTTAGCCCATTGTGTGGAAAATTATACCTATCCATGGGATACAAATCCAAATCATTTATCACAGGGAGAAGAGATATTTTAATAGTGTCAGATTATATTAAGCACTGACACTGACTTAAGCATGAGCTTCGACAGGGAAGGGAGAGGGAAGACATATTTGTCAGTTATCCCTATCGCCTTCCTGAAAAACGGGATTAAAATAATATAAAAGCATTGAAAAATCAGTCTCATTATCTCCTTAACGAATGTCATCTTGGTCTTCCTTACGTTTTCTTTTGTTTCCCGAAACAGGGCCGGATCCCTTGAGAATGCTACTAAGGGTAATATAGGCAAAAAATTATTAAACGTGTGCATATTACACGTATTTATCCTGAAATTATTTAAAAACTCTAAATCGAAGGAGAAAACGTTACACCGCCAATGGGGATATTGTTCCCTTCTGTGTTCATATACATATATTTTTTTATTTATATATATATATATTTTTTCTATTGTAGCTTCAGGTCTTTTCCGAAGTTTGTTATATTTTATATTTAATTTCAGTAATAAGTTCCCTTATTTCCATTTTGTTTTCAGCCATCCTTAGCTGTATTATTCTATGACGTAAGCATAATTGTTGCATTTGAAACTGTGATCATTAATGAAATCCTTGACCGAAAAACGTTTCTCTTAATAGACCGATTTGTTATTGCATCACTTCCCACTGAAACATTTTTCCGTATACCTGATAAAAAATGCGCAGACGGTCGTAAAGTTTTCTCTGAGTTATAGGTTACAGGTTACGATTAATCTCGATTCACTAGGGAACTTTAGTAATTAGGCATTTGAAAACTTAGGAAATATATTTTAGGGAAATAGAATGGAAAACTTGTTTTCTCATATATTAGGGGAGCAAAGAACAAACAACGTATTTGAGAGTTAATTAATATCTAAAACTTATGGTGCGTTGTTTGAGAGGGCATGAAATGGTTGATGGTATGCTGATTCGAGAGGGAATGAACTAGTTGTGAATAGATATTGGGAAGAAACATGGGATGAGGTGATCACATCATTAACGTTGGTCTAGTGATGGTGGTCATGGATGATCTTTACGCTAGTCAGTGATGGTGAACATATGGCACTTTTGTCACAGGTGGCACGAAAGACCATTTTCTTTGTCACACCACTGAGAGGTGAAAACAAATACATTTCTGTATTCATTCTGGCTAATGTAAAGAATTAGAAACAATGTGAGCCCATACGTTGCGAAGATCTCATCAAATAACTGATTATACATTGCAAAATATATGCTCCAAATCTATCAACTCTTAATTGATTAATGAGTTCTTTTGTGGTGGAGATGGCTCAGTTGGTAGAGCTCCAGGCTCGTAATCTTCAATTCACACTTTCGAGTCCCAACTAGGTCAGCGTTGAGATTTCTTTCTGCAAAACTTCCAATACTGAGAAAACCATCGGTTAGAGAAAGACCACCGTCCGTCGGATGGGACATTAAGTCTGGCTCTGAGGGCGTGGGGTGCCATAACCGTGCACGTTAAAGAACACAATGGATGGCCTTGACGAGAGGATGTCATCTGTCTCCCAACAGCTCTTCCAGTGGGCCCCCTCACCCAATCTTCTCTGAGCCTACGCTATCCTTGTGAGCTGCCCATTTAACCCTTGTGTGCAAAATAGTGCCTCTCAGAGGTAAAAGAAGCCAACTAATACATTTTTCTTTCTCACCTAATGAAAACTCCCTTGATTCTGATCACAGCTATGTGGTCTCTATAATGCGATGAATATTATAATTGAAAAGTTGTTTCAGAATTTTTTCTTTTGATTCAATCATTTTGGTTGCAATAAATGTTCTATTTTGTTCAATTTTATAACGACGAAATCTAAAGCTGAGTATTTTTTGTCCTTATATTGAGATATGTGGTATTTTGTATCATTTAATTTGCATTATGTGATAAATGGATATGTAATCTTACCTCGAATAAATAACATTTTAAAGCATTATTGTAACGTTGGAACGCGAGCTAGAAAATGTTCTGTTATTTTCGTAATTTTCGCACGCGAATTCTAAAAGGTTAGTCTAGATCAGTATTTGTGTCATTTACTGTATTTTCCAAGAACTGGTTGGAGTGACCATAAATCTAGCGAACTGCGAAAAATATAAGCAATACATAAAGTGACTACGGAATCACTTGAAAATTTTCTTTATTTATTGAAACACAAAGTTTACCATTCTTATATGACATATATATGTAATCTGCATTTTCACTGAAGATGAATTGGTAGTCTCTGTAATATGAAAACCTCAAAGATGCCACATATTTAGAAAATATTTGCGCTTTTGTGTGGGGAAGGGGTTCTAAGAAAATCTTTGGGAAGGGTCCAACAATAACTTTATTTTATTTATTTATTGTTAAGGAAATTGGAACATGAAAGTAACTTCACATTGCCTTATCAAGAACGGCAATCATATAGATCACCATTTCACTGTACATGTTACACAAAAGTACAGTTATTGTATTTACGTTATAATACTAACATAGACAAAGTTTTCATAACTAAATATACAGTAGTAATGTCTGCATACAGATATATTTATCGAGTCCAATTATTCTTATCCACTAGAGTAACTATGACTTGTATGTGGATATTATTTAACATAACTAAATTCACATATACACAAACAGTCTCAATATGGAAATAGACGTAAATTACAGATTAATAAAACATTATGGAGATCTAAATCAATTCAATCACATGGTTTCAATTAACTCACGGTTGCTTGATTTGAATAGTATATTAATATTCTCAATATTTAATATCCAATTTTTAACTTCCTTAGTAAATGTTTTAATATTAATTATTTACTAAATTAATTTTTAATGACAAAAGTAATTAATTTGCTAATTAATTTTCTTTTTAATTACAACTTTAAAGTTTTGTTCAGTTATTAAAGATGGCCATAGAACCTTGGTGGCTCAGTGGTATCGCGTTGGTTCGCGGTGACACTGCGACTGCCCTGGTTTGAATTCCGGATATCTCATAGTCGATTGTTCTGTCAAATATGATGTGATTGTCGCTCATTAAAATAAAATAATTTCAATTATCAACGGAAAAAAGCAATTTTCTCGCACTGGTGTTATAAAGCGAATATTCGATAGAAGCAGCAGCAAAAATATTGAAAAAAAAAAGAGCATCATTCATTTTTCTTTTTTTTTCGGTACTATCTGTCTTTTATTAATGAATCGTTATTAACTTTTATAATGATGTTACTCGAGGTTTTTGGTTTCTAAAAATTAATATAATAGTTTTTGGTGCAGTAAGATAAAGATTTTAATTTGGTCTTCAAATCATAATTGTATTTTTAACCTTTGACCTTCTAATTGTCAATTATTTCTTGTTATTATTTTCATCTATTCTCATTTTTATAATTAAAAATATCATTTATCTTTAGGAATGAAACATACTCCATGTGAACAAAAATGCATTTAAAATTCCAAAAGCTTTATTCATTATTATACCGTAGGAACTGCATTCTATCTTGAAATCTACGATCTTTTTGATAATCCAGAGAATATAGATTAGAGAACAATAATAAGGAAGTACAAGAAGGTTTTACATGACTTCGACAAGTCTAATAAAACGAAGTGTAAATAATCAGAAAATGAGTTAAATATATTTCGCGATATAAATACTACCACTGACATTATTGCATAAACGTTTTTCACAGACAACAATCAAGAATTTAATCAAAAATTCATTGAATACCAATCTCCAATATTACACTAGAAAACACCAAAATATGGGATAAATTGAAATAGCAGTGCTCTTATCTCTACCATTGTGTCCGAAAAAGTACAGACACGAGGTGAAATAGCTTTCTAATTTGGTATGGCGTCTCAAAATTGTGGTACGGAACACGAGTATAAGGTAAATTATTCTTACGAAACGAGACGTTCAGGTGCAACTGCTGGTGGTTATGGTACATACTGCGTAATGCTATTATACGTACTGGAGAAATACGTCATGTTTGGAATAGAACAGATAGATAAGTTTGAAAAGACCTTTAGAGAAGTAGAGAAGAAAACGTTTGAGTGACTTGTGTGCAGGGTACGGGTGTCGCCTAATATTGTCTATATTTCTTTCTTTTTGTGAAGAATTTGAGTAACTTTAGTTGTTTAAAGGAACGCTATAATGATTAAACATGTTGTGTAATAAATGAGAAAGTGTTTTGTATGAATCGGTACTCTAACTTATTTTGTAGAAAATGTATGTAATTGAAATTTCGAATGTGTATTACATTAAGAGTATTTTACATTAATAGATGACAATAGCAATTTGCTATTAGTTTTGTTATTCCATTTGTGTATAAAGTGAGGAATATTTAAGGTTTTACTTAGTTCTTGTAAATAAATTGTTTTCATATTAACAAATTTTATATATTACCTGATTGGTTATTTGGAACGATTGCATCGTGTTGCCAAACAAATATAGATTAAAATCTGTAAAACCACTATATAACCCTTTGCAATATACAACATATATTTTTTTATATTTTTGAAATAATATTTTCTTCTTCGTTTAAACGAACACACATATTTCTTATGTTATTAGAAATATTATCAGAGGCTACATTAGAAGGATATATTCAAATGCTTCCAGTACTTTAATTTATTGTATCAATTTGCTGAAACGAAAATTACATTAAAAACGTTTTGACAAGAAAGGTACGTTCCTGTATATGCTATATATCTATACACACACACAAAAATTCATCTGCAACGGCAATTCCTGATTGAACCAGAAAAAATTACTCTGTGTTAGTTTCGATTACATTAAAATGCAGAACTGTACCAAATTGAAATAAAATTTCTATGCTATGCCATTAGAAAGCGAAATTTAAAACTCTCAACTTTAAAAGTCCTTTTTTACGGAAAATGCAACTGGTTATCTGCCATGATATTTTCCTGCCATTTGAATTTTTTACGAAATTTTCGATTTATTTGCAAAATGTATTTTATCAATATTTAAAGCGTTAGTGAATTTGTAACATTTATCAGAGACGCCACTTTTAAATGTTCATCTTAAGAAGAATTTTTTAAACATGTTGCGACCTCTTAAAATTACATTTATTTCAGTGCACGATTGACGCAAATTGACTCTTATGTGCAAATTTCAGTGCAAATTGACTCTTATGCACGATGCATAAGAGTCAATTTGTTTTAATTAGTTCTGGATATGTGTTCATATATCCATCAACGCTGCTGAAAGTGTTTCAACTTCCATAACTTTGAAAATATGAAATGAATGTGGCGAAAATAGAGATTTGAATGAGATCTTCCATTATTTTAATGGATATTTGTAGACAAAAAATTATATTCGACGTTATGAAGCTCTAAATTTCTTCCAATGTCTAAATGAAAAATATTCTGTACAGAGAAAGGTGACCATTTTAACAAACTTAAAATCCTTAAGCTTACCGAAGATAACAATGGAATAAGGCAATAGTGGATTCAGATTAAAACACAGCAATCGAATACAATAGAACCAACATTCCTGTAACTATCACAGAGTTGGACTTTAGACATCGGCTGGTCAATATAAATGGTGCCCAAGAGACATCGGCTGGTCAAATAAATGGCGCCCAAGAGACACGTGACAGCAGCAGCAGCCAATAACAATCGACATCTCCGTTTGCCAACCTCTCCCTGTATAGGACCACTTAGGTACGTACGACAGCTTGGAATCGACCCTGACTCCTACTGTTCTATACCCCTGTTCATGTCTAGCTGAAAGGTGGAAAACAAGGGGTAGTTATAACCAAACTCGGGGCTGTGTTTTGACTTTAATGATAATGATCGTATAGGCGTTTATGAATGGTGAAAATTACAGGAGCCGCTTCGTCTCGCTGTATCCAATTATCTTCCAGCCAATTTGTCAAGAGCAAATACAAGAGTAATTCATGAAATAATTGGTCGGCATCTGAATCAGCTTCCATAACATAAAACAGACTTTTTATTGCTCTTATTTTACAGGTACACATTTGGCCATTTCGGCCCACTTTCTGCCTGATTCAAGACACTGATGTTTGCAAGTGAGAACACAGACCTGGTGGTCAATTTCGACGACTAACTGAAAGCCGGACAAATAACTGCCTTAAGGGAAATCTTTATTAAGGGAAACAATGGGAAACTGTCTGATCTGTTACATCCATCCAGAGATGTGAGTACCTCCTGGATTATTGATAATTTTTAATAATACGATTAAATTTTCTTGTGAATGAGATACATTTAGAAATAAACATTATTATAATTAACAGTCACCAGTAATAAAATCAAAAACAGATATATAAGAGCTTTTTTAGATTCTAGATAACAAACTTCTACATGATGACATGATATCTTTTTCATCGGCCTTCTGTTATAGGAGGTGTGGGCCATATCACCCTTAAACGTTCATGGCAGGTATTGACAAAAAATGTAATTTATTATGTTAAGTATTCCCACTCTACTCTGTGAAGGTCTATTTTAGCCAGACACTACCTCCTATAATAGAAAGCCGTACCATAAAATTGTGACGTCAGCGTATATTCAATATTATTATCTACATATTATTTATTATTTTTGCTATTATTACTAGTGGATTTTAATGCAAATTTATACTATTTGTTAATAAATATACATTATTTTGAACAAAATTTTCGTCATGATGTGTAAATATTTTCCTATGTCAATATTAATTTATGCACATCATTTTCCTTCCTAAAAAGTATATTCCTATATGAATATTAATATAAAGAATAGAATTATTATACACCTGTAGTGACAGTAGAATTAAATATGTAAGCAATCTGTAGATTTTTCGAAACTTGGCTGACGTCATAACTTAGTTGTACGGCCAAAGAAGGTCTAACGAAAAGTAGGCAAGCTTCGAAAAAGCCGCCGATGTCACCGACCCTATCACCGATTCCGAACTACTTGAATGTGCACAATTTATCGCTCTCACATCAATAAATAGCTGATTATGAAAAGAGCATACAATTCAAGACCGATTATAATACTTACGGTAATGAGTCAAGCTTATATCATTTTAATTGTGGTTTTCGTTACTTGCGTAGGGATATGGTTTCATATTTCTCTTAAAACAATAATGAAATGTTTTCCCACAACTGTAAAGTTTCAATATTAAGTGGTTGCTGCCAATACGAATCATTTTACCTTCCCCCACAAACAAAATGTTCATTATAAGCATAAATAGATCGTTGCAACATACTTTTAAATCGTTGCCATTTTCCAAACTTTCCTACAGGTGACAATCCTAATATCTGGTCAATATCTATCGAATGCTGCAGATGACAATCCTAATATCTTGTCAATATCTATCGAATACACAAAACAATTATTTTCTTATCTGTAAAGAAGAAGTGGAGATCAGCAAGCGGACAGACTTTGACACTGCCACGTTATTGAAGGTTCGAACAACGCCTCCTATACCAAATTCCAATTTATCAAGTTTTGATGTCACTTCTAGTATTTATCTGATCTAGACAGTTTCTATTTATTTTTATATTGCATTTATCGGTTAAACTTTACAGTAATATTTGTGCTAAACTTTATTTATAAGTATAGCTCTGTGGAACGAAAATTATATGCTAAAAATTATATTTATAAATATAACTGTAGAAAGAAAATTATATTAAAAATAAATAAATAACCCCTTAAGCAGTTGTTTGCTACATAAATCTGGCATGAGGCAGTCATTTTGTATCACACAGAGAATGTCTATGAGGATTACGGAACCACCGCAGAAAGGCAACACGGACATCCATGCCTTACCCAGGGTTAGAACAACAGGTTCCTCTGATATGTAGTCTAGCACGTCAACCACTAGGCAGATTGTACTCACTAGTATTATCGTAATATTTGTGATCATCATCGATGCGTATGTGATATATGTGCTTTCCAGTATTGATAGAAGTCTCTGTAATAGACTTTTTTCACCTTTTCCATCTTATCAAATATCACTAGTGGCTAACGCTTGACTGATTTGTATTTCTTATCCGTTGTTTACATCACATGTTTATAACACCCTGAACTTCGATATTGATCGCATTAAAATTATCAAAAATAGCTTAATATTTGTTACATTGGTATTTCACCCTTAATTCGCTAGAGGTATGAATAGGGCTACTTGGACTACATGGTAGCTCTTGGTGTACTGCGATAACTTGAATTACATGGTAGCACTTTCTTCCTATCGTCATAACGTTAGTTAAGCAAGTGTGAATCGCACGGCCTTAGCTCAAATGGTAGAGCAGTAACTGAAAGTCGGTAACCATGAGATCCTATATTCGAAGTCCGGCTGGGGGATTGGAGGTTTTATTTAACATTTGCCTCGTTATCAATATCCTTAACATTGACATTTTTGTTCATTTTGTGTTAACATTGCAGCTCAAAATAACAAAACGTTTTCTATTTGTTGGGTTGTTTTTCCTCTGTTACACCCAATGGACAAAATGACCAGATAACAAATACCCCAACAGATCAGAGATGACAGCGGAAATGGATTCAATGATCAGCCGTTGAAGACAGATTGTAGACACCACTCAAGGCCTTCTATATTTTAATGTGCATAGGGTATGATTCCCTTCACACGTCCCATCCGACTCTATCACTGTCCCTTTTATCACCGAGATAAGGGTAGGTTAGCGCAGATAAGCCTCAACAGTGACACAATTGGTACGCGAACATGGGAAGTGAATATTTCGTGACATGGTGCGCTTTGATTGAGCCACCCTTTTTGTAATGAATAGCCATAAACAAACTAATTCATGATGCGATGAACAATATCAGTGCAGTGTTAGTATGCGTCTATTATTATTGTTATTTTTTTTTTCGTTTGGTCATATAGGATAAAGGAGAATCCTAGAAATTATTCCTAGCTTTACAGACCTAGAGGAATATTCTCTTTATTTTATGTGAGGCTGCGAATGGATGGATTTTCTTAATTCTCTATCATTCATGTCTGTCATATTTTCATTATCTTCTTTCAGGAAAGTAAATCGACTCTTTGTGGAACATCATGATCTATGCATTCATACGTTTCACAACAAATATGAAATCAAAAGTCATTTTACAAACTTTTAATGATTTTACTTTTGTTCTGTCTTCTAGAAATCTACTATGAAAGAATGTATGCGGTGGTGGCATTGGGGATCAATCACTATTGCATTTACCACAGTTATGTTCGTTAGTACTATTAAAATTCGAAAGTATTGAACAGTGATGTGATTTACATATTATGTACCGTCTTTATCTAGAATTTTCAGAATGGGTTGTTGGTGGGTCAGTTACGTGATAGCACGCTTAGCTCGTAATCTTCAGATCTCAGGTTCGAGTAGCATCCTAGCCAGCTTTGAATTTATCTCTCCCTCTGCCCTCTATCAATAGTGGGCACCGATGGACTTGGGAAGACCGCCGTCCGTCAAATGGAATGTTAAACCATGACTCTTTGTGCAGAAGAGCTATACCCTGTGCACGTTAAAGACACGCTGGGTGGCATTGACTTGAGGCTACCATCTGTTTTCCAACAGTTGTCCAATGAATCTGCATCTAAACATTCTCTGAGCCTTCAATGTCCTTGTGACGTGACATTTAATCTACTGTGTTCAAAAAAATACCGCTCAGAGGTAAAAAGTGAAAAACAAGAATAAGTAAAATTCCATGTTCACTACAGAAACAGCCTATGAATGTGTCGCGGCACCCCATAGGTTACGCCGCTCTGTTGACCAAAAGTGAAATCGTTAGTTGTTTTGGCGCTGCGTTTAATCAAAAATAGCTCACCCTGAATACATTGCTGCCAAGTAGAACCCGCTGAAGAAGAATTAAATGTGGAGACTATGACTGAAACTTCCTCATTTCTCACACAATTATATCCCACAATTAATATGGGCACCAATTATCAAATAAAATAAATGAGAAAGAAAGGTTGTATTTTAAATACTTTGAGCTAAAACTGGATTTACTGCAGAGTCATTAAAAGTTCAAAGTGAAGGACGGTCAGTTAGTCACGAACACAGCAGCTGACTATGAGAGTGACAGAAGCAGGCTATTTGACTGTCTTTCAATACGAAACGGGACCACCTGCCTAATCCAACTTTCCCCTCAGAGCTCTTCTCTTAATTCAAAATACACGAGCTTCTGAAGCTCCCAGGACTAAGTATCAAGCTTGCTGGTTCAAGTGGCCACTCCAACCCTAATTTTAGATAAAGGCCACTTAGCTCTGTGAACACTCATTCCACTGCGCAAATTATCAAAATACCATGGGGAAAGATGACGTAAGTCTGGTAATTGTACATAAAACAGAATTATTAGAAATTTATTAATTATAACTTTCAGAATGATCGTTGGTGGCTTAGTCGGTAACACTCCAGGCTCGTAATCTGCATATCCCAGGTTCGAGTCCCTCTTCGATCAGCGTGAGATTTTCCTCTGCAAAACTCCTCCCATGGCTTCGATCAATAGTGAACACCGATGGGCTTGAAATGGTCACCGTCCGTCAGATGGTACATTAAGTCATGTTCTCTTGTACGGGAGCGCCATACCCTGGGCACGTGAAACAACAAACTGGAACAGTGAACCATCGGGATCGTTGTGGCCTTGGCATTTAGCCCATTGTGTGCAAAAAATTACCGTTTAGAGGTAAAATAACTGAACACATAATAACTAAAATTCAATGTTCACTACAAAGAGGCCTATGAATGTATGGAAATATTATTTCTGCATTTCACAATAAAATCCCTTTTTCCTCGATATGGGACACATCGTTAGATTTGATTTGATTTAACTTCACGAAAATTGGGAAGTCCTTACTCAGGCTTTCCCATGAAAATTATGTTTTTTTTATATGGTTTTTTTTTTCAGTTTTCAAATATATATATATTTTTTTCAATTTTCAAATATATTTTTTTCTCTTAATCTTTAAGAGTTTATTATTTTTTTTATAAGTTATTCCATATAGCAGTTTCTTTGAGAAAATCCAGTAGGAAGGCATAAATTTTTGTTTGAGTTAAGGTTATTTGATGATTTAAAATTAAGTTTAGAGTAAATTCTTTGATATTTATACTTTCAAGATTTTTAAAAAATCTTTTTCTTTGAACATTATATTTTTCACAATTTAAAATTAAGTGGGAAGAATTTTCAATTAAGGTGCATTTTGAACATTTAGGTGTGTTGCTTAATTTGAGTAAAAATTTTGATTTATTTAAAAGAATTGAGTCAGTTCTTAAACGGAAAATAATTTTGGAATCATATCTAGAGAACGGCAGTTTTAAAGTAGTATTAATTTTGTTGGAGAGTTCTGATCTAAAATTTGGCTTAAAAATGAGTGTAATTGAAAATATTTTTCTAATATATTAAATTCTAAATTTTTTATCTCTTTTTTAATACGTATGTAAAAATTATGAATAGGAGTAATAGTATTATAAGTATGTGCTGATTTTGCTATTTTATCTACATCTTCATTTTCTTTAATTCCAGAATGTCCTGGTATCCAACATAGTTGAATAAAATTATTTTTTTCTTTTAAGTTTTCATTGTACAGTTTGAGTAGACACATCGTTAGATATAGCCGTGATATATATATAGTATTCGTCTGAACGAAACTGTTCTTAAATTGAACAAAAACTATTATTTATAATAAAGTTTCATATAAATGTAGTGGTAGTTAAAAACCATTTTTATTTTTAATTTTTATACATACCCGTCTTTGAAATCTTACATTTTCACATACTTTGATGTTATGGTTAAAGCATGAAACTAATTATTATTAATATTAGCTGGTTTCTCGTCAGTCCTTAAATTAATAAATTTACTTCAGTCAATCTCGACATTTAACCGCAATTCAACCATGAATGCTTACAAGTACCATAATTTACCTGTTCTCCAAGTTACTGAAAAGAATGTATAAGGGTCAATCAAGTGAGAAGTGAATAAGTCGGAAAAGAAGCGTTGAGGTTTTCGCCGACAATTGATGTTGGCTCTCACGTGTTTTCCAGCTAATGTCCGATCACAGCAACTGTTTTCTTTATTTCTTCTTTTCATTTTGATATATCAGACAGTAAAGAATCGTAAAAGCTACACCTAGCTATTGCCGACCTTTTCATACAAGGGGATATCCTACTATGAGCGAAAGGACTGCTGACAACTGACGTTTACCTGTTAACCTCGGACACTGATGTTTTAATTTGACTGCCTGGGTCTGCTTTTGATTGAGTATTCAGACCACAGGTCTGCAAACGGTAGCTAGGTAGTCACTGGAAGGAGAGCTATGCACCAATCCCCAGCGATGACGCATAGAACCGGCCAGGCCTAGCACCTAATGTCCGACCCCGCCTTCTCGTGGTGCAGACCATTAGTACCTTTCAAAAGAGATACACTCTTGTAAAAGGAAACGGAAGGGGAGGGTTGAAAGATCAGTGTGGCTAACTGATCTGGAAAACTATGGCTTGTTTTCCCTTTTCTACCCTGCTGAGGAGTGATCAACCACACAGGGTCCTGGTGCTGACCATATATATCAACCTGAACAGAATTATGACTCAGAGTTTGATTATGGATCCTGAATTTGCTGCAATGCTGGACTTCTCTTTGAAGGGAGAATCTTCCGACGTGTTTTATGTTTGTTTGTGAGTTGACAGCCACAAGTGAATAGATTCACAGGATATGTTTGTCAGCTGGTGGATAATCCTGAGCAGAGGTCATCGCAGGCACCTGAACTCTTTGCTTCTATTGGCATCGTCAAATTCTACATTGGAGGAAGTCTTCCAGTGTAGATGGCTTCAGCCTTTAGAGTTGGGGAAACAGGTCTTTGCCCCACGCCTGCGACTAGGGGGCTGTTTGATATTGTCGGCATTCCCTCTCTCAATAAACATAGTTTCTTTAAACATCCCACTAACCATTTTCTCTCCTTAGGTAGTTGGAATGCTAGGACTTTGCACAGAGCTTTTTCTCTTGATGTCTTCGCACAAGAATTCCACCATTATAATTTAAATATTATCGGCTTGCAAGAGACCAGATGGACAGATATAGGTCAGATTCCTAAAAATAGATTTAAATTTATCTTTTCAAGAGGGACGATAATAAGCACAACCAAGGCGTGGGTCTGCTTCTCAGCAGACATGCCAATGATGTTATTCTAGGATATGAGTGAAAGGATTCTTACAGCAAAATTTCAGACAATCATTACAGACTTGAATGTTATTTGCTGCTATGCCCCCACTGAGGATGCCGATGAGGATGAGAAGGATAGGTTTTACTTACAACTTCAGGACATTTTGTTTGCGCCAAAAAACCCCAAACAACCAACCAACCAACAGGACATTTTGAATTCTGTCAAGTAAGGATATATTACCCTTGTTCTAGGTGATTTCAATGCCAAAGTTGGTACTGACTCTAACCTTTGGGGAGGGGTAATAGGCCCTTTTGGTATTGGTAGCTCCAATGACAATGGGCAACGTCTCCTACAGGTAAGTAAACTCAATGGATTCAGAATAACTAACACTTATTACAAACACCGCGACACACATAAGTGCACATGGGTTTCACCTGATGGGCTGCATAACAATATGATTGATTATATATTAATTAACAGCAAATGGGCTAGTTCAGTTAGGAATACCAGGACGTATAGGGGATCTTAAATTGGATCTGACCATTACTTTGTTAAAAGTGTCTTGGAACTTAAACTTAAGAAGTGTTGTGCAAAGGTTAAAAATTTTGCCTTTAATACTGAAACTCTGAAAGACCCAGTTAGAGCTAAGCTTACCATGATAGGTTACTTAGTCATTATGAGAGTCATGGTTTGCTTAATACTGAAGTTGAGGAAGAATTGGGCCGTTTTAAAAAGGATTTTTTGGAAACTAACAGTACACTTTTAGGAAAAAAGGAGCAGAGCAGGCCGAATTATTTAAGTGATAAGGCACTTGAGCTTATTTCAGAAAGATACTTATTTCAGATATTTTCACTTAGGCAGATTCTTGAGAAATGTTTCGAGTTTCAGAAACCTTTGATTACTAGCTTTGTTGATTTCAAAAAGGCTTTCGACTCCGTTGATCGTCATAATTTGTGGTTGATTGTGAGATCATATGGCATACCAGACAAGTTAGTTAACATAATGAAAGCTCTCTATAATAACACTGAGTCGTGTGTGAGAGTTGATAAGGCTTGTAGCAATTGGTTTAGCATTACTTCTGGTGTTCGACAAGGGTGCATTTTGTCTCTTTTTCTCATTAGTTTTGCTATTGATTATGTTATGCGTAATTCACTGCAAGGGAAAGATTTTGGCCTTAAATTGTCGAGAGATATAAAAATTTCTGATTTAGATTATGTAGTTGATTTGGTCTTGTGGCTGATGATGCTGATGAGATTAATTCTTTCTTTAGAACTCTTGATGAGACTGGTAATAGAGTTGATTTGGTGATAAACAGAGATAAAACTAATGAGATGAAAATTTGTCAGGCAGTTGGTGCTTCAGTCGCTCTGAATGGTTGCACCCTTGAGCAAGTGGGATGAAATTAACAGACGAACAGGGATTGCTGCCGAGACTTTTATTTTTTTATAAAGAGTGTGGATAAATAGGCGTATAAACCTAAAGACTAAAATTAGACTTTATAATAAATTGGTTCTTTCTAGGGTTAGTTATTGTAGTCAAACCTGGACGCTTTGTAAACAAGGTAACAGGAAACCTGATACTTTGATTCTAAATGCTTACGCAGTATCTTGCGCATTAGGTTAGGCAAAGGAGTTGGCAACCTCTTTTAAGCAACATATTGTGCAGTGATAGACTCCGTTGGTTTGGCCATGTTTTTTCGTATGGATAATTATAGATTATCGAATAGGGTTATGAATAGTGTGTTTAAAGGCATCAGAAAGAAGAGGAGACCTAGGATACGATGGACAGACACAGTGAAACAGGACCTTGTAAGAATTGGTGTATAGTGGAGAGATGCAGCAGATATAGCTCATGACAGACATTCTTGGAGAACTAAATTGTGCGATCTAGTTGGGCCTCTGTAGCTCATGACTGATGATAATGATGATCCGACCATGGCGGCACCATCAATTTGCAACGATTTTGCGAAACTATGGCCATTTGAAAGCAAGTATTAAAACCGAAGTTTCTGAGACTTTTGAGCAAAAGGGTTGTTTGCTGCTTAACAAAATCCACTCCCATTTTGTACAAGTAACAATGACAATACAGTACAGGTATGTTTAGGAATAACTGGAACGTCATCCCTCTGGTGTCCTGGCATTTTCTTTAGTAAATTTTGGAATTTCTCTATCCAAAAGCACTCCATGAAATGTTGGAAGTTGAATTCAAATGAATAGTTGCAGTGCATTATCACAGAATCCATCATTCAAGGCAGAAGTCACTCTAGGAGAGTGTTATGTCGCTAATCTAATTTGGAACAAATGTCTCACTTGGCCTGTCAAAGTTCAGCAGGTCAGTAAAAGATTTAGGCTTCATTTCCGACTTTTCCTCTTCTCATTTGAATGACCCTCATACATCATTTTCAATAATTTTGCAGTAGTTAAAAAAGACATTTTTAAGCATTCACGGTTTAAGAGCGATTCCATGCTCTCTCGTCTCTCTTGACCATTTAAAGCAAACTTTTAATGGATATGGATTCTTTTAAACTGTAATTTTTGAATCACAGAACTAAACCAAAGATGTAAAATATTTGAAATTTAACGTTTTGATTCATATAAGTTATTTGCATTGAATGTTTTAAAAATATATATCACATTAACATTTATTGAATACGTTTCGAAATTAATTATTAATTTCACCAGAATACCCATACCTATTTTGATTGCATTTTCACTTCCTTTAGGGTTGCAAAGTAAATAACACCCTTTGTGTTTTCGCCCAAAATCAAAAACGACGGCATAAAAGAAGGCGCTGCTGCTATGTGTTTAGGGGAATTTGAAATGAAAAAACGGACTTTGTTATATAACGAACTTTTTAATATAAAATATCTGATTTATTGATGTCAGAAGTAAGTACGATACTTTTTCCGTATCATAGAAGTTCATATCGCGAATGAATGGGTTAATATTTAAGAGACATAATCACGAAACGAATTTTATATATTTTATGCAAATTTTTGACTCTATATAAGTCATGTTTTTCATCTTCAAACGATTTCTCCCAAGACTTTGTCTGTCTCTTTTATATCGAATTCTAATTCAAAATTATCACTGCACACTTCTTCTGTATTTACATTTTTGTTAAAAATTGGAATCGAGCTATCGTAGCGAATGTATTTCATTTCGACATTAACTTTTACATTGAAGTGCCATTGAATTAGGGATAGCAACCTAGCAACGTGTTGGACCCCTCTGGCTCTGGTAAATGATACTAGACCACTCTGGCAACGGCCGCCACACGACGAAGCAAGGACTCCACAAGCTTGCGTACTTGTTCCACGGATATGGCGACCCATGCCTTCTCCAGAGCTGTCCACAATTCTCTCGAGGTCGTCGCTGATGGAACACTGGCACGACCACTCTGCCCGATGGTATCCCAAAGGTTTTCTATGGGATTTAAATCTGGACTTCTATGTAGCCAATTCATTATTTCAATGTCAGCAAAATGTTCCTGTAACCATGCAGTAGCCAACCTGGACCTGTGAGATGAACAATTGTCTTGCTGGTAGATGCCATCTCCATTGGAATGCATGATGGACATAAATGGGTGTAAAAGGTCAGTCATGAGTTCTACGTACCGGGATGCGACCCCATCTGGTTCGTACATATCCTATATTCTTCCTCTGGGTGACGGGAATGTTCATGCAAAGTTTGGTGCCTCCAGTTCTTCTGGAGTCCGATGTGCATAAACGGAGAGACAAACAAACAAAATAATTTCTTCTTTATGTGTTAGATTTCTACTTTTTTAGAAGAAATGTTTCAAAAATAAATATTCTGAGCCCCGGCCCGAAGAGTCCTGTACTATTTTGAGCCCCAGCCCGAACACATCTCTGTTATTTTGAGCCCCAGCCCGAACATATCTCTGTTATTTTGAGTTCCAGCCCGAACATATCTCTGTTATTTTGAGTCTCAGCCCGAACATATCTCTGTTACTTTGAGCCCCAGTCCGAACACATATCTGTTATTTTGAGTCTGGCAAAGCCCGATTCCGAACTCATCTCTTTTAGGAAGAAAGCATCGAAAGGCGCTTTTTTTTTAACATACCAATCGTATATATTGTGACAAAAAGATTTTCGCATTTCTTTCCTTTCTTTACAGGAGTCGGTCTCGTGGCCGAGTGGTTAGCTGCTTGGCTACTGATTTAAGGGCATCTTGGTAAAGCGTAAATTCTTCGCGTTTCCTTTCTATTGAGGTTCCGCCATCCTCACAGACCTTCTACTATGGGGTATAAACTGAAAGGCTCCTGACATAACTTTATCACAAACAGCTGCTTCAGGGGATATTTATTTAAATGGGCAAATTAAATTTGGCACTTTTTTTAAATCCACGATCTTCCTATGTAACAGGTTTTTATTTGGTACGGGGTCAACTTCTCAGAAAGTCTTAGAAGGTCTTAGAAGGCTAGGGGTCAACTTCTTAGAAGAACCGTTTTGACAATCATATAGATAAACTCAACAACCAATAAATGATGAACAAAAACCGTATCAAAATTAAAATGTGAAAGCTATAATCTAAAACTACCACCCGATTTGTATATTAATTTAGTTGAAATAAAATACCTTTTGTTCAATCAATGTTACTTTCAAATAAATGGTCAGTAATACATTATATATAATATCCTTACCATATATCTAAAGTTGAAGAAAAATAGATTCTTTTCGAAATTCCAATACTTTTCTACATTCCCTAGTGAATGTACCAAAGAAGGTCTAAGGAGAAGAAGGCTAGCTTTGCAGAAGCGTAAGTGGCGCCGTTCTGCGGAATTTTACCGAAGCTGAAAGTGGCAAATTGATGTGCAGGCACAAAAACAACTGTAAGGGGCGATTTGCGCATGCGCAGTATAGTCATTTTATCCCACGGGAGCTATGGTTTGTCTTACTATTTGTATATACATTGCGATTTAACCAGTGTTTCCAAATGTCTAACAGTCATGGCTGTTTGGCACAGTGGTAGCTGACCCTAAAGTTATTCAATGAGTGTTTTATCCCGTTCATGAGTACATTTTACGACACCTGGAAAAGCCGTTGTTTGTTTATTTTGTGTAATTTTGCAGAATTTTTAAAAATTAATATTTAAATTAATATATTTAATCGTCTTGCGAATATATATAAGTTAATGTATGTTGCAGGTTTGTGTTTCCTGGAGCATATCGATGTACATTGGCTTCTGCACTTTGCTCTAACAGTGTAATTTTTTTATGGTTGATACGGAAGTGTCTGCTGCCATCTGTTGAACGTTTATACAAGTAAAAACTCGATATGATATTTATTGAAAATATCAGCAATTGTATAAAATATAATTATATAGATCATGTTATCGTGTATTGACACATAAACCTCAATTTATTATAATATACTAAATGCTGTAGGTAGTTCAAATTATTAAAATTTTGTTCTTTAGCATAGCTACTACCAGTTTTACAAAATTGGATTATATTAAAGAAAATGATTTCGTTACTTCTTGATATTTTCTCTCTAAACGAAAAGAAAAATTATGAGTGTACCTCATGAAGAAAATGAACATTTTTCAGAGTCAAAGTGTATGTAAAATTAGTCACGTGGTGTAAGCAATTGAAAACTTTGCTTGGTGGTGGAAAAATAATGCAGGGAACTCGCTCCTCTCCGTGGTTAGGTGACTTCACTGCAATGCACGAATTTGACATGTTTAGAGGGCGCTGCAATAGAAAAGTTTGCCTTACGTCTATGGAAGCTAGCTCTCTTCTCCCTTAGACACTCCTTAAATGTACGACGGTATCATCAATATGGCTTCATATAATAAATAGTTTTCCTTTTTTCATTCAAGTTTCACTAATTTACCCTTTAAAGTTTCATCTTAAATGGTTGCACATCGAATGATCACGTTTTTGTCCACTAGTTAAGACTTTACGTAAAATAATATTTTTATAATTATTTTAAAATTATAATTATTTAAATATAATATTAATTATTATTATTTTAAAATATAAAAAATAATTTAGAACTAAGGGAAGAACTGAATAAAATTCGTGATGAACTAAATGATTTACAGCAGCATTCAAGAGGGCAGAATTTAGAGATCGTTAGAATTCCGGAAGACCTTAATGAAGACTTATTCATAATTCTGAAAAATATTGCTGAAGAAATTGAAGTTGAATATAATAAGGAAGATATATTAGTTATTCATCATATACCAATGATTAATACAAATAAAATTAAACCATTAATTATGAAATTTAAAAGCAAAGAAATACGGGATATAATTGGATAAGACCGAATAAAGCTCCTATATTTAGTATTAATTGTCCTCATATTGATCTAAATTTTAAAAAAATCTACAGTATACCAAAATGAACTTTTGACTCCTGCGATGAAGCAACTGTTGTATAAAGCTAAATTGGAGGACAGAAAATCTGGGTTTAAATATACATAGGTTAAAGATGTTAAAATATTTATGAGACGTAACGAAACAGTGAAAATAATCAACCTAAGAAATGAGAATGATGTAAATAATATTGTTCAATGTGGCTAGAATATTAAACAAGTGTATTTCTACTGAATATATATATGTTTCATAGCACTACTTTCGATGTCTTAAATATTTTTATATGGATTCCAACAGTGAATAATTATGTATCTTTAATATTAATGTACGAAGTATAAGATCTAAGTTTGGGAATATTGAATCAGTTATCGATTATTTGAATTATCGAGTTGATATTCTTATATTGATTGAGATATGGATAAAAGAAGATGAGTATATGGATTAAGGTTTGCTTGTATAACTTAAAGAGTTATAATAAATTTTACAAATATTGGCATTGCAAGAAATCAGGTGATGTATTGGTTTTTGTAAAAGATAAATACAACTTTATTTTAAACGAAAATAATGACTTAGTGACTGCTGAACCGCTTTGTTTAACGTGGGCTGATTATGATATTTGTCTATACGCAATAATATAGAATTTTTACACACCAAAACAGTTTAAAGAGATATTAAATGACTATTGAAATTTAATTCAAAATAGTACAGTTATACTTACTGGTGACTTTAATATTGACCTCTTACTTGATAATGATTATATCAACAATTATTTGGATATCCTTTCTTCATAAGGATTCCAACCATATTTAGATTCAATTACAAGACAGACTCAAACTAGTGTTTTGTGTTTGGACTAGAGGCCCTATATAGGTGAAGGTTGGCCATCTCAAAATTGGATGCCATGTTTTGTCGTCGCTCGGATTGTATAGCGTGCATACCTGAATGGTATTGTACGGTACTTATGGATTCCAGAAAAGGGTAGGGTAATATTTGATACAGATTTCAGTGTTCATGATTGGAAGCACTTTAGAAAACGGCCAAAAAAAGGAAAAGGAAATTTTTGGGCTTTTTTTTTTAAGAAGATGTAATTTCGCTTTTTTTTCTGTCCGTCTGTAGACATCAAACTTTTTTGTTTATACAGATAAATAAAAAAATTCTTTTTGTGTTAGGTAGGTATTAATGATATATTACGATTTGCATTTTTCGAATCTCCCAAAAGTTATAATTGCGCCCCCTAACGAGGAAAAATTTGAAAATTCTAAAATAACAAATGAATATTCCAAACGATGTAGTTATGTTAGAAGTTTGAAATTTTGATGTTGAAATCTGAAGGTTTGAAGTTACCATTGGCAACAATCACTTGAGCCTTTGGACCCAGGGTAGAGGTGAATGCAACTTTTTTTTGTTTTAACAGAAAAGTGTATGTTTTTAGAGATAAATTAAAAATTCTTTTTGGGTTGGACAGATATTGATGAAATATTACAATTTTTATTTTGCGAATTTCCCAAAAGTTATAATTGCGCCCTCTAACGGTGGGAAAAAAATCGAAAAATCCCAAAAATTTAAAACGAATATTGCAAATGATGTAGTTTTGCTAGAAATTTGAAATTTTGGTTGTGGAATGTGACAGTCTTGAAAATTCCATTGACAGCAATGAGTTCACCCTAAGCACAAGGTAGATGAGAAAAGGAATTTTTTTTTAAGAATATAATTTTTATTCATAAGAGTAAAGAATACCAATACATTTACCATTTGACCCGCAAAGCTAAATAGCTTATCTGCAGAAAAATGAATAATTATATTAAACATAGATCATTCAGCCACAAAAATGGTGTACATCATATAAATTCACAAAACACAACACATAATAATCAGCTAAATAGAAAATACCAAATAATTTTTTAATTCCATTTTAAGTCTTCTAAAAGAATCTATATTTAGTAATTCTTTTGGAATAGCATTAAATATAAGTGGTACTTGATAATCGGAAGTATGTTTCCCGTAATTATTTCGAAAATTTGGCAATTTGTAATAATCTTTGTTTTGAAGTCTTGCATTTTTGTAATGTTGAATTTTTAGTTTGTAAGTTTCGTCAAATCTAATTTAATTATTACTTTATATTTATGTAAATTGCTGTAGAATAAAAGGTTTAAAAATTTTAATCTATCTGTGGAAGTTTTATAATTTTTTTGCAAATGAGACGCAATAATATTTTTAGCTATTATAGACTGCAGTTTTTCTATTTTATTTATGTTAGTTAAGTAAGTTGATCCATGCACAATTATTCCATAATTTAAAATTGATTCGCATATTGCTTATAAAATAATACACAGGTTTCCATATTTAATACGTATTTCAATTTTTCAATTTTCATCGCTGATATTCTCAAGCTTTCAGAAAGAGATAATTGGAAATCTCTTTTTCAGTTGGTTACTAATGAAATGTAATTCGTATTTTCAAAGGTAGTTTTAATTTATATCATTAGAGATCACTAAATATCGAAACTGCAAAACTTTTAACGAATGCTTCAAGTGATCTGTTCAAGGTAGAAATTTCGGCATGTAGATTTCTGTTATGGTAGAAATTATACTGACAGCAATGATCTGTCCACTATTTTCAGAGGACCGAGAGAAAAGCAACTTTTTAAATTTAAGAACTAAAGACATACTTTTTATGTTTTATAATTACTAATAAAATATTACTATGTGCATTTCCCCCATCATTAAAAAAGAAATAACCCTTCAAGCAGCTGCTTGTACAGAAGTCTGACAGGAGCCTGTCAGTTTATATGCCACAGCAGAAAGTCCATGAGGATCGTGGGACCTTAGCAGAAAAACAACACGAACATCCATAATTAAAACTTTTAAGCAGTGAAAAAGTAGGCAAAGGAAGAACTTCATTCCCTTTTAAAATGAGATTCCCATATGCGCCAGAGGCGATATGCGTTCTTCTAGTTATTTTACACTTTCAGTACCCTCTGATAGTGGAAATTCGAACTACTGTATAATTGATAAAATAAGCTATTAATATTTTATTAGTACCTATAATGTGCAAAAAGAGTTTTTCATTTACTTCTTAAAGCAGAAAAGTTGCATTTCACCAACGGGACAAATCATTACTGTTATGGTAAATCACTTGACCAAATACACTCTATGACCAAATATTTAAGTTTCTAGCAAAAATAGATCGTTTGCAATATTTATTTGCAGATTTGGTATTTTCCAGCTTTTTTCCGCCGCTAAGATGTCGTCTAACACTGGAAATTCTACTGATGAAGATTCGAAAATTGTAAATATTAATAATTTGTGTGGAAAAAAATTTTACCGACACACGGGATTCTAACCGGCATCTCTCCAGAAACATGTCAGAGTATTCTAACTTGTTGAACTAACGCCGGCTTTTTTCACAAATATAATTTATTGATTTATAGACGTTTAAACATCTACAGGTAACGTTGAGATTATCACATATTTTTTAAATCATTAATATATTGTTAGTGCTTGTAAAACAAATATATATGTTGTTTCGTTTATCTCTTAAAAAAGTTTTTAAACCCCTCCCCCTTTTTGGCTAAGACGGCAAAGCCTTGTTACCATTGTAAACCTTCTGACCGTAACACTCTACTACCAAAAGTTCAGATTTTCAGTATAAATAGTTTATTTTTAATATTCGTTTGAAATTTTGTCATTTTCCACCTTTTCCCATCTCTAAAGAGCGCTATTAAAGACATTTAAATTTTTCAAAATTGTGAATCGCAATATTTGTTTGACACCGATCCAACCGAAAAAGAATTTTTCATTTAGCTCTAAAAGCAAAAATTGATTGTCTATAGACAGACAGACAGGTGGAAAGACAGATGGACAGACAACAGAGAGACGGACAGACAGACGAACAAATATTGGCATAGACAGACGACAAAGTGAAAACATTAGCTCGTTTTTCAAACGAACCTTAAAAGAAACTATTTGTTGGTTTTCAGTTAGCTCGTTTCACTTTTGCAGCCAATTACCGTCTTCTGATGGAGTTTCTCGGAAAAAATATTCATTAATTTATTTCTTTGAGTGAAATTTTTATACCCAAATGCAGTAATTGAGGCATTTATAAAATATGGCAGCTTTTATAGACAAAAAAACTGGTAGAAATATATAAAACTATAACAACTGAGAAGTTTTAAGTTGGTGCATACACTAACTCATAGGCTTTCGTCTCACGGTACGACGAAACGAAACATGGTGCCCATAAACCACGTGACTAAATCAACCAATGGCAGTGAATCACCGTGATGGCCAGCCTCTAAGTATACAGCACCTCTAACCTCCCCCAACCTTGTCTGAGCTCTCGGGGTCCTTGTGACCTGGACATTTATCCCATGGTGAGCCGCTCAGAGGTAAATCAACCCAGCTCAAACTCATTGCAGCAGGAAATGCGAAAATCTCTGTTTAAACCCCTAGTTTTGTATGGAATTTTAATGTATAAATATAGTCTTTGGTGCAAATAAAACGATCACATTAGAAACTTATTTAGGATGAAATTTTATTTGTTTTTCTACAGAATCGAAATCAAACAATTACTATTTTACGGAAGTCTTAATTAATGGACATAAATATAATCATTCGACGTACTATCATATAAGATGAAACTTTAAAGGCTAAATTAGTGGAACTTCAATGAAGAAATGAAAGCTCTCTATTATATGAAGCCAGGGAGATGATACCATCGTACATTCACTAGGGTTGGGTTGTTTTACCTCTGAGCGGCACTTTTTTGCACACCATGGGCTAAATGGCCAGGTCACATGGACCCCGAAGGCTCAGAGATGGTTGGGGAGGGAACCCACTGGAACAGCTGTTGGGAGACAGATGGTAGCCTCCCGTCAAGGACATCCAGTGTGTTCTTTAGCGTGCACAGGGTATGGCTCTCCCACACAAGGGGCCACTGCTTAACGTCCCATCCAACGGACGGCGGCCTTTCCAAGCCCAGCGGTGTCCCCTTCTGACCGTGGGCAGGGCAGGGAATTTTGCGGAGATAAATCTCAACGCTGACCCAGCTGGGATTCGAACCTGGGAACTGCAGATAACGAGCCTGGCGCGCTACCGACTGAGCCACCCCCGCCTCCACTCACTAGAGAATGTAGAAAAGTATCATTGATACATTTCGATTACAATCTATTTTTCTTCAACTTTAGAAATATCGTAAAGATATATCTGTAATGTGCTACTGGCATAATGTTTACCTCTATGGGTATTGAACGAAAGGTTTTTATTTCAATTAAATTAAGTTATAAATCGGATGGTAGTTTCAGGTAATAGCTTTCATATTTTAATTTTCTTACGGTTTTCGTTCATCATTTGTTGTTTTTGGAGTTTGTCAAAACGGTTCTTCTAAGATGTTGACCAGTAGCAACATGTTACGTACCAAATAATAGCTATTATATTAGAGGGTCGTGGATAAAAAAAAGTTGCCCAAATTAATTTGCCCATTTAAATAATAAATAAATATCCCTCAAGTAGCTGCTTGCCAGAGAGGTGTCAGGAACATGTCAGTTTATACCCTATAGTAGAAGGTCTGTGAGGATGGCGGGACCTCAGTAGAAAGAAAACACCAACAATTACGCTTTACCTGGGGCTCGAACCCAGAGGTTCTTAAATCAGTAGCCAATGGGGCTAACCACTCGTTCACGAGACGTTCTCCTTGAAAAAAAAGAAAAGAAATGTGAAAGGCTTTTTGTCATAATCGTTTCGGAACGCGAAACGATTGCCACGTTACGAAAAGTACCTTTCGATGCTTCCTTTCCAAAAGAGATGAGTTCCGGATTGGCTTTGCCGGGCTTAAATTAGCTCCTGTCTGAGATCACGTTTGGGTGGTGGAACATATCGCATCGCCTTCTGATCCGATTCAGGCCTTCTGCCACCTCCTCCAATTCTCTGGGCCTCGGCCAATCGGTCCTCTCCTGCAAAGCAATATATTCCTTCTTTGTCAGGGGCTCCTCGGATTTAAGCCTATTCGATATCGTAAGGTCTTTTAATCCTTCGAAGTCTGTCACATTGTGGCTATCTATATAACGATTCCACAAATCACGGATATGTTCCCAAACTGACCCCAGGTATCAGACTGCAATTTTATGGCCCTATCAAGCCTTTGCTTATATTCAATAGCCGACACCTTGCATCTGTCCAGTATATAGGCCTTGAGCCGATCATACTACTCAGTATCATCTACGGCAAGCTAACCAGCAATCTGCCAGATTTTTCCCGGAACACAGGCAGAAGTACTGCGCCCTGAAGATCAGGTGCCTGCTCTCTAATCTTAATAAATTTTAAATCCATAGTTTTAAAAAACAGTGGCATTTCGTAGAGGCTCTCCTGAGGATTGCCAATAACTGGCCACAGAAGGGACGCCCACCTAGACAACTCTTCAAACGGTATCAGGTCCGTTCGGAAGGGACCCGGGGGATCCGGTTCTGTCGTACGGCTCACCATGCGATCCTCCCGCATTTGCCTGCATCTACATTTTTCGAAGTTCGAATTCTCGAATTTCACGCCTCTCATCGGCTTCACGAACTTCGCGCTGTTCATCAGCTTCAATTCCGCGCAAATGTCTCTTTTCCTCCGCTTCAATTTCGCGCAGCCGCACTTTCATGCACATTGTCTGCAAATTATGGAAAGGTTCGAATCGCGCTGCTCTTTCAGAGCATCTGGCCGTTCCACTCTCAGGCGAGCGCCTATCTTCGGCTTCCCCTACTCTTTCTACTCCAGAAACTACCTCATGTCTCGTTCGTGGAGCGTTTGTAGTGAACTGTCTGCACTATGATCCGACGGAGACCGTTTTTCGCACTTAATCGTATATTGTAGTGGGACATGATGTACAAACACAATAGCACAATAGCACAAAAGAACAAATTCACAGCAATTGGAACTCACCAAACCGATGTTCTCGTAGAGACTCCTCAAACGACGACACACACAAAACATAAATCACACCACCATTTGTGTACCTCGCTCAAGGACCCCTCTCTGCTGACACCAATCTGTCACAAGATGTTTTCGTGGAGATCGTAAATACGTTGAACTGGGGTGTGGGTCCCGAGCATTATTTTAAAAGGTACCCAACGCAGCCTGTATATCAGGAATATGGGGAGCTGGGTGATCGCATGAATCGACAGACAATGTACCAATATGTACAATACATTTATTGTTCACAATATAACTATATTTACAAAAATATTTACACCGACCCTACAGTGGGCCTTGAACTGTACTACAAATGTGGCCGAACAATGGCCCTGTCTGGATACTTTTTCCACCGCCGACTTTGACGTGACAGAGCCTGCTTCTCTGTATCTCCGCTGTTCGCGCTCCCCGACGAAAGTCAAGGAGTCAAAGTCTCACTTCTTCTCTCCAGCATGCAGTCGCATAGGGTCCTTTGTCTACACAGGGGCCAAAAGTGCTGGTCATCGTACCTGTCAAGGAAGCAGATTGATGACCCTTGTGGACCCTCCCACACACGGCAAAAAGAACTTTGGTTTACCCTGATGCTTCGAGGAGCTAACGGTCATCTGCCCGTAACAAACACATTTTGGAAGGTCTTGCACCCTTGAAAAAAGCCTTCAAGCAAGTATTTTTAAATATTTGGAAACAACCAAAAATCACATGGTGCAAATCTGGTGAATATGCAGGATGGTGGAGACAATGTCGGTGTATTACTGGCTATTGATAGTCAGTTTTTTCTGATAAGTTGTCGATGGCTACTATTCTTGGGAATAGAAAAATTTGTGAATATCCTCTTCCTTAGCGAACGTCTTGTTGGAGGATTTGTTGGATCTTTTGCAAATCCAAACATAGTTGTCTATCTTTCCAGGAGTTGTACAGTAATAAAACCACTTATCAACACCTGTGAGAATGTCTGTTAACTGTTTGGATCCACTAGGTTCAAACATTGCCAGCATCTCCCTGCACGAGTTGACTCTCGCCCTGTTCTGTTGTTTTGTCAGTTTGTGTGGTACCCATTTGTCACAGATCTTTCACAACTTTGAGTGATGATAAATAATTCTTTGAACATTGCCAATCGATACATTGACATCTAAATTTAACAATGAACGGTGATGTGGGGATTTTCTTAATGAGTTCACGAATGGTTCTCTTCTTCACAGCCTCCTTCGGTCTTCTTGAACGAGGTAGGTCTTTGAAGCTGTGTCGTCATGCTCTGAATTTGCGCATTCGTCCATACATTTGTGATAAATCGGCATGAATCGTTTTCGCGTCGTCCCCAAGATTCATCCTTGTGAAAATATAAAATATTTCTCCATCTTTAGCAGGTGACATAGCATTATTACAGTGAAGGTGATTCCTCTACATTATTTCAATGGAGCTGGTTACTCTCCTTATTGCTCTGGATCCGATTACTTCACGTTATTATACTGGATCCGATTCCTGCATATTATTACGTCGGAGGAAATTGCTCCAATTACTACACTGCAACCGATCCACCACATTGCTACACTCCAGCCGATTAATTCACATTGTTAAATTGGAACCGATTTCTTTATATTGCTACAGTGGAATCGATTCCTCCACATTACTACACTGGAGACGATTCCTACACATCACTACATTCCAACCGATTACTACACATTGCTACACGTCAATCGATTCTGGTACCTATATTATGGCAATCGAGCCGATTCCTCCACATTATTACATTGGAGCCGATTTTTCCATGTTGCTACAGTGGATTAGATTCCTGCACAATACTACATTGGAGCCTATTCCTACATATTGCTATACTCCAGACGAATCCTCCACATTACTACACTCCAGTCGATTACTGCACATATTACAATGGAACCGATTCCTCCACATTATTACACTGGAACTAATTCCTCCATGGTTCTTCACTGAAATCGGTCCCTCTGCTTATTTCTCTGGATCCGATTCCTTCACATTATTACACTGGATCCGATTGCTCCAATTATATACTGCAACAGATTGAGGATTTTTTTTTTGTTGTTGTTGTTGTTGTTGTTTTTGCTGTTGTTTTTGTTTTTTAAACATGGATGCTTTGTAAGCTTATTTGTTTACGCATCAACTGGGAAATATAAAAAAATATGAGTAAATACCATTCAAGTAGCTGCTTGCCACAGAGGTCTGACAGGATCCTATCATTTAATATGCCAAAGAGATTTGTGAAAAAGGCGAGACCTCAGCGGAAAGATAACACAACTATCCATGCTTTAACCCGGGGATGGAATCCAGTCCCTTTGATTAGCAAGCCAAGCAAAAATGCATTATTATCGTTCGTGCTCTTTCATTTGATGCAAAAATCACATTTCTTTGAAAAGGAATATTCTGATTTTAATCAAAAGTACTTCTTTGGCATCCTCACTAATTCTATCGTAAACATTGTTCTCTTTATGTAGAATTACTGATTAAAGTTAAGGTTGCGTCGTTGCAACTTTCTCAAGTGTTAGCAGCTTAGCTATAGGTTAAGCCGTGGTACTGTGTGTGTAGAAAACCCATATATTACCACCTCAGAGGATGACTCAGTCACAGCAAACCAAACGAGCAATTAAATAATAAAACTTGGAAGAAAGGACAATCTTGTATTCCGTAAGGGGAACGATTGCTATGCTGCTGCCCAAGTTGACCTTGAAGAATGTGAACTACACACGTTACTACGTTATTGTTTCCGTAGTGGGTTCTCTGACTCGGTTTCATTATTTCAAGAAATTCGTAGTAATGCTCACAGTTAAGAGCATCTTTAATTCAAATTCCAGACATCTGTGGCTCTGATGCTGATAGAATGATGCTATGAGGAAGTATGGATGACGGAAAATTTCAGCATTTAATGACGTATTCTGATATTTGAAGAAAAGCAAGATAAACTCGTTAAACAGAAGTAAAATTCAGTAAAATTGGTTTTTCACGATTCTCCATTCATTTGCAATGTCAATTGATATAGAAGGATGTTAACCATTTAACCCTTTCACGACCAAGGGAAACATTTTTCCCATTTTAAAATTGGTGATTGTCGTATTTAATTATAACCTTATCTGCATTTTTTATACAGAATGTCAAAATAGAACGTATGCCGAACGCAATTACGTAAATGGGAACGTTTAGAAAACAAAAACAGAACTGTCAGGACGCATAATATGTGTACTATGTGCAATGTCCATCTTTGCCTCACTACCAAAAGAAATTGCTTCGCAGAATATCATAATTAGCACATCATTTTGTATAGTAATTTTATTTCATAATTTTGCATTATTTTAGTTAACATTTTGTTCTAATAAACCAATAAATAAAAGATATTGCATAATAAGCCTAACTATAATTTGTGTTACCTTTATAGTCCATCGGGAAAAATATTTCCCATAAAATTCCAAAAAAACTACACATTGTTATGTATTTTTCTTATGATTTTTACTTATTTTACGTCTAAACAAACTAAAATAAACAGTTACATACTAATATTTACTCTTAGAAACCTTATGGTCCTGATAGGGTTAACAGTCTTCTTAACCCTTTAAATACTGTGTGAAGACCTCTTCTGAAACAAGAGTAGCTCAATGTTATATATCTATATAACTCATAGCCGTCTTTAAAAAAAAGAGAAAATGTTTGTTTTGAAGATTTCAATGGAAAATTCCTCACACAGTGAGTTATTTCAGAAAAACTTAAATAGGAATCAGAACTAAACTGTACTAGTTTCAGCTTTCTAATGTCTGTATATTTACTTAAATATCCTGGATTTCATTAAGTGAAATCTGGACACCCTAGGAATAACTGAATATTTGTTACTCATGTTATAATAGATTAAGATATACAGTATATTTCAGTGGAACCATTATTATGTGATTAGAAATTGCATTTTCGTAAAACCCTTTCTTTCCTTTGCACCATCTTCAACAAATATGTAACAGATACAATAAAGAAATAAATATCCCCTTCATGCAGCTGCTGGCCACAGAGATCTGACAGGAGCCTGCCAGTTTATACGCCATAGTAGATCTGTGAGGATATCGGAACCTCAGCAGAAAAACAACACAAACATCATGCCTTACCCGGAGCTCGAACCCAGGTCCTTTAGATCAGTAGCAAAGCACGCTAACCACTCGGCAGACTGTTACAGGTGCGTATTCGTGGGGAGGGTGCTAAAGCATTTCCCCCAAAAAACTTTGAAAACTCAAAATTGAAAAACGATAAAATGATTTATACACACAGTTCATTGTTTTGGAAAAAAACTCTATGTTATTTGAAAGTGAGTATGAAAGATAAAAAAGAAGTTGTAGCTTGTCAGCAGGGACGGCGTTGTTCTACGGGCTGCACACTCAGGGGCGGCGAATTTGCATACAAATTAACGACCATAGCTGCAGTAAGGTTAAACAGAATTAGTAAGACCTATTTTTCTGTAGAAAATTTCAGTCTTTTAAAAATCACATTAAATTTAATTAAATTAAACCTTCGCATCTAAGATCAGATCTGGAGAAAGGGGAGGCGGCAGAGCAAAAGCAAGAGAGTTGATTTCCATTCCCAGATAACGTTTTTCCAAACCCATTTTATCAGAGGATTTCAAAATCTTTCTTGAATATGTGTGAAAAATGTGTGAAATATGCAAGGGTTTAATAATATTTTGCTTCCATCAGACTTACTAAATTTTAAAGGGGGAGAAATGCCCCCTAGATTCGACCCTGATTGATCATAATGTCAGTTGTTTTACCCAAACCCTTCCGTTCAATATTTTACAATCACAAGGCAGGACATGACTTGGAATATCAAACAGATAAGCATTATACATGAAACAAATATTCGTAATCAATGACTGAAACTGCTTTTATATATAAGCAATCAAATTTTCAGTTTAGTCATAATTTTTTATATCTTCAAGACGTTGCAATCCAAATTATGTGTAGAAACAAATCATTTCAGAAAGATGCACTTGAGAATTCAGAAGTTCAAATACTGAAAATTCTACCTCAGTTGCATTTTAATTCGAAGTACCAAATTTATTACTTTTCCAGTAATCTTTGCTCCTTATTCGTTTTTGTGGAAGGCATGGGGATTACCAAGGGAACTGTTTCATAATGCCATTCAAAGACGCAGGTCGCTTGTGTATTAAATTTATTATTTGAAGTTTTGCAATTATCAGTAAGAATATTAAACCTTCTTAGCCACTGCACTCCTAAATGCATTATCTGAGCAATAACTAACATTTTACCATTTAGTCCTTTGTGCATTTTGCCTCATTCGGATCTATAATAACTAAAAATTTCGAAAAATGGCTTTAATGCTGTTTTTCTAAAGATCAGCGCAAATGTATATTAAAAAAACATCATGATATATCTAAATGCAAAAGTGCTACTTTTATCATACACAAGTATTTACTTCTAATAAAGTTTAATATGAAAAGTATTTTAGTTTAAAAGAGAAAGGTTAACCAAGCGAACTACAAAGAAACAGACGATAATGTAAATCCTTTAGCTCAGCTGTCTCCCGCTGGCCATGGTAGCCCCGGGTGACGTTAAGGCGATATTATTTCCTCGTTCATGGTTGAGCGCATGGGCAGCGGCCAGAAGTAGGCTGCTCAACAGTGCATGGTTTCTTTTCCCACATGGTGATGTAACTTTCGGAAGTTTTCCAACGTGCAGTAGCTTCGAATATTATCGGGAGAGGTGAATAACTATACAAACTGTCGAAATATATTTAATTTTTTAAACAAAATTCGGCCCTTCTAATACTTGATCTCTTCTCCGAAATTTCGCAATTATTTTTTCTCGTTCCATCCCGTGTTGATTTAATGTTCTGTGTCTTTCTCTGTAGCAGTATGCGATTTAGATTCAATAGTACTTTTTTTTTATCCTGTTTTTATATTTGTTTGATTAAACACTTTTAATTCGCTCTTTTACTAATATTTTAGTTACACAGAGACTTGACTGTGCCTCCCCCAAATTCCTTCTATAAGTGTCCCCTCTATCACCCCATATTGCATTATAACAATTGTGCTCCTATCATAAAACCCGAGTTCAAGGCAGCTATTAGTTCTGCAATTCAAGAATACGTTGTACTTCAACGCAAGAGATCCTAATATGTATACAATCCTGAGATACATTGAGAAAGTGAATAGGCTACATTTCAATGAATGTAATATTTATTTCAAATATCGTGTTGTACAACACTATTACACTTAATAAGTCGTCGATGTTGGTTCGATTAGGTTTTCGCTTGCTTCAAATGTGGAAAATACAGAAGATTCACATGAAATTGAGTGTTGAAACAAATGTACGTAGCGTTAGGTCGAGAGATGGATTCAGAAATGTTGAATTGTCTTTTTAGCCTCAGGACACGAAAGGATCTCTTCAAAGATGTAGAAAAGGCTTCTCTTCCTTGATTTTCTAGCTTCATTGCGAACTCATTATTGCCGATGGAATAGAGGTCCAAGTCACAAGACTCCAATGCTCAGAAAAGAATATTGAAACGGAAAAATTATATTGAAATTAATTATATGCGTATAATTTATTAAACTATGTTAGTTATTATTATGGTTATGAAAACAAAGGCTATTGAAATACTTTGCTTATTACAGTTTATATATTTAAATCCCTGGATAGAAAAAAATGAGAAAAGTTTTATGATAACAATGGGAACGAAGAAAAGTCTTTGGAATATGTTGAAGCACGTTAAGTGATTTGATGTGGAAGCGTAATAGACGTTATCAATAAAATTGAAAGCGAGGTTTATAGTTATAGAGAAAACTACAAACAAGGGAATCACCATTAAAAACCTTGCATCAAAGAAAAGCTACAATGAAATACTGTTTATGGTGCTTTTAGTGTAAAACGAATATTTACTCTACGATAAACGACTTTGCATCGTGATATTTGCTTTGTCTTCAAAGTCGTAAAGAGGATCTATTGCATGTGGATTTTGTTTCTAAAATATATAATTTTCGTGTTCACACATCAATACGTTGATGTTTAAATCGGAGATAATCTTTATATTCATTGCAAATATATATTATATATAATATTGTTACGACAGATGAACATGCTGCAATGAGTTTGTGATTGGTGTGTCATTAACGCTCGTGTGTGCTTCTGCGTGAGAATTAATTAAGAAACGAATTAGAACATAGATCCGATCTGAAATATAAGAAAGATAGAAGTGTGTTGTTGAAGTTGTGAGATCCAAAAGGAAGCATAATTAAGAGTCTATGCACGATAGTTTGGCGAATAAATGTTTTTATTTAGTGGATGAGCTGTAGGTTGACTACTTTATTGGTATGGATTATATTTGTAAGCTGGTGTATAAAAAAGAAAAATATTGTGGTTTTGAGCATGATAATCAACGTATGAAAAGAATTAGTTCTGAAAAACCAACACACTTAGTCGCAATTTTGTGCATAGTTATTTAGTTATTTAGCAATTTAACAAATTCTTCTGAAAGCTTATCTTTGTATTATTATATAGTTTCTTACCGGTTCACTTAGTTTGTTTATAAGTGATTTTATCCTTACTTTTGCAATTTATTCTAATTTCCATTGACCAATTTTTACTTGAACTCACGCTCAGCGTTTATCGATTTTAATTTGCAACAATATTATAAAAATAATATATGAAAAGTAATTATATAATTACGTATAATAATCGGTATACTTTTATTGAAACATGCATAACATTTATTTTAGGTTTCCATGCTACTTCAGTATCAATTAACACCTACCGGCCAAATGATTATAAGTCTTATCTAAAGTAAATAACATTCGGTTCAATTGATAGCCTTCGACTTTTCCAAGTTAGAAAATCTCCAGAAATGATTTCTGCATGCAGCAGAAATTGAAATTAACAATACTAGATGCAATTACAACTTGAAGAAACTTCTGTTTCTAATGTTTAGCCTCTTGCTTATTATTTTTATGTGATGCCAACAATTCAATAATATTTGCCTTAATGAATAAATTCTGCCTTATTCAAGACACTCATAGAGAAAAGCTGCGTGGTCTCATTGCAGCCATGCCATTCATTTCGATGGGCAATTTTTCAAATTATATTGAGTGGTTTAAACTATTATGAATCATGATGCATAAAAAAACTCTCAAGCAGCTCTTTCCACAGAGGAAGGACAGGAACGTTTATTTCACATTACTACAAGTTTGTGAGGATGAAGGGACCTTAGCAGAAAGACAGCACAAAAATCCATTCTGTAGGGACTCGGCAGCTAGGGCGGAAGAGTGAGGGTCAGAATCGCCATTTCGGCGCCAGTATCTCCCCGCCTAGCGACAGAGCTCCGACGGCGGATCCAGTTTTGGAGGCTAGGCGACAAGAGTCGACCTGGTATTGGGAATCGTGTGCATGTTCCATTGGCCGAGACACCCTAATGTCCCCCGAAGCACATGTGACCTCATCCCGAGGGGTTGTTCGAACTTGGACTTGCGTGCAGACCAAGAGACCTTCTGGATGTCAGGTGGATTGTCTGTGGCTCGCTTAAGCTTTGTTCTCTATGTAGCGGTGGGACCACTGAGGCTCTTTATAGCCTGTGTTGTATTTCACCAGTGACTATACGAAGTGAGAGGTCACTGTATGTATATAGTTAAAGTGTAAATAAATAATGTATATATGTGAAATACGTGATCTTGTGTATTCGGCCACTAAGTAAATCATCCTGACGAGATAGGAACAGGTACCCTTCTGCAAACGCTCTCACACACAGTCAGAAAAACAACCCAGCCCAGACAGGCAGAGAAGGAGCCTGTCTTCATTGGCGTCATCAGTGGGATCCGTGTTGTGAGAGTTCGGTACGAGGTGGCGTTCCATTAAGGGACAATTTTAGCAAATGTTGAGTGCTGGCAGGAGAGTAAATCACCGCTGCGAGAACTTTACATCGGTTGCGGTAAGATCTAGTCTATAGAGCAAGTTTTTGTCTTGTTATTCTGTGCTGTGCCATACAATACACGTTGGAACGCGAAAAACGGTTGTAAATCGCACTATGCGGACACTGCTCCAGACAGATCAACGCAAAACATGGAGGCTATTGGGTCTGATTTGTCAGGAGATGTTGTCAGCGATTATTCTCCGACTCAGGAAATAGCAGAGCAATCCGATGATGCTAGAAAGCACGAATTGGAATTGAGGAAACTCGAATTAACGTAACTCGAACTAGTTGATAGACAAGCGCAAAGCGAGGCCGAGGCCGAAGAATGACGCTTGCGAATGGATGTCGAGGAAAGACAAGCACAACTCGAAGAAATACAAGCACAACGCGAACACGAACTGCAAATGAGGCGTCTGGAGCTTCAGATAGCAAAGGCAAGTGGCGTCAGATCTCATGGTGCGTCGTGTGATGGTTACGATTCGCCTGGATCCGATTCTCATAGCAGCTCGAAAAGGAAGGAGCATGAGGAACTGAAATATTGGATTACGATTCAGCACACTACGTTGGGATCGCCCCCAGAAACTCTCCTCGACATTCCATTGTATTTCAAGAGGATCAAGAGCGTTTTCGCTAATCAGGGCTTGCCTGAAAAGGTTAAGGGCCACGTAGTCCTCTCCATTTTTCGGGAGAAACTGAACGATCTTTTGGCTTTATTGTCTGACGAGGATGTTTCATACAGTAAGCTCAAAGCGTACATTTTAGCGAGGTGTAAAGTCTCTGCAGTTGAATACAAGAGTCAGTTGGATGGGGCCTAGAAGCTTGCACACGAAACGTGGAACACGTTTTCGGAAAAATTAGGGAAATGTGGATAAGGTATATTGAAAGCAGAAAAGCGTCCACATTTGAGGAATTGGTCGACCTGCTGGTGACCGATCGAATTAAATCAGAGGTACCGAGTAGCACTGGGGAATACATTGCATTGCAGGAGCTCTGGGACTGGTTGCGTCCAAGAGATCTCATAGATTGCATGTTACATCATTTAGTGAGCAGTCGAATTAATGCGCGTCCACGGTACTCTGATCGACAGGTTGCCACGTACATTCCTCCTCTCAGTCGCGAGCAATTAGAACAAAAAACGCCCATGCAATTTGCGAAGCGATCAGTTGCTACCACTCTCAGCGCGCGTGGCTGTTTTGGGTGCTGCTCGAAGCAGCATCTTCGCAGAGATTGCGCTCAATGGCGGGCAAAGAGGAAATCGCTCAGTGCTGGGATTAATACAGTGTATACTGTATGAGACCAGCCGGAAGAGGGGTGATGTACCCGCGTTTCAACGCATATGTTTGAAGCTCAGGACGAAGGGCAATTAACAATGGTTAGACTCACCCATCTTCAGACGGCGAACGTTTTATGTGCCCAGAATGCTTTCACAGCTTTGATTGATTCTGGCGCTGAAACCTCCGTGATTAGAAGAGATGTTGTCCCAGAGTAGCTTTTCATACCGAAGGCGACGATTAGGCTGAGGTCAGCATTTGGAGATTTGGAGATAGCTGAAATGGGTTAGTGGGGGGGATGCAATTCCCCCATGACTCCATGATTCGGCCAGAAATTAATTTAGTGATTGATGTTTCATCACGTCTGGCACTTCCTGAACTTCTGACGATGGACGATTATAAAGCGCTTTCTGCAGTTAATTTAAGCGAAGAGCACACTCTAGTTTCGAATACGAGCGATTTGGGGAAGAAGGCTCTCGGAAGCAACATGCACTACGTGACGTCACCTTCCGAGACAAGCGAGGGGCTGTCGGCTTCGGCTGTGGAGGTTACTATGACAACATTTTAATTCAACGAATTCGTCAAATATTTTAGATCAGTATTACGTTATAAAATAGTTTTTTATACATTCAGTACTTAAGGTTAATATAATATCCCGAGAGTTAAAAAGTTGTTGAAATTTTACACTCTAATTTCATAAATAACGGAAAAGTTAAATTTATTTAGAATATAGTAATTTAATTTAGAATATAGAATATATAATTTAGAATGTAGTAATCGACGTCGTTACTTTATCTATTTTTTTGCATATTAAATAAAAAGTGGAAGGAAGGAAATGACGTAACGCAAAGGGTCAATACTATGATCAACCCAACCAACATATCTTTTGTCCTGTTTCCAAGCATCACATGGAGAAATAATGCCCGCCCATTCCATGTGCCTGTAGTTATTCTTAATGATTGTGATGGCGATGAGATCGGCCAAGAAATGTCCAAAACTCATTGTAACACCTAAAGTATCCTTAGTTAATTGAAGACACTTTACTCTAGCCTTATTTTGCTAACAATTGAAGTATTCGGTGCTTTTACATCACGATATGTTAGAAAACATTTTTTGTGAACGAAAATTAAGTGATTTCCCTCCCTTCCACTCGAAATTTAAACTTGAATTTACAAACATTTCTAATGCTACGCACAATTAGGTAATGCGTTATCGGTTATATTAAAGTCAGCAGCTTTTTATTTGGATCCTACTTGATAAATAAGACACATTCAATACGCATGACAAAACTTCCGTTGTGCAAGTGTGGAGAGCATATATTCCTGTTTCTAGACTAAATGATCTATAAGGTTACATTTGTGAATTCTACTCTATTCGTAAACCATTAAGACTATTCATTTTTACAAGAAGAAAAACAACTAAAAACTAACTGGTACTTGCAAGCTTAAAAACTAATAAGTAAAAATGAAAGATTTTGATACTAACGATTTCTTTAATTTTAATTCCACAATTTATGTTTTTTAAGCTTAAAGAAGTCAATCATAATGAAATGTATGCATTGCCTTGGGGAGAAAAAGAATTGATTTTAAGATTAAAACATTTCTTCATTTTTATAACTCTAAAATCCGAATGTTGTCAATTTTACAAGTTTGGACACAGCCCAAGTTGGCAAAGCGTTCTGCTCCTTAGAAGTAAACTGTATGAGATGCTCAGTTTCTAATAATCGTATTGCACTTACCTCGTGACTTACCCTCTCACCTGCTTGATATCGATCCCCGTGGGATGTCTCGAGGGTCTGGGATGACTTGCTTCTTCTCTACGGAAATGACGATTCTAATCAGAACACAGCGAAAAACATATATTTCAGTTCAAACTTGTATTCTGTTCAGTCAAACGGAATTTAATTGTTATTTATCGATGTGGCATCATCTACAGAGTAACAATCGCGATATGACGTCAATAGCAAATGCACCGTATATTATTGTTTTAAGAATATATTCTTTTGCTCTGTATCTGGCATCTTAAAAAATACTAAAGCTTTGAATTAAACCATCAGAAAAGACATTAATATAGAAAACAAATATATTTTAAGTTGTTTTAAAACTAAGTATCTATCTATCGTGTATGTGGGAGAGATTGAGTTTCTAATACCTCTGACATACTGACATACTGAGCTGCACTTTTATTTCCACCTAATAGGCTAAATGTCCAGATTACAAAGGCCCCAAGACTCACAGAAGGTTTGCGTAGGGGAACCACTGTACAGCTCTTAGGAGACACGGAAACCTCCTGTCAAAGTCACATAGTCTGTTTTTTAAGGTTCACAAGGTATGACTACTCTGCATACGAGACCACGGCTAATGTCCCATCGAACGGACGGCAGCCTCCTCAAGACTTCTGGTGTCCCCTTTCTCACCTAAGTAGTTTGGTACAGTCGCTCAAAAAAGTATCCGAACACTATGGTTGATTACAGAATTCAGAAAAAAATATCTGGCAACGCTTTTTTTAGAAATTAGTGATCTGGCAACCCTCGTGTCACGTGACATGAAGGTTGCCAGATCACTAATTTCTAAAAAAATCGTTGCCAGATATTTTTTCTGAATTCTGTAATCAACCATAGTGTTCGGATACTTTTTTGAGCGACTGTACATTTGTTAGAAAAAAACTACTTAGTTAATATGCTTACCCTTCAACTTACTACTTAGTTTACTCTTCAACTTACTACTTAGTACCGATGGGTTTGGAAAGACCGCCGTCCGTCGGATGAGACGTTAAGCGTGGCCCCATGTGCGGGAGAGCCATACCCTATGCACGTTAAAGAACACGCTAGATGGCCTAGACGGGAGGCTACCCTCTGTCTCCCAACAGCTATTCCAGTGGATCCCCTCCCCCAACCTTCTCTGAGTCTTCTGGTCCATGTGACCTGGCCATTTAGCCCATGGTGTGCAAAAAAGTGCCGCTCAGAGGTAAACCAACCCAACTTCGTCTTTAGTGGTACCCAGTTGAAGGGTAATTTCTTCTAATCTCTCATAACTAAATAATTAAAATAACTGTAATAATTAAAATATATTTATTTAGAAAAGCTTGCAAAAAGCGCGTATTCTGACACCGAACTCTTTAAGGTACGAAGACATAGTGTGGGATTTATAAATATTTCGTTAATGAGAACCCAAGCGGCAATTCACTTGTCATTTTTTTTTAAAGTTCAAATTTACAAATTCAAGAGGGTAATGGTTAATACGTTTAGTACATTGGGAGTAATAATTACTAATTGATTGAAAGATGGATTTTTATGTGACCCCGAATCTTGGAAAAGAAGTCTCTAGAGTGGATCTCTTGTCGCAGGCTGCAAGAAAATTAGGTTTCATATGAATGAATTGCTAATAAGAATCTGCAGATTTCGTACAGCTATTACTACGAAAATTGAAATATCCCTCCATCACATAGGGGTGATTGGGTAAACGATTGTTGCAAATGTAAAACCGATTGCACATCACACTCTACCACAAAGATTTCAAACTTCTATAACAAGTAATTCCGTTCGTAAAATTTAATTAACACTTTAACATTTTCCTACTTATTACATCATTAGATGTCGCAATTTGAACTTTCATCATTTTCCGCATGTATCGCTGTCAAACTGCGGAAATTGGAACTAATAGATTAGGGGTTCTCAAACTGGGGTACGCCGTGAGAGCTCAAAACTCGTTAGATCTAGTAACAAAGCAAATGTAATCATTATTATACTCTAAATATAGTTTTATCTATCTATATAAGAGGTACGCCAGTTACATACACATTTCCAAGGGGTACGTGAAGCCTAAAAGGTTGAGAACCACTTCAATAGATTATGGGGAAAATGCAAATAATAATAGTTTATTGGTATCTGTTTAGCACAAAATTTATTTTTTTTATTTATCTCTTAAAGTAAAAGTTTTATTTTTCCACTTCTCTCTGGAAGTAAGAGGAATGATTAGTATAATATATATAATATATAAATATAATGTAATATAAAGATATGAAAGCTATAAAGATATAAAGATCTTGATCATTATTCTCCACAACCAAAATTTAAAATTCCTATTACAAATATATCGTTTGTAAATCGTAATGTACGCTCAACATGCAAACACTGTGCACGAAGATTCATCACCGGGATGAAGAGGGAGCAAGGTTTCAACAATCTTTGCATAGAACAATATCTCAGTGGACAGGAACCTCCTACTGGAAGTAAAAAAAATATGAAAACAACTGTACTGTGAGATTGTCGCATTTTGTGAGCTCTTTGAATCTAACATTAAAGTAACAGGTTATTTAGGTGGTATGGATCACGATATTATTTACTAAAATTTGAAATGAAGTTAATAATACTTTGTTACTTTGTGTATTTTTGGTCAATTTCTATTTCAAATTCTAATTTTTATTAACTGTTATTTAATATCACATTATGTTCTCCCATTTAGATTATTTTCAGTTGCAACCACATTGAAATATTTTGACAAACATTACAATGACATTACTGAAATTATTGGTTATAAAAATATTATAAATTTACTGTATTATCCACTACTCTATTCCTTACTTATATTTTACACGAGAAATCAAAACTGCACATAAGAATATGTTCCGCATCTCTTGATTTCGTGACCATCATCCTTATCGCTATTTGGCCGTGAACATGACACAGGATCTGAAATTTCTTAACATTTCTGAGATCTGTGACCTGAAGAACCACTGCGCACGAAATCTCACCTCTCTAGCACAAGGAGGAATTTGACCTTTGACTTCAAGGAATCTAATGGATCAGAGATTTCATAACGTTTCTAAGATATAGAAAAGAAAATACCCACAGGCATCAATTTCCAAATTTAGCATTTATAGATTTAAATTTGACAACTGACCTCGACAGACTGATCAAATTCGTAATATCGTTTAGAAGATGGAAACCAAAACACCTCTAAGTACCAATTCCCATGTTTCTAGCATTTAGAGACCCAGCCTTGACCTCTCCTTGATATAGGACAGTATTTTTTGCGAAATCTACCATTAGGATTGCCCTTACGTGTAAATTTTAAAAGCTCTTCGATTTCTGCATCATAGTTAGAATAAGATATACCACCTATCAGTTACTTAGTCACTACCTCACTTACTCACCATTAGCTAAATGCACTCACTCACTACCTCACTTACAGTCGGTTGCAGACACTCAATCACTACTTCACTTACTACAATTAGTCACTACCTCACTTACTCACAATCAGATGCAAGTAGTATAGTCCAATTCCAGTCTCCCAGTCAGTGCTTCCCCCCTATGACGTCGTCGACCACGTCCCTTATTAATATTCACAACTGCCCACGCCCCCTTATGCGTCCCCACTATCTTCCCCCTTATTAGTAACTTATTAATATTCATAATCCTCTTTGTGTCGTCATATCATATTCCTCTTTGTGTCGTCCCCTTTTATTAAAAAAAATCCCTTCTTCCGCCATTTTGACCACAAATTCGGAAATAATTCAAAGTCCCGAGTCCGCCATTTTGACCACAAATTCGAAAATAATTCAAAGTCCCGAGTCCGCCATTTGAATTCTAATGTCCGCCATTTTGAATTCTGACGTCACCACAAACTCCGTAAATAACGCAAGTCTCCCATTTTGAATTGTAACGTCCGCCATATTGGTTTCCGCCATCATCCTAAATTCCGAAATATTCCATCTAATTATGGTGCCATCTAGTGTTTAACACACATAATATGCTTTAAAAAAAATTATTTCAGACAGTGGGACTCGATTGCGTGACCCTCACACTTACCAGAACATTACACAACGTGTCAATCCATTACGCCAAGGGTAGTTTATTCTTAAGGTGTTGAAAGGTGGATGAAGTAGAAATAACCGATCGTTATAAAACAACCTAGGAATGTTATATTTCCGGCATTTTTTATTATAATTTAACGTGCGAACTTTATATTTCAATGTATTTATTTTTTCTTGTAATTTAACCTACGCAATTTTCATTTCTTATAATTTAACGTGCGAATATTTATAAAGGATTTTATATTTCTTGTAAATTAACCTACCTATTTTGTAGTCCTTGTAAATTTACCCACGAATATTTTAGTCCCTGTAAATTAACAATTTTCATTTCTTATAATTTAACGTGCGAATATTTATAAATGATTTTATATTTATTGTAAATTAACCTATGTATTTTTTAGTCCTTGTTAATTAACCCACGAATATTTTAGTCCCTGTAAATTAACAATTTTTATTTCTTATAATTTAATGTGCGAGTTTTATATTTGCGGAATTTATTTTTTATTATAATTTAACGTGGGAATTTTTTATTTCTTGTATTTATATTTTATTCACTTATGATTTTTTTTGTAACTCGCTAATTTCTTTATTCCTTGTAAATTAACCTGCGAATTTTTTATTCCTTATAAATTAATCTACCAATTTTATATTTCTCATAATTTAACATCCGAATATTTATATATATATATATTTAATTCCTTATTAATTAAATACTTATCAATAGTGACGGCCCCTTTATTAATATGCACCCCTTTAATTAAAATGCTAATCAAAAGTTCGAACCCTCATTAAAAAAACCTTAATAATATGCATCCCTTTTTTTTAAATACTTATGAAAGGTTCTGCCCCCCACGCCCTTTGGCGGGCAATTTATTTTTGCAAATAATCTTCACCCTCTTGTCGGAACTTATTAACCCATCTCCCTTAGCTATTTTGTAAATGAACAAACTACCCCATCGGAAGAAAACAATCCATTTTGAAATTTCCCTTGGCATGCCTAAACCTCCAAGTGTTGTGCCTCTCTTATTAAAATTAGTTTCCATCTGGTTGGAGGATGATGTCATCAGATATTTGTGTTCAGACATATTATGCACCACACTTTCGGCGTCCCTTAGCACGTCAGGACTTGTTTTGGAACGATGAAGTGATTTTACGTTAAATTCTTATTTCTGCCATGTCTCAATTTATTACTCTCCGTATTTTCATATTAATACTAAACCATTTCAAAAACCTCCCCACACCAATCAGAGGTAAAAAATAATCCTTCTTCCTTACAAATTTCAATCCCCTCGCAATTAACTTATCTTCCCTTTTTAATACTAAGTCATTTTAAAGACATCGTGGTATCAAAAAGACATAAAAATCACAGATAAAAAAAATAAACTCACCTTCCTATTTTTTATTTAAATAGTTTATTACTAAACCGGCTCAAAGAAATCGCGATTGTATCAGCAAAAGAATAACCGATAAAACTAACTTTTTTAATTCCCGTATATCCGTTACTCGACTTGGTCTCAAGTTTAAAACTTTTTATTCCTAATACTTATTGTCGCTGTATCCCCAATTCAGCACTTGATTCACTTATGCAAAATATTACTCTTTCCTAGGAAGTAACTCTGCTCAGTAACAATCGATAACAAAATATAATATCTTCCTCGGAAAAAAATTCAGCTAATAAAAAATTATTTGGAAGTAAGATATCATTTAAAAAAATCTGCAATTATAAACACTCTTACAGTTTTAAAAACAAACGTCTTTTCCTCCGTTTACTGAAGAACGTGTGATCACAAAACCAACGACTCATCACACTGATGAAATTTTATTTCGCGTTGCGACCCGTCGTTAGTACATGCGTGTTCGTTATGCTGGTTTGCAAGGTTGGATATTCAGTTGTCTTTCATCTGTAAAGAGGTTTGGTAAATAGTTGAGTTTTACAGAAAGTAAGCAATGCTAAAAGTAGAAAACAATTCGTACATTGCAGGTACCCTTGCGTTTTCGCTTGCGTTGCGTAAAATATCTATCTTTAATTCTACATCCAAGCACAACATTAACTTAAGTGTATGTTAATGGAGTTCTCACGACTTTTTTTTTTATTATTATCGCGAACGGTTAGATTAGCGATGGATTTCAGCATTCACACTCAGGGACGTGCAGCGGGCCAACTACGTCACAGGGAAGCGAATTTTGTGCTTGATTTTCATAGTCGCCCCAATAATGCCTTCTCATAACCTCAGTGACATCTCGATGGCTCGTACTGGTGAGGGACGGAATCGTTTGCTTTGACATATATGTTGCGATCGGACCTCAGTAAAAGAATTCTGCACTTATAGATATGTCACAAAAATCGATGTTCTCACATAGAGCGTACATTGGATATAAGTGACAGACAAAAATAATGTTTTTACGTACTAAGAGTCACTTGGAGTGAAACATCCCAAGTCCAGAATTTTATCCGTGAATTTTATTTTCCTCAACGATCTTTTTAACCCTAATGACGAATTGAAATAAATATTCGCTTTAAATCATGACGAATTGAAATAAATATTCGCTTTAAATCATGACGAATTGCAGCGCCCAATCGCTTTGCTGGGCAGATAGACGGGAGGTTCCGTATGCTGGCATCTTTTCTTCGGGGAGATCTTTTGGGCTTAACGACGCATCTCGACAGTTTACTGCTTGCGAAAGCTCCAAGCGGTCAGCTGATTTTAAAATGTCCTCTTACACTTTTCATCACAATTAAAAAGTATGTAGCAGTTACTGGGAGAATATGGTTTTATCCCAACAGAAAAGGAAATAAAGTACGTTAGAAAAGGAAAATCACTGTTAGAAGGAACCCGACTGAAAAATATCATAAGAAATGTGTAAATGTTGCATATTTTAGAAAACGGTGCCGTTGTAACAAAAAAATTTCAATGTAAAAATGGAAAAACAAGCAAAAAGAAAATATCGTTTAATACGAGTTTCACAGAATAATAGAATGTGTGAAAGTTTCAATCCCGGTGTGATATGAAGTAGGAGTAATGCGAAAAGAAATCTGCAGCAGCATAAATGTTAATCCCCACGTCATTTGTTGGGTGGTGATAGCGTTAACATGCAGCAACATCCACGGATTTTCAAATGACATTCAGGATATAACATTTCCATCACTTAAGTTTCATCTTCTTTTATTTTTTCCAACCAATAACATTCCAACCCCCAATAATGCACAGTTTCTGCGGGACAGTCCCTTTCCGGGGGTAACTTCGATGCCAAAATGGCGCAGGGTACTGTCTTTCGTAAAATAGCGATATAACCATGCACTTTGCTAAAAGCAAACCTGGTCAATGAACTATGCATTTCTCATAGATAGGGTGCAATTAAGATCTGAACTAAAAAGTCATGGATGAAATAGGGAGTGTGTGGAATATTTTCATGCATGAACATGTAAAGTATAAACGTGTGTTGAAACGGTAGATTTGCACTAAGGATGTTTATTTTCGGACCCATTCTCATACTCTTTTCAGGGTTATTTTCTCTGCTATGTTTGAACAAGAGTATTAAATGGAAGAAAGTTAAAAAGTACCTGTCTTTCTATATGCTTCCTAGAAAGTAGAAAATAAACTTAAAATATACCGATGGTGAAATCAATCACCAAGTTCGTATTCACTTCGAAAGTAAGATAGGACGCCGATTTACCTACTCAACAAGATTGCCGGCGCTCTATCTTCCTTTGAAGGATAATAGGGAATTTCCAATTGCAGTTGAAACTACTGAGAAATATTAAGAATACGAACTACTGAGAAATATTAAGAATGCGAACTACTGAGAAATATTAATATTCCATTTGCTTGTTCCGCCGCATTTAAATCTAGTAAACGCATTCTTAATATTTCTGAGCAGTTTCAACTGCAATTGTAAATTCCCCATAAAAAATGCAATTGACTCATAATTGGTTTTCATTACGACAACACCCATCTTGTACCAAATATTAATTCATGGAACAAAATTATTTCTAGCGCTAAATCATCACCATTTGATTTGCACAAACTCTTTCATTTCGTAAAACACTAGATTTAAACTTAAGACATTTAATGAAATTCAAACTTAAATGAGATTGAGTTTAACTAAATGAGATTGTTTAATTACTGTCTCATTTAGTTAACCCACTAATTAACACAATAAAGCACCGCCTACTCCACAATTTATGCATAGAACAAAGTTTTTCCTAATATTAAATTATCACATTACGTTGGCACAATTACAGGAACAGCGACTATGCATTTAGCATAGTCGCTGTTCCTGTATTTATGCCATTGTAAAGTGATAGCCCCCTTAGGCTAATTATATAATGCTCAAGGGGGAACCTAAACTTAAGACAATGAAATTCAAACATAGATGAGGTTGTACTTGAGGATGATCGAAATCAAATATCTTACCTATCTTTTGGTAAGCAGCAGGCTCGACCCGGCAGCCCAAGGGATGAGGCCTCCATCTCGGCAAGGTTTCCTGGCGACTAAAGAATTTTGGGAATATTACAGACGGGGAAGGCATTGTGACGATTTTGTTCTTATTGTTACTAAGCGATGAAATTTTGTTAGGGGAAAGAATGAACAAAACTCATTGTTCCATTTCCCGTTTTGACGTTCATTGTGTATTTCGGAAATATTTGGATTTAAAATGTATCGGAATAAAACAGATAATTCTTTTGTAACCTAAGCTGATGAAGTGAATTCTATTATTCTAATATTAACATAGATTAAATTAAAGGTGTTTTACAGGCATAAAAATATATAGATGTTAGCGAAAAATTAATTTAACATCATCATGCAACAATCAAATAGTTAAACACTAACCTGCATGAATGAAATTAGTTTTTTCTCGAGTTTCGAAGAAGCAGAAGCATTTTTTTTCATTCAAAAGGTGTTATTGCAAAATATTTCACCACTGATTTGAACTTGAATATTCACATTTCGCTAGGTGTCAGATGTTTGGTAACGAACAAAGCATGTGTGTTTTTGTTAATACAGAAGCTGGTATGAGAGCGGTTAGGTTTATGAAACTGGAAAGAAACAGCCCATAACGGAGCTTTGTTCAGAGCACGAAATACGATAGAAACTAGCGACAGACGGATAATTTTCAAACGTAGAAAACCCAAAATCATGTAGTGGGCACGAAATGTGTTAAGAACGCAGCGGAGGGATGGGAAAAGGTGAATCATGACCTGACACGGGATAAATCCTTGTTGCTTCGCGCAAAGGGTGAAGAGGTGATAAAACGTAATATCCATGAAAAGGGACAAAATCCTTGTGCCACAAAAGTGTCACTCAGTCCTCTTTTCTGAAACAATGGATTTCCCTTTTCAGATTATTACATGTTTTATAATACCCTATCTTCTGTGATGGTCTGAAACAAAGGGGGTTGAAGTGGGGTGAAAATGCGGGTTTGGCCAGAAGGGCTGTTTACTTCAATGCTTGATGTCAGCCGACGCCTCTGGACAGAAAAATTTCTAAATGGGTCTAAAAACAGCGGTGTGAGGGGGATGAACTTTTCCAAAACGTGTTGTAACACATCACGTCTGATACGGAAGCAAAGAGGGGTTGACAGCGTGATGGGTGACGTCATCCAAGATGACCGTCGATGAAAATTTCGAGAAGGGTTTACCATTCAAGGTGGCCGATCAGGGGATGAAGGGATGGAACTTTTGCTAAGAATTTTAATTAATGAGGGTTTTTTAACAAAGGGGGATTGGGAGGACTCTTTGATGAATACTGAGTTTATAGGTTGGTTATCGAAGATGGCCGCCAAAGGGATGAAGATAGAGAGCCCTGAACGTCGCCACCGAAGATTTAGTTGGATTTTGCAATTATTTTGAGGATTGCATCATCCATTCTGAGAGAGGATGTCTTGAACGTTGTCATCGAAAGTTTAATTGAACTTTGCAATTATTTTGAGATTGCATCATCGCTGATAGCATTTGAGAGGAGGATGGAATTATTCAGGTGTTTACAAGTCTGGACATGGTAACATTCCAGATTTGCACCATTTTCTGGAACTTGACTAGAATGTGCAAAGTTTCTAAGACTTTTTCTAGACATAGGACTACTTACGACGACGTCATAACTTGGCCCATCAGCCTTCTGCTATAGGAAGTGTGGTGTTTGGCTGTCCCATTCCCTGATAATAGATGGCGCTACTGGCGAATCGGCAAAAATTCCTAGAATGCATATAATATTACTTTGCTAAAAAGAATTGTCAACTTCTGAATGTCCAGCGGTTTGAACGCCCGGCATGTTCTGGCAGTCGTGAGTTCGGGTCCCACTCAGAACAACCGAATTTTTCAAGAAATTATTTCAAGTCACTGTATGATATATAGAGTAAGGAAATACAGAGAGTCACTCACCTACATTTTTGGCAATTTTCTGCGCCATCAACATCAGACTATGGAAACAGTTGGTTTCTGCTGTGACCTTGCGCAGAGCCACAGACTTCTACGTTACATAGAGTTAGAAACCAGTATGAAATAGAAGAATTTATTTATCATGATTATATAGAAATAATATCGAATAATCTGAAAATATTCACTTGTGTTTTTTTAAAGCCAATAACTTGTACTACGTTTTCAAAACCTGTAAATATATTTGATTTTTCTCTTCCAGATTTTCAGTACGAGAAGTAAATAAAGGGGGAATGCTACGGAATTTGGTTTTCCGAGATGTAGTTCTCTAGTCCGCCACAGGAGCGAGGCTCTGTGAAAGTTCAACATTGTGGGATTGTTGCCATTAGAAGTATAGCGAGTGGAATTCTGTCCTTACTCTATGGTATGATAGCTCAATGCATGATGCCTTAATTCTTTCTCCAAATCATGGAAATAATATTTCGCGTTCCACCCTCTTGTATTTGCGTATGTTGAGAATTTTCTCCAATTATCCCCGTATTACCTTCGGTCACAATAAGAGCATCGATGGGCTTCGAAAGGCTCTCACAGATGTATGTTAAGCCGTCTTATTGAGGAGAGGGTGAATGGGATTGATGTATAATGGGAAAAGGAAAAAACTGAATCCCATCCTTCGAATGGGACGTTCAGCCGTGGCCCCATGTGCACAATATCCATACCTTAGTACTCCTATCCCTCGATTTACACGGTACTCAGTTCACACAATTTTGGCTTTGCACGGTCAAAAAATTCAACCATTTTCGATTTACACGGTACTGACTGAGATTTCCTTTCTATGTACTTCTCAGTCAGTACCGTGTAAATCGAAACTGGTTGCATTTTTTGATCGTGCAAGGCCAAAATTGTGTGAACTGAGTACCGTGTAAATCGAGGGATAGGTGTACAGGTTAAAGAAGAACATAGATTGCCTTGACGTGAAAGAACTATCTGTCTCCTAACAGCTGTTTTCGGTGGGTGACCTTTCCCAACTTCCTCTAAACCCTAAGGGTCCTTGTGACCTGGCCATTTAGATAAATATGTGAGCAAAAGAACCACCCAGAAATTAAATTAAAATTTATTGAATATAATAAAATATGATTAAAACTATTAATTTGAATAAATAATAAAGTATGGATAATTGAAACCACTATTTAAAAATATTTTAATTAAAAAAAATGGATATTTTTTTTCAATGAAACCATGTGATGCAAAATTATTATATACATGTGTGTACACGAACGTACCCCGAGGGGGAGGTAGTCCTGTCATATTATTAGAAATCTCAAACTTGTCTATCTACTTGAAACATAAAACAGGTATCTCTAAATAATTTTATATTATCCCCATAGTATATATCCGACGTTAAAAATTGTTTTAAAAAGCAACTATAAAATTTAATTCCATGTCCTTTTAACATTTCCTACCCGATGGAGTATCCTAGTCATTGGGAAACTCAGGAAAAAACCCTCCCACGATACTAAACCCTCGGTTAGATTGGGTTGTTTTAACTCCGAGCAGCACTCTTTTGCACACAATGGACGAAACGGCCAGGTCTGAAACGAGCAAAACATGATCCAGACCATTTCTGTCATATCGTCAGAAGCTTTCATTTCACATATTAATCATTGTTTTTGGCTCTCATGTTCAGAAGACATAACACAACAATCATTTCCATATTTACCATATTTTTCGTGGCAATAAATTGCGGTGATAAATTTTCTATAGTCTCTGGTATTCCTTGTTTCTCAATATTTTGTATATCTCGATGCAATCGGTCAACTAGTTAGGAAGATATGGTTTAATTTAACATATAACTCGGTATTCTGAGTCTGTGGCCGAGCCGTCCCGTGGCCGAGTGGTTAGCGCGCTTGGCTACTGATCTAAGGGACCTGGGTTCGAGGCATGGATGTTCGTGTTGTTTTCTGCTGAGGTCCTGCCATCCTCTCAGATCTTCTACTGTGGCATATAAACTGACAGGCTCCTGTCAGACCTCTGTGGCAAGCAGCTGCTTGAGAGGGTATTTATTTATTTATTTATTTTTATTCTGAGTATAAGGTATAACGGAATAAAGGTTTTTATATTTCATTTTAGGGGGGGGGAGAGTTTTATAGCCTATGACACTCTTAACGTTTATAACGTTTTATAGGGGCTAAACGTTTAATAGCCTATGACACTCTCAGCAGTTTAAGAGTTTATTTGGTTAACAACTGGTTGCGATTGGTCAGGGTTTAAGAGATATGATACAAAGCCCTCTCTACGGAGAAGGCCAGATGTCACGTGACTTTGACGTGAGAAAAAGATGTTGAGCGGTGCCGTGAGACTTTCGTCTCCCTTATTCTCGCTGGACGATGTACCGCTGCGGCAGCGTTTTTGAATTGTTTAATTTTTGTAGTCGATATATATATTACGAGTTTTTGAGGTGAGTACAAAGTGAATTGTTATATATATATTAGAGTGCTTAACGTCCTCAGGTGTGATTGTACATAGTTTGTGTACGTAATTTTTGTGTGAGCCAATTTGTGATAGTTCTTTGTTAGGCCTAACCACCACGACTGGACTCGGATGTACTGTGTGCTTGGTTGCAACAGCAACTATCGCTCCGGTTATGGAAAATACTCTTTTGTGCCAAGTGATGTTTGTGAAAATCGTTTCGATCAGAATTTCATCATCGCTTTCAAGAACTCCCAAGGTAAATGGAAATATGAAAAATTTAATAGGTAAGTGATTTGGTTTTACAGTTGAAATCTCAGTCATATGTGAATGATAAAATTATTTGGTTTATAGTTGGCATTCGCTTATATTTTAGTGGTAAAATGAATTGGTTTATAGCTGATATTTCAGTAATATTTTAGTGCTAAAATGATTTATTTACAGTTTTCATTCACGATTATTTCAATGGTAAAATGATTTCGTTTATAGTTTCGCTGTGGCTGATATTTAAGTGGTAAAGTGATTTAGTTCAAAAATGTCATTCGCTGAAATTTTAGTGCTAAATTGATTTGGTTTATAGCTGAAATTAAGCTGATATTTAAGAGGTAAAATGGTTTGGGTTATAGTTTATGTTTCGCTGATATTTTAGTGGTAAAATGATTTGGTTTATAGTTCATATTTCGCTTATATTTAAATTGTAAAATGACTTAATTTTGACACTCGCTGATATTTTAGCGCTAAATGGATTTCGATTAGAATTGACATACCACTGATAGTTCAGTGGTAAAGTAATTAGACTTTACAGTCATTACATTTTGAATGTAAAATTATTTCGTTCAAGCTGGCGTTTTATTAATACCTAGAGTGAGAATGTATACCTCATTAAATGTGATTGAAATATTATGAATAGTTGTATTATTTTTAGCTTACTGTATTTTAAGTTATTGCCGTCCCGTGGCCGAGTCGTTAGCGCGCTTGGCTATTGATCCAAGGGACCTGGGTTCGATCCCCGGATAAGGCATGGATGTCTGTGTCGTTTTTCTGCTGAGGTCCTGCCATCCTCTCAGATCTTCTACTATGACATATAAACTGACAGGCTCCTGTCAGACCTCTGTGGCAAGCAGCTGCTTGAGGGGGTATTTATTATTTATTTACTTATTTTAACGTGTATAAGGAACCCCTTTTCGCCAAAAATTTGGTCCCAAAAATAGGGGGGTTTCTTATACATGGATAGTATTTTAGATATTAACAAATTACTGAATTCCTCGAAATTCAAATCTTCATAACTTGGAACACCGCAAGCCTCAGGCCGACACCCAACGGGTCGCGACGTCCTATTGGAGGAGAAGTGCACGCGTTCGTCAAGCAATGGCGCGATCATAAAGAGACCGCCGATGATGAATAAAAAATTTCTTTTTTTATATCTTGAAATAAAAATATCTTTGATGAGGGGGTTCCTTATACACGTTAAAATACGGTAATTTGATAAATATTACTAAAACTTAAATTTATATGACAGATAAGCAGATTCATAATCAAGCTCAGAGCCCTTATTTCAGTGCAGTAGGTTTATATGGTCAGCACAAGAACCCTGTGTGGTTGACTACTCCTCAGCAAGGTAGGAAAAAAAACGAAAAGTAGCTATAGTTGTCCAGATCAGTAGGCCACATTAAACTGGCAGCCCTCTCCTTCCGTTCATTTCCACAAGAGATTATCCCTTTTAAAAGGCACTAACGGTCTGCACCACGAGAAGGCGGGGTCGTCTGTATTTTCCTATCACATTATGCATATATTACAAATTATGCTGATGATTTAGCCCTTTTGGCAAAAGATGTTGATGAGATGAACTCTTTCATTCGAGCTGTTGATGAGACTGGTAGTAGAGTAGGTTTGGTTATTAAACAGAGAGAAAATTAAAGTGATGAAAATTGGTCAGGCAGGCTGTGATTCAGTTAATCTGAATAGTTGAAGTCTTGAGCAGGTGTCACAGTTTAATTATCTTGGGAGCTATGTAACAGATGCTGGTGATGTGCGGCATGAGATTAACAGACGGATAGTGATTGCTGCCTTGACTTTTAAGAATCTATGGCGAGTGTGGAGAAATAGGTGTATACACCTAAAGACTAAAATTAGACTGTATAATAGTTTGGTTCTTTCTAGGGTTAGTTATGGTAGTGAAACTTGGACGCTGTGTAAACAAGATAACAGGAAACTAGATGCTTTTGATTCTAGATGCTTACGTAGTATCTTGGGTATTAGTTGGTTTAACGCTAACTTTGTAACTAATGATCAGGTTAGGCAAAGGAGTCTGTAACCTCCTTTAAGCAGCATATTGTGCAGAGAGAGACTCCGTTGGTTTGGCCATGTTGCCCGTATGGATAATTATAGATTGGCGAATAGGGTTATGAACAGTGTGCCTAAAAACCTCAGAAAGAGGGGGAGACCTAGGATGCGGTGGGCAGACAATGTCAAACAGGACCTTGTTAGAATTGGTGTGCAGTGGCTGGATGCAGCAGATGCAGCTCCGGACAGATATGCTTGGAGAATTAAACTGCACGGTCTGGTGGGACCTCCGTAGCCCATGGCTGCTTGAGGATGATGAGGATGATGAAAGCATATTTTTATTTGCATGAAATCCATGATTCGACATAGCCTATAACTTGATGCAACTGAATCAAAGATAATTTATTGTTTATTTTTAAAACACACATTATGGTATCTACCCTCAACCATTATGTTTTGAAATAACGTTTAATTCTACCCGTGGAAAGAAATCTTGATTGCTTTAAAGTTTTTGCAAATATTTATTTAAATAAAAGTTGAGAATACAGTTTTTAATACAACAATAGTGTAGAGTTAGTGGCAACAGGAGAAGCAATGGAGAGAATCTGCTGTCGATGATTCCCATAAATCGTATGCTGATTGGCAACTCTTTAATACGTAATTAAATGATTTGATGATTTACAATGACGTAACTTTAAAAGCATCAAATGTACAGTCATCATCTCTCCATTGATTCCAGTGTTGCCAGTCACGTTTTTCCACAGCAACTTAATGGACGTTTTATTGTGCGCATTTTCATAAAAACTAAGTCACACGATTTTGGCAACAGTATAACGAGAAAAGAATTAAAATTTATACTCCAGGCAAGACTCATAGATAAAGTATGACAAGTTCTCATCGAAGTCTTCTTCATCAGGCATTCATTCTATTGTCTTTTGCCCAATTGGGAGCCAACCAATTGACGCTTGTCTTCGAACTATTTCGAAGAGCTTCGTCGAAAGACTGGAAGTGACGTAGAGCCTCCTGTTCCATCATTTTCAGAACGAGAGTCTCTCGCAGGTAGTCTAGATCTTTCTCGCACGTCACTTCCGGGATGCCCGTTGACAGCATCATGGCGAACAGATATATCATTAAAGGTCCTGTCTTCCTTAAAATAGTAAACGCCTGGTCAAAGTGTTGTTGAAACCTGTAACATAAATTTTTAGTACCTGAATTCTGTGTAAAAAGATATAATCACAGGCAAAAATGTGTTTTTATTCAATATTCATTGAGTAGACAAAGAAACAAGGGTTATCAAAAAAGTTAGCAAGGGTGGCAATTGTTGGCTTCCCAGTCTCGAGTCCCACCTAGACCAGCGGAATCGGGGTGGCTCAATAGGTAGCGCTTCGGGATTGTAATCTGCAGTTCCCACGTTCGAATCCCAGCTGGGTTGTCTCCTGTTGAGATTTATCTCCGCTATTCTAATCTCCTGTTAAGATTTATCTCCGCAAAATTCCCCGCCCTATCCACGGTCAGTAAGGGACACCGATGGACTTGGAAATGTTGCCGTCCTTCGGATGGAACGTTAAGCTGTGGATCTGTGTGTGAGAGAGAGCCATACTCTGGGCACATTAAAGAACACTCTGAATGACCTTGACGGGAGACTACCATCTGTCTCCCAACAGCTGTTCCAGTGGGTCCCCTGCTCCAACCTTCTCTGAGCCTTCAGGGTCCTTGTGACCTGGCCATTTAGCCCATTGTGTACAGAAAAAGTGCTGCTCAGAGGTAAAACAACACAACCCAAAATGTCGGTTGAGTTATTTAGTTCTGGAGCATCTCTTTGCTCTGGAATAAAATATTTAGTGGCAATCATCAAGGTTGCAGAATTATGTTGTTTTACTTCTAAGCGACACTTTTTCGCACACAATGGGCAAAATGGCCAGGTCACAAGGACCCCGAAGGCTCGGAGAAGGTTGGGGGGGAGGGGATCCATTGGAACAGCTGTTGGGAGACAGATGTTAGCCTTCCGTCAAGGCTATTCAGCGTGTTCTTTAACATGCACAGGGTAGGACTCTCCCACACACGTGGCCACGGTTTAACGTCTCATCCGACGGCCCTTCCAAGTCCTCCGGTGTTCCCAATAGATCGAGGGCAGGGTGCACAGTTTTGCAGAAATAAATCTCAACTCTGGATAAATTGACTCGAAACTCAGAACTGCAGATTGCGAGCTTGGCACGCTACCGACTAAGCCATCACCCGCTCCATAATTACCCTTTGGATTTTTCTCCTTGCTACTCCATGTTACATCGAAACTTCAAGTTCCTACTCTATGATAGATCCAGATTTCCAAACGTAGAACCATATTTTTTTACCTTTTAATTTGCCATTTCGAAATTTCTGTTTTTTTCTGTCGATTTCTCTTCATCGTTAGATTAAAAAGTTAACATTTCCAAACAATAATTTATTTTAATACTCTATATACATTATTATACAATAATTAATTTTCTTTTTAAATATTTATCTTGAAAACGATTTACATACAGAGAACAACAAATATCTGATTTAGAAAAGCGTTTGACATATTCATATTACCTGCTAAATTCTTTGGATTTCTGCTTGTGGCCCTTGGTGATGATGTACACGAAATTGTGGGTCAAAACGAATGGTACTCGCTCTCGCTTGATTCTAAATTTTTCTTTGAATTTCCAAAGAATATGTCCAAAGTCGATATGGAAAAGCTGCAATAGAAAGGTAAGTATAATTGGGACACGTGCCATCTCACAAGGAAATCATTTTTCAGAACCGAAAATTCATAAATCTTGCCTTTGGGTTACCACCTTTTTGCATACAACGGACTAACTGGTCAGGTCACAAGGACTCCGAAGACTCAGAGAAAGTTGTGGGAGGGTATCCACTGGAACGTTTCTTTGAGGGGACCCACTGGAATAGCTGTTGGGAGACAGATGGTAGCCTCCCATCAAGGCCATCCAGCGTGTTCTTTCACGTGCACTGGGTATGGCTCTCACACACATCGATCCACAGGTTAACGTCCCGTCCGATGAACAGTATCCTTCCAAAAACTATTAGACATTAGACATTTATTCCCATTGAACAGATAAATTATATATTTCATATAAAGAATTTTGTATAACATATTTTTTTAATTATCTATTCAACTTTGGGAACATTGGAAATATCCAAAAGAGTTCAAGTAACTCGAATGTGGGCTTATACAATTTGGTAAAATATTTTGAAAAAGGCAACAAATTTAATACAAAATCTGTAGATGTGAGATAATATTCCATTCTATTTCGAAAATAATGAAAGACAGAAATTGAAAAACCTAAAACCTAAACGTACCAAAATAATAATTGTTAATTTTTTTAAAGAAGTTTTTTGTATCATTATATTCAAAAATCCAGATTTTCAGCTTCTTTTTAAAAGAGTGAAAGTTTGTTTCATCTAAGATTTCCAGGTAAATTATTAAATATTTTTGGTGCTAAATATAAATAATGTTTTGGACAATGGTTCTTTAGGAAGAGGTAAAGTAAGATTTACATGTTTAACAATTTTTTATTATACTTCATATGTCTAATATCACTTTCAATCCAGTGCTTTTTAAGATATATAATAATATTGTACATATATGATTTTCTTAAAGTTAATATATGCAATTCGCAATAAAAGTGTTTAACAACTACCATATCTACTTTTCCTTAAAATGCATCTAATTATTATATTTTGAGTTTTAATTAACGGTTTAATATTATTCTGATATACTCCACCCCAAGAAAGTAATACATATGTTAAATGAGATTTAACCCATGCATTATAAATTAATTTTAAAAGTATAAAAAATTTACAAATTTTCTGATATAAAATAATTGTGGTACTATTATATTAATTTTTTTATTAAAGAATCAATGTGTTTATTCCAAGTTAGTGTACTATCAATATGTACTCCTAAGTATTTTTAGCACTCAACACTTTCTAATGGCTTGCACGAACAACCATTACCGATGCATGGAAGTGTATGAGAAAGTAATATCGTTTTCAAATTATCTCTTCGATTTTTTCTCAATCGAAAATATATATTTTTTGTTTTTTCTAAATTTAGAAACAATTTATTTTTCATAAACCAATTTCTGATATTCCATAAACCTTGATTTAATTTTTTCAATCAAAACATTTTCAGTAGTTGCTGTATATATCAGAGCAGTATCATCAGCAAGTGCTATTAATTTTCCTTTTAGTTCCAGGTTACGAAAATCATTTATATAAATGTTAAGTCATATCGGACCTAATACAGACCCTTGCGGAACACAATATTTAATTTTCTTTTCATTACTCTAATAATTCCCTATTTTAACCTTTTGTGTTCTATTTTTTTAATAAGTCTGAAACCATAATAAAATTGTCTTTCGAACTCCTGCTTTCTCAGGTTTATATAATAATATGTCATGTGAAATTGTATCAAATACTTTCTTTGTGTCTAAAAATATTACTGCTGTTTTTAAATTTTTATTAATTGCACTGTAGATTGAAGATGGTTAATTTAATATAGCATCCTCTGTTCCAGTGTCTTTCTTAAACTCAAACTGATTTTCCTAAAAAAATTTATTTTGTCTCAAAAATTTAAAAGTCAAATCTTAATCAGCTTTTAAAATATTTTTGAAAACACCGACATTAAAGCTATTAGTTTGTAATTATTAATATCCAAATGTTTGCCATCTTTGTAAACAGGTAATAAAATTGAATTTTTAAGAATTGTTGGAAAATATTCAGAATGAAAAAATAAATTATAGAGATGACATAAAAAAAGATGAAATATTATTTTTTATTTCTTTAATTATCTCCACAGATATGCAATCAGCTCCTGTCGCCTTTCTTATTTGCAAATAAGAAATTACTTCATTAATTTCATATTCTGTTAAGAAATCTATGAAAATCGAATTCATTGAAACAGATGTCTTATCCTTTTTCTGTTCAATGTTTTCTGGAATTTCGGTTACAAAGTTTTCAATTAGTTCTGTAAAATAATTATTAAAGTTTTCAGCTAATAGAATCGGATTTTCATTAGAAGAATACAAAATATTGTTTATTTTTATTTCTATTATTTATTTTTATTCATTTGCATATGTTGCTTTGTTCCAGATAATTCATTTATTATATTCCAGTGTTGCTTTACATTGCCTTAATGTCTAATAATCTTTTGGTGCAATAATTTGACTTTGCTTCTCTTCTGATTAATTTTAATAGAAAATTTCGATACTTTTTAAAATAATTATTTAAATCAGTATTAAAAGGCTGAATTTTCTGTAATTTCTGTAAATTATTTCTTTTTTTTTTTACATTTTGTATAAGTTTATCGGTCATCCAATGTTTTAATTTTTTTCCTTTTTAATTCTATAGTGTATTTCGATTTTTCAATTAATATTTGTAATTGTAATAAAAATATTTCGAAAGATTTATTGATATCTTTTTCCATTTCAACTTCAGACCAGTCTGTGTCCTTCAACAATTTATTTAGGTTTGTAATATTTGTCTTAGGTATTTCTTTTAAATTTTCTATACTTTTGTTCATTTTAGACTGAATGTTTAAAACCTATGAAATAATGATCAGTAATGTGCGGCTTAATGATACAAGTATTTACATTATTTATAGCAATACTTCTTATAAATACATCATGATCACGACATGTCTTTGATTCCTTCCTAGTAATCGCGTCATGACACTGCTTAAATCCATTTGACAGAATTACTCGAAAATACTCATGTCTAATACTATCGCTACCTTTTAAATCAATATTAATGACTCCTAATAAAATAACATTATTATTATTAACAGTTTCTAATTCATTTTCTAATTCATCAATAAAATTTTAATTTGTGTGTAAATGTAATCTATAAAATGGAATTAAAATAAAAACTAAATAATTAAGTTTAAATTTAATTTCCAGCATATCAGCACTAACAAAATTTGCATTAATTTCATATACTGTAATATATTCTTTCAGAAAAATAATTAGCCCTCCAGGTCTCATTTGATTTTGACATTTATGATATACAGTGGACCTTCGTTATAGCGCTGTTCGCTATGCCGCGCACTCGGTTATAGCGTGGGCGATGTTCGCGATAAGTTCAAACATGTTTATACAGGTCCGTGCGGTGTTAGTGAGTATCGCATTTTATTGTTACTGCGTATTGAATAATTGTGTATGTATTGAGTTCCTGCATGTATTTTGAATAGTGTTTAATTATTGTATGCATGATGAGTAAAAGAAAAGCTTACAGTGTGAAATTTATTGTGTCGCCACCGCGCCGCTCGGTATAACGCGGTTCACCTTATAACGCGGGTGTTGTTTCCCGCCCGACATGCGCGTTATATCGGGGGTACACTGTATGTTATAACCAGGTCTCGTAGCCGTCCCGTGGCCTAGTGGTTAGCACGCTTGGCTACTGATCTACGAGCCTTGGGTAAGGCATGGATGTGTGTGCTGTTTTTCTGCTGAGGTCCCGCCATCCTCACAGACCTTCTACTATGGCGTATTAAACTGACAGGCTCCTGTCAGACCTCTGTGGCAAGCAGCTGCTTGAGGGGGTATTTATTATTTTTATTATTATTATCGTAATAACTGTAATTCATCATCAGTTATACAAATTTCTGTTAGGACTATTATTTCAGTGTTAAAATCTACTAGTTTTAAATAGAGCAAAAATGGTCAAAAGTTTTTCTCATACTTCTTATATTGCCCATTATTAATTGTAATCCTCCACCACAATATTATAATTCTTTTTCATAAACATTCTCTATTTTATGAACTTTATACCTAGAATCTGAAATATCAGTATTGAGATCAAGACGCGTCTTCGTATTTAAACTAAAAATTTGATTACTAATATTGTTACTCATTAAAGATTACTTAAATATAATAATTTTCAGTATTAACTGTTCAATAAACTTAAATCATCAACATTTCTAATTCTACATATTCTTGACCTTTCATTTTGGCGAATGTAAAGTTTAGAATCTTTAACCTATCCTAAAATCTGTATCCTTTTTCCCCTCTGTATTTTCTTCAGTTAACAAGGTAACTGTGTGTTATTTTGTGTTAAATGTTCACTAATAAACATTCTGCTGTCTGGTAAGGAATGATGCATTTCTTTGGCATTTAAATTCTTCTTTGCCTTCCAATAATTTATCCAATTTTCTTTAATTTTTCTGAAAGTTAGTTGAACAATAATGGGTTCAATTTTTTGTTTATTCTTAATTGGCACTCTGTGTATAGCTTGTATATCAGTCTTTTGTTTGAACTTGTAGTTTCTAAGTAGTAGAGGTTATTATTTGAGATATATTTTCGTTGGGTTTTTCCGGTATTCCTACTATATTGTTCTAAATTATTAACTTTCCATTTAAGTTTTTTTTTTCCAATTTGCATCATTTTGTTTTCAGCTGTAAGCTTTTCATTTTGATGTTGAATTTTCTTCAATTGTTTACACATTTCAGTCACAATTTTCAAATAATCATCAAGTTTTTCTGAACACTATAAAGTTCATTTTTAGACTTCTCATTCATCTCTCTCATGTCTTTCCTAAGTGTATTCATCTGTTCATTAAACATTTCAGTGACATGCTTAATTATTTCAGTAGGCAAAACTTTTTTCTCAGAGTTTAGTAATGTATCCACATGAGAATTACTAGCATCATACATTTCAATCTCACACATTTTACCTTTTCCTACATCTGTCTTACATTTATTGCATTTCCATATAGATATATTTTCAAGATTCATTTCTCTAAAGTTTATTTCTTTCATACCCACGCAATAAAAGCGGTATTGTAATCCGCATTTGCCTGTACATTGTAATGTTTCTGAATCATCAAGAATTACCTTTTTACATTGGAAACAAGAGATAACCATCGTTGTTATATTGATAATCTGTATATTGTGAAAAATCAAGGATCAGATGATAGCAGTAACTAATTCCTACAGCCTTAGTGTGAAAAAATAGATGATGGTAAACCATTTATTTTATTTATTTATTTCACAAGAGAGTATCTCTTTCGAAAGGTACTAACGGTCTGCACCACGAGAAGGCGGGGTCGGACATTAGGTAATAAGCCTGGCCGGTTCTATGCATCATCACAGGGGATTGGTGCATCAATCCCCATGCATCATCACAGGGGATCGTCTCTTTCCAGTGACTACCTAGTTTTACAGACCAAATTGTTCTGTAAATTAGAATGCAGCCTATAGTCTAATTTAACGCCAATTGTACGCAAGAGCCAATTATACGATAAAGATTTTTCCTATTTTTTTAGAAAAAAAGTTCTGTCTTTATTCTATTAAAAGATCTTCGGAAAAAAAATGAAGATAACGCAGAGGATAAACCCTATGTTTAACCCTAGTCAAGACGTTCATACCAGCAATGAATATTTTGTGTGTCTGTGTGTCTTGTTTTTAAGCATTATATAGATCAGTAGTTCTTAACCTTTCATGCTTCACGTACCCACTGGAAATGCGATTGTAACTGGTGTACGGCATACCTCAAAACATTATACCGCGTACCCCGCGTTGAGAACCCCTAATGTAGAGAATGAATGGCCTCTCATTCAATTTGCCTCTGATTATTCTTCAGGTCTTTATTGACGCTGAGATCGGCGAAGCTACGTCCCAAACTCAATGTAACAACAAAAGTATCCTATCTAAAAGAAGACTTTAATCTATGGATTTCTTTCGCTAACAATTTAAATATTCGGCGCTTATTATATCACGATTGGTCAGAAGACATTTTGTGTGAAGTGATTTTTCTGTCTTCGACTCGAATTTTAAATTGAATATGTAAATAATTATATAGTTACACACAATAGGAAATGAAATATTGGTTGCATTGAAATGAGCTGCTTTTCATTTGTATTTACTTGAAAAATAAAACAAATGCCATACGCCTTGTCAAAACTTCTTTTCTGAAAATGTGGAGCGCATTTATTTCTACTTCTACATAAATGATCAATAATTTACATTCCTGTGTTCTACCCTATTCACAAATCTTTCAGCCTGTATTTTTATAAGAAGAAAAATTAAAAAGGAAATTTTGATATTAATGTTTTTTTTTTGCATTTTAATTTTGTAATTTATATTTTTAAGAGTAACAGTCAATCATAATCAAATCGCATTGGAAAAAAGGGTTTATTTTTAAGACTGAAATATTTCTTGAAATTCTGTATCTCTAAAATCCGAATGTTGTGAATTTTATAAGTTAGAATACAGTCAAAGTTTACAAAGTGTTCTGTTCCTTAGAAGTAAATCATTTAAGATGTGCAATTGCTAATAATCATATCCCACCTACCTCTCCAGTTACCCCCTTTGCTCTCACCTGCTTGATGGCGACCCCAGTTGGAGATCTCCACAGGGTCCACAGGGTCTTGGATACAGAGGGTCTGAGATCTCCAAGGATGTGGGATGACTTGATTCTTCTCTCTTTAAGTGATATGACTGTAATCAGAGCACAGAGAAAACCAAATATTTCAGTTCAAATATTTCAGTGTCTTCTGTTTCGTCAAACGGAATTAATTGTTTCAAATCAATACCATGTTGAAGTCATCTATTGAGTAACAATCGCGATGTGACGTCAATTGCAAATGGCTCGTAATAATTGTTTAAAAAAATCTTCGTTGCTCTGTATCTGGCATCTTAAAAAATACGAAAGCTTTGAATACTTTTTGATACTTTGTAATATAAAAATACGAAAGCTTTCAAATGGTTTACATTTGAAGGACATAAAAATCAGTCATTATTGAAAATATAAAAACAAACATATTTAGGTTGTTTTAAAACTAAACTTCTATCTATCGTGTATGTAGGAGAGACTGGATTCTTATACCTCTGAGCTGTAGGTTTTTCAACATAGTGGGTAAATGTCCAGATGAAAAAGGCCCCAAGGACTCACGGAAGATTTGGGAAGGGAATCCACTGTACAGCTGTTAGGAGACAGAGGGAAATCTTCTGTGAAAGTCACACAGTCTTGTTTTTTAAGGTACACAGGGTATGACTCTCCTATAAGCGAGGCCACGGCTAATGTCCCATCCAACGGACCGCAGCCTTCTCAGGCCCTGTGGTGTCCCCTTTCTCACCTAAGTAGATTGGTACATTTATTTAAAAAAAAAAGACAGCAAATGGTGTAATTCAATTGACACTTCGGGGAATGTTTGCAATCTTTAACGCTTCTTCCCTTCCACATGTTTAGTTAATAGGAATTAGCCCAATATGTTGTTCTGTATGCTTATTATTCGCACTTGAATTATAACTTTCTGTCACTGTTCCCTTTCCCAATTAACCGTAAAATGTTTATGCAGTGGCAGAGTGGTTAGCGCGCTTGGCTACTGATCTAAAGGACCTGGGTTCTAGCCTCGGATAAGGTATGGACGTTTGTGTTTTTTTTTTCTGCTGAGATCCTGCCATCCTCTCGGACCTTCTACTATGGCATATAAACTGATAGGCTCCTGTCAGACCCCTGTGGCAAGCAGCTGCTTGAGGGGGTATTTTTTTTTTATCTTATAATCACCTACAAGTCTCTTATGGCTAGTCTATTTTTCTTGTCTCCTGGGACATAGAAAAACAAAAGACTCTTAATTTGCCAGACTGTCTTTATGTCTTGCATTATACTGACTTCCAGACCTCTGTTCAAGGAATTGTTTGAAGGGTAAAGTTCGATTGATAATTTGGGGGACCTGGATCCAAATTGTAAATGGGACCCTCTATCATGATAAATTGAAGTATAATGAAAATTGCAGTACTTTATGTAAAAACGTCGATTGAAGTAATTGAAAAATGAAATAACGAATGCCTTAAATGAGTAATTAAAAATTCAAAGCCATGATTCCTCCTTTTGTGCTACTCAGTTGAAGGGTAATTTCTTTTAATTTCTCATAACTCGTACTTCTAATATTCAATTTTGAGAACGTATTTTGTCCGTTATATAGACAGATTCCAAACTGTAAACCGTAACTAAGGATTTCCCGAAACTGCATTTCCAATTTTTATCTCTAATATTTTGTTCTTTAAATATTTGCTCAGGAATCAGGGGTAAATACAAACAATATTCTAAAACTAACAGATGAATAGTTAAGTAATATGCCTGGCCATTCCCTTGAGAACCCTGGATTAAATTATTAGAAAATTTTAGGATATTTTATCAGTATTTGCAACCACCAGCCTTGTAAAGAAACAAATTTATAAAACTAATTATGTAGTTAAAACCACAATGGGTGGTCTAGAGATTTCTTGACTGACTGACTAAAACCACAATGCTGTATCAGTAGTGGGTCATGTCATTTCAGGAAGCACCCATGGTGCATTTACAGAACGAATAATTAGCATACATTATAGTATGGATGGCAAATATATTTTAGCTGGCATGCAAAAAAAAGAAGAGGGAAATATGTAAAATGGTTAGAGGAGTGCCGAACTGACATGAAGCAACATTCTGTAGAAAAAATATACAAATAAAGAATTGGGTGGATGCGACAATTGGAAGGACCAGAACTGGATGGGCGACAATTAGGTGGATGCCACAAAAGTGAGCATTTGGTGGAAGGCAATTGGAGTGTACGACAATTGAGTGGAAGACATTTGGGGGCGTACAATAACTGGGTGGAAAAGACCGAAATGATGAGAAACTATTTGTTTATTAACAGTAATTCTAAAATATCTGCCTAGAGCAAACAAATTTAAAACTCCTTGGAAATCTCTTGAAAGAATCTTGATTGGTTCAAGTGCTTGAACCAATCAAGCACTTGATAAAAAGAATTTGTTAGATATCAACGTAGTCAATACTTACATCTGTTCTCTTTAATCCGACATTGAACATATAGAAAATTTTTTAAAACCCTATTCTTTCTGACCGAAACAATTCTACATTACACGAACGCACTTCAGTATTTGTATGTATTCTCTTTAATCCGTTTTCAAAGCAAGTTTGGCTTCTAACCTCTTTATTCCAACTTTACACTACGGCGAATGTTTTATGAAGTCAGTTATTTCTATACGTGGCAAACCAGAGATGAACAAAATGCACTATTGGAACTAAAGCTACATAGTATAGTCTACTGAAACGTGGAAAGGGTAGGAAGTTTGTTGAGATAAATCTCCAAGCTGGCGCAGCTGGGACTCAAACCTGGTAACTACAGATTACGAGCCTGGCGCGCTACCGACTGAGCCCCCCCGCCTAGCAAGTTTTCTCATTAAAAACAAATAGTGATATCAAAAGGTACAACTACGGGAAATCAAACTTACTAGAACTGTAAATATTCTCACTACTACGACATTTCAATGAAACGCTTTTTTTTTATTCGGAATGAAACAATTAGAAACTCACAAGAAATGTAAGCAGCCGACATTACACTTATTTTTCGCTTTTTCGTTTTTCTTTAAAAAAAGCTTTGAATCTATTCTTTCTAATTAGAAATATCAGCGGAATCGAAATTTTGTTATGGCAAATTTTCTGAGTGAAAGGCTCATAATTCTAATAAAAGAATTACAAGATATGTATATAGTCGGTGTTTTCACTTTTTCACTCTAATAAAATTTTGGTTTAAACGATATTTTTAATATCTACTTTTTCTTTTCCTGAAATGAAAACGCATTAAGGAACCTAAATTGCAAAATTAAGTTATTTGCAATTTTAACTATAGGGGTAACGTTACAAATTTATTTAATTTTAACTGATTTTTCCAGTGTATTTACAATTGTGAGACATTCACTAAATTGTACTAAAAATGACAAGTAACAACTGGTGCTTTCGCCTGAATGTTGGTTGCAGGAAGTTCTTGTCTGTTTTAGCGCCAATTATATGGTTTACGGTAACAGGTAAATATATATATGAGACAAGACCCACTAGTTCCCCCTAAAGCACTACCAGTACAGGGAAATGCCATATTCACCACTATCTACGGTCAGGGGCAAGACAGTACCATATAGATACAGCTCATCCCCGACTACCTAATGGCGAACAGTACTATAGAAGTAAAGCTCATCCATCGGTCAAAATCTAAATTTATGTCCCGGACCGCCACAAACAAGGATAGAGGATTCAAGTTGACTCGGCTCCCGTGACTGGGACTCTTAGTCGGGCCCTGTCCAACATGAACGAACCTAGTCAGTCAGCAGGACCCTCAACTTCTGAGTTGGAAGCCTTAGCCATGGCCAACCGTTGCCCAATCCGGTAAGCACAGCCTTCGACTTCAATAGCCCCCCCCCACCACCACCACCACCTCGACAAGGTGGTCCCGTATCGGGAGGGGGGTTACGGTAAAAGCAAAAAAGTTTCGCTATGATTCTCCTCACGAGCAGTAAAGGTTAAAGTCATCCGCGGAAACGTTTACATTAGCGAACAAAGCTTGCTAATGACGAGTCATGACAACAATAACCTATCTAATCCAACAATTCATTGAAACTGATTGTTTTATAATTCCAATCCTTCTGAACTACAGAATCGAAAATCAAATGGTGGTAAAGATGGTTAAAGAAAACCGGCAGATTTGATATTTATATCTTTTCTCTGTAACCTGACTTGCGATAAACTCATTTTTCAGCCGGTTACCGATTTAGAGATAAAAGATGTATATTTTATTGTGTATTTTCTTGTAGTATGTTCGCTTGATTTCCGAACAAAATATTCTTTTTATTGAAAGTCGGATTAATGAGATTACTGATAGACGTACGGTATTTTGATTTCCTCTCATTTCATTAAGAAGAAATAGACATTGAAAAATCTATTGTCTAAGCTGTCGGATTAGAAAGAATAGATGTAAATGCTTTATTGAATGTCAAATTAGGAAGAATGGAAATGAATTTTTCTGGTAATTGCTCTTTTTAGTTTCCTGTTGCTTCGCTAGAAAGAACAGATTTAGAGGAAAAATAATCGGTTGTTCTGAAATGTCAATTGGAAAGACTGCATTGCTTTACTCGTAATAGGTATATGGAAAAAAGAGCTATATTGTAGGCTCTTTAGGTCTCTTGTAATACATTCCTTTGATTTCCGATAGTTTCATTCGAAGAAAAAGACTCCTAAAATATTGGCTTTATTGAAAGTCGTATTAGAGAAAATACTGATAGTTCTGTGAACTTTGGGTTTTCTTTGCTGCTTTTTAAAAGAATTGGCTTTTCGGATACTTTTCGAAAGAATTATTTTATTTTCGCTTGTTCATATGAAAGGAGAAATAATAGAAATATAAAAATTCATACTAAATAAATTTTGATATCAAGAATAGATTGGCGATTGAGATATCTTGTTTCCCGATTTAATTTCATTTTTCATCGTCACTACAAGTTGTTGTTTTCACTGTGTTATGGAAATCTATAACATAACACTTCATTGTTCTCACACGAGAATACTTTCTCGAGCTGGAGTTATGGTTTATTAATGCTCGGAAATTTGCTAGAATCTTTCGAAGCTTTCGTTTCTTTGTTTTATTTTTTTTAGAAAAAGGATGCTCAGGAAGGTTTAAATGAAAGATTCAATGAAGGAAAAGGATTCAATGAAAAGAAAAAATCGTTACATTGAATGTCGGTTTAGTGAGCATACTGATCGTCTTTTGCGGTTTCGTTTTCTGTGCTGCATTCTTTGGTTTCCGTTTTCTTCATTTAATTGATGCTGAAAAAAATATAAAAATCCTTTTTAACCGAGGTTGGTTAGGCGAGAATAATTCTCAATATCGACTGTTTTGATTTTCTTTAATACACTTGCTTCGTTTTATGATTGTTTCTTTTAGATGTAAATGACTTTTAATATATTCGTTTTATTGAGTGACAGATTATTTAGAATACTAGTAGTCTTATGCATTTTCGTGTCCTGTAGTCGTGTCCCATTATTTAAAATTGTCTGACTAAGATTGGACAGAAAAAAGTAGAAATTTAAGAATCCGTTGTATCAAAAGTCAGATTAGCGTGAATAATTCAAAATGTCGGTTGTTTTGATTTTTTCTAATGTATTTGATTAGATTTTGATTGAGATTTGAGTGTATAGCCAGGTCACAAGGACCCCAAAGGCTGAGAGAGGGTTGTGAGAAGAGAACTGACTGGACAGCTGTTAGTGAACAGATTGAAGTTAGCAGGACAGGATACAGAAATAATAAAGGGGGAGAGATCTTAAATACAATCAAATCGAAATAATGCAAAGGATGGGGAATGCAAGAGACTGGATTTCCAATGCAACATAACATTCCCCCCTCGGTTTCTGAGATATTTCTTAAATATTTGTCGAAAAATGCATGAAATATAAATATGCTTAATAATGTTTGCCTCTGTTACCATTATTAGCATTCTGAAAGGGAGGATGCTTCCCCTTAGATCAGTCCATGGAGAATTAAATCCACTTGCTTTTTAAGGGGCATAGGATATGACTCTCTTGTACACTGAGCCACGGCTTTAAGTGTGATCAATCGAAGGAAGCTATTACTATTCATTCCCTTGGTTACCCAGTACACTTGGTTCATGCTCGGGATTGAATAACATTTACAGTTTTCAGGTCAGTCTCAGTGGTCATCATCATCATCATCATCATCATCATCATCATCATCATCATCATCATCATCATCATCATCATCATCATCATCATCATCATCATCATCATCACCACCACCACCACCACCACCACCACCACCACCACCATCATCATCATCATCATCATCAAGCAGCCATGGGTTTATGCTGCATTCATCACTTTAGTTTTCTCTCTGTTTATAACCAAACCTACTCTACTACCAGTCTCATCAAGAGCTCGAATGAAAGAGTTCATCTCATCAACATCATTTGCCAAAAGGGCTAAATCATCAGCATTATCTAAATCAGAAAGTTTCGTATCTCCAGCCCATTTAAGGCCAAATTTTTCCCTTGAAGTGAATTTCGCATAACATAATCAATAACCAAACTAAAGAGAAAAGGACACAAAATGTACCCTTGTCGAACACCAGAAGTAATGCTAAACCAATTGCTACAAGCCTTACCAACTCTCACACACGACTCAGTGTTGTTATAGAGAGCTTTCATTATGTTAACTAATTTGTCTGGTATACCATATGAATTCACAATCAACCACAAATTATGACGATCAACAGAGTCGAAAGCCTTTTTGAAATCAACAAAGCTAGCAACCAAAGGTTTCTGAAACTCTAAGCATTTTTCTAGAATCTGTCTAAGTAAAAATATCTGATCCACACATCCCCTACCACTTCTGAATCCACATTGCTCATCACGCAATTGAGTGTCAACCAGATTTTAATTCTATTAAGCACAATCATGGAAAGAACTTTACCTGGAACAGAGAGTAGGCTAATACCCCTATAGTTATCACAAGAACTGCGATCACCTTTTTTGGAAATAGGGATAATAATAGCTCTGGTAAAATCCTTAGGAACCATGCCTTTATCATAAAAGATATTCAGAATTTCAGTCATCCAAGTGGTAACCGAAACATTTCCAGCTCTAAGCATTTCTGTAGTAATTTCATCTACCCCTGGGGATTTATGAAGTTTAAGGTTAGAAACAGCCAATATAACTTCAGATTGTGTTAGAGGGCCAACATTAAAGCCACCAATGCATCTATCATCATTGCAAACAATGGGAATAGAACTAACCACATTGTTTAGAATATCACTGAAATGCTCAGCCCACCTAGCTATGACAGAATCCTCCCCTTCTATAATCTTTCCTTGTTTATCCTTCAATCCTTGTATGCTTGTCCGTTTTCTACCACACAAAACATTAAATATCTGGTACAGCTCTCTGCTGTTGTGCTGTCTAACTGCTTCCTCGGCTTTGTCAGCCAAACCATCAAGCCAAAGATTCTTATCAGCAGCTAACTGATCTTTTACACATTTATAAGTTCTCTGTAATGCTTTCTATTAGTACTAGTAGGGTATTGATTAAGGACATTCCTGCAGTTCTTTCTTTCCGAAATAAGCTCAAGTGCCTTATCACTCAGATAATTCTGTCTCTTCTGCTCCTTTTTTCCTAAAAGAATACTGTTAGTGTCCAAAAAAGCCTGTTTAAAATGATCCCATTCTTCCTCAACTTCAGTAGTAAGCGTACCATGACTGTCATAATGACTAAGTAACCTATCATGGTAAGCTTTGGCTATAACTGGGTCTTTCAGAGCTTCAGTATTAAAAGCAAATTTTTTAACCCTAGCACAACACTTTTTAAGTTTAAGTTGCAAGACACTTTTAAAAAGATAATGGTCAGATCCAATTTCAGCTCCCCTATATACCCTGGTATTTCTAACAGAACTAGCCCATTTGCTGTTAATTAATATATAATCAATCATATTCCTATGCAGCCCATCAGGTGAAACCCAAGTGTACTTATGTATGTCGCGGTGTTTGTAATATGTGTTAGTTATTTTGAAACCATTGAGTTTACTTACCTGTAGGAGACGTTGCCCATTGCCATTGCAGCTACCAATACCAAAAGGGCCAATCACCCCTCCCCAAAGGTCAGAGTCAGTACGAACTTTGGCATTGAAGTCACCAAGAACAAGGGAAATATCTCCTTTCTTGACAGAATTCAAAATATCCTGAAGTTGTTCATAAAACCTATCCTTCTCATCCTCATCGGCATCCTCAGTGGGGGCATAACAGCAGATAACATTCAGGTCTTTAACGCCTGTCTGAAATTTTGCTGTAAGAAACCTTTCATTAATGCACTCATATCCAGAAGAGCATCACTAGCGTGTCTGCTGAGAAGCATCCCCACGCTTTGGTGATGCTTATTGTCGTCCCTCCCTGAAAAGAGAAATTTAAGATTATTTTTAAGAATCTGACCTTTATCTGTCCATCTGGTCTCTCGCAAGCCGAGAATATGTAAATTATAATGGTGGAATTCTTGTGTGAGGACATCAAGAGAAAAAGCTCTGTGCAGAGTCCTCACATTCCAGCTACCTATGGAGAGAAAATGGTTAGTAGGATGTTTAAAGAAACTATGTTTATCTCTCTGCACAATATGCTGCTTAAAGGAGGTTGCAAACTCCTTTGCCTAACCCTCATCATTAGTTACAAGATACTACATAAGCATCTAGAATCAAAAGCATCTAGTTTCCTGTTAACTTGTTTTCACAGCGTCCACGTTTCACTACCATAACTAACCCTAGAAAGAACCAAACTATTATACAGTCTAATTTTGGTCTTTAGGTCTATACGCCTATTTCTCTACACTCTCCATAGATTCTTAAATGTCCCGGCAGCAATCCCTATTCGTCTGTTAATCTCATGCCGCACATCACCATTATCTGTTACATAGCTCCCAAGATAATTAAACTGTGAAACCTGCTCAAGACTGCAAAAAATTCAGATTAACTGAATGACAACCTGCTTAACCAATTTTCATCACTTTAGTTTTCTCTCTGTTTATAACCAAACCTACTCTACTACCAGTCTCATCAACAGTTCGAATGAAAGAGTTCATCTCATCAACATCATTTGCCAAAAAGGGCTAAATTATCAGCATAGAACTAAATCAGAAATTTTCGTATCACTAGACCATTTAAAGCCAAAATCTTTCCCTTGCAGTGAATTTCGCATAACGTAATCAATAACTAAACTAAAGAGAAAAGGAGACAAAATGCACCCTTGTCCAACACCAGAAGTAATGCTGAACCATTTGCTACAAGCCTTACCAACTCTCACACACGACTCGGTGTTATTATAGAGAGCTTTCATTATGTTAACTAACTTGTCTGGTATACCATATGATCTCAAAATCAACCACAAATTATGACGATCAGCAGAGTCGAAAGCCTTTATGAAATCAACAAAGCTAGCAACCAAAGGTTTCTGAAACTCTTAACATTTCTCAAGAATCTGCCTAAGTGAAAATTTCTGATCCACACATCCCCTACCACTTCTGAATCCACATTGCCCATCACGCAATTGACTGTCAACCAGATTCTTAATTCTATTAAGCACAATCAAGGAAAAAACTTTTCCTGGAACAGAGAGCAGGCTGATACCCCTATAGTTATCACAAGAACTGCGATCACCTTTTTTGAAAATAGGGATAATAATAGCTCTGGTAAAATCTTTAGGAACCATGCCTATATCATAAAAGTTACTCAAAATTTCAGTCATCCAAATGGTAACCGAAACATTCCCAGCTCTGAGCATTTCTGTAGTAATTTCATCTACCCCTGGGGATTTATGAAGATTAAGTTTAGAAAGAGCCAAAATAACTTCAGATTGTGTTATAGGGCCAACATTAAAGCTGCCAATGCATCTATCATCATTACAAACAATGGGAGTAGAACTAACCACATTGTTTAGAACATCACTGAAATGCTCAGCCCACCTTGCCATGACAGTATCCTCCCCTTCAATAACCTTACCTTGTTTATCCTTCAATCCTTGTATGCCTATCCGTTTTCTACCAAATAAAACATTAACTATCTGGTACATTTCTCTGCTGTTGTGCTGCCTAACTGCTTCGTCAGCTTTGTCAGCCACGCCATCAAGCCAAAGATTCTTATCAGTAGGTAATTGATCCTTTACATGTTTATTATGCTCTCTGTAATCATTTCTATTAGGAATAGTAGGAGTAGTATGTTGCCAACCTGGGGACCCTCACACACTGTGCTTTCCCCCTATGACGTCACCGTCCACTTCCGGCCAGACCTAATTAATATCCAACTAATATCCAATTAATAACCAGTTAATAACCAGTTAATGTCCAATTAACAACTAATTAATAATCAGTTAATATCCAATTAATAATCAATTAGTAACTAATTAATAACCCCTAATTAATTAAACATTAATTAATCCCCCTATATTCAAAACCGCCATTTATTAAAAATTCCTTCCCCTTATTGAAAAAACCCCTTCCTTCCCCCTTTTAATCCCTGGCGCCATCTAGTGACTATGAGGAGTACTTAGAAAAAACCCTTATTTTAACTCTAATTTCCCAATTTTTCATTCCCCCTCCTCATTAAAAAAATCCCCCTATCAAACGTTCCGCCCCTTTATTAAAATTCCCTCCCCCGTTTAATCCCTGGCGCCATCTAGTGGCTATAATGTTGGGAAAAACTTCGATTTTAGTCGTAATTAAACTTTGAGGGGTGACAACGATCGGATGATGCAAGTCTCCGAATAATTGCAGGGGTGGCAACCTCGTGCTGAAAGGGGTGATGTAATCCTCAATCACAAAGTCCCAATTTTTAATACTGCTCACTAAATCACCCCCTTATCAAAATTTATTCCCCTTTATTAAAAACCCCCTTTATTAAACTTCACAAACTCTCTTGCTATCCACATTCATTTTGCCAAGTCCGCTAATCAACTCCAAATTCCCTAGTAATTTAACACTTATCAAAAATCCCTCACCTTTATTAAAAATCAAAAGGTACCTCTATTAAACTTCACAAACTCCCATCCTTTTACAAGTCCCCTAAACATAGAAAATCATCTCACAAGTTGTATATTCTCTGTATTTATTCCTTAGTAATTAACTGTCTATGGAGCATTACTCCTGTACATACCATAAGCATAATGCCTCGTGATTCTAAGAGTTCCCAGAACCGATAGACAATATTTTGCGTTTACAGGTCCTAAAGCATAAAGTCTTTCATACTTCAAACTCAATCATCAAGACAATCAATATTGCAGAAGTAAGATTGAAAATGAAAGAAGTGATAATGAAGCGAAAGAAAAGCACCACACCCAGAATTCTCACATTAAAAAAAACGTAAGCATTCATCACCTCAAAACAGATATGACAGAGGGCGCTATGTGCCAGCTTGAAAAGCAGCAAGAAGGCTAGTAACCATGGTTTAACTATTCATTTTTTAAGTATTAGGACGTTCGTGTTACGACTTTCTTGCAACAACGTTCATAGCTAGTGAAGATACAAGTCTGCAACATTCACTCTTCTGTGTAGGCATGCAAATATTACATTTCAGCTGTATGTGAACCAAACATTCAGTTGAGAAGAATATTTAAAAACATCAGTGTGAACTCATGGATACATAAAACGTGTCTCCTACTTGTGTCTCTTCATATCTATATACTATTCTTACGAGCACAAAAGATAGAACTTTCGAAGGAAGATGAACCATGTATCAGTTTAACAACAACGATTTTCTGTGTTTTGGACGTTTAACCAGCGCCATCTAGTGAGAAATATGTTGACTATCCGATTCGAGTAAGACAACAGCTGTCTCTTTATGAATGGTTATGTATGTACGGTTTCTCTGATCTTATGCAAAGTATATTCATTTTTATGTGGTGTATGGTGTTATACATAAGTGTATGCATACATCCATGCGATGGACTAAGTTTTTCTCCATATTTTGTCACGCACTGGTTTTCGTCTCTGTATATGTGTTAATTGTATGTACGTGCGTGCGTTGCGTGTGTGAGTGTGCTTTCATGTTTGTTACTGTGAATCGGATGTGTGCTTTCATGTTTGTTACTGTAAATCGTGTATGTGTGCGTATGTGTGTGTGTGTGTTCATGTATGTTAATATGTTTGTTTCTATATGTATATATTTTCGTGCGTGTGTGTGTGTGTAAGATGTCTGTATGCACATAGTCGTTCTCTGTATGTGTATACGTCTTCATGTTTCTCTCTCTGTGTGTGTGTTAAGATGTCTGTATGCACATAATCGTTCTCTGTATGTGTTTACGTCTTCATGTTTCTCTTTCCGTGTGTGTGTGTGTGTTAAAGTGTCGTATGCGTTTCATCTTTATGTGTATATATTAGCGCATGTGTACGGGTGTGTTTGTTCACATGCAAGAATAAACATATTGTCTTACGGACACTTGCTTGCTACAGAAGAAGCTAACAATTTAAAACGAAACTAGTGGTTACGCAAAATATTTCATCACAGATCTCAACTTGAATAGGCATATTTCAGGAGGTGTAAGGATTTTTCTTCAACACGTTCGAATATTTTTTTTTGAGCACGACTGTCTTATGTTACGTTTCCTGTCAGATGTCTCGTAACGAACAAAACGTGTGTGTTTTTTGCTAATACAGAAGAGGACATGCAACCGAGAATATTTCAAACTTAGAATAACACGACATCCTGATGCGTTTTTTAACAATGTTTCAGAACATCTTCACTAGCTATGAACGTTGTTGCAAGAAATTCGTAACACGAACGTCCTAATTCTTAAAAAAATGAATAGTTAAACCATGGTTATTAACCTTCTTGCTGCTTTTCAACCCGGCACATAGCGCCCTCTGTCTTATCTGTTTTGAGGTGATGAATGCTTACGTTTTCTTTTAATGTGAGAATGCTTTTCTTTTAATGTGAGAATGCTGGGTGTGTGCTTTTCTTTCGCTTCTCTATCACTTCTCCTTTCATTTTCAATCTTACTTCTGCAATATTGTCTTGATGATTGAGTTTGAAGTATGAAAGACTTTATGCGTTAGGACCTGTAAACGCAAAGTATTGTCTATCGGTTCTGGGAACTCTTAGAATCACGAGGCATTATGCTTATGGTATGTACAGTAGTAATGCTCCATAGACAGAGTTATTTCCAAACAAGGTACATAACATTATCAAGAAACTTGTGTTTGCCTAACGACTTTCACACAAATATAGTACCACTTGTTCTAAGAATTCCACACTAGTATAGAAATAGGGAAAAATAACTAAACAGAGATCTCCATGTTAGATTGTAGTGAGACACCCTATCTTTGTCGAAAAACTTGTGTCTGCAGCTAACCACCTTCACCCACACTTATGCACGTATTCAAAGGTACCGAGGGGGCTGGGAACTCTGAAAAGAGATAGCGCCTTGGAATAACCATCGTGAGAACTTACGTTACGTTTTATCGGCGGTTGAAGTCAGTGAATGCAGAGCTAGGTCTCGATTCGGGGACCCAAATTTTCATGGAAATGTTGTTTTCCAGTGAGTTTTCCAAACAAAAGCCGGATTGTCTTCCGTTCGAATCATATTTAATGCAGTCAACATTGACTTATTGTGAAAGAATGACTGTTCGTGCTTTCACACGTTATGAGATGGAAGGTTCGTGCATCTATTGCTTGTAAGAGTGAGTTCGGTGTTGCTTTAAAATACAACTATCTGTCGGGGTCTTGGCAGGTCAACAACGTTCATGTCTTACTATGGATCTCAAACCTTGACTTTGTTAGAAGTAACTAACCTACTGTCTACGGGATAGATGTTGGCTATCGTAACTTGTGGCTATATTGGTTGTGGTAAAGTACTGAATAGACTATTGTGAGATTTTCATTGTAAGCAGATTATGGAAAAAATCTGATGATGCTTGCCTTTTACCTACTTTGGCCGTTAAAGTTTGGTTTATTAGAAAGTAAATATACAGATAGGGAAGATGAATCAGTGATTTCACTTTCTTGTGAGATGTGTGTGAGGAAATGCCATTATAGTCACTGGATGGCGCCAGGGATTAAAAGGGGGAGGGAATTTTAATAAATGACGGAAATTTTGATAGGGTTTTTTTTTAATGAGGAGGGGGAATCAAAAATTGGGAAATTAGAGTTAAAATAGGGGTTTTTCTAAGTACTCCTCATAGTCACTAGATGGCGCCAGGGATTAAAAGGGGAAAGTAAGGGGGGGTTAATAACGGGTAGGATTTTTTTAATAAATGTGTTTTTAATAAAGGGGATTAATTAATTTTTAATTAATTAGGGGTTATTAATTAGTTATTAATTAGTTATTAATTGATTATTAATTGTATATTATTTCGATATTAATTGATTATTAATTAGTTATTAATCGGTTGTTAATTTGGATATTAATTGGATATTAATTGGATATTAATTAGGGCGTGACCGGAAGTGGATAATCATAGAACGGAACGTCATAGGGGGAAAGCACAGTGCGTGGGGAGTCCCCAGGTTGGCAACACACTACTAGTAGGGTACTGATTAAGGACATTCTTGCAGTTCCTTCTTTCTGAAATAAGCTCAAGTGCCTTATCACTTAAATAATTGTCCCTCCTCTGCTCCTTTTTTCCTAAAAGAGTACTGTTAGTTTCCAAAAAAAGCCTGTTTAAAATAGCCCCATTCTTCCTCAACTTCAGTATTAAGCAAACCATGACTGTCATAATGACTAAGGAACCTATCATGGTAAACTTTATCTATAACTGGGTCTTTCAGAGCTTCAGTATTAAAGGTAATTTTTTTAAACTTAGCACAGCACTTTTTAAGTTTAAGTTGCAAGACACTTTTAACAAGGTAATGGTCAGATCCAATTTCAGCTCCCCTATATGCCCTGGTATTTCTAACAGAACTAGCCCATCTGCTGTTAATTAATATATAATCAATCATATTCCTATGCAGCCCATCAGGTGAAACACATGTGTACTTATGTATGTCGCGGTGTTTGTAATATGTATTAGTTATTCTAAAACCATTGAGTTTACTTACCTGTAGGAGACGTTGCCCATTGCCATTGCAGCTAACAATACCAAAAGGCCCAATCACCCCTCCCCAAAGGTCAGAGTCAGTACCAACTTTGGCATTGAAGCCACCTAGAACAAGGGTAATATCTCCTTTCTTGACAGAATTCAAAATATCCTGAAGTTGTCCATAAAACCTATCCTTCTCATCCTCATCTGCATCCTCAGTGGGGGCATAACAGCAGATAACATTCAGGTTTTTAACGCTTGTCTGAAATTTTGCTGTAAGAAACCTTTCATTAATGCACTCATATCCTAGAAGAGCATCACTAGCGTGTCTGCTGAGAAGCAGACCCACGCCTTGGTGATGCTTATTGTCGTCCCTCCCTGAAAAGAGAAATTTTAGATTATTTTTAAGAATCTGACCTTTATCTGTCCATCTGGTCTCTTGCAAGCCGAGAATATCTAAATTATAATGGTGGAATTCTTGTGTGAGGACATCAAGAGAAAATGCTCTGTGCAGAGTCCTCACATTCCAACTACCTATGGAGAGAAAATGGTTAGTAGGATTTTTAAAGAAATTAGGTTTATTGAGGTAGGTAGGGCCAACAATATCAAACAGCCCCCTGATCCCAGGCATGGGGCAAAGACCTGTTCCTCCTCCGCTAAATGCTGAAGTCACCGATGCTAGTAGGAACTTCAGGCACCCCCTTTTCAAGTGGACTTCTTTAAGAGCCATATGGCCTGCCTGAGACACATTACTCCAGTTTAGGCTTGACGATGCCCAACTAGGTAAGTAAGGTTCCTTATGTACCTAGTTGGGCATCGTCAAGCCTAAACTAAGGCTTAACTAGGTAAGTAAGTTTCCTTACTGAGATGGCCTGTGATTAGGATTATCCACCAGCTGATGTACGGTATCCCATGCCTCTGTTCACTTAGGGCTGGCAACCCAGAAACAAACAGAAAACACAGCAGTAGCTTCTCCCTCAACAGAGAGGCCCACCAGTGCAGCAAGTCCAGGATCCATAATCAAACTCAAATCCATAAACAAGTCCAGTCTAGTAGGTATAAATGGTCAGCATCAGGACCCTATGAAGTTGACCACTCCTCAGCAGGTTTGAAAAAAAAGAAAAAAGTGGCCATAGATGACCAGATCAGTAGGCCATACTGAACTGGCAGCCCTCCCCTTCCGTTCCCTTCCAAAAGACAATATCTCTTTTTAAAGGTACTAACGGCCTGCACCACGAGAAGGCGGGGTCAGACATTTGGTGCTAGATCTGGCCGGTTCTGTGCATCATCACTAGGGCTTGGTACACAGTTCTCCATCCAGTTTACGCCTAGCTACCATTTACAGATCACCATTAAACGTTTATGATATATGCATATGGCCAAGTGGTTACCGTGCTTGTCTATGGATGAAAGTGAGTAGGTTGAAACCACTACCGAAAATTTATTTCCCTGAGTTCTCGCCTTGTTCAGACATCTATGGTTATTAAATTAACTTAACTTTCTATGATGTATTAAACCCTAAAGGCTATTGCCGGAGTTCTGAGTCAAGAAACTGCTTAAGGTTAATTTGTTCTTTCCTTATCATTATAAGTTATGGTTTTCACAATGTTACGATAATCTATAACGTAACTCTTTATTACTCTCACACGCGAGTGCTTCTCGAGTGGGAGTTATGAAATTTTAGTGCTAACAATTTTGCTTCTTTTTCCGTTTATTTCAAAACCTTATGAACTTTATATTACACGTAAAAACAAATTCAATGTAAAAGTATATATCGTTTTGTTGTTGAATAAACTGCTAATATTATTTTAAAAAATTTACTGGGAGGCAGAATGTCCTGAACACATCTTTGTTTTCGAATGTTTATCTTCTATGAATTTATTCTCTATGAATTTCAAGCGAAGGATTCATTAAACATGTTTACTTTTAATATTCATTCTAAAGTATCCTTTAATCTGATTTCAAAATTTTGCTTTCTGTTATGAATTACCTGAAAGCATACAACTAGAAAATGTGTGAGATTATAGCATACTGATAAATTGAAAGAAACAAAAATTTTGTGAATTATTTAATTATAGTCTTATTTTAATTACTATTTCATCATTTGTTACACATCTTAACGACAATATTTGATGTTTTCAAATCGATATGCCACAAGCAAGTTCTTTACCTTAACGACCATTTTACGTATTTTTTGGTACATATTTTTACCTATTTTCTTATTGTTTTTCCTCGTGATATGCTTGTTGTTTTCTTTTATTGGTTATGGAACAAACACAAACCGATAAATGATGTCACTTTGCGTGGTAAAGTATCACAGGAGATGTCTTGTAGACATGAAAAATAAATTAATAAGATGGAAAAACTGGTTGTGCTATGAGTGGGGTTCGAACCCATATCTTCCAGTAACCAGCCAGGTATGCTAACCATTACACCATCACTACTAGTATTTTTCCTTCAGCTACTTTGACTTAACTTTCGCGCATTTTTTATTTCAATCACACAGTGGCGTCATCTATCAGGTAGTGAATAACTATGTTGTCTCTTAGAGCTGAATATTAATATTTGTCACTGCTGACAATTTTTTTTCAGGTAATTATTTCACGTGTCACTTTCTGTGCTTCTCAGGACAATTGTTCCACCAAACGCAACATATTGTACGCTAAATGAATGCTTGGGTGCCAGAAGAGTTATGGAATGTAAATATTTGGCCCCCGTAATTTTCTACCCATAAGAAAGGAGATTTATGCAAATCGTTCTTCCATCTTCCGAATATGAGCATCCACAGTTAGGTTGTCAAATGAAAGCTTATCTTGTGGGGAGTGTCGTAATCATATGCCTTTAGATCCTGTTTCACCATTTTTATCTACATCCAACAACTGGCGCCACTTAGAAATGAATTACCTCCTTTTGCCTTTTCCCCTTTCTTGATCCTTTGTTTCTCCCTCCTGACCTGTTTCCTTGAGAAACAACGAAGAGAAGCTAGGCAGACTTCTAGAAAGTTCCATAGTACTGCTCCCGCTCTCCATTGCCATCTGCATACGTGTGCTGCCCTTGCCACGTGCACGGCAAGTCACACCCACTAATGTGGAGGTCAAGATACCATCGGGTGATGTCCCTTTGGCTAAGTGTCTAACTAATGTGGGAACTGTAAATTTCACAGATAAAGGAGAAGACATATAAGTAACGATTTCAAACTGTAGTGCAGCGCCACCTAACGTAAGGCCCTAATTATTCGTTTTCTCTCTGCTCTCGTCTTGTTACCACCGCCATTAATCTGTCTGGTGCTTTCAACAGAAGACAAAAATGTTTTAAAGATGTATTGATAATGTGTTTTATTTCTTCATTTAATCTAGTGGTTTAGAATTACGAATTATTAAAACAAATTGCAAACACAACAAATTACTAGTGAAGACAATAAGAAAATAAATTAAAAAGAGAAATGAAATTTAACAATTAACTACCACCTGTTTTATAACACAATTTAATTAAATTAATTTAAGTTCGTTCAATTATTACCTTCTCTCCTGTGGAACACCAAAATGGTATATCACGGATGTATTTCAACAATATGTCCATCCTTTATAAGAAAAACAAATTTTGCTGAGATTATTTGTCCACGAATAAACAAAAGATTTAGTTCTTGCAAAAAAATATTGAGATCTGCTGTCGATGTCCCTTGATTTGTTACTAACAGAAACTTCATAAAGATTTGGGCATCGACCACGAATATACCCATATTAAATGCATATCAAAATGATTCTTTGAGGTTGTTAAAAATAATCCTAATTAGATTATTTCTTCTTTGCTTAATTATGATCACAATGTTCTTAATAAGTACAAGAGACCTAAAAATGATGGCTTTCTCTGAAGAAGGCTACTCGTTTTAGGTCTTTTGTGCATGATATATGCTATTTTTAGCTTGTGTTTTATGTTAGCCTCTAGGGGCCCACCCATTGGTGGTTTATTTGTTATATGTTTTTACATATGCCAACTGCGAATATTCTTAAACGGAGATGAAAATGGGTAAAGTGTTTCGTGGAACTGAGATTAGTTGCCTAATCTCAGAATCTGAGCATGTGCATAAGGCTTCAAATGCTTTTATTCTTCGTATACTTGTAACACATGTTGCCATCTGCTTTAGGATGATGTTTGTAAATAGAGAAGATACTGTCTACAAGTGAAACGGGGGGAGGGTTTTATACGAGAATAGTATACTGCAAGTATAATAAATGTTCATATCATTAATCGAGGAAATCTTAATGGTTCAAATGTGAGAAAGGGTCTGGTACAGTCGTTCAAAAAATATCCGAACACTGTGGTTGATTACAGAATTCAGATATAATATCTGGCAACCATTTTTTAGATATTAGTGATTTGGCAACCATTTTTAGATATTAGTGATCTGGCAACCTTAGTGTGCAGTACACGAAAGTTGCCAGATCACTAATTTCTAAAAACAATCGTTGCCAGATATTTTTCCTGAATTCTGTAATCAACCATAGTGTTCGGATATTATTTGAGCGACTGTACTGTTCGCCTAATGCCAACTTGTACAATGCCGATTTGAATTGCCAACATGGTAGATCACTTCCTTGATATTTATTGTTTTCAAAGCATTTAAAAGTCCTATTTCGTCATTTTCGGTTCGCTGTAGAATTCCTGAAAGTAGCTTTCTCTTGTATCGCCTTTTTAAACTTACAAGCACGCCTTGATCCATTGCTTGCCACTAAAGATGTTACATTAGGTGGCAAAAGCATGGCTTTCATGTTGTCAGAAATGAGTTCGCTTGGTTGTGTTGGGGCATTTGCCGAGAATGAGTAGGGCCTTTACAGGCATTTTAAGACTTGTCAAGTGGTTTTTTATTTTGGAACAAATTCTGTAAACAACCATTCCTTAAAAAAGTACGAGTCTATCGAAGCAGACTTTTGAGCTTTGCAGTAAACTGTCAGAGCAGCTAAATTTAAATGCTTGAAAGGTCGGGGTTTCCTGATTTCCCAATTACGAAAAGAGTACGTTTTTGCGTAGCTGATTAATTGGATTAGGTTTTAAAGTGAAGAATGTTAATCCAATCTTAAATATTAATAACTTTGTCCACATTTTTACCGAGCAAGCTGTTGCATATAAGAGAAAGTGAAACATCTAAGAAAATACCAACTAGGAAACTATTTACCTGAAAGTGTTCTGCATGCAAGAAGAAACAAGGATCAGTAAATATATTCATTTCTAAGGAAAGGTTTTCGGGAGTTAGAGGTTTCTGATGCGTTCCGCGAAATATTTTCATTCAAAGGATAAAGATTTTCGTTTATCTTTATTCATTTTGAGAAACTGTAAAAACGTTTTAATACAATGTTCACTGTTGTGATGTAATGTTAATGTTTTTCTATTTGAAAGGGGAAAACAACTACACTTTAGCTTCCTTATTTTCGTTGATATAAATTTGGAATTATTGTACTAAGGATTCATTTCAAATGTAGGAAAAAACTTTTTTTTTTCCACTTTGTTTTGTAGATTTTAGTAGATATTGAACAATAGTAATTAGGCGTTCTTCAAGAATATTATATATTTGAAATATTTCGAAAAAAAATGCCAGAAAGGAAAACTGTGTTGTATCCCTTCAACTGATTATAAGACGCTGGTAAACTCTTTGCAACTTCGTTTACAGGCTGTACTGAAAAAAAAACTGTTAGTGCAACACGATGTTAATGATTTTACGTTGGTCTTCGGTATTTGTCCATTACCTGTAGATGTTAATATTTTAAAAAAATATTGATAAACGTCTGATAGGGCTAATATTACTCCATTTTCTTGTTGTTTTTATTGTGTTCTTGCAGTAGCGTGGATGGTGGTTATTTTACAAACACTTATCTTTCGTTGTGTTTCCAGAGTTATTGATCTACTGAAGGACGAGAAATGGCGGAAGACGTTGGCCAACACCCACAAACGAATCATCTTTGTGTTACATCTCCCATAGATGAGCATTATCCAACAAACAGAGACCGTCTATTAACTGAAGAATTAAATGAGGCCTTCAAAGAAGGCCTGTTTAACGAGTCCCCGAAAGAAGTTGTGATTCGAATGAAAGTCCTGAGAAAAATTCACTAACTGTAGAGTGCCGTCCCATGGCCGAGTAGTTGGCGCGCATGGCTACTGATCTAAGAGAACTGGGTTCGATCCCCGTGTAAAGGATGGATATATGTGTCGTTCCTCTGCTGAGGTCCTGCCATCCTCTCAGACCTTTTAATATGGCACATAAACCGACAGGTTCTGTCAGACCTCTGTAGCAAGCAGCTGCTTGAGGGGGTATTTATTATTATTATAGAACAGATAGATAACAGAAATAAGAAGTTGCACTTCCCAATATTTATAGGAAAAAGAAAAATGTTTAAGTTTGGGACTCACGAAATGCTCGTAAACTCTACAACAGCTGGCATTGTTTTTTCTGTGTATTTACACCTCGAAATGTGTTGAGAAAGGACTTTTCACGACATTTGTTCAGTTTGTCCTAAAATGGAAAGCCTACATACCATCGGATATGCTTAAGTTCCAGTTGTGATAATTGTATTTTCTGGTGTTGAGATAGATATGGTCTACGCTCGTTTAGCTCTTCAAAGCGTTAAGTTGGAGATCCTAAAAATTGTAATCTACTCAAAAACATATATACTGCTCACAAAAATTAGGGGATATTTCGAAATGAATATGAAGCGATAAAAATATCCCCTAATTTTTGTGAACAGTATATATCAAGTGTATCCGTAACTTAAACTGTTCTCGGATTACAAAACAGCTGTTCCTATTTTTACACAGCAAAGAAGGTTTTAAATTATCTCTGAGGTGTATTCAACTGTGAGCTAAAATGCGTGGTGTGTATTCCAATATACATGGATGCAAAGTACAATATTAGTCTCAAGAATATGCCAATTTTATCCAAATGGGAACTGTTCAGAAATAGTCAATTGGTTCTTTATGGTGGTCGTAAAGTCGTAGTGGAAGGTACCAGTGCGTTTCAGGAAACTGATTTGTGTTTTCAACTACCTTTCTTTTTTTAAATCTCAGATCGTGCACTTGAATGGAGGTATCCATTATGAAGATAAGACGGTGTTACGATGGTTATTAAATGGTCAGCCACCAATTAATGGTCACATTAACCATTTAGTACTTATCGTAACATCTTGTTATCTTTATCAGTATTCGTGTGTTAATGCAACAATGTCAGCAATAACTGTAATAAAAGATGAATTTGAGAAACGTTTTTCCTTAACAAATGATATAATGTCAGGAAAATACAAATGACATGAATTATTTGAACCGATTAACTTTTACCACTTGTAGAAGGACTATATTATTTTGATTATAACATCTTATCCAGAGGTGACTTTTTTGGAATTACGCGTTTGGCTGGCTTTCTTTAGAAATTTAGTTTTCTTGTTTCAAGCTTAGAATCTCATTCAGAAATATCCGTAGCTAAATGTAATAGTAATTTTTAATGTACAACTAACTTTTTTCCTCTAAGCGGCACTTTTTTGCACACCATTGGTAAATGTCTAGGTCACAATGACCCCGAAGGGTTAGAGAAGATTCAGGGAGGGGACCCAATGGAATTGCTTATGAGAGATAGATAAAAGCCTCCCGTCAAGGCCATCCAGTGTGTTCTTTAACGTGCACAGGGTATGGCTCTTCCGCACATGGTGCCACCCGCTTAACGACCCATCCGACGGACGGCTGCCTTCCCAACCCATCGGTGTCCCCTACTGACCGAGGGCAATGACAGGGTACCAGCCAATCGCTTTCTTTTATTAGATTAGGATTCAAAGAGAAGAAAGTTAAATTGATCTAATGTTAAATATTAATAACTTTTTTCTCATTGTTACAAAGCAAGTTGTTGCATGTAAGCGGAAGTGAAGTATGGAACGAAAAACAAACTAATTCCATGAAAGTGTTCCGCATGCAAAATGAAACAAGGAAATGTACCTGTTTCTAAGAAAATCCCTTATGATCCCGAGGTTTGTGATGCATACTATGTTCTGCGAAATGTTTTCATTTGAAGGAAAATATTTTCTTTGTATTTTTCATTGATTTTAAAAAACTGAACGCATTGAATACGCTATTCACTGTTGTGGTGTAGTGTTAATTATATTTAATTAGCAGGAAAACAATTACATTTTAGATTTCTTATTTCCGTTGTTCGAATCTATTGTACAAGGAATATTTTTGAAATGTGGGGAGAAAATTTAATTTTACTTTGTTTTTGTAAATATTAGTGATATTGTATAATAATAATTAAGTGTTCTTGAAACAAACTACGGTAGATTCTCTCTTATCCGGTCTCGGCTCAACTGGCTCCGCTTTAACCGGTCATTACAAGAAGCGGAAGCAAGTCGCAGCCTCTTTGTTTATTTGCTTCACTTCCAAGAAGAGGAAGCAAATCGTCGAGAGTTTTGTTTATAGTACAGTGCATATTTTCTTCAGTTAGTCTTTGTTAATATTATAGTACACAGTGTACTGAGCGTATACAGGTGTATGTGTTGTGATCTATTAATTATTGTGTGGTACAAAATGAATGGGTGCAAACGTAAGCGTAATGTCGTTACGATGGAGATGAAATTAAAAGCGTTAGAACATCTTCACAAAGGTGATCCAGTAATGCATATTTGTGATGAACTAGGTATTGGTAAAAGCACGGAAAATGACTGGAGAAGGGATGGAAAATCTTTACAATATTTTTTCACTCAAGTAGAATCTGAAAAAACACTTCCTTCTTGGTGCCCTCTTAAAAAGCCGAAAAATGAAATTGTCGGTAATGCAGTTTGGTTATGGTTCATACAAGAGCTTGAAAAGGAACGCCAATCAGTGGGTCAATTTTGAAAGAAAATGCATTAATACTTCATTCTGCAATCGCTAATGGGGGAGATTTTTCAGCAAGCGTGATATGGCTTTCTCGCTGGATAAAACGGCATGGTGTTCATTACCTTGGTGTTTGTGGTGAGAAATTGTCAGCTGATCCGTTAGCAGAAAAGGAATTTTCAGAAAAACTTTTAGTGCTTATTGAAGAAAAATACTTATGAGCAGAACAAATCTACAATGTAGATGAGACTGGGTTAAATTTTAAACTTCTTCCAACGAAAACGTTTATGACAGCGCAAGAAACCTCAGCATCACGATTTTAAACAAACAAAAAAGAATCACTGTGGATGTGTGTGTACAAATGCTGCAGGTACGCACAAACTTCCTCTTTTTGTAATTGGGAAATCAGCAAAACCTCAAGCATTCAAGAATTTAAATTTAGCTGATCAGCTAGTTTAATATATAGCTCAAAAGTCTGCTTCGATAGACTCGTATTTGTTTAAAGAATGCTTCATTACAGAATTTGTTCCAAAAGTAAAAAAACCACTTGACAGGTCTTAAAATGCCTGTAAAGGCCCTACTCATTCTCGGGCAATGCCCCAACACACTCAAGCGAACTCATTTCTGACAACATGAAAGCCATGTTTTGACACCTAATGTAACGTCTTTAGTGCAACCAATGGATCAAGGCATGCTTGTCAGTTTAAAAAGGCGATACAGGAGAAAGCTTCTTTCAGAAAATGTACACGAACCGAAAATGACAGAATAGGAATTTTAAATGCTTTGAAACATTGTCAATTAATAATTAACAACCTCAAGGAACTATTTTGAGACGCCTTTGATATGGGTATATTCGTGGTCAATGCCCAAATCTTTATGAAGTTTCTGTTAGTAACAAATCAAGGGACATCGATAGCAGTTCTCAATATTTTTTTGCAAGAACTAAATCTTTTGTTTATTCGTGGACAAATAATCTCAGCAAAATTTGTTTTTCTTATAAAGGATGGACATATTGTTGAAATACATCCGTGATATACCATTTTGGTGTTCCACAGGAGAGAAGGTAATAATTGAACGAACTTAAATTAATTTAATTAAATTGTGTTATAAAACAGGTGGTAGTTAATTGTTAAATTTCATTTCTCTTTTTAATTTATTTTCTTATTGTCTTCACTAGTAATTTGTTGTGTTTGCAATTTGTTTTAATAATTCGTAATTCTAAACCACTAGATTAAATGAAGAAATAAAACACATTATCAATACATCTTTAAAACATTTTTGTCTTCTGTTGAAAGCACCAGACAGATTAATGGCGGTGGTAACAAGACGAGAGCAGAGAGAAAACGAATAATTAGGGCCTTACGTTAGGTGGCGCTGCACTACAGTTTGAAATCGTTACTTATATGTCTTCTCCTTTATCTGTGAAATTTACAGTTCCCACATTAGTTAGACACTTAGCCAAAGGGACATCACCCGATGGTATCTTGACCTCCACATTAGTGGGTGTGACTTGCCGTGCACGTGGCAAGGGCAGCACACGTATGCAGATGGCAATGGAGAGCGGGAGCAGTACTATGGAACTTTCTAGAAGTCTGCCTAGCTTCTCTTCGTTGTTTCTCAAGGAAACAGGTCAGGAGGGAGAAACAAAGGATCAAGAAAGGGGAAAAGGCAAAAGGAGGTAATTCATTTCTAAGTGGCGCCAGTTGTTGGATGTAGATAAAAATGGTGAAACAGGATCTAAAGGCATATGATTACGACACTCCCCACAAGATAAGCTTTCATTTGACAACCTAACTGTGGATGCTCATATTCGGAAGATGGAAGAACGATTTGCATAAATCTCCTTTCTTATGGGTAGAAAAGTTGAGGGGGGGGGGGGGATTTTTGCATTCCATAACACCCAAGTATTCATTTAATGCAGAATGTAGTACGTTTGGTGGAACAATTGCCTTGAGAAGCATACAAAGTGACACATGAAATAATAAGCTGAAAAAAATTGTGAGGAGTGACAAATATTAAATTTCAGCTTTAAGAGACAACATACGTACCGATAGATGCCGCCACTATTCGAATCAAATAAAAAACGCGGGAAAGCTAAATCATATTAGCTGAAGAAGAAAAATTAGTACTTGATGGTGTAATGGTTAGCATACTTGCCGGTTATTGGAAGATGTGGGTTCGAATCCCACTCATAGCACAACCAGTTTTGCTCAGCAATTATTTTGTTTTACATATGTACAGGAAATTTCTGACACTTTACCACGCAAAGTAACATCATTTGTCAGTTTGTGTGTTTGTCACATAACCGATAAACAAATAGACATATCACGAGGAAAAACAATAAGAAAATAGGTAAAACATATACCAAAAAGATGTAAAATGGCCATTAAGGTGAAGAACGTGGTTGTTACACATTGATTTTGAAATATCAAATATTCTTGTTAAGATTTATAACAAATGCTGAAATAATGATTCAAATATGACTATAATTAAATAATTCACAAAAATGTAGTTTCTTTCAATTGATCAGTATGCCATATTCTCATACAATTTCTAGTTGAGTGCTTTCAGGTAATTAACATAAATATTAGGGGATATTTCATCGCTTCATATTCATTTTTAAAATATCCCCTATTTTTTGTGAGCAGTGTATTTTTGTTGTCTTTTTCATTGATTTTAAAAAACGGAACACGTTTGAATACGCTAAAAAACGGAACACGTTTGAATACGCTATTCACTGTTGTGGTGTACTGTTAATTATATTTAATTGGCAGGAAAACAATTACATTTAATTTTTTTATTTTCGTTCATGTCAAGTTCGAATCTATTTTACAAGAAATATTTTTGAAATGTGGGGAGAAAACTTTATTTATTCTACTTTGTTTTTGAAAGCATCAGTAGATATTGCATAATAATAATTAAGGGTTCTTGAAACAAACTACAGTATACTCTCTCTTATCGCTCTCGGCTGAACCGTCCTCCGCTTTATCCGGTCGTTACAAGAAGCGGATGCAAGTCTTCGAGTATTTCGTTTATAGTACAGTGCATATTTTCTTCAGTCCCTCTTTGTAAATATTACAGTACACAATGCACTGCGCGTATACAGGAGTATCTATTGTGATCTATTAATTATTGTGTTGTACAAAATGAGAGGGTGCAAACGTAAGCGTAATGTCGTTACGATAGAGATGAAATTAAAAAGTTAGATTGTATTGACAAAGGTGATCCAGTAAAGAATATTTGATGAAACGTTGTGTTCGTAAAATCACGGTATATCACTGGAGAAGGAATAGAAAATCTTTACAATATTTCTGCACTCGAGTCGGAAAAAACGCTTTCTTCTCGGTGCACTCTTAAAAAGCCGAAAAATTAAATTGCGATGATGCACTTTGGTTATGGTTTATGCAAGAGCGTTGAAAAGGAACGCCAATCAGTGGGCCAATCTTGAAAGAAAAAGCATTAATCCCTCATTCTAAAATCGAAAATGGGGGAGATTTTTCAGCAAGCGAGGGATGGCTTTCTCGCTGGAAAAAACGGCATGGTGTTACTACCTTGGTGTTTGTGGTGAGAAACTGTCAGCTGATCTTTTAGGAGCAAAGGAATTTTCAGAAAAACTTTTAGTGCCTATTGAAGAAGGCCTATGCGCAGAACAAATCTTCAATATAGATGAGACTGGGTTAAATTTTAAACTTCTTCCAATGAAAACATCTGTGACAGCGCAATAAACCTCAGCATCAGGATTTAAAACAAAGAAAGAATCACTCTGGCTGTGTGTAGAAATGCTGCAGGTACGCACAAACTTCCTCTTTTTGCAATTGGGAAATCAGCAAAACCTCGAGCATTCAAACATTGATATTTAGCTGCTCTGCTAGTTTAGTATATAGCTCAAAAGTCTGCTTCGATAGACTCGTATTTGTTTAAAGAGTTATTCTTTACAGAATTTGTTGCAAAACTAAAAAAACACTTGCAAGTTTTAAAATTCCTGTAAATATCCTACTCATCCTCGACAATGCCCTACTCATCCTCGACAATTTGGTGAGTCAACACACCCAAGAGAACTCATTTCTGACAATATGAAAGCCACGCTTTTTGCCACCTAATGTAATGTCTTTAGTGCAACCAATGGATCAAGGCGTGCTTGTAAGTTTAAAAAGGCGATACAGGAGAAAGCTTCTATTCAGAAATATATTCCTATATATATATATTGAGCCTTTCTAATCAAGACTCACAATGTGAAAACCTTTTCTAACCAAGTGACAAAATTTACATCATACAGGAGGTTCTGATATGTCAGAAATGCAATTTAAAAATTCTATATTTCATTAGTCACTTGCTTACATAGACAGGAACTGAAACTCATGCATATGCCTTAATATTGTTATTTATTAAGAGCAATTTACTGCATAACATTGGCCCCAATTAACTGTATAAAGTATGTTTGAAAATATTGGAATGATAATGAACCAATGAATGCAAAAAAGTGCTAGAGAGGTTGATGGCATAGTGATATCGCTTTGGATCATGGTGATACTGAAACTTATAGGGTTTTGGTGTGAAACCTGTATTGATGGCACAGTGATTTGTTGCTATAAACTCACAGGAGCATGATATGAATCATGAAGGTCAGATCATAGTTTTAAAATAATAATAATGAACACTTAAGCAATATTTACAAAATAGGCATAAGTGTAACAATTTTGTTACTAATATTCCAGAACCAATTTTCTAATGTCATTAACTATTTTAATTTTAAAGTAACAGCCAAATTTGGTGTATAAACTCGAAAGCAATGTGCATAAACTTTATTGTTCAGAACTCATAATGCGCAATTCCTAAACTTGCAGGTAACGATTGAATATGACTTTTCAACTATATATGACCATTCTGCAGGAACATTTTCCAGGTTTTGATTGTAAGAAGGAAAAAGTAGATTTCATTAGAAATATTCCCATTTGAAAATATGTAACAGTAGATAAGATACATTTTGTCACTTTCATTTTGATATGCATAAAAAATTATGTTACTTAAATATAAAGGTAATGTTTCTACATTAGCTCTGTAACTTCTAAACCCGAATATTTTACATAGCTATTCAGTGACGAAATGCAAAATATCCACATTTTATATCTTAACTCACGGCCATTAACATTAATCTTTCACTGTTTAACATGTATAGAAGTTGAAACATTCAATAATATTGATTGTTTTTTTTTTTCAAATTTACTTACGAATTGGAAACCAAAAAAAAAACTTGACATTACTTTAGAATTACAAATTGATTGAATATTTTTGCTTTAACTGCATTCGTACTAGTAAAAATACTATATAATTCTAAACACTTGAAAATAATTACCGGAAATGTTTGAAATTTATGTTTATTCCTTTCTTAATTTCCCGTAAAACTTTGTTTACAAAATTGCGAAGCTTAGATTTTTCTCTATTCTCGATACAATGAACAATGTTCAGTGCACTTTCACCATCCTATATATAAAGGACCTCTCTCTAGACTTTGCCGCGATTTTTTCAAAATAAATTCTCTAGTAATAGCCATAAAACTTTTACTTTTTTTTATCCTATATATGTTTTCTAAAAATGTAGCTAACCAAAATAACGCTAAATTTTCATCATGGCTACCATGAACAAGCATTGTTTGAGATCAATAATTACTCACTATAATTTCATGAAACAATATATCTTGCAACTACCAAAATATATATTAAATTGAATTACCTGAATATCTTGGAGTTATAACCTTGAATTCTTCTTACTCTCTGCTGGATACTTCTTTCTCTCAAGAAGGTTTACTACAAACTCTTACTTTAAGACACTTCCACCGAGCATGCTACTAATGGCTACCAACTGATTGAAGCCACCCTCCTTCAATAATCCCACGAATCGCTAGCCATCTAGTCCCGTTCCTATCTAGGAGGCTCTGATTAAACCCGCTGCAAGTCGACGAAAGTTCTGGGGGCGCTGCCGTCGTCGTCTACCTTAGGAATGGAGTAATAGTTCTTTATAAATGGAAAAATTAATCATTTGCACTGTATTACACGCGAATATTTGGCTGGATATAAATCATTAAATGTCAATTTAAGAACCAGTTAAAATTTTGCATTCACTGGTGATTAGTAGTATATTGTTTATTTGGGCATCATGAAGAAAAAGAAAAATTTACCGTAGAAAAATCACTATCCCCCCCTCATCAGTGTTTACAATGTTGCAGAGACTACAGCCATAGTTGCACTGTTATATCACAAATATATGAATTGAAAGGTTTTTTTTCTGTAACACTAAAACAAATTAGTAATATCTAAGTGACTGTGTATTTCAGTAATAAAGTATCTCAGGAAATTTCCTGTCTTATGAGGCAGCTTCACTGCACAATTCCCGGCATAGATAGAGCCAGTGGCGAATCAACAAAATATACGGGAAAGTTTCTATGCAAAACCAATTATAACAAAAAGCCAGAGGACCAAAGTAATGACATCAGCTTAAGTAGTCCTACCAGTCAGTCAGTCAGTCAAAAAATCTCTAGACTACCGGAAATTCGGGGCTTTTCGTCCCTCTCTTCCAGATCGTCAAGAATGGAGCAATTGCCTAAAAGCAAGACTTCACTTTAGTTCAAAGTTCGTTTAAATTCTTTCAAAAAGATCACAATTACGTAGAAATTTCAAAGTTTCTTGAAAACAAAATCTTCTTAAAGAAAGTTCTTCTTGGCCTAATAGACTTTTAAGACTCAATTCAGTAATATTATTTCTCTTTAGACTTTGGTTTGACCAGAAGGAATATTATCTATATCACCGGCTCAGAACGGGCTCAACTTTATTAAACGATTCCTTATTCAAAATGAAAAAAGTAAATTCTCCGAACTGTGTTCATTGCAATGTGAAAGAAACAGTATCACATGTGCTTCTTAAATGTGAAGAATATGAAAATCAAAGGATAGAATTAATAAGTAGTGCTACCATATAGACATTTCTTATATTTTTGATGTTTTAATGCTAATATTTTTCCATAGATATATTTTATTTAAAAGAAAATTTATTTATGTGAATTAGCATTATTATATTTGATAATAAATACGAATAATTTCTTTCTAAACAAATAATATTTATAGATAAACATTAGCATAAAGGTTAGCACAAGAGTTCCACTAATAATAATATTAGAATCAAAAATATGAGAATTGTTCATATAACAGGACTACTAAGTGACATAAAAATTTTGACATTGGCTTCTGTTATAGGAGGTGTTCTTCTATGTGATATTGCAGACGAAAATGGTTAGTCTCTGGTGATCTAGTGGTTATGAAGCGTGACATGCTTCTGGGAGATGTGGGTTCGAATACCACTGAGAAAGAAATCAAACTTTTTTAGCTAATTAATTCAAATGTGAATAGTGTATTATTAATTTATTATTGTGTCTGTATTATACTTTTTGCAGTTTAAAACGCTTATTTTTTATATTTTTGTTAATATGATTCATTTTTAAGTTAATATTTTTCCATTCTAAATCGCATTTGTCAAAAAAGTTTTCAGCAAATTTAACTACCGCTAATTCTATAGTTTTTGTAATTTTAATAAATCATCTATTCTTCTGAAATAGTTTTATTCCAAAATAAATTAATTTTGTTTGAAATGTTCCCAGTATGACATTTGCGAACACACAAACTAAAATGTATGGAAACCATAATCGTTACATTTTTAATCAAAGCGTTTAGTAATCCTGACACCGTCCTATGGTCAAAACATATACAGGGCCAAATTAGTTATTTCGCAAAATGTGGCGGTTTCATTTTTTTTGGAGTTGTCACTTAGAGACCAAAGAAGTTATTTTTTTATAGATGGTCGACCATATTTCATTTTAAGCGATAATAAGCAAACCATAACTACTATTTCAGTTTTTTCACTTTTTAAATGTTCCATACATTTAATAACAAAACAAAAACCTAAATTTAATTTATACGGCTTCATCTCCGCTGAACGCAACCATACTCGCGTGAGATCATCATTGTCGAATTGCGTGGTAGCTTATTGAATCACATTTGGCTACATAGTGACTCGGCGTATTACTTCTGGGCAGCTCCAAATGATTTCGCCGGCAGCGTGCTTGAAACCCTTGATTTAAAGAAAAGGATCACAGCAGTTATTTCAAGTGTTACACCAAACATGCTGAGCCTAGTACCGACGGAAGATAAATAGCTCATGGATTATAAGAGAACAATAAAAGTCAACTTTGAATTACACTAACCCCATTTACTCTTACTCTCTCCCATTAGAAAACCCAGGAAAGATATCTTTTACAGCTTTCTTAATTCGAGAATCACGTTAATTTCATGACTAGCAATAATTATAATAATATACTTGCTCTGTTTAAAGCCTAGCACTGATCAGGACCCTTCCAATCGGCAACAGATTTTGTCCGTTCATATTTTTTAATAGTGGTCAAAAAGAACCAATAAATATCATCTGTTAGAAATTTATAGAGAATTTTTTTTCAAGAGCACCCAAACGTGTAGATTAGTGCAATATTTCTCAATGTGTGGTACTTTAGAGAACAACTGAAATATCTAGATTTTTAAGTTTGATAATACACTTATCCCCCGATTTACACGGTACTTGTTTTACACGGTTGATAAAATAACGGATTTCAAAAAACTGGTAAAAATGTATATTCGGCTGCATATATATTTCAAGTCATTTTTTAATCTCATTCCTTTGGTAACACTGGCAACAACGGGGACGGGGAATCCCCCTTAGTATTTCACAACAGTAAAGCTCTTTGGTTCATGTGAAGTAGTGCAGTATCATTTTAGCAGCAAAGCTTTACATCATTGTGCATTTTTTTTATTTTATTATTTAAATATCTACTGGTAAGTTTCCAACATTTATAATTTTTCTGGCATTTTTTTAATTTACGTAAATTTTTTAAGGTTTTATAATGCCAAAAGATTTTTAAAAAAATCAAATGAAAAGAAAAGTTATTTCTTTAGAAACAAAAATTAAAATATTAGATCGTCTACGTAATAGAAAAAGAGTAACAGATGTTGCTAAATTTTACTCCATGAATGAAGCCACAATAAGGACAATAAGAAAAAATGAAGACTCCATTAGAAAAAGTGTAGCAGCTGGATCTTGCACGAGTATGAGCACAATTTCATATGTAAGAGATGTTACAATGGAAAATATGGAAAAGGCATTAGTGATATGGCTAGAAGACCAAACTCAAAAGCGGGTTCCAATTGATACCAGTGCCATTACAAATAAGGCTTTAAAGATTAATGAAACACTTAAGAATCAGTTACCGTCGACTTCGCCAGATGAAAAGAAGGTATCTTTTTCAGCAAGCCATGGTTGGTTCGAGAGATTTAAACAAAGACATTCTTTACATAATCTAAGATTGAAAGGTGAAAGAGCATCTGCTGATTCGGATGCAGCACAACAATATCCAGCAAAATTTGCTGAAATCATTGCCGCCAACTCCTACACTCCTGACCAGGTCTTCAATGCTGACGAGTCCGGGTTATTCTGGAAAAAATGCCAAAAAGAACCTATTTGGCTAAAGCTCACAAATCAGCTAGTGGTCATAAGGCAGCGAAAAGTCGCATAACAGTTCTTTTTTTGTAGCAACGCTTCAGGCGATCATATAATGAAACCATTGGTTATTAACAAATCGAAAACACCACGCTCATTTAAAGGAATAAACATCAAAAACCTTCCCGTTTATTGGATGGCTAATAAGAAAGCATGGGTCACTGCCATGGTTTTCAATGAATGGTTTCATAACTTGTTTGTCCCAGATGTCAAAAAGTTATTTAAGTAAAAGGGGATTGCCTTTTAAATCCCTTCTATTAATTAATAATGCACCAGGTCATCCTCAAGATTTACAACACGAAAATGTACAAATTGTTTTTTTACCAAAGAATACAACCCTTATTACAGCCGTTAGATCAAGGGATAATTTCGACTTTCAAGGCACTGTATGTCAAGCAAACCTTCAGGTATATTTTAGAACAAATGGAGAATGATGGATCTCTTATTCTTATGGATGCTTGGAAGAAATTTACAATCTTAGATTGTGTAAAGCATGTTCGACTGTCATATACCCAGATTAAACAATCAACGATCAATGCCTGCTGGAAAGCAATATGACCAGATGCTGTTGAAGGTGAGAATTATAGATTACCATTAGAGCATGAATATTCTCAGATCACTGAGTTGGCGCATACTATAGGAGGAGAAGGTTTTGAGGATTTAGCTGAGGCAGATATTGAAGAAATAACGGCTGATGAAGAACTAGATGAGGATGATTTAGTTAACATGATTCATGAAACAAATAAACGTGATGAAGACAATGATCCTGATGAAGAGCAGTCTGAACCATCCTTGCTGTGAACCTTGCTGTGAACGCAACGTTCACAGCAAGAGTCATCAGCGTAGGACTCTTGCTGTGACGAGCTCTTAACGAGCTCTCCGATTCCAGTGGGATCTTAATAAGTGCTTATATCAATATGAGGAGGTCTATAAAGATTTAACAAAAGAACCTACACAATTGTTAATTACGGATTTCATTACGAAGTCTCGTCGATCTGAGATTGTTCCTAATTCATCAACCATTGAACGAGAAACGCATCAAGAACTATCGAGTGCTGAAAGTGACATCATACCAATCAGGAAGAAAAGACTGATAGTCCAAGTGATGACAGTAATTAAACTTATTGTTAATTTTTTTAAGGATCTTATATTTTTTGTTCCTAATGTAAAATGAATTAAATATGTACTTATATTACCTACATATATTTGTTATTTTATGAATGAAGTGTAATTTTATGTTTTTCAAGATGTCTTGCTTTTGTTTTACGTAAATAAATGACTGAATTATGCACATTTTAGTGTTTTTTTCGTTTTACACGGTTTTACATAGCAAAATCCAAGATTTCGATTTACACGGTTTTGTGCGGAACCTATCTTCAGTGTAAATCGAGGGATAGGTGTATTTAAAAATTTTTACATTTAACACTGAAAAGTGCCCAATTTCGATTGAATTGCATGGTACAAAAAATTATCTGCTGGAAAATTTTAGGCACTTGGGTTACTCAAAAATTCCTTTTTTTGAAAAGTGTACTTTACAAATAAAGGTGGTTTAGCAACCTTCAGTTTACAACCTTCCTGTATTTCTTATATAAATTTCGTTTCGGAGAGAAAAGAAAATTATGTTTTAAAAGTTAATGCCTATTTATTTTTATTTGAAAGAAACATTTTTTTTTTGCATTGAGAACATGGATTGATTCTTTGACAACATGGTAAAAATGTGCGATTTACTTGTCCTAGCATTTTGGCTCAGTTGTACTCGGATAAATATATTGTATATGAAGCCATAAATTTCATTTCAAGCATATGATTCGTATTTTTTCCTTCGTAGCATATTCACAGTTTGCTGTTAGGCTGTTTTGTATTACCGAGTATATTCACTTAAATTCATTTTCTCAATTACTCTAGTAATTGAGGTAGGTAATTCTTGTTTTCATTTATAAAATTTTCCCTACAAATATTAGTAAAATCAAATTAGTACACTTTTCAATATTTATTTAATTGGCAAGATATAATACGTAGTTTGCAAACCTCTAGTGAATGGGCCAAAAACCAAAAGTCGCCAGAACCACTAAAAAGATCGCGAGGCGATAACGTATACTAATTATATATAATCACGTTACAATTTAACTTTTCTTCAAAATCTATGTATAAAACATAATTGGTTTCATTTATTTTGTAACTCTCATTATTATTATTGTAATATATTTTATATTTTATTCGCTATTAATGCAAAAGGATACCAACCGCTCTTCAAATAAATATCATTTATATATGTAATTTTGAATCGCATGGAATGTTATACTTCTCGCTCTTTGCATTATTTAAAGTTTTCCGTGCATCGCATTAGGACACCAAAGTAAGTAAAACATAACAGCTGATAAATCTCCACACGAGTCATTCTCTTTAATTGCTCTATTTTATGCTATATTTTCTACGTAAAATACCTGACTATCATACATGCCAAGAAGAAAAGTATGTAATAGGGGAATAGGAACCACGTGGAAAGATCAAGCTTAGATATAATTTCAGAGTAGGTGGAAACGGAATGGACGAGAATGCTATAGAATTATATATTTTTTGAAATGATTCTCGTGAAATTTCAAAAATATACTTTTGTTTTCCTGGTGATTATGTCCTACCCGAAATTTAATGACCTGATGTGAGCGACAACTGGCAAATGAAAATCCAAAGTGTGTATATGTGTGGGGGAGAGGCGTTTTCTTTCCACGCACCTGTTTAGCTGCAACAGGTATTTACTGTTACAAAACAAAATTGCTAATTTTCCTAATCATGTCTGGACTGGTAAATGGACACTGAGCGCTATAGCGTCCTGTAAACTGGAACTGGATAATATTACTAATACATTCCAAATAGGATGCATTCCAATGACATAATTGTAAAAACCTATTTTTAAAATTCACTTACTAAAATGAATGCTGCGTTAAAAATTTGCGTAATCATTCAATTACTTTAAAAATGTTAAACAGCAACGTTTGTTGCTAAATGTTTTCAACTTAATAACTCTAAATATTAAAAAAATGTTGCTGAAAAAAATCGAGAATTTGCGCGAGATCTTCAATTCATTTCTAGTGACATTTTAAAAAAACTTGTTTTCGCAGTTAAGGTAATTTGGATGTAATTTTCCATTTATATGACATGCAAATGTCGGGAAAATTTGGTAAAATATTGTATGTAATCAAACATATTCCAAGTTATTTTTCTTGAAACAAATAATTAAAATAATGTCAGTGTATCTATATTGAAACAATTTCATTAGTATCATTATCTCCATAAAATAATGAGGTGGGGGTGGCTCAGTCGGTAGCGTGCCAGACCTAATCTGCAGTTCCCAGGTTCGAGTCCCAACTGGGTCGGTGTTCAGATTTATCTCCGCAAAACTCCCCGCCCTCCCATCAGTTGGGGACACCGATGGGCTTGATAACCAATCCACGGTCATTAGGGGATACCGATGGGCTTGATAACCTAACCACGGTCATTAGGGGACACCGATGGGCTTGATAACTTGACCACGGTCACTAGGGGACACCGATGGGCTTGATAACTTGACCACGGTCACTAGGGGACACCGATGGGCTTGAATAAAGGCCGCTGTCCGTCGGATGGGACGTTAAGCCGTGGCCCTGTGTGCGGGAGAACTATACACTGTGCACGTTAAAGAACACACTGGATGACCTTGATGGGAGGCTGCCATCTGCCTCCCAACAGCTGTTCCAGTGGGTCCCCAACCTTCTTTGAGCCTCAGGGTCCTTGTGACCTGGCCATTTAGCCCATTGTGTGCAAAAAAGTGTCGCTCAGAGGTAAAACAACCCAACCCGTAAAATAATAATTTGATTATGGCAATAGTCATTGAAAAGCAAACGAATTAGATTTTTTAAAATATGTATTCATGAGAGTTCTAATTTACTTTCGATATATCGTTTTCAGGATCACTTTGGTACATTTCAATGGGAGAAGATTCGAGTTGATGCTCAAAGGAAGTTAAAAATTTCAGCAGTGCCATCCGTATTTTTACATTGCCCAGTATCAGAGGCACGTAAAAGCCCTCGCAGAAGAAACCACGTAAATGAAACTGCTGAAGAAGCAAAGGTTTATACGGATCATAATTTTTGTAAAAGAAACTTTTTGGTGGCTGAAGAAATGATTTATAATTTTAGTTCATGTAATAACAATTTACTAGTGAACACTGGTAATAGGGAAAATATCGCAGATTGAGTCGTAAATGAAGTTAATGTTGATGATATGTTGGCAGTTAATTCAAATGGTGACACATTTTAACAGAGTAGGGGCGGGGGTGGCTTAGTCGGTAGCGCTCCAGGCTCATAATCTGCAGTTCCCAGGTTCGACTCCCAGCTGGTTCAGCGTTGAGATTTATCCCCACAAAGTTCCCTGCCCTACCCACAGTCAGTAGGGAACACCGATGGGCTTGGAAAGACCACCGTCCGTCGGATGGGACGTTAGGCATGTGGCCCCGTGTGCGGGAGAGCCATACCCTGCGCACGTTTAAAGAACACGTTGGATGGCCTTAACGGGAGGTTACCATCTGTCTCCCAACAGCTGTTCCAGTGGGTCCCCTCCCCCAACCTTCTCTGAGCCTTCGGGGCTGATGTGACCTGGCCATTTAGCCCATGGTGTGCAAAAAAAGTGTCGCTCAGAGGTAAAACAAGCCAACCCAAATCTGAACAGAGTACTTCTTGCTCTTTGTGCGCTAAACTACAGGCTGAGGTTAATAGATGGAAAAAACGTGTAGATGCACAATATAAAGTGATTAAAAGTGGAATGCCACCACCATTCAATTGCCACCACGTTCAATAAATATCATATCGAGTTTCTTACTTCTATAAACGTTCAACAGATGGCAGCAGGCACTTTCTGTATCAACCATAAAAAAAAATTGCACTGTAAGAGCAAAGTGCAGAAGCCTACATACATCGATAAGCTCCATGGAACACAAACCCACAACATACATTGACTTATATATTCGTAAGATGATTAAATGAATTAATTTACATATTATTTTAAAACTTCTGCAAAATTACTCAAAATGCAACATACAACGTCTTGTTCAGTTATCGTAAAATGCACTCCTGAACCAGATAAAACATTCATTGAATAACTTTACCCTAAGCTACAATTGTAGGCAAATAGTCATGATGGTTAGACAGGTTGAAACCACTCATTAAATCACATTAAAATTCATTAAATATTTGAAGAGTAAGACCAACCATAGTTGCAGCATGCTAAAACGATTGCACTGCGCATGCGCAGATCACGCCTTACCGTTGTTTCTGTCGCTGCACACCAATTTGCAACGTTCGGCTTCGGCAAAATTCCGCAGAGCGGCGCCACTTACGCTTATGCGGAGCTCGACTTCTGCTTAGACCTTTGATTTAGTTGGCAATTGACCGTGACCTTGACCTCGATCAGACCTTTGTCCGTTTCCGGCAACTGACCGCAACTCCCTCGCTGACATCTACTGAGCCGAACATCGGAACAACCAAACACCCAGTGTGAAGCTTTGAGGAACTTGCGAGAAAGCTGGCTGATGCTAATTTATAGTGATCTTTATACATTTCGAATCATTTACAATTGTTTTCTCCAGAGTAACCTTTAATCTATTGAAATGAAGTGCATTAAATGTAAAAATGATATTCCGCTCGGATCTGACTATGTCAGCTGTAACGGCGTGTGCGAGGGTAAATTGCATTTAATTTGCTCAGGCATTTCTGAGTCGAACTACCGCAGAATGACTCAGGAGAGAAGAATGAAGTGGAAATGTTTCAATTGCAAAGCGATGAAGTCAACATCTAACAAAGATTTAAACGTTAATGGAGAACAAACTGAGCTCACAGTGGGACACATGTCAAAGTCGCATATCAAGCTCAGTGAGGCAAATGAGCCACTTCGGATGAAAGCAGTGATGATTTGAAGGCACTGTTAAAGGAAATAAATATAAAAATTCAGGTTATTAATGAACTGAAAGATGAAATTGTACATCTAAGACGTTCTGTAGAGTTTTTCTCTGAAAGATATGATCATTATTAGAAAGATTACAAATGTATGAAAAACAGCAAACTGTGATAGAACACAAACTAGAAACTACTGATAAACTTTCTGCAAATAACATGGCTGAAATAAAAACTCTACAAACTAAGCTAGACGACGTAGATCAGTATGGACGTAACAAAAATCTTGAAATTCATGGGATTCCTGTTCAATACCATGAAGATGGAAATAAGCTGCACCTGTTAATGACCACCATCGCGAAAAGCTTAAAATAAGTAATTTTACCTTAGAACAAATAGAAGCCATCCACAGGCTGCCTGTGAGAAATAAAAATAAAATTCCGCCAGTCATTGTGCAATTTTCATCGAGACCCAAAAGAGATTGTTGGTTATCGCGGAGAAGAAGAGGTATGCTGGCCTCAGAAGTAGCCTCTGATGCTGACGATACTACAGTTTACCTGAATGAAAATCATACGTCTGCGAAAAAAGATCTTTTGTGAAGGGCAAAATCAATCGCTCGTGAAAGACAGTATGAATATGTGTGGTGTAAACAAGAAAATATTTTCTTGAGAAAATCAGATGGTGACATATCATTAAACTTCATATTCATAGCAACTTAGACAGGCTATGAATTTTCTGTCTGAAATTGCTGCTTCATATCGGCCATGGCTAACGAACTGTAATCTCCATAATGGCCTTCTTCGACGATGTAAACAATTTTTGTGCGGACTGAAATAACCAGAATCATTATGAACTGGACAGATTTACTGAAGTTTACTACTGATATTACTGAAGTTAAAACTGGTTCCAAGAAGAGAGGAAACATTTATTTTGACTGATGATGATGATAATTCCGAAAGGATAAGAAAACCTAAAAATTCCAGATTACATTTCAGGATGAAAAAAAATGTTGTTTATCGATTTCCCATCTTTTCATAATCGTACATATTTTAGATCCCACTTTCGTGGTAACACTTTCAGATCCTTACTAAATGATCCAAATAAATCTTTCAATTATCTGATATCTTTAATTAATTTTATGAGCTCCAAGCCTAGGACTTATATCTCGAAGTCTAAAATAAAGCTTGATTGGCAATAACAAAAGTTAAAACAAATAATCCCCCAAGGGACCACAAGGGCAAAACAGATTTGCTGAAAAAAAGCACAACTAAAAGGAAAATATGCGAGTGTCAAAAACCATTATCTTTGGACGCTTAAAGTGGATTAAAACCAAAGGATCGTATTCATCAAGGATCTTTAGTCCGGTCACTTAACCATTCAAGAGAGATGCAACAAAATCAAAGGCTTGGATGCCTACTGAGATTCTTTCAGTCCAATCCTTGGCCATCTTAAATTTAAGACAAAATGTTTGAACTTTGAGCAATATATTACCTAAATTCAATTTCCTGAAGATTTCCAGGATATCCTCCTTAGATAAATAACTTCCTTAGCAAAATCCAAAGATTCACCCTCATTTGCTTTGCTCTTTTCAGTTGGTACGTTAACTGTGGCCTTCCCTTTGTCTGTTTGTCTGAGATTTCAATAATCGTAGATCGTAGATCGTATAATCATATTCGATGTACCGGGTAAACATTTTACCCCTAACCATCTCTATCATAAAGATATGCCTATTTAACATGAGTAAGAACAAAATATATAAGCAAACCACCCTTTGGTGGGCCTCTAAGGGCAAACAAGAAAACCTAAAAATAGCAGTAAAATTGTATCACAAATCTAAAACGGGCAGGTGCCCTCAGAGAACGCTACCGATTTAGACCTCTTGTACTTGTTCAAAACAGTATGATCGTAAAGAATCAGAGAAGAAATAATCTCATTGGGATTATTGCTTACAGCCTCAAAAAATTTTTTTGAGGTGCGTTTTATACGTCTGTGTGTATATGGTCGATTCCCAGATCTTTATGAAGTTGTCTGTTAGTGAGAAACCGGGGATATCGACCACAGTTCTCAAAACTTTGTTTTGTAAGACCTGTCATAGGTCATAGGTCATCAATTCATTTGCGAAGTTCCAGGGGAATGTTTGCCCATCACCTTCTCCATCGAAAGGTATGCCCAATTGGCTTCAGATATAAATCAAATGGTGAGTAAACCACAAAAGTGGGCCTCGAAAGGCAGAAAAGAACTGATTGCAAAAGCAAGATAAGAGAGACAAGAGAGCTAAAGTGTATAGCTTTCTGAAGAGAAAACCATCATTTTTGGTCTCTTGAAAGAGTTAAGGTTTTCATGATCATAATCAAACAGTTTTGATATAATTTCGTTTGGATTTTTCAAGACTGTATCATAAAAGTTTTTAGAGATAAACTTGATATAGCTAAAAATATGACCAATACCCAAATCTTTGTGCAATTGCTTGTTGGTAATAAACCATGGAACATTAACTGCAGATCTTAATATTTTGTTTTGTAAAGTCTGAATCTTTTTGTAAGATCTGAACCGAAAACAAAATATGAAGTAGCCAATTTAGATAGAAATAAAAGCGGTAGTTTTTTTTTGCGAAATGTAAACTTCAAAATATAGAATTTTAAGAGAAATTAAACTCGTTTTAAATCTTTCTAAAACACAGAATGTAACTATAATTTTCGTTTCAATTACTTCCCAAATACTTGATAAGCAGACACAAGGGATTTTACTGATCAAGGAGTGAATGCAGAAATCATCTCACTTGAAATCTCTTTGTAGGTTTCTTAACCATTCATGTATTTTGTCTCTCCTCACATAGAGCCATTTCTAAAGATCCCATTAAATGGGCATTAAGTTTTTCAAGGTCATCAGTGTTCATTTCTATACTGAGGAATGATCACGAAGAGAAAATCGGAAGAAAAATTATTTTTCCAAACTATCATATATAATTTTGAAACACAATCATTTAGATCTAAATCCTGCTACGTAGAAGGCTTGTCAGAGTGTTTATAATAACATGTTTACGTTACTTTGAATTACGAGTCTAAACAGATCGAAAGGCCGTTCAGCAATATGATTTTAATAATACAAAAAACCGTGGAACGAACAGTGCATATTGATTAGAGTAGGTTTTTACCAAATGACAAGCAAGATTCTTTGCATCACTAGAAAAACAGAAGTCATTTACATAATCGCCACGTTTATGACGATCAATTGGAGAAATTTTCATGTTCGAAATAACGATTCCAATTCCAAAGTCTCCTACCATTCTATAGGACTCAAGCATCTGAAACTATACATTAGCAATTAGGTTAATGGATAGAAACTATATGTTTTCCCTGTGTTTGAATTGTAACAGAAGAAATACATCGCACACTTATTTCTATATTGGTTTAATAACTGTAATATTATTAGCTGAATATGTGGAAAATTATCCAGTATTAATATTTCCCATATTGAAAGGTTTTCGAGGCAGATGCTGCCATCTAGTGCCCAATGCTTAAACTAAGCGGATGTTGATTATTTTTTTACATATTTTGAGGGCGAATGGACAGGCAGTGTTATAGAGAAGGCGGTGTTTGTTGTTGTAAGAGAAGCCTGGAATGGCTTAACAGAGCTCCTATCTCCATTCTTTGTGTTTTGTAAAAGAACATTGAATGAAATATATATCTCATTTGAATGAGAGACGAGAGTTGGCTTGGAGGGAGCTCCTGTAGTAAAGATTACACAGCATTCGTGACCCACCGAGGGCTGTACCAGTGGGAAGTGTTTCCCTTCGGGCTGAAGAACTGTGGGGTATTTTTCCAGAAAATTGTGAATACCATAATTACACCCGATGCTGATTATTGTTGCTCATATATAGATGATAAAACTTCGTTTTTCGAACAGCTTGGAGGATCACATTAACATTTTGGAGCCGATCTTAGGGATATCAATGTCAAGTGTTTCACAATCAACCTATCAAAGTGTACTTGGGGGAGGAGCGAGACCAAATATTTTGGCCTAATTGTTATTTCGGTCAAGCATCGCGCCCACCATGCAAAACTAAAAGTCATCACAAAGATGAAAGCTCCTAGAATGAAGAAGGAACTGAAGAGCATATTAGGACTCTTCGGATTTTACCGTCACTACCTTGATCAGTACGAAGCGATTGCAAATCCACTCAGAGACGTAACTCTGACGCAGGCACCTGCACAGTTGAAGTGGTGCATACAAGAAGATGAGGCATTCTAGGCACTGAGGGGGGACATTGCGAGGCTGCAGAATGCAATACGCCTGATCCTGTGTGAACTTACGTTCTGTTTTAAAATGCATCTGCGCTTTTGGTCTGCCCATGTCTCTCCCAGATTCAAGCCTACGGACAAGAACATCCCATCGACTTTACTTTGAAGAAGCTCACGGAACCCAGCAGAAATGTAATGGTGATTGTGTTGGGGGGGGGGATAGAATAGTATTTGAACAAGTTATAGGGAACCCAGGTCGATATTATCCCAGACCATTACCTGCTTAGGTACCTCATAGCTGTCGCAACATTGAGCAGCAAATTGTAGAAATTGGCATTTGTCACTAATCAGCATGATATGACAGTGCATTATAGGAAAGGTGTTTTCCACCGAAACACGACGCCCTATCGACGTTGACTGAACCTGAGAATTCGGATTAGCAAGGTAAATACTTGGGAAGGGGGGCTGGCACAAACGCAGTGTACTTGAATATATTGGTGTGCCATGGAAAGGACGAAAACTGTGATTTATCTTCGTATCATTTTTTATTTAAAATTAAAATGGATAGCATTAGGCCTAGGATAATTGAAAATTTCCCAAATGCTAGATGCCAGTTCAATAATCTTTTCAGTAGGATTTTAAAATATTTGCAAAAAAAATCGAAAATGCCCGTAAACCAATAAGAGATGTTCATATTAATAGGGGATGTAGTTTAGGATTAAAAACTAATGGAAGAGTCAGGAAAAGCAAATAACAATATTAAATATGTTACTACCAATCCATCTAAAATCTGAATTTTCTTATTTTTCTTTAAATATAATTATATGCTATTATCGAAAGTCTATTCACTTTATTAACCAACATATCTCCTTTCCATTAAACTCTGTAGACTTCGTGATTTGCACGACTGGAATTTCACACATTTAATTCAAGTTTTTTGCGCAACAGCGAATAATTTTTTCAACTTGTATGCTCTAGCATCAGAAAGATCTCTTCATTTTCATAAAATAAATTTTTCTTTTAATTTGTGACATTATCCAACTTCATTTTATTTCTCTTTAGAATATCATCATTGATTTTTCAAATTAGCTTTTTCTCATTATCGAAAGTCATTTTCCCTTAGGTCATCTATCAATAATGCAGTAATATTTGCACACGTTTCTACAGATTTTATCTACTCTCCGTGGTAATATAAATATTTTATTGGAGGCTTAAGGGACCAGCACGCACACCCTTTCAGAATACTAGTAAAGGACCTGTAAACGGTTATACTAGAGTAATCCAGACTTTTGCGACCGCACCCCCTGCATTTTTCCGGTTCGATGGCGTTTGTTGGCCCCATTCCTTCCCCTTCGATGTTTTTTAGATCCGGACTCAGTCACTATTATTGTGACGTCTTATAATGCATCTTATCTACTCTATGTGTAACACGATAAGATATGTTAGATTCAATCCATTATCCATCGGTAATAAACGTCTTTTTGAAGTGAATGCTTCGATTCTTGACTTCTTATAATGCATCCTATGGATGCGTTCGGTATTTTTTAGGGGCTATCTGGCTACTACATTTCTTCATTTAAAGAAACATTTCCTATTTGTAATTAATAAGTTTGAAAAAATAGTGGTAGTTAGTACGGAAATAAATAAAAACATTTGGGCTAGTCACCATCGAGTCTAAACAGATCGAAAGGCCGTTCAGCAATATGAATATCAGAAAGAGGGAAAATACAAGCAGGAAAGCAGCAACTATTGATGTTTTACCTTAAAATCGACGTAATCATAATTGTTCACGAACGAGCCTGAAACCTAACCTCTGGATTTGAACTTGCGCCTTTAGCCCTGTATAAGCGGAGGATGATAGCGATGATGAGAGAACAATTGAGGACTCTCAAGCTACATATCCAGCATCATCCATCACATAATTATTTCCAAACTCCATCTGCAATTAAAACAACTCGTCATTTCCTTCTTAAGATAAATGTTTTGCATTTGAATCCTTTAAAATATTTTTGCGAATTTTAAAATGGATAGACACTGAGCGTTAGTACTAATAACTATATTTTCAAACCAATTACAGTAGAATGCAAATTGTTACAAAAATATGGATGAAGTATTTTATAAACAAATTAACTACTATCATACGTAAGTCATTAACCTTTTTGTACAGAGCATACAATATCAGCTCTGTCTGTTCTACTAAAATACTACCTCTTCACTTTGTTCACCATGTCACTTGAATACCTTCAGATGTAAACAAACTCTCGTCCTGTGCTAGTTCACTAAACTTTTGTTACTAACAACAGAAAACAAACACCCGCGCACACACTGATAAATATACTAATTATTTTCACTTAACGCGCAGTGACTTATACTATCTTTCAGATCTCACAACTTTAACACACTGCACTGCTCTCTTTTTTTATTCTTCCGAGTCGTTCTCAGTTCCAATTCGATGGCTAAATTTAATCTCACGTAGAAGCATAAACGAGTGTTCAAGTCACGTTAAGTCATGAAGTCACTTTGCTGGTTCATCTGTCTAACAATATATTGTATTCTATGAATTTTCACGGGAGCGCGACAATTGGGTGGAAGTCAACTGGAAGTGTGACAATCCGATGGATACGACAACAAGGAGGATACGACAATTGGGTTGTAATATGGAAATTATGAGAAATAACAATTATCCATCTGAAAAATTATTATTGACATAGCGGGAATCGAACCCGCAACTCTCTAGATACATGCCACAGCGCTCTACCATAAAAACCACGCGTCAGACAAAAATACGTTTCCAGGATAAGACATAAATCTTTCACTGAAATATGGCAGACTTCGAGCCATCTATACTTTATAAGACGCAACTTATTTTGCAATTGTTGTCAATGATTTAGATGTTAACCCTTTCACGACTAAGGGAAACATTTCTCCCCATTTTAAAATTGGTGATTGTCGTATTTAATTATAACCTTATCTGCATTTTTTATACAGAATGTCAAAATAGAACGTATGCCGAACGCAATTACGTAAACGGGAACGTTTACGTAATCCATGTCCATCCAGGTCCATCCAGGTCCATCTTTGCAATAATGTTGCATCTGTGCAATGTCCATCTTTGCTTCACAACCAAAAGAAATTGCTTCGCCGAATATCATAATTAGCACATCATTTTGTATAGTAATTTTATTTCAGAATTTTGCATTATTTTAGTTAACATTTTGTTCTAATAAACCAATAAATAAAAGACATTGCATAATAAGCCTAACTATAATTTGTGTTGCCTTTATAGCCCATTGGGAAAAATATTTCCCATAAAATTCCAAAAAAACTACACATTGTTATGTATTTTTCTTATGATTTTTATTTATTTTACGTCTAAACAAACTAAAATAAACAGTTACATACTAATATTTACTCTTAGAAACCTTATGGTCCTGAAAGGGTTAATGAGAAGGTCACTCACTCTTAAGCGTTCTGATCAAAATAATTCTAAATTACAGGATAATGTCAAATAATGGATAATAATCAAAATAATTCTAAATTACAAATAATGCAGTATTTGTATCTATTTTCTTTAATCCTTTTTTCTATATAGATTTGCATGTACCCTCTTTAATCCGACACCACATCATGACAGAATTTTTACGAAGACTGTTCCTTCTAAACGTAGTAAACTGATAATGAAAAGAAATGCCGTATTGCAAAACAAAGATTCATAGGATAATCTGCTTTTCTCACGAATGATGAAAACCCTGATTAAATCAAAATTTTCAAACAAACTTTTATAAAACAAACAATTGGAAACAATTGAATGTATCATAGGAAATCCAAACAGACAATATCGAGAATTTTTTGGCTAATACGATTTTCATTAAAACGGATTCTTACATTTTTTGCTCGAGTCTTTTGGTTTTAAGTGAAACAATCTCAAATAAAAGTATCGATTAAAAGGACACGACGATGCATAAGACTACCAGTATTCCCTTTTGTCAATAAAATGAATATTTTAAAGATCCTTTACTTCTAATAGAAGCAATTGGAAATTTATGATATGTATTAAAGAAAATCGAAACAGGCGATATTGAGAATTATTCTTGCTTATACATCCTCAGTTATAACGTACTTTTGTATTCTTTCCATCATGAACTAAATGAAGCAAAGTGAAACCAAATAACGCGCTACAGGAAAACCAAACAGAAAATAAATCATCATGCTCACAAAATTCGACATTCAATGGAACGATTTTTACTTCCAATCAATCTTTTTCCTTCATTGAATCCTGTTTTCAAAAAAAAAGAAAAAGAAACTGAAATCCAGGGATGTTACACAGGAAACTGAAACAGGAAGTCTTCCAGTGTAGATGGTTTCAGCCTATAGTGGTGGGGGAACGGGTCTTTGCACCATATCTGCGATTAGGGGATTGTTTGATATCATCGGCATTCCCTCTCTCAATAAATATAGTTTCTTTAAACATCCCACTAACCATTTTCTCTCCATAGGTAGTTCGAATGTAAGGATTCTGCACAGAAGGTATAGACCAGATCTATATCCCACGAGGTCTGCACCCCCCATATTGTCAGTAGTGACGTAATTCCGGTGTGTTCCGCTTCTGTTCACGTCAGTGATCACAAGCTGGTGCTCACCAAGTTGCACGATTTCTTTCGTTCTCGTAGAGGTCCTGGGGCGGGGGTGGCTCAGTCGGTAGCGCGCCAGGGTCGTAATCTGTAGTTCCCAGGTTCGAGTCCCAGCTGGGTCAGCGTTAAGACTCATCTCTGCAAAATTTCCCCGCCCTGCCCACGGTCAGTAGGGAACACCGCTAGGCTTGGAAAGGCCGCTGTCCGTCGGATGGGACGTTAAGCCGTGGCCCCGTGTGCGGGAGAGCCATACCCTGTGCAAGTTAAAGAACACGCTGGATGGCCTTGACGGGAGGCAACCATCTGTCTCCCAACAGCTGTTCCAGTGGGTCCCCTCCCCCAACCTTCTCTGAGCCTTCGGGGTCCATGTGACCTGGCCATTTAGCCCATGGTGTGCAAAAAAGTGCCGCTCAGAGGTAAAACAACCCAACCCAACAACGTAGAGGTCCAGGTTTATGGAAGCTTAACAGCTCCCTTTTGGAGGATGAGGAAATTTCTCGGAATTTCCTCGAGCTTCTCCCCTCCGCCACCCAGAGCCCATCTCACGATACTGAGTGGTGGGAGGAGCGCAAAGTGCTTTTCCGTGAGTTCTTCCAGCAGTGGGGGAAGAAACGGGCCTGAGAACGGAGAACGCAGTTTTGATGGCTGTACTCGAGTCACTGTCCCGTGGAAACTCTTCTGCGCGGCCTTCCAGTTGAAACTGGTCTCTCTCCAGAACCAGATACAGTGCCTACTCTATAGGCAGCGAAAGGGGTACCACGTTCGGTCACACGCCTCCCGCCTAGATGCCGAGGAGAAATTCTCTCACCTCTTCTTCAAGCGAGAGAGAGATAATGGTCAGGGCAGAAGTTTTGTTTCCTTAGTCGGCCAGGATGGTCAGCAGCTTAGTCGCACAGTGGACATGCTGGCCTATGCCGCGCACTTTTATCAGGATTTGTTTGCCGAAGACACCATGGAAAGCAGCGAATGGGACTCTTTCTTTGAGTTGTTGCCTCGACTCCAGCTCGAGGTGAACGTGACTTTGGAGCAGCTTGTTACCTTACAGGAGTGCACCAAAGCTCTCTCATAACTCCGTGATGGTAAGAGTCCTGGTAGTGATGAGCTACCAGTTGATTTCTACCGTACGTTTTGGCCCACCCTTGGCCCGCTCTTCACTGATGTTTACCAGCGTTGCTTTGACGAAGGTTTACTGTCCACCTCCCAGAGTGGGGGAGTCGTAATGCTTCTTTGCAAGGATGATGCAAAGTGGGACGACCTCTCCTATTGGAAAACCATCACCTTGTTTAACGTCGATTACAAGATTCTTACCAAATTTTTTTGTAATCGAGTTGATGGTGTCCTCTCCCAGCTGGTGAGTCCCGACCAGACTTGCGTGGTCCTGGGATGTTCCATTTTGAATTCTTTCCATCTAGTTAGAAACGTACTGGATTATATCGACTCCAAGGACCTTCCAGTCTCTCTTGTGAACCTCAATCAGTGCAAAGCTATCGACCGAGTGGATCACGGCTTCCTGTTTGCGTGCTTGGGTGCCTTCGGCTTCAGTCCCAACTCATCTATTGGGTTCGGTTGTTCTACACCGAGTCGTAGTTCCGTTCTCATCAACGGATTTCTCTCCAAAGAGGTCAAGGTGGCCCGGGGTGTCCGGCAGGGATGTCTTCTCTCGCCCCTCTTGTTTGTTCTTGTCATTGAATATCTCGGACAGAAGATCCGGAGCAATCGCTGTATCAGAGGCATCACTGTCCCTGGCAATGCTTCCGTCGATCTGAAGTGTGTCATGTATGCCGATGTCACACTTCTCCTAGCCGACCAACACTACCTCACTTGGGCCTTGAGGGAAGTCAGTAGTTACTGCAGGGCCACAGCTGCCCTGCTTAACCAGGAAAAGACCATCGCCTCGTGGCTTGGGCGGAGTAGGGGTTGCCCCGAAACCTCCCACAACCTGCGATGAACCCGTGACCCAGTAAAGGTTCTCGGCATTTACTTTGGCCGTAGTCTGTGGATGAACTGGAAGACTAGCACACTGAAAGTTCAGTCCATAGCTTCTGCGTGGGGCGAGTGCGATCTATCCTATCCTACCAAGCTTGTGTCCACGTCGTCAGACAGGTCCTAGTGCCATGACTCTCGTATGCTGCACAAGTTCTGCCCATCCAGCGGCACGTGGTCCATCAGTAAACCAGACTCTTGTTAACCTTCTTCTGGGGAGGGAAACAAGAGTTGATGAAGAGGGATGGAGTGACCCAAGCCATCGACTCAGGTGGATGGGACATTCCGGACCTTCAACACCACTTCGCGATGATTGCAATCTCTTCCATCATCAGCATTTGAATCCATGTCCCAGCAAAATGACCTCCATGTCCAACTTCATGTTCTCTTGGTTAGCTCTTTTCTCAGTTTCCTGTCGCCGGACCTTGAATTCAATGGCTCCAGGTCGGAAAAATGGCCCACCCGTTTCTATAGTGACGTCCTCAGGAATGTAGAGTGTATTTCCCGTGTCACTAACGACTTTGATTTGTTTCAGAGCACCACCAGGAGCCTGTACCGTAGCCTCTTGCTGCACTTTGAGCCTCATGTTCAGATGAGACAACCTCAGTTGGATTGGAGTGAGGCCTGGAGTAACATGACAGATCACCATCTGATGCAGAGCCGGCAGGACCTCAATTGCCGCATAGCCCATGAGGTCCTCGCCATGAGGGACCGATTGTATTGCTTCTGTCACATCCGGAATGACAGGTGCCCTCACCACGGAGAGGTAGAGAGAGTTATCCACGCCGTCTACAGTGTTTCCTAACAGAGGCCATTGGAGACACGTCAGCAACGTCTTCGGCATCGCAATGCCAGGAGTGACTTAGGTGCGGGGCAGCCGCCCAGTGGCAATTCCTGTTGATGTCGAGAGAAGTGAAGAAAAAAGTGTGAAAAAAAAAAGTGTTAGAAGTGTCGAACCTGTGGAAGACCAGAAACAGAGCCCTGTTCCAGAGGTCGAAGAAGGGCCTTCTGGACGTGAAGGCTCACGATCCGGAAGTGTCCGTAACTTTCTGAGGGTCGAACACTACCAAAGAGGTAAGTTGGAGTTCACCAGGCAATGGTGTAAGCATTCGTTTCTCTGCTTATTTTCTGGCGATGCTCTTCGCTTTAAAATCTAACTTTCCCTTTCTTCTCGTTGTCGTGTTTTGTGTTCTTTTCATTGTAGTTTTGTTAGATGTACGGATCTTGTTTTTAGTTTCAGGAGTCAGCGTCAGTGTCCATGGAGCGGTGGATTGTGTAGCGGACATCGCTGCTTCCGGGATGCCTACCGAACTTGCGGTTTACATACCCCTATTCACGGCATCTCGGTCAGATAGTAAATTCTTAGTTTCGGTGTAATGCTGTAAGTTACTTGTATAGTACTTAGAGTGCCGGTAACTAAAAAACATCCATAGGATGCATTATAAGAAGTCAAGAATCGAAGCATTCACTTGAAAAAGACGTTTATTACCGATGGATTAATGAATTGAATCTAACATATGATATCGTATTACACCTAGAGTAACATAGGATGCATTATAAGACGTCACAATAATAGTGACAGAGCCGGGATCTACAAAACTTCAAAGGGGGTGGGGAAATGGGGACAAGAAACACCATCCAACCGGAAAAATGCAAGGATGGGGGTCGCAAAAGACTGGATTAATGTAGTATAACAGATTCCCCTCCGTTTTACAGGTCTTTAAAATTTCTTAAATATTTTTAGACACTCTCTTACCCTTACTAGTGTTCTGAAAGGATGTGCGTTCTGGTCCCTTAAGCCTTGAATAAAATACTTGTATTACCACGGACAGTAGATAAAATCTGCAGAAACGTGTGCAAACATTACTGCATTATTGATAGATGACCTAAGGGAAAAATGACTTTCGATAATGAGAAAAAGCTAATTTGAAAAATCAATGATGATATTCTAAAGAGAAATAAAATGAAGTTGGATAATGTCACAAATTAAAAGAAAAATTTATTTTATGAAAATGAAGAGATCTATCTGCTGACAGAGCAAACATGTTGAAAAAATTACTCGGCTGTTGCGTAAAAAACTTGATTTAAATGTGTGAAATTTCATCCGTGCAAATCACGAAGCCTACAGAGTGAAATGGAAAGGAGATGTATTGGTTAATAAAGTGAATAGACTTTCAATAATAGCGTATAATTATATTTATAGAAAAATTAGGAAAATGCAGATTTTAGATGGATATGTAGTAACATATTTAATATTGCCATTTGCTATTCCTGACACTTCGAATAGTTTGAAATGCTAAACTTTATCCCCTATTAATATGATATACTTATAAATATTAATATGAGATACTTATTTATTTACAGGCATTTGCGATTTTTTTTTCAAATAATTTAAAAATCCTACGGAGAAGATTATTGAGCTGGCATCTAGCATTTGGGAAATTTTCAATTATCCTACACCTAATGCTACCCATTTTAATTTGAAATAAAGAGTGATACCAAGCTAAATCACTGTTTTCGTCCCTTTGATTTGTTATCTCACATAGTCAGGTTATATAAATAAAAATAAATACCCCCTCAAGCAGCTGCTTGCCACAGAGGTCTGACAGGAGCCTGTCAGTTTATATGCCAGAGTAGAAGTTCTGAGAGGATGGCAGGACCTCAGCAGAAAAACAACACGAACATCCATGCCTTATCCGGGGTTCGAACCCAGGTCCCGTAGATCAGTAGCCAAGCGCGCTAACCACTCGGCCACTTTAGCTTTAAACATAACTTTTTTAGGAAAAGATTCCACAGCTCTTTTCAGAGCTTAACGATTAGATTAGATGAGTTATGTAAGTTTTCTGGATCCAGGAAGAAGCGTGCTTCTACTCATGTCGTATTGTTTACTTTCTCTTTTCCGCCCATCCAAATGCATGTCAGACTTTAAGCGAAAAATGGTATTCTGTTAGAAGACGATAACCCTCGAGTTTAATGCAGTCCCATCCAACAACACCCATCTCGCAATAAAGGCCTTCCCAAAGTGAAGTAGCTCCCAGCAGTGGCAAAAACAGCACTGTAATAGAGGATGATAATGGCACTTATGCAGAACCCACCATCATGATCCCAGATTCAAAAGAAGGCCATATACTTAACCCTTTCAGGACCATAAGGTTTCTAAGAGTAAATATTAGTATGTAACTGTTTATTTTAGTTTGTTTAGACGTAAAATAAATAAAAATCATAAGAAAAATACATAACAATGTGTAGTTTTTTTGGAATTTTATGGGAAATATTTTTCCCAATGGACTATAAAGGTAACACAAATTATAGTTAGGCTTATTATGCAATGTCTTTTATTTATTGGTTTATTAGAACAAAATGTTAACTAAAATAATACACAAATATGAATAAAAATTACTATACAAAATGATGTGCTAATTATGATATTCGGCGAAGCAATTTCTTTTGGTTGTGAGGCAAAGATGGACATTGCACCATAGTACATATATTATGCGTCCTGACAGTTCTGTTTTTTTTTTTCCAAACGTTCCCGTTTACGTAATTGCGTTCGGCATACGTTCTACTTTGACATTCTGTATAAAAAATGCAGATAAGGTTATAATTAAATACGACAATCACCAATTTTAAAATGGGAAAAATGTTTCCCTTTTTAAAAGTTAGTCGTGAAAGGGTTAAAGAACCAACAATATGCATCATTAGCTGTAGTGAGGCAGATCTCGCAGCCTATGGCACAATAAAACTTCTTGATGAAATAAAATTGATTCTTGAAAAAAAAATGAAATTAAGTCTAACTAGAAGAAAAAATATTCTTATGGAACTGGAGACAGAAAGAGCCACTAACATATGCAAGAATATCACGCATATCATGGGGCACATAGTCAACCTACGATTCCCCAAAAAGCATGTGTTTCATCCTCAAGGGCTACTAACGGGAATTCCCGTTAATAATTAGTTGATTCTGCTAAAAAAATACAGTTAAAAAATTGATAATTTCTTAAAATCGTTTACTCGCATTTTGAATGGCTTTAGTTAAGAACTGTAATAAATAGGTGTATATCAGTAGGTTATGTTATCCCATGACAAAGTGGTTTGCGCGCTTGGCTACTGATCTAAGGTACCCGGGTTAAGGTATGGATATTGGTGTTTTTCTGCTGAGGTCCCGCCATTCTCTCAAACCTTCTATTCTGGCGTATAAACTGACAGGCTCCTATCAGACCTCTGTTGCTAGCAACTGCTTGAGGGGGTATTTGTAATTTATTTATTTTATTATATCAGAAGACAAAAACTTGAAGTGAATTAAAATTTTTGTTAACGGAGTGGCTGTCGACCTTGAAGTCTATGGATATGCTTGTTTCTGGTAAGTGATTTGGTGTAGCCCATGAATATGGTTCGAACAGGACTTCATAGTGATACAGTTGGAAATTAGATAATGGTATTCTGTAAATTTAGATTGGTTGTCTGTAGTGACTTACAAGAGCACTTATTATTTACAATACTTTGTACCAGAAAATAATTAATAAGTGCTATTGATTCCATTATTTACTCTCCATGTTTCTGTAAGTATGTACTGGAAGTGACTTGTTCATGAATTTGCATTTTTCGGACAAGTTGTCTCTGATTGGGTTATTTAGTTTCAGTGCTTTTCTAAAGTGGGAAGCTCAGCTACGTAGCGACATCATAGTAAAATAATCCAAGTTCAGATACAACTAGCCTTTTAAATGACATGACAACGATTGATTTTTTGTAATATATGAATAAATCTTACCAAGTCCATCAGTGTTTCTTTTCTTACCAATTTCAGAGTGGAGTTAAGAAAGAAAATATCCACGCTAGCACTGTTGGGACTTCAACCTTAGAACAACAGATTATTGCTCTGGGTTGGGGAAGAGGCAGTTGATAGCACACCAGACTCGGCATCTGCAGTTCACATGTTCAAGTCAAACCTGGGCCAGCGTTGAGATTTAACTTCGCAAAGTACTCACCCTGCTCTCGGTCAGTAGGGGACACCGATGGGCTTAGAAACACCGCCGGATGCGACGTTAAACAGTTTCTCCGCATGCGTGAGAGATCCATACCTTATGCACGTTAAAGAACATACTGGATGGTCTTGGTGGGATTACCATCTGTCTCCTAACAGTTGTCCAGTGGGTTCGCTCCCCGAACCTTCTCTGAGACATCGGAGTCTTTGTGATCTGATTATTTAACTCATTTTTTGCAAACACGTACAATCGCTCAAAAAATATCCGAACAATATGGTTGATTACAGAATTTAGTATAAATGAATCTGGCAGCGATGTTTTTAGAAATTAGTGATCTGGCAATCTTCGTGTACATACACGAAGGTTGCCAGATCACTATTCTCTAAAAAATCGTTGCCAGATATTTTTCTGAATTCTGTAATCAACCATAATGTTCGGATATTTATTTGAGCAACTGTACACGAAGGTTGCCAGATCACTAATTTCTAAAAAAATCGTTGCCAGATATTTTTTCTGAATTCTGTAATCAACCATAGTGTTCGGATATTTATTTGAGCGACTGTACACGAAGGTTGCCAGATCACTAATTTCTACAGAAAATCGTTGCCAGATATTTTTTTCTGAATTCTGTAATCAACCATAGTGTTCGGATATTTATTTGAGCGACTGTTTGTACACGAAAGTTGCCAGATCACTAATTAAAAAAAAAATCGTTGCAAGATATTTTTTCTGATATCTGTAATGAACCATAGTGTTCCGATATTTATTTGAGTGACTGTACAGGAAGGTTGCCAGATAACTAATTTCTAAAAAATTCGTTGCCAGATATTTTTTTCTGAATTCCGTAATCAACCATAGTGTTCGGATATTTATTTGAACGACTGTATGTACACGAAGGTTGCCAGATCACTAATTTGTAAAAAAAAAATCGTTGCAAGATATTTTTTCTGAAATCTAATCAACCATAGTGTTCGGATACTTATTTGAACGACTGTATGTACACGGTGGTTTTTAGATCACTAATTTCCAAAAAAGTCGTTGTCAGATATATTTTCTGAATCCTGTTTATCAACCATAGTGTTCGGATATTTTTTTTGACCGACTGTACCTCTCAGAGGTAAAACTACCGAACCCTAATGCTCTCGAGCAATATCAAAAAACTTTCCTCCAATCTTACAAATTGGTTTTGCGATACGAATTGCTTTCGTTTCTTTAGATGCCTACGGGCCACAACTGAATCTATTTATGATGGTTAAAAATCGATCCATAGTAAATACACATATTACCTGTAAAAATAGACTTCCAACATTAGTTAAAATATTCTGAAAAAAAATTCATCGCCGACACGGCGGGAATCGAACCCGCATCTCTCCAGATTCATGAAAGAGCGCGCTACCATTGCACCGATTTCATTATCCGAAGCGTGGTGAAATGGTAGCGCGCTCTGGTACGAATCTGGAGAGATGCGGGTTCGATTCCCGCCGGGTCGGCGATGAATTTTTTTCAGAATATTTTAACTATGTATGATGGGTTTCCCATGTGTAAATACACATTGCAGACTGTTGCACTCATCCGTGGTTAGAATATACGTTTGTACATCTATTTCTTTATGAAACTAAATAACATTTTAGGCATTGTTTCAAGAAATAAATGATTATTTATTATCTCAATCGTGGTTAGGATTTAACCTTGAAATTTATTTAAGGGGGAGTTTGGGTTGGGTTGTTTACCTCTGAGCGGCACTTTTTGCACACAATGGGCTAAATGGCCAGCTCACAAGGGCCCCGATGGCTCAGAGAAGGTTGGGGGAGGAGACCCCTGGAACAGCTGTTGGGAGACAAATGGTAGCCTCCCGTCAAAGTTAATCCAGTGTGTTCTTTAACGTGCACAGGGTATGGCTCTCCCATACACGGGGACACTGCTTAAAATCCCATTCGATGGACGGCGGCCTTTTCAAGCCCATCGGTGTCCCTTACTGATAGTGGGCAGGGCGGGGTATTTTCCTGAGATAAATCCCAACGCTGACCCAGCTGGGACTCGAACCTGGGAACTTCAGATTACAAGCCTTTCGCGCTACCGACTGAGCCACCCCCGCCCCAAAAGGAGGAGGAGGTGTCCAGTGAAATGTTTCAAACTGATGATATATACTGAGTGGTTAAATTAAACTACGTTACTTTGTAGATCTGCGGATAAAAACGGTTAGTTGCACAAAACTGAAATTTGAAGGGATAATAATCAAGTAATGCAGAATAGAATGGCAGGTAAAAAATGAAATTCTTATAAAAACTGCCAGCGGGTTGAACGTGGCGCTGTACAGAAAAACCATGCACATTATTTACCAATCACTTGTTAGTAAGAGAATATATCAAGTGGTTACAGAATGAAAACAGAAAGCCATCATGAGACTTGAATCTTTTTTAATAGACTGATCATTTTCACTTTTACAAACTGTCCAGAATAGGGGACAGGAAGAGCCACGACACCGGAACTAAAGTATCGTGCATTATTGGTAAGTTCTATTTCCAAAATAATAACAAAGACACGAATGCTGTAGCCGAATATCGCTTACTGATGAGATGGAGACGCCTTTGAGGAAAATGAGTTACAAAACAGGGCTCAGAATTTTGAAGAAACGGTTATTAATCGTTATGCCATTGCAGAGGAAGTCTACCAGTTTTCGAACACATTGTAAATGGCTAGTGCAGTAGTCTTCTCTTAGAGCCAGGGCCGATGTAACACTCCTGAATCTTGCATGATCGACTGTCTCCAAGTCCTACGAAGCGTATTGCGCTGCTTCCGGTTCAAATTGGTATTTTCGAAGCTGGATAGGATGGAGCAGGACTCCAATTGGCCATGGAATATTTTACGGATTAAGGAGCTGCACTTCCGGCTGAATTGTAATGTCAACACTCAGAATTGTTGGGTAAGGAAATCGTCACATCCTCTGACATTGACAAATTTCACAGCATTCTCCACCCGTTATTGTGTGGTGTGCTTTTAGTTCTACTATCATCTAGGAACCCTTCTTCTTCGAGGAGGTCCAAGCGATGACCTCCTAACACGTATAACACAAATAAAGCATGTCCAGAGCACAATGCTTTATTTGGAACAGTTGACACTCAGATACATAACTTAGTAACTTCTTAAATAAGCTTTACATTAAAATCATCGCAATCAAAATCTATTTCAATGTCGATTTTCAACAAAATTCGTTCACTATTTTCACAGTTGCTCAGATTGTAATTTTTAACACCTAAAATGACAGTTTAAATAATTGTTCTACTAAATAAATAAAAACTAGTTAAAAAGAAAGCAAAACCATCATACTGAACTCTACTTTTTAGCAGTTCTTATAATAAATATGTTGATTTCCACTATTTATAAATGACGTTTTGCAGCACAAGCTAACTTACTAAATGTTCCACACTAAACGCATAATTTTGAAAATTTGTTGCGTTTGGAAAGTATATTTTGATTTAAATAGATTTGACTGAGATTTTTGAATTAGGAAGAATTTTTTATAAAACTCTTATTTAAGGAATTTACCGAATCTGCAACTGACTTTTTTTTGACATAATATAGGACTGCATTTAATGATGGAACCGCTTAGTGCACATGTAGAGTCGCTCAAAAAATATCCGAACACTATGGTTAATTTCAGAATTCAGAAAAAATTTGGCAGTGATCTGGCAACCTTCGTGTACGTACGAAGGTTGCTAGATCACTGATTTGTAAAAAAATCGTTGCTAGATTATTTTCTGAATTGTGAAATCAACCATAGTGTTCGGATATTTTTTTGAGTGACTGTACTCTGTAGGGACTCATCTGTAAATACCGAAGCGATATGAGGGTGGGAAGGATGTTATAATGTTGTATCACATAACATACTATTAAAGTTCTTTTTAAACAAGCCTAGTACACTACGACATTAAAATGCTATATTTATTTTTGCGATTAGTCTTTTTACGGTTTTCCGATTTCAAAAATCGTATTTTTTATGTAATATTCCTTGTAATTAAATAAATAAAAAAAAATAAATAAATACCCCCTCAAGCAGCTGCTTGCCGCAGTGGTCTGACAGGAGCCTGTCAGTTTATATGCCACAGTAGAAGGTCTGTGAGGATGGCAGGACCTCAGCAGAAAAACGACACACACATCCATGCCTAATCCAGGGCTCGAAACCACGTCCCTTAGATCAGTAGCCAAACGTGCTAACCACTCGGCCATACTAGTACAGTTAATACTAACATGGTGTGTTGACATTCGTACAAAAGTGAAGATTCCTACACAAAATTCGTTAGTAAAATGAAGAGGCGGTCTGCTATGTACAGCGGGTGGGGTGAAGTGTTAAATCCTTCTGATACGTTATATACATTATAAACGACCTGTTCTAAAATAACAGGTCGTACACTATTATTGTTAATTTTTAGCGACTTACGTTGGAAGTCACTGAACTGGAATTTACCTAAAGTACAAAGAAAATTGTCTGATTAAACGACTACACAAGACTACACTAAATGATACTATAATTTACAGTGGTAGCTGTTTTCGCCCTTCTTTAATTACTATTATCTAGTAAATAGCATACAATAAAAAAATGATGATTTAAAATTTCTTTGAAATAATATCTTCATTATTATTACACTGACTGCTTTCAGAATGAAATAAAGATTTCTACCTTTTCTAAACCATGAGTCGTAAATCTTTATATACGAGGTGACCTAAATTAAACTGAGAATATTTAGGCAAATTTGTAGAGAGAACTCAGTGGATATAAGCGATATTATAAATTTGCACATTTCAGATCATTACTGAAGCAATACATAAAACAGTAGGCATCATGATGTACAAATGGAAGTACTGAATTTTCAATTTTAGGGAATATCAAAAAATGTCCTGTAAACATGAAATTCCTCGCAATTATCTCAGTTGTTATATCTAGAAATGATATTGCATGCAATTCTTGTTTTAACACGTTATAGGAAGTTTACACAAGCGTTCAAAGAAGTAGTAGCTCATTAACTACGATGGAACGAGTGAAAATCTACAGACACTTATCAAAAACAGTTTGAACCTACTCAGTAGGAACGAGTCCCGAGGACTGGCTGGAGTAATTGTGTCATACTTACGATACTATAAGAGATGGGTGTTTCACCTTTGAGTGACACTTCTTGTACACAATGAGCTAAATGACCTAAAGGCTACAAGGACCGAAAGGGCCCAGAGAAAGCTGGGGAAATGGAACTCACGGGTCAACAGCAAACAGATTGTAGCCTCATATCAAGACCATCGAAGGGTTATTTAATGTCTACCAAGCCTCGGCTTAATCATCATTATCGTCTACCAAGTCTCGGTGCGCCATCTATCATATTTATTGTCTACCAAGCCTCGGCTTTCATCTCACGGACGACAACATTTCCAATCCCATAGGTGTTCTCTTCTCACAGAGGAAATGGTTCGAATTAGCCGTAATAAATGAATGTTGGAACAGCTGAGACTCGAACCTGGGAACTACAGATTACAATTCAGGCGCGTTACCGAGTGAACCTTTCTTCAATACTATATGAGAGAAAAGGTACAGGCCACATGAAAGCGATACAACTTCAACTATACAGGGTGAATCTGAAAAAGTGGGCAAAACTTTACGGGGTAGTAGAACGCAGCTATATGAGCAATATTCGTCATAGAATGTATGATCGAAACGCAAGCGGTGAGAAGTTAAAAGGTAGTTTTCCACTGTCACATTTAAAGAATGAACACAAGAAGGAGAGGAGATACTTCAGAAAACATTTTATTAACAGGAATGTAATTGAGGCACATGCTCAAAGAAATTGCTCAAAAGAGCTGCCGCCAGCTGTAATGCAGGCTTCACACCTGCGGGATAGGGACCGACGCACATTTGCGAAGACACCAGGCATTTCCCGAATATCGCCGGCAACAACGGCGATCCTGGCGACTAGATCCATATCGGTTTCAATGGGGCACTCGTAGATTAGGCCTTTCATATGGCCCCACAGGAAAAAGCCCAAACACGAGAGATCCGGCGATCTTGGTGGCCAAGCTATGGGACCACCTCGACCAATCCATCGCCCTGGGAACGTTGCATGTAAAGTGTTCCGCACATCTAAGCTGAAGTGTGCAGGCGCACCATCGTGCTGGAACCACAGTCTCGACCTGCTGGGGGTTGGAATCGGACGCAGCAGCTCCGGCAATACCTCTCGTAGGAATGTGTTATACGATTTGCCGTCCAGACGGTGTGGCAGGAGGTATGGGGCAACCAAATGGTCATGGAGGATCCCTGCCCAAACATTTATGGAGAACCGCTGCTGGAACGAATGAGGACGTGTGGCATGCGGGTTCGTAGATGCCCACGTGTGTGAATTGTGGGTATTCAAAACGCCCTCACGGGTGAAAGTGCACTCGTCCGTAAACAGAACATGTGCACCAAAATACGGCTGCGCTGCATTCTGCTGGAGGTACCAACGTGCGAAATCGACACGTGGCTGATAGTCCGCCAGTGACAACGCTTGTACCTTCTGTGTACGATAGGGGTGCATTCCTTCCTCCTGTAGCACACGGCAAACCGACATTTGAGACACGTGTACTGCACGGGAAACCGCTCACATGATACATCCCGGTCGCTCTTCCACCCTACGCAGAATGTCCTCTGCAAGTTGCGGCGTCCTGACACTCCTTTCACGCCCTGCGTCTTGCTTGGCCGCGGCGAAGGATCCCGTTTCACACAGCCGCCGATGCAAACGCTCGTAGGTTTTCCGATCTGGAGTGCATCTCATCGGAAACAGGTCGCGGTAACGTCTCTGTGCCTCACTTGCATTCCCGTCCGCCGCACCGTACACAAAGTGCATATCCGCCATTTCGTGGTTAGTATAACCAGCCATCCTCTCGGCAATCCACGGTAGAAATGCCGTTGGGTGCGAGGACCGACCCTTTTATACCATTTCCAACGCCACCTAGCGGCTCGCCGTTTGCGTTCCGTCCATACTTTCTATGACGAATATTGCTCGTATAGCTGCGTTCTACCACCCCGTAAAGTTTTGCCCACTTTTTCAGATTCACCCTGTATAGTATATGAAATCACGACTGCTTTCAAAATAAGACCCATATATTCGGACAATCCACAGGGAACTCCGCTATTTGCAATTCAACAGTCGGTATCCTATTCGGAGACCTTTAGTGTTGTCTAAAAATCGGAAAACTAGGTTTCAGTGTTGTCGGAAGAGGCATGAGTGGATTGTAGAAGACTTGGGAAAAAAGGGTTATCTAGTCATATGAAATATAAAATATAATATTTTGTACAGATGGCAGAGCTAGGGATTGGTGGTGACTACGTGACACAATGAACTGAACTGTTCATTGTGTCAATGAACTGAACTGAGCTAAGACCTAACTGTGCATGTGTCTCATCCATTGTTTGATGTTGAAGGAATTTGCATGGCACGAATTGGGTTGGGTTGTTTTACCTCTGAGCGGCACTTTTTTGCACACCATGGGCTAAATGGCCAGGTCACATGGACCCTGAAAGCTCAGAGAAGGTTGGGGGAGGGAACTCACTGGAACAGTTGTTGGGAGACAGATGGTAGCCTCCCGTCAAGGCCATCCAACGTGTTCTTTAACGTGCACAGGGTATGGCTCTCCCGCACACGGGGCCACGGCTTAACGTCTCATTCGACGGACGGCGGCTTTTCCAAGCCCATCAGTGTCCCCTACTGACCGTGGGCAGGGCGGGGAATTTTGCGGAGATAAATCTCAACGCTGGGACTCGAACCTGGGAAACTACAGATTACGAGCCTGGCGCGCTACCGACTGAGCTACCCCCGCCCCACAGATTGGGTATATTATTATGTCTCAAACATCGACAAAATACTGCAGCATATGTAAACAGCATATCAAATTTTTCGCTGATGGAGACGAAACATTTCAAATTGATAATGAAACAGACTACTTTGCGACATCTGTCTGTGATTGGTTTGAGTAACATGACAAAAATAATGAATGAAAAAAAAAATGAATTCAAATATTTGCATTTCTTCCCCCCCCCCTGGTCTAAGGGGTCAACTCATTGCTCACAAAAAAACTTCGCGACCTTTACATTCTACCACCAACATTTGAAATTTCCAGCATAACTACATCGTTTGCAATATTCGTTTGGAATTTTGGAATCTTCAAAATTTTCCGCCGTTAGAGGTCGCATTTATAGCTTTTGGAAGATTCGTAAAGTGTAAATCGTAATATTTCACCAATTACTATCAACACCAAATTAATTCCTAATTATTCTCTGTAAAAAATTCGCTTAAAACCAAAATAATTGGGTCACCATTGCTTTTTATGTAAACTTCGTAACGTTCACATTCCACCACCAAAATTTCAAATTTCTAGTATAAATATATCGTTATTAAGAGAAATTTAGAGAAAGGTAGGATTTTATTTTGTCATTGCGGTGCACAGAATCGAAATCACCATAGGTATTATGAATTTTAAATCTGTTTCTGGACGATTTTTTGCTCCTAAAAATCCCTTTCCAATTAAACATTTTAACAGGATATAAGTTGCAAATAGAAATGCTAACATATTTTCCTTTACAGGGTTCTTCACACTTATGCCATTTAAAGTTTTTCCGCCCTACTTTAACATAAAAACGACTCAGGAGAATTTTTTACCTATGTTTGCGCGCCATCTAGCGAAATTTTACATTATAGGAGACTTGGAGTAAACCTGCGGTTTTCGAACAATTTGGCAAACCTTACTCTATCTTTACTAACATTTTGAAAGGTGGGGAGGGGGGGTCCATGGGCTCCATGCCCTTCCCATTCCTTAGATCCGGCACTGATATGTATAACATAGATTATATATAAATAAACTGAGAAATATTATTTTATAACAATATTTTATTCTAAAAATGCTTACATAAGAAACTCAAGCACAAATATTGAAATACTTGCATAAGAAAAATGACGTACAAACAATTATTTAAAGAGACACTGAAGATGAACTTAGTAGACTACAAGTTCTTTTATATCAATGTCGATATTAGTTGTCTTGGTGTTTATTTTTTTCTAGATCCGGGCCTTCAATTACGTATGACTTGGTTTGTGCACGATTAATTCAAAAGTCTTAACCAAAAATGGAATGGAAATGTTTGTTCGCAACTTGTGGAGAGCGAATTTTGCATCTCCTTACATTTAGGTCGTGACCACCCCTGTGTGTTTTGGGGGTGGCTGTACTTTAGGGAGGAACCTAAAAAAATGAGGCTGCGATGACAAAGCCTTGTGTTGCATCAGGATCAGCATTTCAGGGAAATTGGGCCTGATGCCGCAATTTTTATAATCATAAAAATGATGGGGTCTACCAATCCCAGGCTTAGGCTGTTCGCCTATCTCGGTGTACACGAACTAGACCAACAGAGAAAAAAATAAGCAGATCAGTGTGAGATTACTTAGTGGGAACAATTATTTAAATTTACTCTTATTCTCAGTTATAGTCAATTTACTTTAATTCAAGTTGATTTCAACCAAATGCCAAAATATTCCTTTTTCACACGCTGCACCGTTATTGGGGAGCATCACAATTTACGGCTCAAACAAAAATGGTCGAGATCAGCATGGCGGCGACAAATTGTCATTTAACATCGGGGAGACCAGATCAGGAAAGAATGACCCTACCTCATTCCTTTGCCGTGTATGGACGGAAGAAAATGGGTCTCCTTCTACATATCAAGCTGTCGTCCTTTAGGTCGGTGTCGGGATCCTACTGCTCATCAGCAGAATTGCCTCTTGTTAGTGTCCAAAGTTGCGCACCTCGATGCCGGGGAAGAACATGCCAGGTCCTTTTTCGTGAATGAGGTAGAAGCAAGTACCGTCGCCGAAAATCAACTTCTCACACCGAAAGTTCAGAGAAGAGTGTGCTTATAAAGTACACTCTTCTCTGAAAAGTAAAGCTTCTCCGCGGGCTGGGAAAAGAAACATCTGTGTTGCCGTGGCAGATGGCGATTGGGGCATGCTGAACCGAACCGAGCGTCAGGTCACCCATATGACACTTATTTTAATTTTCAGTCGAGTGATTGCTACCAGATGGGACCGCTGTTTGGCCGAGTTTCCTTGTCCTAGGCTTGATAGGCTCCTAGGCTTCGACATAAAATTCCGAGAGCCAAGATGAACGAAGGTGGGAAGCTAAGACTTAAACAACAACAACATGGCGGATGGGACTCAGCCCATACAGATATGTTGTGTCCACATTTTGAAACAAATGTGAGCATTTATACCAAGGAAATATGTAAGGTGGTAAGGATGTAAGGATGTAAGGTACCTCCCCAAAAACGGTGCAGCGCGTTTCATAAAAGTTAAATGAGCTGCGTTACTGAAGAAACGCAGCTCATGTAATGTAGTGTTTACAGCTAAGATTTTTTTTACTTTATTTTTTGAGAACAATATTTGAATATAAAATCTTAAATTTATTGATTGTGCGAAATTAAAAAATAAAACAAACGCTAAGGATCAGATAATTTTTTATTAGTACATTTTTATTTCAAAGTAAATCGTTAATGGATCGTATCCGGATCGCCCAGAATCAGAGCTCTCTGGGCGGTCCGGATTACCAATAATAGTTTCGGATGCATCTGAGCGGACCTCCGTGTAGACCGGGGCCGTTGCAGTGTTCGAATTTTCGAATTCTAATATCTCTGGGTGGTATGTTTCTGAATTTTCCACTTGTGGTCCCTCTAAACCGGTGATGTGTTTTTTGAAATATTACCGGTAGCTGACTTTTCGAAATTGTATATTTTCAAAAATCAAAATTCAGATTACCAATTATTTATATCAGAAATATAAATGCTTGTAAAAACTTTTACAAGTTATATTCATAACAATTTATATCACTTCTCGAAACAGGTTACAGATATATCAAAAACGGTTGCAATGCAGTTCAAGACACAGTAAAATATAAACTAGTATTTACTGAAAGTAATGTTCAGAGAATCTATCTACAGACTTGTAGATAAATATTATAGAAATAAATTTAACTACAATGTACACTATATAATACAATCTATTAGACGCAGTAAATGCAAACTTACATTAATTAAAGAGATTCCTAATAGGAATTGTATAACTTGTAATAAAACTTCAACGGAAGTTTGAAATGTTCTAAATCTGACAATTGTAAAATTATCAGTTAGAAACGGAAAATATAATTAATCTTCAAGAGAGATTAAAAGCGATCAGTGAAATATGCAGTCAAAAGACGGCAATTCACAAAAATGTATAAATTTATTATTGCAATCCCTAAAATCCTAAACATACACTAAAGTTCAAATAAAATATTAAATTATTTCTACCTATCCTGCCGACCAAGGCTCCACCAGGGTTGATACCCGATCTCGTCCAATGCTATTAGGCAATTTAAGTACAGGTTTAGCTAACTGAATTTCACTGTTGGAGCTAAGCAAAAACATGTCGACTTCTTCAAGGTCTGAGCTCCAAGTCCGTCGAGCTCCACTTAAAGCCAAATATCTGATTAATTAATTTGGTCTATACAGTAATTACAAGTGATAGATAAAATTTGAATGCATGATGTCAAAATTAAAGACCAAATTTCAAGCTCCTTGTAAAATGAGACTAAAATAAAACTTCAAATCTGAATCTTCAAAAGATTCTTTCAGTATTTAAAATATATGAATATTAATTTGCAAGGTCCGATTGACCATTTTTTTGGCAAACAATCAAAATAAAATGAATTGTTACAAAAGCTTCAAACAATATTTTTGTTCCATAATCAATTTTGATATAAAAGTTTTTTTTTTCGCTTGTGATTTTGAAGAATTTTTATGACTGCCAATGTACACATCCAACTGGATAAGAAGGAATGAGCAGCTGTTGAAAGAAACAAAAAATGGTTTAGTTATTTAACCTCTGAGAGGCACTTTTCTGCCTACAATGACTAAATGGCCAGATCACAAGGATTCCGATGGCTCAGAAGGTTGTGAGAATGGGGGCCCACTGCATAGCTATTAAGATAGAGTGATCGTAGACTTCCATCAAATCCAGCGGTGTCTTTAATGTTCCCAGGGCAGAGTTCTCCTGCAAAGAGGAGGTATATCCCATCTGACGGACATCGGCCTTTCCAAGCTCATCGGTGTTGTCTACTGACCGAGAGCAGGATGGAGATTTAGTGGAGATAAATCTCAACGTTTCACAGTTGGGACTGGGAACTGCAGATTACAAGTTTTCCCATGCAGTTGGCTATCTCGTTAGAACTGTGGTCATAAGTCAGGAGTTTCAAAATGAAATCATATGAGAAGGTGAATCAGTCACTTTTTGTTATATGGCAGGTCGGATTTCATTTTAATAATAAATAAAATATCGTTACTTCGTTTTTTTTTTATCTTATATAATTTTAATACCAAAGCTTGAAACTAACTATACATCCCAGAGGCGTATAATATTAAATAAATAAGAAAGCAATATTGCTGTGTGGATTGCCGGCTTATTACAGGTTAAGTGAGTCAACGATGCACGCTAGTAAAGAATGATGTAGTAAATATTAAAGACTGAGTTATAGCAACGAGCAGTATGTGCATCTTGAATCCTGTAGTTAAGTGAAAAAGAGACAGAGCCTCTTAATTTGTTCTTCAGCGCTGTATATGTTCAGGAGTTCGGGTACACGATTCAAAGCTTCACTGAAGAAATTGATCTTGACTCCATCATGGGATGAAAGCTTGACTTTAAGATTAATTTTGAATAACTCCTTTCACCTTACAGTGAAATGACCAGGATGCCAATCAGAAGGAGACTACTTCCGTTTTGAAACCTTAGCTAGCGTGTTCAAGGTTGGATTGGTTTATCTCCGAACATCACGGCTTTGTCCACAATGGGTTGAATGGACAGTTTACAAATTATCCGAGGGCTCAGAGAAAGTTGGGCAGAGGAGATCCTCCAGACAGCTGCTAGGAGGCAGATGGAGACTCCTGTCAAGGCCATCCAGAGTGTTCCTTAATGTGTAAAGTGTATGGTTCTCTCCTGCAAACGGAACCAAGATTTAATGCTTCAACAGATGGATGACGACCTTCCCAAACCCATCGGTACGTGCTTTCAGCGCACGAAACATCCATATGTTACCTGGGGCTCGAACCCACATCTTTCTTTTATCAGTCGCCAAGTGTGATATTTATTAAATTTTAATAACGTTTGAGCAGCTTTTTATGTCTGCTACTGCTGCTGCTGCTGCTGTTCAAATTTCTAACTTCAATAATTCTTCAAATATTGAAATAATATTGTTGAAAATTAAAATGTACACCATAAACCAAAACATTATGACCACCATGTCTTTATGCAAATCGAATCAACTGCAGGTAAACGACGGCTCGTGTGAAGGTCATGAAATGGTATAAATAACACCTGATACTGAGCTCTGTTAATCAGTGTTATTCTTGTTCTTCAGATGGGAGAAACAGCGGACGTTAGTGATTTTGACAAAGGCAAAATTATAATCGACAGACGACTGTGTCAGTGCATTTCTGAGACGGCAAATCTTGTTGGATGTTCACGGTCAGCCATGGTTAGTACCTTCAAAAAGTCGTCTGAGGAGGGAAAAACCACGAACCGCCAGCAAGGTGTGGGTCGACAACAGCTCATCGATGCTAGAGCTCAGCGAAGGCAATCCCATATGGTACGAGCCAACAGAAGGGATACTATGGTGCAACTCGCCCGTAATTCTAATGCTGGTGTCGGGAGTAGTGTGTCACAACACACAGTACATCGAACCCTACTGAAAATGGGACTGCACAGCTGCAGGTCGTTCCGAGTGCCCATGTTTCGAGTTCCAACCTAAAATGGTATGCGCTCATCAAAACTGAACCTTGAATGATTGGAAGAATCAATCCGATGAATCTCGTTTCCTATTGCAGCATGTGGACGGCCGTGTACGTGTGCATCGTTTACCTGGGGAAGTGTTGGCGCCATGATGCACTGTGGGACGAAAACAAGCTGATGGAGGAAGTATAATGCTGTGGGCAATGTTCTGCTGGGAAATCATGGGTCCAGTCAGTCATGTGCAGGAAACTATGACGTCTACCACCTAACTAAACATCATTGCAGACCAGGTACATGCTTTCATGGAAAAGGTATACCCATCTAGTAGTGCCTTCTTTGAGCAGGATATGCTACACTGGCCGGATTGTCCAAGAATGGTTCGTGGAACATGAGGAATACTGACCTTCAAATTCCCCAGACAGTCCAATCGAGCACCTGCAGTTTGTGTTGGAAGAGCATATCCGATCTGAGGCAACTAAGCCACGTAACTTACAGGAGTTAAAGAATCTGCTGGTAACGTGTTGGTACCAGATACCAGAAGACACCTTTAGAAATCTTGTAGCGTCCATGCCTCGACGGTAACAGATATTTTAACGGTACGTGGAGGACCAACATCATATTAGGCAGCTGGTCATAGTGTTTTGACTCTTCGGTTTAAATATATTAGACAAATAATTTTATATTCCGTCAAAATTTACCATAAAAATCATATTTTAGAAGCTGTGGAGCATTGAATTTGGCTTTCTTCTGATGTGACAAAAATTCGGTACTTTGTTATCTAGGTAGTATATATCAATTGACATGCTTAAACTTTTCAGATGCTAAAGCTATGGGTCAGGAGGACTGTTTTGGTAATGCAGCATTAAAGTTGCATTACCAAAACAGTCCTCCTGATCATGTAATTAATCGAGATAAATATTGATAAAAAAGTTTAAAATACCTTTCTTGTCTAAACACCATAAAGATAAAAAAGAATTGATTTCATTGATAGTGGTCTCATTTTCGGCTGAAGGCGACCGTATTCGCGTGAGATCATTACAATTGCTACCGGCCAGGTCTAGCACCTAATGTCCGACCCCGCCTTCTCGTGGTGCAGGCCGTTAGTACCTTTCAAAAGAGATATTCTCTTTTGGAAGGGAACGGAAGGGGAGGGCTGCCAGTTCAGTATGGCCTACTGATCTGGTCATCTATGGCCACTTTTTTCCTTTTTTTTCAACCCTGCTGAGGAGTGGTCAACTTCACAGGGTCCTGGTGCTGACCATTTATACCTACTAGACTGGACTTGTTTATGGATTTGAGCTTGATTATGGATCCTGGACTTGCTGCACTGGTGGGCCTCTGTTGAGGGAGAGTCTGCCGCTGTGTTTTCTGTTTGGTTCTGGGTTGCCAGCTCTAAGTGAACAGAGGCATGGGATACCTTATATCAGCTGGTGGATAATCCTAATCAGAGGCCATCGCAGGTACCTGAACCTTACTTACCTAGTTGGGCATCGTCAAGCCTAAACTGGAGTAATGTGTCTCAGGCAGGCCATATGGCTCTTAAAAAGTCCACTTGAAAAGGTGGTGCCTGAAGTTCCTACCAGCATCGGTGACTTCAGCCTTTAGCGGAGGAGGAACAGGTCTTTGCCCCATGCCTGCGATCAGGGGGCTGTTTGACATTGTTGGCCCTACCAATCTCAATAAACCTAATTTCTTTAAAAATCCTACTAATCATTTTCTCTCTGCAGGAACGTGGAACGTGAGGACATTACATAGAGATTATTCTCTTGATGTCCTCATGCAGGAATTCCAGCGCTATAACCTAGATATTCTAGGCTTGCAAGAGACCAGATGGACAGGTAAAGGTGAGATACTTAAAAATAACTTTAAATTTCTCTTTACAGGGAGGGAGGATGGAAAGCATCACCAAGGCGTGGGTCTGCTGCTCAGCAGACATGCTAGTGATGCTCTTCTAGGATATGAGTGCATTAATGAAAGGTTTCTTACAGCAAAATTTCAGACAAGCATTAAAGACTTGAATGTTATCTGCTGTTATGCCCTCACTGAGGATTGTGATGAGGATGAGAAGGATAGGTTTTGCAGACAACTTCAGGATATTTTGAATTCTGTCAAGAAAGGATATATTACCCTTGTTCTTGGTGACTTCAATGCCAAAGTTGGTACCGACTCTGACCTTTGGGGAGGAGTAATAGTCCCTTTTGGTATTGGTAGCTGCAATAGCAATGGGCAACGTCTCCTACAGGTAAGTAAACTCAATAGTTTCAGAATAACTAACTCATATTACAAACACCGAGACATACATAAATACACATGGGTTTCACCTGATGGGCTGCATAAGAATATGATTGATTATATATTAATTAACAGCAAATGGGCTAGTTCTGTTAGAAATACCAGGGCATATAGGGGAGCTGAAATTGGATCTGACCATTACCTTGTTAAAAGTGTCTTGCAACTTAAACTTAAAAAGTGTTGTGCTAGGGTTAAAAATTTTACCTTTAATACTGAAGCTCTGAAAGACCCAGTTATAGATAAAGCTTACCATGATAGGTTACTTAGTCATTATGACAGTCATGGTTTGCTTAATACTGAAGTTGAGGAAGAATGGGGCTATTTTAAACAGGCTTTTTTGGAAACTAACAGTACTCTTTTAGGGAAAAAGGAGCAGAGGAGGCAGAATTATTTAAGTGATAAGGCACTTGAGCTTATTTCAGAAAGAAGGAACTGCAGGAATGTCCTTAATCAGTACCCTACTAGTCCTAATAGAAAGGATTACAGAGAGCTTAATAAACGTGTAAAGGATCAGTTAGCTACTGATAAGAATCTTTGGCTTGATGGCCTTGCTGACAAAGCTGCGGAAGCAGTTAGACAGCACAACAGCAGAGAGCTGCACCAGATAGTTAATGTTTTGTGTGGTAGAAAACGAACAGGTATACAGGGATTGAAGGATAAACAAGGCAAGGTTATAGAAGGTGAGGATTCTGTCATGGCTAGGTGGGCTGAGCATTTCAGTGATGTTCTAAACAATGTGGTTAGTTCTACTCCCATTGTTTGCAATGATGATAGATGCATTGGTGGCTTTAATGTTGGCCCTATAACACAATCTGAAGTTAGTTTGGCTATTTCTAAACTTAAACTTCATAAATCCCCAGGGGTGGATGAAATTACTACGGAAATGCTTAGAGCTGGGAATGTTTCAGTTACCATTTGGATGACTGAAATTTTGAATAACTTTTATGATAAAGGCATGGTTCCTAAAGATTTTACCAGAGCTATTATTATCCCTATTTTCAAAAAAGGTGATCGCAGTTCTTGTGATAACTATAGGGGTATCAGCCTACTCTCCGTTCCAGGTAAAGTTCTTTCCATGATTGTGCTTAATAGAATTAAGAATCTGGTTGACCGGCAATTGCGTGATGAGCAATGTGGATTCAGAAGTGGTAGGGGATGTGTAGATCACTACACATCCCCTACCACTTAGGTCACTACCATCCCTATTTCACTTAGGCAGATTCTTGAGAAATGTTTCGAGTTTCAGAAACCTTTGGTTGCTAGCTTTGTTGATTTCAAAAAGGCTTCGACTCTGTTGATCGTCATAATTTGTGGTTGATTGTGAAATCATATGGTATACCAGACAAGTTAGTTAACATAATGAAAGCTCTCTATAATAACACTGAGTCATGTGTGAGGGTTAGTAAGTCTTGTAGCAATTGGTTTAGCATTACTTCTGGTGTTCGATAAGGGTGCATTTTGTCTCCTTTTCTCTTTAGTTTGGTTGTTGATTATGTTATGCGAAATTCACTTCAAGGGAAAGCTTTTGGCCTTAAATGGGCTGGAGATACGAGAATTTCTGATTTAGATTATGCTGATGATTTAGCACTTTTGGCAAATGATGTTGATGAGATGAACTCTTTCATTCGAACTGTTGATGAGACTGGTAGTAGAGTAGGTTTGGTTATAAACAGAGAAAAAACTAAAGTGATGAAAATTGGTCAGGCAGGTTGTGATTCAGTTAATCTGAATGGTTGCAGTCTTGAGCAGGTGTCGCAGTTTAATTATCTTGGGAGCTGCGTAACTGATACTGGTGATGTGCGTCATGAGATTAACAGACGAATAGGTATTGCTGCCGGGACTTTTAAGAATCTATGGAGATTGTGGAGAAATAGGCGCATACACCTAAAGACTAAAATTAGACTGTATAATAGTTTGGTTCTTTCTAGGGTTAGTTATGGTAGTGAAACTTGGACGCTGTGTAAGGAAGATAACAGGAAACTAGATGCTTTTGATTCTAGATGCTTACGCAGTATCTTGGGTATTAGGTGGTTTAACTTTGTAACTAATGATGAGGTTAGGCAAAGGAGTCTGCAACCTCCTTTAAGCAGCATATTGTGCAGAGAGAGACTCCGCTGGTTTGGCCATGTTGCCCGTATGGATAATTATAGATTGGCGAATAGGGTTATGAACAGTGTGCCTAGATGCCTCAGAAGGAGGGGGAGACCTAGGATGCGGTGGGCAGACAATGTCAAACAGGACCTTGTTAGAATTGGTGTACAGTGGCCGGATGCAGCAGATGTAGCTCAGAACAGATATGCTTGGAGAATTAAACTGCGCGGTCTGGTTGGACCTCCGTAGCCCATGGCTGCTTGAGGATGATGATATTTTGGAGAAGCATTTTAAAAAATCCGATAAATAATATACATAAACGTATATTATTATTTAACTAAATGAAAAAAAGAGTCGTAAATAATAAGCAGAATGAACAATCCTAAGCATAGAGGAAATATTGACTTGATCCGGGTGGAGTACGAACCTACGACCTTCTAATGGCATGTCAGGTGCTCTGATTCCTGAGCCAGCAGCTGTCGCACGATATTTCTTCTACTGATTACTTTATACCACGGATTCAGTCATTGCAAGTTGCCTTAACTGCAATTGCAGACGCTAGTCGAGAATATACTTTCTAGATATAACCCTGGGCTCGTTGCGATGAGTCCCATGTTTACAGGTCATTTTCTGTGCTTCTAATATTGAAAATTACATTCCCTCCATTTGTATATAATGAAACCTAAGCTTTTATGTATTGCTTCAACAGTAATTTATGATGTATAAATTTCAAATATTTCTTATATCCACTGAGTTATTACTATAAGCTTACAGGAATATTTTTAGTTTATTTTGGGTCACTTCATATATAAAGATAAAGGGACATAGTTTAGAAAAGGTCTGTCATCTGTGTGCTACCATCTGTCTCCCAACAGCTGTTCCAGTGGGTTCCCTCCCCCAACATTCTCTGAGCCTTATAATTAATAATCTTTATTTTATTCTGAAGGTGATCAGTGTAATTATAAAGACAATTTCGTAACTTTTAAAGTACCATAAACGTTTTAGATATTTCAGTATATCATTAAATGAAACGCTAAAACTTCATTTTATCTTATGTTTTCAGTTCAAGAAAGAGTATTAAAAGAGGAGTAAAAATGGCTACCAGTACAAATCATAAAAATTTTTAGTCTAGTGTTATATCTCCGTTTAATCATTAACACGCAATACATTTCGGTCCAGATTCTAGTTCAGTGACTTTCAGTGTAAGTCGCTACAAATTAACGTAAAAATATATCACTAATAAATTTCATAGCAAGTCTTCCGTAACTTAAATAATGTCGCATCAGACGAATTTAGCATCCCGATAATGAGCGGATCGTCACTTTCATTTATGTAACATATTTTGTGTAAGAATCTTTCCGTTTTGTACTGATGTAAGCATATCAAATCATTGTTAAGATAGTAGCAGTTAATAATATAAAATAATTAGTTATAATTAGTAATAATTAACAAGGGATAATATATTTCAAAAAACCTGATTTTTGTAATCGGAGAATGCAAAAATATATCAATCGCAAAAAATAAATATAGCATTTTAATTTTATTTTAATATTATTTTAAGGTTTTTAATGTCTACAACATTAAAAAATAATACATTTATATTGAAAGATAAGGAGTTTCACATTAGAACATATCCTCTCCCCTCAAATCGTTAGTTACGGGATTTACGGACGAGTCCCTAAAGAGCACATATACACTAAATGATACATGCACTCTTTAGGAACTCGTTCATGAAAAGACTAGAGGCCATTTCATTAAGTATGTTAGGCCATGTTATGTCAATAGCATCTCAGATACAAAACTCATCATCGTCATCATCAAGCAGCCATGGCTATATGGAGGTCCAACCAGACCGTGCAATTTAGTTTTCTAAGCATTTCAGTCCTAAACTACATCTACTGCAAATGGCCACTGCACACCAATTCTAACAAGGTCCTGTCCGACATTGTGTTTCCCCCTCTTTCTGAGGCCTTTAGACGCACTCTTGATATGGGGCGGAGGTGGCTCAGTCGGTAGCGCGCCAGGCTCGTAATCTGCAGTTCCCAGGTTCGAGTCCCAGCTGGGTCAGCGTTGAGATTTATCTCCGCAAAATTCCCCGCCCTGCCCACGGTCAATAGGGGCACCGATGGGCTTGGAAAGGCCACCGTTCGTCGGTGGGACGTTAAGCCGTGGCCCCGTGTGCGGGAGAGCCATACCCTGTGCACGTTAAAGAACACGCTGGATGGCCTTGACGGGAGGCTACCATCTGTCTCCCAACAGCTGTTCCAGTGGGTCCCCTCCCCCAACCTTCTCTGAGCCTTCGGGGTCCATGTGACCTGGCCATTTAGCCCATGGTGTGCAAAAAAAGTGCCGTTCAGAGGTAAAACAACCCAACCCAACAACGCACTCTTGATAACCCTATTCACTAATCTATAATTATCCATACGGGCAACACGGCCAAACCGAGCTTACGAATCTTTTCCAGTTTTAAAATTCAAATTACATGCGTCATGTGCGGCTCCTCGAAACTTTCCCGTAAAATGATCATAATCTCTTACTCGATCTCTCCCCAACATATATGGCAGTTTAAAGCATTTTCGTATAATTTTTGCCCTTCGTCGGAGAGACACATAACAACATTATGCTTCATCAACTTTTGAATAATTTCTTCTTCCTCTAGAAGATACTTCAAGAACTCCTCTATAACATTCGGAACCCTACAAATCGTGGAAGGTTTGTAACTATACCCATCAGGGCCCACAACCACAATAAGCAAATCCACACGCTTCATGTTTAGTAGTAATTGTAGAGGCAGTCGGGTTATGGAGGCATGTATCTACTTTTACTAAAAGTGATTCGAAGTCAGCATAAATCACATAAGGTAAAGGAAGCTTAAATTAGAAATTCGTCAACTTCAGACACTTCTCTTCTTCACTTGGCAGCTCTATATTCGGAGGGCCGTGTTCTTCACAGTAGGTCGTATGCTCCTTTAAAATAGATTCCTTCGGAAAACGTTGTAAACAATAATCGCAGTAAGCTCATACATTTATGGCTGGTAAGGGAACTTAGAAGTCTACTCATATTCTTAATGTAGCAGTAATGTCTCTTTTCTCCAAGTGATAAGAGCATGAGATTAATAGGTCCTTTAGCTCTCACTGGTGTAATGTATAGAGGGAATGCTTCGTTCTCATATCCAAATATATTGATAGATACCCCATTCATCTTTTCAAACTTTGGAATTTGCGTTAGAGTAACAGGATAAACAAGGCTTGAGACGTCCAGTTCACTTTCCATATGTTGATAATTAGTCCGACGATCAGCATTCTTTTCAACTGGATGCAAAGCAGCAAGTAGTGACCAAAGGAAACATTTCTGGTCGTTGTTGCGCTCATTAACAATTGCATGCTTTGTTTGTAGCTCTCGTGGTACAGGGATATAGCTAGAGCCTCCTAGAGGTGCGTAGTTTCCAATTTTCACTTCAGCGAAATGAATTTCATCTAAAACCAGCCACTCTGGGAATCTTCATATTCTTCACAGGAAGCTTTAACTTTCTCATAGGCCAGTCGAAGATCGTCTTTAAATCGGGAACTGGAAAACTTGTGATGCAGTTACTCCTAAAGAAAGGATTACTATATTCATCGGTGGAGGAGCTGGCTTTTCGGACAAAACGCAAAATCTCACCACTAAGTACCACTTGATTGTCTGCTTCAAGAGCAATTCATCTTGTAGAATTCAATTCCACGAATCATCAAGGAAAACAATCCAATCATGTCTCCTCTCCTCATTAGTCATCAATTTCCGCACTGATAGAATGTCAGAGAAACGGCACGGGTCGTCTTCGTTTTCATCGTGCTCATTACTCCTCTTTTTTATTTTGCAGACATCCATCATCTGCAGAACGTTTCCTCTTCTCATTTATGTGATGTGTACGTCGGATATGCAGCTCATAATTATCTTTTCTACTAAAGGTCGTCCCAAAAACTTCGCATTCAAATTCATCATCTTGTTTAGAAGACGACGCAAAAAGGTTTGACATAGTTGGCTGTTTTAAATATTGCTTTTCCAGTTCTTGAAAATAGGATAAATCTTTGTTCTTCTTATCAGCATGCATTTTACTTAAATGTTCTTGTAGCCTAGAAGGTTTCATAGCTTCATTTGAAAAAACGTTTCGGCAAATTAAACACATAGGTAATGATTGGTTTGTAGGAGAGTACGTAAATCCATATTTCAAATACTCAATACTGTACTGCTGGCATTTCTTTTTAGATGTAGATTCAGACATTTTCAAATACAAATTAACTTCTCAACAGATTTATGGATAGTTATAAAAATAATGCTTATAATGACTTCTAACACTTATCACTCACGACTATTTATCACGGCGAAGCACATAAAAATAATAAAACATTCCTAGAGCTATCGCTTTTATAGATTTGATTTTGTGCACGCATTAACTTGTATGTTTGCGATGCCGGCGCACTTGCTCCGTAAACAAATCATTTCAAGCTCCCATATTCTTGTCGAATTAGGTATAGGTATACCTAATTCGACATTAGCTAAAACAAATTAGGTATAGGTATACCTAATGCTAATTTAAAAATGCTTATTAACGCGATAACAATAAGATAATTTACATAGCAAGATAAAATATTTATTCATGAAAACAGGTATTTTCAAAGTATTTTATTATATTAAAAATAATTATAAAAAAATATTAAATATAATAAATTTATTATTATTATATTATTATTGCATCAAGGTTGATTTGCCTATCAGGACGGACACACATATCCAACATAATAAGCCTGATATAGTAGTGCATTATAAGGTATTGAATGAGATTACAATTATTGAAGTAGGAATAACATCTCAGGATAACCTGCAGACAGTAGAGATTGAAAAGAAGAGGAAGTATGATCTACTGGCTAATGAGTTGAGCCTAATTCACAAGTGTAATGTTAATATTATACCTTATGTTCTGACGTGGGATGGTATTGTAACTACGTACCATAAAGCATACTCAAAGCGACTTGGAGTGGGAAAACATATTGAACCTTATATCCAATCTGTGATCTTGAAGAGAACTTTTGAGAGCATCTCAGTCGACTTCAGACGTACCAGTACGCTAGTAGGCGGTATTAGGGAACTTATTGTCCAAGCTGCAGTTGAAAAGCTGTACATGACGGATGAGGTAGTGGATGACCAGAATCACCAGGAAGACACCACAGAATAGAAGAGATATAAAGGTTGTCACAGAAAATTCCATTAAATTTATTTATTTATTTGACCGCCCCTCTTGACTGTCTCAACGCCCCCCATTTGCCTCTGGATCCGCTACCGCCCCCAGGAAGGCTCCAGCGCCCACTGGGGGGGGGGGGGGGGGTTGGCGGTATCGCCCCCGTTGGGAATCTATGTGTTAGAGGAATGATATAGTGCCTCACGTTCCCTATAGGTGAATGATCGTCGAGAATCAGGTCGTAAGTTTAATCGCGACTAATTTGTGAAGAGTTGCCATTTTTGGGGGGGTTTGAAGCACATGTTACAGAGATCATTTCAGACGGGTTCTTGTACAGTAAAGAATTAAGGGGATGTATATCATTGGCCATCTTCAAGAGCGCAATCTCTTTTGATATCCTGCATAAAAACCCGTCATAAAAAAGGACACATTCCATGTCAATACAGTGTTCCCCACACCACCATAATCCTTCTAGAACCGAAGCGGGATGGCTCAGTCGGTAGCGTTTAAGGCTTTTAATCTGTAGTTACCAGGTTTGAGTCCAGATGGGTCAAGATTGAGAATTTTCTCCGCAAAACTTCCCGCCCTGCCCAAGGTCAGCAGGGGACACCGATGGGCAATTTCAAGAAATGTGTCACCATCCGTTGGATGGGACGTTAAGCCTTGGTTCCGTGTGCTGCATCTAAATCAGAAATTTTCACATCTGTAGACCATTTAAGTTCAAAATATTCCTCTTGCAGAAAATTTCGCATAACATAATCACTAACCAAACTAAAGAGAAAGGGAGACAAAATGCACCCTTGTTGAACACCAGAAGCAATGCTACAAGCCTAACTAACTCTCACACATGACTCAACGTTATAATAAAGAGCTTTCATTATGTTAACTAATTCGTCTTGTATTCCATGAGATCTCACGATCTCATGGCATACCAGACGAGTTATTACGATCTTATGGTATACCAGACGAGGTATCATGATCTCTTGGTATACCAAACGTTATCACGATCTCGTGGCATATCAGACGAGATCACGAAATTTTAGGAGATAGTTACTGGAAAATAAATGGAGGTCTTCCTACAATCGCCGATAACTGCATTTAAAAGAGCGAAATTATTTTAAAAGAATTTCCAAAATTAGAATTAAGAATGTTTTGTCTATATTCAGTAACGCATTTTTTTTACGAGCCAGACTTTTTATTTTCACAGTATACTTTTTTTCATTTATTCATTAGTCATTAATAAACCATTATATGCTTTGATTTCTTTTACTCACAAACACATCATACTTCAAGCATTTGAAGAATTTCGATGGTTACTAAATAGACAACATGGGCAGATGCTGATAAAGTTTTGCTAATGCAGATAAGACCTTGCGGATGCGAGTGTGGATAGCACTTTCTATCCTCGCAGAGCTCTATTTATAACTTATATGTATATATATTTGTTTTGCTCGAAATCGAAATTTGGACTAATGGTAATTTACTGAACCCCCTTTTCTGTGTCGATAAATGTTATGTATGGTTTAACATATTACCTTACAAGTGGAAACTTAATTTAATGAATATTTTAAAAGCAAAATTAGTGAAATGAATCTTGGCATTAATAAATAAATGAAATATGACTAAAATAATTAAAGACATTAAGGACTAGAAACTATGACCAGAATCAACAGTGATAATAAAGTTCTACATTTAGTATTAAAACATCAAATGAATGCATGTGGATAACCATTTGTAAATTTTGCAAAAATGGTTATCCTTATGCATTCATTATCGCCGTTATTCTGCAAATGCTTCCAGTCTGAGAGTTCGAAATAAATTCTGTTTTTCTTAAACTTTGGACGTATCATTTCAGATATATCCGTAATATAACAATTCCATCAGAGAATTGATACTGTTAACGATTGAACGAAAGATTTTCCTTTTCCTTTTTACATTTTATAAAATTAGTGGTAGTTCAGAGTAAAAATTTTATTCACCATATTAATTATTTCCTTTTTGTTTTCCCCTAATTTATTTGATGGTTTCTCAGTTTATGTGTCAGTTAAGCTTTCGTTTGTTTAGCTTTCATTTGAAAGCCTGTGACGTGAGAAGTGTCAGACTACAAATTTCACCCATATGGAGTGGCAGCTCGTGAGCGTCTAGACTGGTGGAGGACAGTAAATTTATATGCCATCAACACCTTAGCTGGAAAACATCGGATGAAGTAAAAATTCACTTGGGGAATACGAGATTTGAAACTAAATTTAATATAATAACTTAATTTATTTTTTATTTCTTCTTAATTTGATAACTACAAATCATTTTCTCTCTGCAGGAACATGGAACATGAGGACATTACATAAAGATTATTCTCTTGATGTCCTCACGCAGGAATTCCAGAGCTATAACCTAGATATTCTAGGTTTGCAAGAGAATTCAATGAAGAGTGGCAATAAGGCTATGCACTAAATCTGATATGATTGAAATACTAATTTCTAAATGAAGGACAGTCAGTTAGCCAAGAGCATACCAGCTAACTGCTGAGAGTAGCAGAAACGGACTATTTGACTGTGTCTCAGAAACGATAGAGACATCTGCCTAACCCTTCTTTTCCCTCAAGGCTCTCCTCCTCTCCAAAACATTAGAGCTTCTGAAGCTCACACAGCTAAGTGGCAATGCAGTGTCAAACTAATGGCCTCTCCAACCCTACTTTTAGATAGCAGCCACTTACCTCTACAAATACTCTTTCACTAGGTAAGTAAATGGAATATGTTTTAGAATTACTAAGCAAGTGTGGCAACGGGTTTAAACATGATACAACTGAATTTATTAACCATTCAAAACAAAGGGGCTAAACCCCTAGATACTGATATTAATTGAATACTGAATATGGTCAAATTTGTAATGTTTCACAGTTGTCATCCTAGTTTGTGGTTGATTATATGTTACAGACGAAAACATAAAAATACACTCCTACTAATAAGAGTTATTGCTAATAGAAAACACTCTAAATAAATGCTCATAAAGCAACTACTGACAAAGCTGAAAATATCTCTAGTTGACTTGTAAGCAATAAGGAAAGGAATAATCAAATGAATATTATATTAAAATATGTGCAGTCTTATTGAAAATTTTGTGGGACCGAGTAGAATTTGTATATCGTGTACCAAAGTATATAAGTTTTGAAATTGAATTTGCCAAATACATTATCTCTGTGCTCACGGATTTATGTATTTATAATATAATGAAACATAATATATAGATATCTTATATCAGCTGGTGGCTAAATCTGATCATAGCCAATTACAGCTACCTGAACTCTCACTTAGCTAGTTGGGTATCGCTAATCCCAAATTGGAGTAATGTGTCTCAGGGCGGTCTTAAGGCTCTTGAAAGGGTTCAGTTAAAAACGGTGGTGCTTGAAGTTCCTACCAACATGGATCACTTCAACCTGTAGCAGTGGAGGAACAGGTCTTTGCCCCATGCCTGCTATCACGGGGCTGTTTGATATTGTTGGCCCTGCGTTTCTCAATTAACCAAGTTTCTTAAAAAAATCCTACTAGTCATTTTCTCTTTGCAGGTATATGAAACGTGAGGACGCTATGTTGAGTTTATTCTCTTGATGTCCTCACGCAGGAATTCCAGCGTTGTAAACTATATATTCTAGGCTTGCAAGAGACCAGATGGACAGGTTAAGGTGAGAAAATTAAAAATAACTCTAAATTTCTCTTTCAGTGAAGAGATCTCGTGTTCTAATAGAGCCGGAGATCTCAAACAAATACTTTCCGATTATATTCTGAAAGGATTACCCGTTGAATGTATCGGAAGAGGTCTCGATCCGTTACTTCTGTTTTATAAGTTCTAAACTGATTACATACTGGATAAAATGATTTAATATCTAATGTTTCCGAAGCGTTCGTTTCTTTTTCGCCAACATAACGTTATACTACCGGGATTCGGTCCGTTAATTCAATCACACAAGGTATCGAACCTGTTACGCATCCGATCAACTGGGTCGAACGGGATAAAAGTTGCAATTTCATAACTCATGTTCTAATTGAGCAACATACCTAAAACTAATGTTTCCTGATTACATTCGGGGAAAATTACAAGTTGAATATATCGGAAAAGGTCTCGACCAGCTACTATTTTTTTATGGGTTCGAAACAAATTGCGTACTGCACAAAACGACTTAGTATCTAATATTTAAGAAACTTTCGTCTTTTTTTGGCCCAGCATAGCGTTATATCACCGAAATTCGTTTGCAAGAGACCAGGTGGACAGATAAAGGTCAGATTCTAAAAAATATTCTTAAATTTCTCTTTTCAGGGAGGGAAGATAATAAGCATCACCTTGGCGTGGGTCTGCTTCTCAGCAGACACACTAGTGATGCTCTTCTAGGATATGAGTGCATTAATGAAAGGTTTCTTACAGCAAAATTTCACACAAGCATTAAAGCTATTTTTAAACTTAAACTTTACAAATCCCCAGGGATAGACGAAATTACTAAGGAAATGCTAAGAGCTAGGAATATTTCTGTTACTACTTGGATAAGTTAAAATTTGAATATCTTTTATGATAAAGGCATGGTCCTTAATTATTTTGCGAGAGCTATTATTATCCCTATTTTCAAAAAAGCTGGTCGCAATTCTTGTGATAACTATACGGGTATCAGCTACTCTCTGTTCCAGGAAAAGTTCTTTCCATGATTGTGCTTAATAGAATTAAGAATCTGGTTGACAGGCAACTGCGTGATGAGCAATGTGGATTCAGAAGTGGTAGGGGATGTGTAGATCAGATCAAATATTTTCACTCAGGAAGATTCTTGTGAAATCTTTAGAGTTTCATAAACCTTTGGTTATTAGCTTTGTTGTTTCCAAAAAGGCTTTCGACTCTGTTGATTGTCAAAATTTGTGTTTAATTGTGAGATCACATGGTACACCAGACAAGTCAGTTAACACAATGAAAGTTCTCTATAATAACACTGAGTCGTGTGTGAGAGTTGGTAAAGCTTCTAGCAATTGGTTTAGCATTACATCTGGTGTTCGACAAGGGTGCATTTTGTCTCCTTTTCTCTTTAGCTTTGTTATTGATTATGTTATGCGAAATTCACTTCACGGGAAAGATTTTGGCCTTAAATGGACTGCAGATACGAAAATTTCTGATTTAGATTATGCTGATAATTTAGCCCTTTTGGGCAAATGATTCATTTGAGCTGTTGATGAGACTGGTAGTAGAGTAAGTTTGGTTATAAACAGAGAGAAAACTAAAGTGATGAAAATTGGTCAGGCAGGTTGTGATTCAGTTAATCTGAATGGTTGCAGTCTTGAGCAGGGGTCACAATTTAATTTTCTTGGGAGCTATGTAACAGATACTGGTGATGTTCGGCATGAGATTAACATAGGAATAAGGATTGCTGTCGTGACTTTTAAGAATCTAAGACGAGTGTGGAGAAATAGTCATAATACACCTAAAGAATAAAATTAGACTGTATAACAGTTTAGTTCTTTCTAGGGTTAGTTATGGTAGTAAATCTTCGAAGCTTTGTTAAGAAGTTAGAACAGGAAACCAGATGCTTTTGATTCTAGATGCTTACGCAGTATCTTGGGAATTTGGTGTTCAACTTTTTAACTAATGATGATGTTAGGCAAACGAGTCGGTAACTTCTCTTAAACAGCATATTGTGCAGAGAAAGACTCCGTTGGTTTGGCCATGTTGCCCATACGGATAATTATAGATTGGCGAATAGGGTTATGAACAGTGTGCATAAAGGCCTCAGAAAGAGGGGGTGACCTAGGATGCGGTGGGCAGAAAATGTCAAACAGGACCTTGTTAGAATTAGTTTGCAGTGGCCAGATGAGTAGATGTAGCTCAGTACAGATATGCTTGGAGAACTAAATTGCACAGTCTGGTTGGATCTCCGTAGCCCATGGCTGCTTGAGGATGATGATGATCCAAACAATGGAGACACCATCAATTCGTAATAATATTGCGAAACTATGGCCATTGGAGAGCAAGTATTAAAACCGAAGAGCCCGAGAATTTTGAACAAAAGAATTGTTTTCTGCTTAACAAAGTCCACTCCCATTTTGTCCAGGTAAGAATAACAATATAGTACAGGTTTGTTTAGGAATGACTAGAACGTCATCCCTCTGGTGTCCTGGCATTTTCTTTAGTACATAAAATGATTCAATATCTAATGTTTCCGAAGCGTTCGTTTCGTTTTCGCCAACATAACGTTACAGTACAGGAATTCGGTCCGTTAATTCAATCACGCAAGGTATCGAACCCATTACGTAGCCGATCAACTGGGTCGAACCCGATAAAAGTTGAAGTTTTATAACTCATGTTCTAATTCAGCAACAGATCTAAAACTAATGTTTTCCGATTACAATCGGGAAGAATTACACGTTGAATGTATCGGAAAAGGTCTCGACACGCTATTATTTATGTTATGGGCTAAAAACCGATTGCATACTGGATAAAACGACTTAGGTTACGACGAGGTCGGAATTTATTATCATTAGGTAGAATAACTGGCATCTGTAATTTCTTTTGGAATTTCTGTATCTAAAAACACTTCATGAGAAGATGGAATTTGAAGTGAAATAAAGAGGAGGAGTACATTATCACAGAATCCCTCACGCAAAGCAGAAGTCACTCTAGGAGAGTGTCATGTCGCTAATCTATTTTTGGAACAAATGTCTCACTAGGCCTGTCAAAGTTCAGCAGGTCAATAAAAGATTTACTCTTCATTTCAGACTTTTCGTCTTCTCATTTGAATGACCCTCGTACATCATTTTCAGAAACCTTTTTGCAGTTCTTAAAAAAAAAAACGTTTTTCAGCATTTACGTTTATTTCATTTTTTTTATTACATATGCTCTCTCTCTCTTGACTATTTAAAGCCAACTTTTAATGGATATGGATTCTTTTAGACTGTAATTTGTTTCATCACAGAGCGAAACCTGAGATGGAACATATTTTAAATTTAACGTTTTGATTCCTATATGTTATTTATATTGAAAGTTTTAAAAACATATATCTCATTAATATTTATTGAATTCGTTTCGAAATTTATTATTTAATTATATATAATACCTATTTTAATTATATTTCTACTTTCTTCATCGTTGCGAAATAAATAACAGCAATTTGTGATTTCGCACAAAATTAGAAACCCACGCCGTAAATGATGGCGCTGCTGCTACATATGTTTAGGGGAGTTTGAAATGAAAAAACGAAATTAATATAGAATGGAGAGTAATTATGATACTTTTTCCGTATCATAGAAGTTCATATCGCGAATGAATGGTTTAATATTTGAGACACAATCTCGAAATGAATTATATATATTTTACGCCAATTTTTGACTCTATGTAAGTCATGATTTTTTTCTTCAAACGATTCGTCCCAAGCCTTTGTCTGTCTCTTTTATGTGGGATTCTAATTCAAAATTATCACTACACACTTCTTCTGTATTTACATTTTTTGTTAGAAATTGGAATCGAGCTACCGTAGCGAATGTATTTCATTTCAACATTAACTTTTACCCTGAAGCGCCATTGAATTAGGGACAGCAACCTAGTAACATATCGGACCCTTCTGGCTCTGATAACTGCCTGCGCACGACGAGGCAAAGATTCCACAAGCTGCACACGACAAGCCAAAGATTCCACATACTTGCGGACATGTTCCACAAGTATGGCGACCCATGCATCCTCCAGAGCTGTCCACAATTCTCTCAAGGTCGTCGCTGATGGGACAAGAGCACGACCACTCTACTCGATGGTATCTCAAAGATTTTCAATGGGATTTAAATCTGGACTTCTAGGTAGCCAAATTCATTATTTCAAAGTCAGCAGAATGCTCCTACCACCATGCAGTAGCCAAGCTGGACCTGTGAGATGAACAGTTGTCGTGCTGGTAGACACCATCTCCATTGGGCTGCATGATGGCATAAATGAGTGAAAATGATCAGCCATCAGTTCTACATACTGGGATGCATTGAGAGTCGCCGGTACACGTAGCAAAGGTCCCAACTAAAAGACACCCCAGGCCATCACTGAGCCACCACCAGCTTATACTCTTCTGACCTGACATGCAGCATCCATGGCTTCATGGATCTGGCGCCATGTCCTCAGTCTCCCATCGGCGTGATGAAGTTTAAATCGCGATTCATCACTCCAGGCTATCCGTTGTCAATTTTAGATGGTCCAGTTTCGATGCTCTTTAGTCCAGGCAATTCGTTGAGCCCGGTGTTGTGCCGTTAGAAGTGGGACTCTCCTAGGTTGGCGGCTCCTGAAGCTGAGATGATGAAATGAACGTTGCACGGTCTGTGCACTGTCTTCCCGGCTGGAACCCGCGTTCAGATGGGATGTGACTTCAGATAATGTCTGCTCCCTATCAGTCCATACGATGCGGGTCAGACGGCGAAGCCCACGATCATTCAATGCTGGTTGTCCTTTGCAACTTGTTCGGGTGTTTGTTTTTGGCCGGAATTTTCATATTCTCGGAGCACTCTTGAAACTGTTCTACGAGAAAAATCCATGTTCATTGACAATTTCGGAGATCGAGTGTCCAATCCGTCGGCACCTACGATCTACCCTCTGTCAAATGCATCTAAATCCGGTGCCTTTCCCATTACGCTTCTCACAACGAATGCTTGGGGAAGCCAAAGCTGACAGCTATATATGACCAGAGTTTCAGCCACGCATGCGCGCAAATGCTGGACTTTCAGTTCTGAATATCCCTAAGTCCCCTATCCCTAAGTCAATGGCATTTCAGTGTGTATGCATCTGGTAGATAGAAGTGTATTCTGCTTCCCTGTTTCGTTTATTGAATGTTGAATAACTTTCGTATTCCATACTATTGCAATTTTACTATTTTTCTTTTGAAATTTAACTTCTTATACAGAGAGCATTAAAAGATGCAATCAGATTGATAATTTTACAAGAAGTGAAAATTGTGAAATCATTGAAAACCTTTTAAATATGTCTTAGTTTCGATCCACTCGAACTTTGATTTCTGATTTGTTAGGGGCGGTGTTGGCTCAGTAGGTATCGTGTCAGGCTCCTAATTTGCAGTTGCCTCGTTCGAGTCCCAACTGAGCCATCATTGAGATTTATCTTGACTAAACTTCGCCCTTCTCTGGGTAAGAAATGTCCATGGGATGAGAGGTTAAGCCGTCGTTCCGTGTGCAAGGGAGTCACATCCTGTGCACGTGAAAGAACACAATATGATGGATGACCATCACGGGGGAACCATATGTCTCCTAATAGTTCAAAAATAATTGCAATAAATTTTGTTGTTGAATATTGTTTCGGTATTTTTTTATTCTTATGGCTGCAGAGCGTTACTTTTAGCATAGTAGGTCGGAATTTATTATCATTAGGTAGAGTAACTGGCATCTTGTAAACACCACCTGTTTTCTCTTTAGGATATCGATCTTTTTACACATTGAATATGTTACTTGCTGCTTTTACTGGAATTTCAAAGTTATATGATCTCATTATATTCCTCAGTGTTTCTGTTAATCATGGAATTAGAGGTACACTGGAAGTACACTTATTTTTAGCAGGTTGCCTCTATGTTGTTGTTATTTGTGTATTATTGAGAGTGGCTTCTCTTTTGATATATTTCACAATGACGTCACTTATAGTTGATCGGGGCAGCTGCAGAAGGGCTGAAATATCCCTAACTGACTTTTGCTAAGGTAGCATCTTATAATGTAAAACGCTGGAAATCACTGAGCTTTGCTGTACGACCGGCCCATTCTCACGTTCACGCACGTCCATGAGGTTTGTTCACGCTACGTGTATCCTTTTATACCTGTTTGCACCAAATGTGGCGCTGTAGCAGCTCCGGGACCGCTACAGCGCCATCTTTCGGTGAAAAATGTAACTATTCTGTCAATAAAATTTTTCGTTATTAAAAAAATCCCGTCTTTTTGTGCATTTCTGTTTAAACCGCATCGTGCTATTGTCTATACTTTTCGAATTATTGCATTTTTACTTTTTCTGTTACTGGCGTATAAGGGCGAATTTACTACTCAGGAGGGTTGTTCGGATATTTTTGATCAGATTGTGTATGTTGATAAAAAAGCAGAAATGTTCAGTTTGAATGAGTACCATGAATTGGGAAAATCATTTACTTATTCACCTAAAAATATTTAGCCAAAATATCGGAAGAAATGATCAAGGATCATATCAAAATATTAATTATCTTACGAGTTGCACTTTCGATTTAACCTGTTGTACAATCGACTGCAATCTATATTCTCTGAATTGTTTGGTGGCATCCACTGGGAACCACAGAACTAGAATTTTCCGCAACTGAACAAGAAACATTTGGATTAAACGGACGCTACTTATTGTAATTTGGTTGCTTATACCGAGTGATCCAAAAGTAACAGAAAAAATTAAAATTCAATAATTCGAAAAGTATAGACAGTAGCACAATGCGGTTTTCACAGAAAGTCATGGGATATTTTTTAATAACGAAATATTTATTGCCAAAATAGTTACTTTTGTCACCGGCAGGTGGTGCTTCAGTTGTGTCAATGGTTTTTGTACAGTGGCGCAGCATAGTTCGCAACGCAGCTAGGATTACAAATGTTCAATGTGACGGCCGTCATTCATGAGAATGGCCGTCAGACCTGGCATGACATCGAAGAGGGTTTCAGCTGTAATTCCTGTCACATGATGGCGAATATTTTCTTTCAACATGGCCAATGTCGTCGGCCGACCTCTGTACACCTGTGACTTCAAGTAGCCCCATAACCAAAAGTCACAAGTTGTAAGGTCTCGAGACCTTGGTGGCCATTGGTGCGGGAAAGAGCGACTGAGGAAACGGTCATCGCCAAATGTCGATCGCAGCAGGTGCTGGACAGGACTTGTGATGTGCGGAGGCGCTCCATCTTGCATGAATGTTATACTATGGAGCGCTTGCCTCTCTTTCAAGGAGGGAATGATGCTGTCTCTTAAAAGCACTGCATAACGCTCGCCTCTGACAGTAACAGTTCGAAATGTACCTCTTTGGACTTCCTCAAAGAAAAAGGAGCCTATAATGAATGACGCAGTGAACCCGCACCACGCTGTCACTTTTTGCTGATGCAAAGGGTTTTCCACAATCGCGTGTGGGTTCTCTCTCGACGAGATGCGGCAGTTGTGTGCATTTACACTTCCATTAAGCGAAAAGTGCACCTCATCAGTCCACAGGACGTTTGACAGCCAGTCCGCATTGTTTTCCATCTTTTCAAAAGCCCAATTTTCAAATTCAAATTTAAAAATTGCTTTAATCTGACTATTTTTTAAGTTGTGTGGAAAAAATAAAAATCGTGAACAGATATCAGGAAAACTTTTTTTTTCTTAATTTGTGTAGAAAAAGAACAGATTTCGGGAAAACTTTTAGTGTTCATATAAAACAATTCTTAAAATTATGTTTAGAGATGAAAGGAATTAATTCTGAAAGGAAGGAAAAATACTGGAAAATAAACTAAGCACATGACTTTAAATATTTTTCATTTTTTTGAACTTTGCTACCAGAACAAGTATGGACGAAATAAAGAGGGCCCAGGGTGAGAAGCAAGGTAACTGAACTGGTCGTATATTTTTTTCGTATATTATTCTGGTCAAAGAGAACATTATATGCTTTTATACTCCTTTCTAAAGGATCGTGGGTACTCTACAGCCTTGTTGCTTGATGTTCCCAAGTGGGTTAAAGCAAATTTTCAAATTCGTGACGTCTCTCGAAATCGGTTGGTTTCAGTTCCTGTACGTGTTGGATTTCGTAAGGATACCTCTTGAGGATGATCCTGAGTGATCGCCACACAGTCCCGTATGAAATGCCAAGCTTCTTGAAATTTCCCGTGCACTGCATTGAACCATCTGCGGAGGCTGCCGATTGTGTGTCGGCCTCGTGTTCGACCTCGTGCACAACTGCAATAATTTTTTTTGGGTCTCCCGCTTCTTGCACGTGCTTCCAAACTGCCAGTGTCCTCAAACCTTTTCATCATAGCTATCAGTGAGGAACAAGACATTGATCCGTTTCCACTTCTAATATCCCGCATCGAACGACAGATGCGCAAAGCCACACTTGCACATTCGGAGTTCTGATAATACAGCTTAACTGAAACTGCTTTATCTCGTAACGATAACATGCCTCACCTTGGCAGAACGTTTAACTTCGGTAATAAATGTTAAATACTGAGTTATCTTCAGTATTCACTACATCTGAAATTTACGTACCTCACGGCAAAGTCAGATTGATCAATGTTCGCAGCCTCGCACTGTTTGAGGAGCGGCGACGGCGGATCTGCTTAAATAGCGACAGGCAGCAGCTCCGGGACCGCTACAGCGCCACCTTTCGGTGACAAAGTAGCTATTCTGGCAATAGAATTTTTCGTTATTAAAAAAATCCCGTCTTTTTGTGCATTTCTGTTTTAAACGCATCGTGCTACTGTCTATACTTTTGGAACTCTTTCATTTTTACTTTTTCTGTTACTTTTGGATCACTTGGTATTTGAAGTGGTAGTTACTGTTCAAAAGATTTAAAAAATATATTCAATATTTTTCTTTATAATATTAACTTAAAAGCGTAGGTTTAGAGTACAGAACGTATACTACCTGACCAAAAAATATATATAAACTCTTCGTCGTTTCCCATAACTGCGATTCAAATGTAATCAAAGGGCACATGTCAAATCACGTGATGCTTGAAGCGTTTTAAAATGATCACAGCCACTAGACAACGCGTAACCAAGGGATGGGAAAGCCATGTCATATAGACGACTTCAAAAGAGGTGCTAATTTTCATATTGTGGATTGATGCAGCCATATCCAAAACTATGGAACTCACAAGATCATTCAAGGCTGACATCTGTAAAGTACGTGGAAGAATGTTTGAAATTGGAATCTCGATGTATGGCGGCAGTAATTGTATCAGAATTTTGATACAATAGGAGTTATTAGGAGTTTTACCTTAGAACGGCACTTTTTTGCATACAATATAATAAATCGCCTGGTACAATGTAATAACATACAATGTAATAATCCGCTAAACGGCACAATGTAATAAATCGCTAGGTCCCCCCCTCCCCCGATAGGGAACCACCTTGTCGTGGTGGTGGGGCTTCGGGCCCAACAATCGGTCAAAGGCTTTGCTGACCGGATTGGGTCCCCGGTTCGACAGAGCCAAGACCAACCGAGGTTGAAGACATCGCTGTCTGGTTGGGCATTCCCGTTGGGCGTTCCGGTTGGACGGTGTCAAGACCTCAATCAGGTACTCCGTGGAGCAAGTTCAAGGGCATGGCCGAATGGATTTGGTCCCCTAGTAGGCATGAGCCCTTTCAAAGTCTGGGCCTCATTAAGAGTCTCCACCCCGGGTGCCGAAAGAACTTGGATTTACATATCCTTGTTCATGGTTAACCGGGGAACAGATTAAATTTTAGGGTTCTACCAGTGGTTAGCTTTCCTTTTATAGGACTGCTGCCATGTGAGGTTGGGGATGAGATGCATCTATATGGTGTATTCTTGCCCCTCACTCTAGATAGTCACGGCTTTCCGTTAACTTGATAGTGTCGTGAGACGGAACCGGGGATGGCCGTGGTTGCTGAACATTTGGCAACAAATAGTACAAATCGCCAGGTCACAAAAATCCCAACGTTTGGAGAAGACTGAGAGAAGTGAACTCATTAGACAACTGTTAGCAGACAGATCATAATGTCAGGCCAAGAATATCCAATGTGTTATTTAACATGCACAATGCCTCAGCCTAATATCTCATCTGAGCGATGGCCACATAAGACCATGTGTATTCCCTTTCTCACCGAGTGAAGGTTTCGAGTTAGCGTAGATGAATGTCGGCACAGTTTAGACTTTAACCTAGGAACTGCAGATATGGAGCCTGGCATGGTAACAACTGAAATAATCCCTGCTACTGATACTATAGGAAAGAAACTGTAGAGCATTGTAAAAGCAGATGAAAGTGAAACGACTTCAATTCTATATGAAATAACCACTACTTTCAACATCGGGCATATCAACACAGACAATTCGCTGGGAACTGAGATATTTGCTGTTCGGCAGTCGGTATCTTATTCGGAAACCTTTAGTATCGACTAAAAATCATAAAACGAGATGTCAGTATTATCAGAAGAGGCATGAGTGGAGTAGATGGTACGGGGAAAGAGTCATGTGATTATATGAAATACGTATGTAATCTCTTTCACAGATGGCAGAACTAGGATCTGGTACCAACCACATTCATCATATTAACTCTATGATTCTGAAGCAATAAACACGGCAGAGACTGGGTCAACTAATATGTCTCAAGATTGACAAAAGGAATACCGCGGAATATGTAAATGGCATATTCGTTAAATTATATAGAAGGATAATTTCCGGATGATAATGCAATTTTCCACCTTACGAAATCCGTCTGCCAACGTTTTAAAGAAGATGATGGATAATTCAGTCGTCTTCCCTGGACACCAATTTGCCTGATTTAATTGAAAATTTGTACGATATAGTGGAACTTGGCAAACAATCATAGACTCCATTGCATTTGATCCTGAAGGAACCACATACTGCATTTGATCCTAATGGGACTACATATTGCATCCCTGATTTAGAGATCCATGCGGTGACGGCAGTGGACTACTTGAAGCTGGACATCCTCAGAAGGAGGTAACAAGATGGCTAAATCTGCCGAGAATGATGATATTGACATTTTGGAAACAGTTCCTGGAGACAGGAACCATTAACAGAAGAGCTGGCCTAAGGCGCTCGAGAGTTACTTCACCTTGAACCGATAATATTCCGCCTCTAATGGCAAGGACGAACAGTACAATGACTTCACATCAACTCTCTCTCTCGAGGTTTGTGAAGCACAGATGAAAAGATTTCCATCAAAACAGTGCCACGAATGCTTAATGCGAGAGGACTCTGTGACAGGAGACCAGTGATTTGTGTCTCGCTAATACCTACCATACTGAAATGCTCCTCTAAAATGGTGCCACAAACATGTCATTTGGAGCCTGAAAGATCGACTAATGTTCTGTTTCCTGACAAGTCTCGATTTAGACTATAGCAATTCTAGCTGCTGTTTAATCTGGAGGAAACTAGGAATGCGATACCATTACTCCAATATCAGAGATGAGTGGTGGAATTGGTGTGGTGCTCTACAGTGGCCATACTTCAGGTATTCGATGGAGGCTCCACAATTGCTCAGCGATATGGAGAAGATATCTTGAAACATATATGTAAATTTTACGGGTGCGTTTGGAGCTGATTTCCTGCTTATGGAAGACAATGTCCTTCGACATAGAGCTCACCTGTTGCAGGGGTACTTAGAAACGGAATTTATTCAAAGGTTGACCTGGTCGACTGTGTTGCCAGAACTAATTTCCATACTTCAAGTGTAGGATGCCTTAGGAAGACGCATTACAAATCGTCAGCCACCTCTTTTGTCACTCAATGAGATAAAGTAGGTTCCTGTGGGATGCCATTCTGAAGAACCTTACATCGGGCCTGGAGCAACTCTGCCAGGCCTGTTTAGAAATGGGAGAGAAACATACTGCATATTGATGTTATATGTGCATATTTTGAAGCATCTGAATTCAACTTTTGCGATGCTTAATATTTTCTTGTTATAATGATGGTTTTGTAATATTTTCATCAAGGGTAATAAATTTCTCATTTTCTACAGCTTTTCCAGTTATACTAAAAATACATATCTGGCGAATTTTCACCTAATTAGATCCTACATTAAGGTTAGGACACTTTTTTGTTGTTACCATAATTAAATAAATTTCTCATTTTCTACAGCTTTTCCAGTTATACTAAAAATACATATCTGGCGAATTTTCACCTAATTAGATCCTACAATAAGGTTAGGACACTTTTTTGTTGTTACCATAATTTTGCCAATCAGTGTATATCAATCAGATTTCATTCACCATTGTACCTGTAGCGAAACACCTAACTAATCTATAGCGAACACCCAACCAACCAATCTATCTATCTATTAAGATATCCTATCTATTAAGCCAATCTATTAAACCAATCCTATCTATTAAGATATCCACTTATATCTCGGTAATTGCAATATGCCATAAATCTTCCATGGTGTGCTGTAAAAGTCTTTATAGGGGAATCGATCACCAATAGAAGCGGATTCATACGTAACCATATGATTAAATATTTTAGCATGAACTTGTTAATATAAGCGGTGAATATTCCACATCGCTTATTGTTTGAAAATTAAGCGATGAAAATGGCGACAATTATCAGTAAGCGCGATCAAGCGAAGTAATGAATTTTTAAAGTTATTTTGTGATAAATATTCAAAAGTACAATTATGAATTCTTGTTACATGTGAATTCGCTGGCCGCATTATAAAAGCCACAAAAATATAAGGTCACAGAGAGAGTGAGTCAACGAAGTTTGGAATCAAAATATCGCACATAAACTCGATTCCGCATGTTTTCCGAAATTCGCCAAACATTGTCCAGCAGGTGTCTGCGGAATATGAGCCAAAATTCATGATTATACGATAAAATACGTTTTTTTTTAATTTTAAGCTTATTAGCGAATTTAGTGCATATTCCACATCGCATTGTTCAAAAAGCAGCGCGGTATAAAAATGGTAAAAAAACATTTTGTAGTCTGCTCCAGAAAAAAAAAATATTTTTTACAATTATTTTATGATAAATATTCAAACGTACAATTGTGAATTCTAATTTCATGTGAATAACGAAGGCCTCATTTTTGAAAAAGCCACCAAAAAAGTATAAGGTCACTCAGGGAGTGAATCAGTAAAGAGTAGAGTAAGAAATATACCATAATGTTGTTACCGTATATTTTTAGAAAATCAAATTTGCCTGCGGACATTGAACTATTTCATTTGTTCTCAAAATTTCTTACTTCGGTTTAAATTTTTTGTGTCAATTTTTTTTGTGTTCACTGAAATAACAACTAGTTCGTTGCTTACTTTTTATCAGTATATTAATTTGAATTAAAACAATATAATATTTTATTTTTTTCCTTTCCCTGAAAGAGACCAGAGCTTTTATGAATGTGACAATTGCCAATATAGGTTTACATCTTCCAAATTCCTCATTAAACACAAGAGGAGACATCGAAAGGAAGAAAAAAGTCGGGGATTCATATTCTTCGGGTGTCCTTGCTCTCCAAATGTCTAACCAACATCAAGAATGATGTGCCCACTGACTTTGGAGATTGTCTTCCAAGTGGAGAACATCGCAGAATAAGAAAAATATTCAAGGGCATCTACGTATCCACAGAGGAAAATGATCATTTCGTTGCTACTCTGTAGAAAGCTTCTCTGACACTAGAAAGTGTTTCTCTTCACATACGAACCCATTTGCTATAAAAGTCATATATGTGAAAGTATAAAAGTCATTTGTTACAAAGAGTAATTTAAATCCAAAGCAAAGAGACGTTTTTGAATATTTCATTACTGATTCTAGGTCATCAACGTTTGTCACCATTTCGCCGCCTTATAAACTTTAAAAAAATAATAAAAATAAATTCCTCCTCAGAGGTCTGACAGGAGCCTGTCAGTTTAATACGACATGGTAGATTTATCTATGAGGTCCACAATTTCATTTTTCGGTTACTGTTGTATACCTATTTGATGTCTGGAAAAAATTTAATAGTACAAAATTGAGAAGAATTTAAAAATCTGTTACTTGTTCTGTTTTCGTTATTAAATTCGTCAATATTATATGTCTGTAAAGATCGTCACTTAACTTTTTGTTTGGATGAATCAATTGCAGTGCGTAACCTCAGCAATTGTTAATATAATTTGGTAGTTGTGTTGTATTACCGAGATAACAATAGGACGAAATACAATTGATACAATTCATTTAGCAAAATTAACGACTCCGATTCTCGGAGACGCCCAAGAATTGCTGCATTAATTGCTATATTATGAAAGCTTTATGATTCAAATATGAAGGCAAAGGTTTTTCTTGAGTATTGCCGTAAATAAAAGTTAAATATGCTGAGATGACTCAAACCCATAATCTCTTGCAACCCAGTGAGGAGAATCGTTTAATGTAACCAGTATTGGATTAACTTCTGTGTGACTAAAGTTTCGTCCATAGTAAAGCTTTCTCAAACATGAATGAGTTTTATGATTATTACTTGTTTTAATTAATTGAGTAATACCCATGCTTAGGTTGGATTCAGTTGTTTTTAATCTGAACGGTGTTTTTTTTGTACACCATAGGAAAATGGTCAGATCTCAAGGCCCCCGAAGGCTAAGAGCAGGTTGGGGGAGGGAGCCCACTGAAACAGCTGCTGGGAGACAGATGGTAGCCTCCCATCAAGGACATTCAGCGTGTTCTTTAACATGCACAGGGTATGGCACACAGGGTCACGACTATTAGGTACATTTAAAAAGAAGGTAACAAATAGTTACGATTTTAGGAGGGAATGAAAAATCTCTGTACAAAAAAGTGAAATTTCATTCGCACTGGACGGATGAAAGTGCACGTTTCCTTGGTATATTTCACTTCTAATGGTCCAACTAAAGATGTAACAACTTTTTAAGTACCCTAACCCCCTCCTTATTGGCAATTAAAGATATGCGCGTGCAAAACTAGATTCTTTCTTCTATGGAATGAAAAAAGTATATCGAGATCGGTTGATTAGTTGCAGAAACATTGCGTCCATAGAAGCACAGATATAAAAACATATGCGTGTAAACTGAGACTTTTCCTGCATCCAAAGCATAAAGAACCAATGAAATCGATCGATTGGTTACAGCGATATTGAATACACAGACAGATTGACGGACAGTCGGAACTGGACGATGACATTAACAAATTTTGCTTTTAAAGAAATGTGTTAAAAGCGAAAAAAAAAATTCTTGATTCACAATAATACCAACGAAATATAACAGTCAGGTCCTGATCTAGAAAAACAATTAAGAGTAAGGGGATAGGGGTGATGGTAAGAAACTGAATTCTGTTGCAGTAAAATGCTTTCCCCTTCGCTTTAGAAGTTTTCAAAACATTGCTTGAAAAATGCATAATATATACCGAAGAGCCAAAACATTTTGACCAGAGCATCTTTATGCAAATCGAAGAAACTGCAGGTAAATGAAGATGCCTATGAAGGTCATGAAACTATATAAACAACACTGAACTCTGTATCACACATTTAGGTGATGTACCTAACAAATTGGCATCTCAGTGTATACTATGTGTTTATGATTTTGCCTCGATTCTGTACTGGTAACTGACATTCTCAAAGGGGACAACAGCTCCAGTAACGAACTGAAATGGATACCTCTCACGTGGTATACATTTGAATCATACTATTGCCAGATGCAATAACATTATAAGTTGCATTATCCGTGACACATAGATTACATTTAACGCCTTTCTTCACCACTCGTTTCATGGCACTTCACACAATTTTTCTCTTTCCTTGCATTTCTTGGTTCATTTTACTGAAAATTACTTTGGTAATTCCTAAATGAAACTTTAATTCATACTTACTAGAGTAGTGCAATATTTTTAGTATATTAATCATCATCACCATCAACACCAACATGGTCATCATCAAGCAGCCATTGTCTACGGAGGTCCAAACACACTGTGAAATTTAGTTCTCCAAATTACTAATGAATAATTCACGTAAATCGTGCTTGGATTTATCCATCTATATAGTTTAGTTACAAGAATTTAACTCGAATTTTTTTAATTAACACCATCGAAATATCAAATTGGAGCAGGATACGAAAGCGTAACTTTCAAAGATGGACGAATTTATTAAACTCCACAGTGAGCCACTCACTAACGATGAACTTCAGGATTTAGAATTCAACGCTGTTTTTGAAGAACGACAAGAATTTGAACCAGAAATAGTGTTGACATTTATTTTTTTAGATGAAGCCCTTTCACTGCACAAAAAACGCATGGATTTGTTGAAGGATCATGTTATTGATATTTAGTGATTGGATGCTATAAGACGATGTTCTGACCAGTTAATGAAATGCTACAAATAAACATTACGCACAAAACAGAGGCAAGCAATGCAAACCAGATAGTTTCGCTCCATATTAAGAAATAAACTGTAAAATTAATTAATCGATCACATATTTATATACATAATTATGCATATATGTAATCATTAAATAAATATTGAGAATTATAATTATTTTTGTTGAAATAAAACATCTATTACGAAACCGAGAAAAGGAAAAAAGATCAATAAGATAGGCGAAAATGCAAACAAATAAAAAATCCCCTCGTGTTACACGGAAATTCGTTTAACGATGATCTTCCCGGAACTCATCTCCCGCATTAAATGATAGTTACCTGTATTACTGTTCCATTTCTGAATTATTCATTAATTGGTATTTTCAGAGTTAAACTACGACCAAATATATATATTAATTTAATAGAATTGTTTGCCTTTCGTTCAATCACTTAACTGTCATCGAAAACATCAGAAGACTGTATATCACGGATGTATCTTAATGATACGTCAAAGGTTTAAGAAAAACAGATTTTCATCAATGATATTTTCACGCTTTCAGTACCGAATGTTGGATTATCATCACTACAGTTACTGATACTATCCTCCCTATGTGATTCTGATGTTACTATAGGTTCCGATCACAAATTAGCCTGCATTGCAAATTTTCTCCACTAACGCTTCTGGTCAGTAAATGTTCGGCACAAACTGGAAGGATAGCTGTGTAGCAATCCCCAGTGATGACGCAGAGAACCTTCCGGGTCTGGCACATAATGTTCGACCCCGCCTCCCTTGGTGCATGCCGTTAATACTTTTCAAAAGAGATATTCTTTTTTCGAAGGGAGCAGAAGTGGAGGCCTGTCAGACCGGTGTGCCCTACTCATCTGGTCATCTGCGACAACTTTTTTCTTTCTTTCTGCCTTGTTGAGGAGTGTTCAACTTCGCAGGGTCGTGGTGATGACCATTTATGCCTACGAGACTGGACTGGTTTACGGCTTTGAGCTTGATTATGGATTATGTACTTGCTGCAGTGGTGGGACATCTGTTGAGGGAGAATTTGAGCTGTGTTTTCTGTTTGCTTGTGGGTTGCCAACCCTAAGTGAACAGATGTATCGGATACCTTATATCAGCTGGTGGATAATCCAGATCATAGGCCATCACAGCTACCTGAACTCTCACTTAGCTAGTCAGGCATCTCTAATCCTAAACCGGAGTAATGTGTCTCAGGCAAGCCTTATGGCTCTTGAAAAGGTCCACTTCAAATGGTGGTGCTTGAAGTTCCTAGTAGCATGGATGACCTCAGCCTGTAGCGGTGGAGGAACAGGTCTTTGTCCCATGCCCGCTATTAGGGTGCTTTTTGATATTGTTGGTCCTACGTTTCTCAATAAACCTAGTTTCCTTTTAAAATCCTACTAATCATTTTCTTTCTGCAAGTATATGGAACCTGAGGATATTACGTTGATATTATTCTCTTGATGTTCTCACGCAGGAATTCCAGCGTGAGGACACTTATATATTCTAGGCCTATCGGTTTGCTTCTTAGCAGAGATACACCAGTGATGTTCTTCTAGGAGATGACTGCATTAATGAAAGAATTTATACAGCAAATTTTAAAACAAAAATTAAAGACGAATATCATCTGTTGTTCCCCCCCCCCCCCCCCACGAAGGACACTGATGAGAATGAAAAGATTATTTTACAGACAGCTACATGATATTTTGAATTCTCTAAATAAAGAGGATATTGCTAAGTTTGGTACTAACTCTGACCTATGGGCAGGAATTTTAGGTCCCTTTGGCATTGATAGTTTCAATGGCAATGGAGAACGTCTCCTACAGGTAAGTAAACGTAATGGTTTCTGAACAATTAATACATACTACTATCACCGGGACATTTATAAATATACGTGGGTTTCACCTGATGGGTTGCACAGGAATATGATAGATTATATTTTAATTAATAACAAATGGACTCTTTTGATTAGGAATACCAGACAATATAGAGAACAGCTGATAAGAATCTGTGGCTTGATAACTCGGCTGATAAAGCAGAGGACGCTCTTAGACAGCACAATAGCAGGGGATTATACCAGATTGTTAATGTTTTTTGTCAGAAGAAACAGGAAACATACACTGATACACAGGGACTGAGGGAGAAACATGGTTAAATGGGTGAAGATGAGGTTTCTCTGATGACAAGGTTAGCTGAGCATTTCAAAGATGTTCTAAACAATGTGATTTTTTCTACTTCCATTGTTTGTAATCAGGATAAATGCATTATTCCATCTATCCTCTGTTAATGATTGCAGCAGTTTATTCATTTAATGATGGTTTTATGGTTTTAATGTTGGCCTTGTATCACATTCGGAAGTTTTTTCGGCTCTCTCCCTAAAATAAAACTGAATAAATCGCTTGGTGTCGATGAAATCACCACTGAAATGTTTAGAGCTGGGAACACTTGTGTTGAAAAATGGATGACAGAAATTTTTAATATTTTTATGATAAACGTGTTGTTCCTACAAATTTACTAGAGTTATTGCTATTCCTTTTTAAAAAAAAAAAAGTTGATCGCAGTTCTTGTGATAACTGTAAAGATATCACCATGCTTTCTGTTCCAGGTAAAGAGTTTTTGCATGGTTGTGCTTAATAGAATTACGAATTTGGTTGATGGACAACGGTGTGATGAACAGTGGGGATGCAGAAGTTGTAGGGGAGGGGTTGATCAAATATATTCACTTAGGCAGATTCTTAGGAAATGTTAGAGTTTCAGAAACCTGTGGTTGCCAGTTTTGTAGATTTCAAAAAGACTTTTGACTCTGTTGATCGACATAATTTGTGGTTGATTGTTAGATCATATGGAATACCTAATAAGTTAGTGTAATGAGAGCTCTCTATAATAACACTGAGTCGTGTGCGAGAGTTGGTACGACTTGTAGCGATTGGTTTAGCATTGCTGGTGGAGTTAGACAAGGGTGCGTTTTGTCTCATTTTCACTTTAGTTTGGCTATTGATTATGTAATGCGAAATTCTTTGCAAGGGAAAGATTTTAGCCTTAAATGGTCTACAGCTTTCAACATTTCTGATTTAGATTATGCAGATGATTTGGCTCTGTTGGCTACTGATGTTGATGAGATGAATTCATTCATTAGGGCTGTTGATGAGAATCAGTAGGTTTATGATAAAGAGAGAAAAAACTAAAATGATGAAAATTGGTCTGGCAGATGGTGCTTCAGTTGCTTTGAATGACTGTACTCATGAGAAAGTGTGTCAGTTTAATTTTCTTGGGAGCTACGTAATAAATACTGGTTATGTGTGGCATGAGAAAAATAGAAGTGTATGGATTGCTGCTGGGACTTTCAAGAATCTACGTAGAGTGTGGAGAAATAGACATGTGACCCTAAAGACTAAAATTAGGCTTTATAATGGTTTGGTTCTTTCTAAGGTTAGTTATGGTAGCGAAACATGGACCCTTTGTAAACAGGATAACAATAAACTTGATGCCTTTGATTCTAGATGCTTGCGCAGTATCTTAGATATTAAGTGGTTTGATTTTATAAATAGTGATGAGCTTAGAGGGAGTCATCAACCTCCTTTGAGCAGCATATTGAGAAGAGAGAGACTGCGTTTGTTTGATCATGTTGCCCGTATGTACAGCTGCAGATTGGCAAACAGGATGATGAACAGTGTGCGTAAGGGTTGCAGGAAAAGGGGGACACTTAGGATGCGATGGGCAGACAATGTCAAAGAGAACCTTGCTAGAATTGATCTACAGTGGCCAAATGAAGCTGCTTGTAGCTCAGATGATATATGTCTGGAGAGGAAAATTACACTATCTGGTAGGACCTCCATAATCCATGGATTCAAGAGGATTTTGTATGTATGGAGATAAATATTTAAATAATTTAAGAAAAATCAGTTTTTCTTAATTTATCAGTATGTCATATCGTCATACAATTTATAGTTGATTGTGTTCAGGTAATTCATAACAGAAAGTAAATTTTGAAATCTGATTAAAAGATACTTTACAGTTTTACGTATTTAATGATTCTTCGGCTTCAAATTTTTAGAACAAGATAAACATGCGAAAACTACGGTGTGTTCAGGACTCTTAGCCCCCAGTAAAAAAAATTTTAATAGTCATTATACCAGTTTATTCAACAACGAAAACACATACATGTTTCACATTGCATTTGCTATTACATATCATATAAAGTTTATAAAATCTTGAAATAAATGAAAAAAGAAGCAAAATTCTGAGCGCTAATAATTCATAACTTCCACTCGAGAAGTACTCACGTGTGAGATCAGTGAATAATTATGATTCCACTAATATTTATGATATTTTGATTTCCATAGAGCATTAACATTTAATTTTGTCATAAAATGATAAAACTAAATAATAAATTATTGTGACATGCATTTCTGTATGTGATTATTCCAACATTTATGTATTATGATTCATCAGAAATATATATTTTCCTTAAATCGGGCTTGGGCTCAACAATTATCGAAATGGTTCGTGCTCGAGCGACCTCAGGCTAAAAATATTGATCCCTAAATCGACTCTTCTTCTCTCTTTCAAATGCAGAGCACGAAAATAAAGCGAGTTATGTGTGAATTCAATGCCTGTGACGAGGGAAGACGGTGAGTTCTAGGCTATAAACAAATAGCCCGATTCTTTAAACCATCTCCCCCCCCCACAAAATGGATAAATCTATAACCCATTTGCTTGACTTTAATCTTTCAAGTGCAAAGATTAAGTATGAAATTTAAACTTGTGACTTAAAGAGCTTTACATAAAAAACTTCCTAAATGCTTTATTTCCCTCCAATAAAGGAGAAATATGCAAACATCTGTTTCACCTTCCCGAACTTTCTCTGAGCACTTGCGGTCCTTGAGTTCAGAATTTTTAACCCATAGTGTGTAACAAAATGACGCTCAGATGCAAAAATTACTTAACTGCATGTATTTGAAGATCATTTAGTTCCGCATTAGTTGAAAGGATATCACGCTACTAACGAATGAAGAATTTTGCTTGAAAGTTTATATCCAGTGGTTAAAGTGCCTGAATGCTTCTGGGAAACCTGGGTTCAGATCCGGTTAGAAGAGCCAGTCTTTTCAACTAATTATTTCAAGTGTTTCTTGTCTACAGGATGTTTTCCTGTGATTCTTTGTTACTGAATTATTCATATAACGCTGCGGGAGAGAGTGATAAATATTACTACCATCAAATGTGGTGGCATGGCTGCCGATTCCTGATAACAGATGGCGCCACTGGCGAATCAACAATATTGCAGGAATGCTTAAATGTCACTTTGTTGGAAAAATGATTAGCTCTGGATGGTATAGAGCAGTGGTTCTCAACCTTTTATGCTTGACGTACCCCCTGGAAATGTGTGGAGCTGGCGTACCTCTTGTATAGATAGATAAAACTATAGTTATAGTATAACAATGGGAATAAAATAAAACATATATATATTAAAATATTGTATTCATAAATTGCATATATCGATAAACATAGAAAATGACATACATAATTTAACGAATTTTATAAAATTATAAACATTTTACTGGGTAATCAGTGAAATGGTTGCGCTTGTTTACGCTTGCACAGTTCATCAATGTTTGGGGTTATCTTGCTAAGGTAGAGTCGCAAGTCATCTTCAACATCCAGCCTGTTCCTATATTTATTTTTTAAAGCTGTTAAAGATGAAAAACCAGTTTCACATAAATAAGTTGTGAAAGGTAACAAATATTTGACTGCAATTCTTGACAAAGTCTGATATTCCTTCTCCACTCCAATCCAAAAACTAATCAATGGCTTTTTGGAATGAATGCTTTTTAAACTATTGTCACAAGATACCTCAATCAACTCTTCTTTATTGGACAATGGAAGCTTACACTTTTCCAAATCCAATGTGAATGGGGTCTCGAATGCGTTTCATCAGGGGGTGGAAAATATTGCCTTATAAGAGTTTTAAGAGTGCTTAAGTGAACGATTATTTATTGTCTGATGTATTCAAAGGCTGCAATAGTTTGCTCATTTTCTTTAAGAAATGAATATAGTTGCTGAAATTGGTCACAGCTGTTCTTTTTAATTCCGTTTTTCCAGAGAGAATTTTTTTTAATCATCGGGACTATGTTACTAGATATAGCGATTTTTGAGCTCTCATGTCGTACCCCAAAAAATTTTACCGTGTACCCACAAGGGGTGTGTTGGATTGTTTTGCCTCTGAGCGGCACCTTTTTTGCACACAATAGGCCAAATGATCATTTGACAGCCTTGGGTAGGGCGGGGAAATCCGCCTTGCCGAAGGTCATCTGGCGCATTGGACTTTAAGCTGTGACTCTGGGTGCGGGAGAACCATACCCGGTGCACGTTAAAAACATGCTGGATGGCCTTGACAGGAGGATGCCATGTGTATCCTAATAGCTGTACAATGGTAAAACGGTGGGCTTGGAATAGACCACCGTCCATTGGATGGGACACAAAGCCATGGGACCATATATAGGAGAGTATCCAATGCAGGTTAAAGAATACGATGAATGGTTTTATAGTAGACTACCATCTGTCTCCTAATAGTTGTCCAGAAGGTCTGCTCCCAGCAAACTTCTAACCATTTGGCCCATTGTGTGCAGAAAAGTACCTCTCGTAGGTAAAACAAATCCCACTCAATTGCTGTGAGGCAATACTAAACACCATACTTCATTCCTTTCTCGCGAATTGGTTTCCCCTGATCTAAGGGACCTGGGTTCGAGCCCCGGGTAAGGCATGGATGTCTGTGTCATTTTTCTGCTGAGGTCCTGCCATCCTCTCAGACCTTCTACTATGGCATATAAACTGACAGGCTCCTGTCAGACCTCTGTGGCAAGCAGCTGCTTGAGGGGGTATTTATTTTATTATACGGATTGCTTTCACTTGTTTAGATGCTCACGTGCCCCACTGAATCTATATATGATGGGTTTTTACGTGAATTTGCAGACTATTGCATTCAAATGTAGTCAGAATATACGTTTGTACTTCTATTTCTTTGTGAAACTAAATAATGTTTTAAACGATTTTTCAAGATAAAATAATTATTTATTATCTCAATCAAGGTCAGGATTTAGCCTTCAAATTTAGGAAAGGAGGAGGTGTCAAATGAAATGTTTCAAACTGACGATGTATACCGAGTGGTTATAATTAAACTGCGTTCATTTGTTGATCTGCGGAAAAAAAACCATTAACTGCACAAAGCTGAAATTTGAAGCAGATAATAATGAAGTCACGTGGAATGGAATGACAAGTAAAAAATTGAATTTCTGTAAACATTGCCAGAGAGTAGAACAAGTGATGTACAGTCGTTCAAAAAGTTATCCGAACGCTATGGTTGATTACAGAATCCAGAAAAAATATCTGGCAACAATATTTTTAGAAATTAGTGATCTGGCAACCTTCGTGTACGTTCACCAAGGTTGCCAGATCATTAATTCCTAAAAATATTGTTACCAGATATTTTTCTGAATTCTGTAATCAACCATAGCGTTCGGATACTTTTTTGAGCGACTGTACATAATAATCATGCAAATTATTCTCCAATCACGGGTCAGTAACACAGCTCTAGCCGAATATCGCATAGTGAAGAGATTGAGATGACTTTGACCAAATGAGTTACGAAACACGACGCCCAATTTTGAGGAAACTGTTATAATCGTTGTGCCACTTACAGATGAAGTCGATTGTTTTTGAGCACATCGTAGATTTCTAGTACATTACTTTCTTTGTTGCTGCACAACACAGCAACCACGACAAGACCCGGTTCCGCCTTTCGACACTACCAGTGAGGAATTGCCGTGTACTATCTACTTGTCAGGGGCAAGGCTACACCATATAGATGCATCTCATCCCCAACAATCCTATGGCGAACAATCCTATAGAAGGAAAGCTCATCCATCGGTCAAAACCTAAATTTACTTTGTTCCCCGTTAGCCATGAACAAGGGTATATAGATCCAAGTTTGCTCGGCTCACGGAGTAGAGAATGCTACAAGAAATTATAGTGATGATATAATGGTACATTCCAGTGTGGATGCATCACATGTAGGCAGGAGGATGATCATTTGTGTATTTCGCCAAAAAATCCTGTTTTCTTTAAAACTTGGACACATCATTGAGATATATCCGTAATGTATCATTCGCCTTTTCGCAATAAGGATTTTAGTGATTGAACGAAAGATATTATTTTAAATTTGTTTGTTGTATAAAATTAGTGGTAGTTTATAATATTTTTACTTTCGTCGATATCTGTTATTTTTCTTATTGTTGTTCCTTCTTTATTTATCGGTTCTACAAACTGTTGTTACATCATATCTCTTCAACCCATTGACCCATCGTAACCAATTATTCACCAAATGAACTCTAATAATGCTGGGAGTGTCACAGGTTATATATAAATCGTTTCGTCCTGTTTTTTCCCACCACTGAAAAAGGAAATATGAAATCCAGTGTGCCATTATATCTTATATTCAGAGTAACGAATAATATATTAAATTATAGTTTGTGACTTCGGGAGAGTGATTTTGAAATGAATATTTTTTTTTGCCTTTTCAATTTTTGATCAGTCCCACAAGACAATTTGCTTATCTTTAGCTTATAACAGAACAAACGACAGTTCCATCAGCGGGACTCGAACCCGGTCCCATCTGGGGCACCACGAACCAATGCACGATGTACTGCGCCACTGAGGCGGAAATCTCTCGTGCATTCTTCCCTCAATAGGGGACCACCTTGTCGTGGTGGGGGGGCCTAGGGCCCAGCAACCCGGCTGAGGCTTTGCCGGTCGGGATGATCTCCAGCTGGAGCAGGCCAAAGGATTTGCCGGCTGTAGTGGGCAACAGCTGGAGCATTCCAAGGTTTTGCCGGTTGGGGTGGTCCCCGGCTGGAGCATTGATGAAGCCAACCGAGGTTGAAGACGCTGCTGACCGGCTTGATTGCCGGTCGGGTGGTGACGACGTTGGAGACCTCACCTCTCAGGAGACCTGTGTGGTCTGTTCGACGGCTCTGCCGAAAGGTCTGAACCCGCCTGTAGGCACGAGCTGTCCAAAAAGTCTGGGTCTTACTAAGAGTCTCCACCCCGGACGCCGATCGAACTTGGATCTATATATCCTCGTTCATGGCTAACCGGGGAATAGATTAAAGTAAGGTTTCTTCCGGTGGTCAGCTTTCCTTCTATAGGACTGCTGCCATGTGAGGCTGGGGTTGAGGTGCGCCTATAGGGCGTATTCCTTGCCCCCAGCTCTAGATAAGCACGGCTTTTCATAACCAGGTAGTGCTGCACAAGCGGAACCGGGAATTGCCGTAGTTGCATAAGATCGCAACAAAAGAGATTCCCTCAAAACAGGAGCTAAATGTGTAAAGATTGGTATATCTTTCGACAGCAAATAGCAAAGTAAGTTCTTATGTGTTAAATGAAAGCTTATGATGTGTAAAGTGACATAGGCTACAAAATTTTCCATCATATGTTTTCTTCTTTCCTGATAAATGGGAAACGTATATAAATGATTGTTCCGTTGCATCTTCGGAACTAGAGAACAGAGAGAAATGAGTTATTTGTCAAATAACGTATTTATACACAATATTTGTCAAATGCAAATTTGTGACGTGGGAATTGTCAACGTTATGGATCATTTACCATCCGTTCTTTCTCCCCTCCGCAAAAGATTGGGGGGTTGGATTCTGTAAACTATTCCTCTACTCTATCGTTCGTGGAGTCCAGGCTGCCGTGAGGATCAAAAATTATGTCTCTCTTTCTTCCGTCAAAACGGGTCACGTAAATTTCACGGGGTAAATCTGTAAGAGTCGCATGCCAAATGAAAGCTTAAGACGTGCAGAGAAACATAGGGAATGCTGAATTTTTTTCTTCGAAGTAGGGCAAAGATTGATGTATTTCGTGACAAACGTTTTCCTTGAGTCCTGAACGAGCGGATGTATTCTTGTGTAAATGTTTTATATTGTATGAGGAACAAGGACAAGCCTCAAAGTGCTTCTAGGTTATTTCTCTCCTATTACCCTTAAATAAACATTTCCGAGAGAAAATATCATTAAAAACCAAAATGTAAAATATTGAAGTTAAGGAAATTTAAAATATATTTATATCTTCCCATGTTTGTTCTAAGATGTAACTTATGTATGCTCACTGAATTATGACCATTTCCCTCCATGTTATGTCAGTGGAAGCTAACTTCGAAACTCTAACTTCTAAGAAAGAATTTTGTAACAGAATGGGACCTAAGGTAAATTAAAAGTCTCAATCAAATCTATATAAACCTCGATTTTCAACAATATTCTCTTAGTGTTTAAAGAGCTATGGATGTTTAAATATTTAACAACAGCAATGCTTAACATTTAGAATTTAACTCAGCAGTTAATTATAGTTGAATAAGAAGTATCCAATCATTTAATATAACAGATGCATATTTGAAAAGTTAATGTCAATAATTTTTCGATATATTTCAATTGTCGTAAGAAAAATTGCATTGTTTCTGTTAAATATTTAAAGTCCTTAATTCTTAAAATGCAAAACAAACTTTATTGAAAATCGAGATTCAGATAGAATTGATAGAGATCTCTAATTTAGTCCTATTCCTTTTTCTCATAAAATGCTTAGTTTAGAAATTAAGCTGCTTCGAAGTTAGCTTCTACTTATATAACATTATTATATAACGTGGCTCAACGTGGGTCAACCTTGAGATTTATCTCCGCAGAATTCCTGCCCTGTCGACGATCAGAAGTGGACACCGATGGGCTTGGAAAGACCGCCGTCCGTCGGATGCAACGTTAAGCAGTTGTTCCGTGTGCGAAAGAGCCATATTGTGTATGCATGTTAAAGAACACGCTGGATGGCCTTGATGGGAGACTACCTGTTTCCCAACAGCTATCCAATGGGTCATCTCCCCCAACCTTCTCTGAACATTCGGGGTCCTTGTGACCTGACCATTTAGCCCATTGTCTGCAAAAAAGTCGATTTTCGTTCCTCAGACACGATAACGTGCAGCCATTTCCCTTGCTCGTACAGAGCCCCGAATGGGTTCCGACAAATGTCAAATGACCTAGGACCTAGAGCTTACCTCTGGAGATAAATATGCCTCGTATTTGACTCGCCGTTCCTTCAACAATTCATGAGACAAGCCTGACAGACGGAATTGGCTGTGTAAGCTACCTCATTGATTGGAGTGTAAACAGCAGGGGTCGTATTAGGACTCTACACCGCTCTTGTGCTGAGGAGAATGAGGTAAAGGCATTTTGCCAAATTTGGTCCCAATTTTTCCACGAGTAAATTGACAGTTCATTGCCAAACCTGAACTAAGCTGATGTGGGAAACGCTTTGTTCGTCACCATTGAGGTCATCACTGCCCACTCTAGTAATGTTTGAGAAAATTCAGATTAAATACATGTGTTTACCTGGAAACCTTAGTATTGTGATGTGTCCCATTTTGTAAAACCCCGAGAGACGGTAGATGAAAAGGTTCCCCACCTTAGAAGTATCCATTTTGGAAGAAAGGTTATTGCATTTAAAGGCCCACGTTTTTGCGGAGTGCCGTGTGCGGTCCCTATAGTTCACACAATGCCATTTTCCCCCTTTCCACTTTTTTTTATTGTTTTTCCCTGACGTCCTATCAACCGGAGTTGGGCATGACACAATTAATTTAAAAAAGTGTTATTTATATATAAAGCTCGTAAAGAATATAATAAGAGCATAATATAAATTTACTTAGAGGCAGGTGAGTATCTGCTGGGTTGATTTTGGAAGTTCAGACGCCCTTATTCAAAATTTTAGATATTGTAAGAAAAAAAGCTTAATTATTTTAAAGCGTCCGCAAATTTGAATGTCTCGCCCACTTTTGTACAAATGACCGTCGCCTGGTAAGTGAGAACCTTATCCGTTTTAAATTTTTTGTCACGCCACTCTTTATAGTTATCAATGCTCAGAGTAACAGAAATTATCTGTTTTAATATACTGATAAAATTATCCCTATTTTTCAAAATGGCACCTACCTTTTAAACTATACTACATTTGTTGAGTTGACACTACTTTAGTTTGCACTATTTGCATATGTATCGAAAACAACATTACTGAAGTGGAACTAACTGGAACTCTGAGCGCTGAAAGTGCTCAATAAACTTCCCTCATGTACAATCTATGAAAAATTATCTTGACATGATAACATGAAAGTTACGCCGAAATTAAGTTTAACTTAAAACATGTTTACAGGAAAATCACTATTAATGTGGAGGGGACATAATGTGATTTAAGAATTAGTGAAATCACAGTGAAATTCATTTCGATTAATTCATAAAAGACATCGAAATAGAATAAATCTGAAAAGATCTAATTTGCTTATATATCTTACAAAGAATTTATTCCATTATCAGCTCCCTATATCTCAACTGGCAAAGCAAAGATAGCTTGAAGGATGCTAAGAAAGGATCCCAAATGAAAATCCCGTACAGTGAGATGTTTGATTCACCGTTATTCATACAAATTCAATTTCGCCAAAATCTTCGATTGCAAATTGTATCAGTGAATAAATCTAACCAGATTGTTCTAAAGCAGGAAGTCAAACTCGTTAACATTTGCAGGTTTCTTTATATTTTAAATATTATTATCCTAGGACGGCACTATATTTTAAGACGAAGTTTGACTCATTCGATAGCGAGCCAGGATCGAACCCAGCAGTCCCCAAGTTCTAGTAAAACTTTACGAGCATAGAAATTTATCCCTGCAACTCCCAACCCAATATACACACCCTGCCCTCGGTTAGAAAGAGGACGCCATTAAGCTTTGAAAGGTATCCATAGACATATCGGTTGGTACGTTATGACTTCATGCGCCAAATAGCCATACCCTGCATTTCAAAGAACACGCTAAATGTGTCTCCTAACAGCTGTTCAGTGAATCCCCTTCTATAACCTTCTTTGAGCCCTTATGACCTGGACATTTAAACCGTTGAGTCCCAAACAGTACTGCTGAAAACTAAGGAAAATTCTTCAAGTTTGTGTAATATACACTGTTATTTAGACCAGTGATTCTGAAACTTTTATGATTCACATTCCCCCTGGAAACGTGTATGTAACTGTCGTACCCCTTATATAGATATATAAAACTAGTTATAATATAACAGTGGGAATAAAATAAAACATATGTATAAATATATAAATATATCTAGCGACTTTTGAGCTATCGCGGCGTATCCCAAAATATTTTACCGCGTACCCATGTTGAGAACCCATAATTTAGACATTAAAATATAGTCGTGCAGATAGGAGACCTCTCAATAGTAAATCTATGAGAGTCACTATGCAAAAGCCAAAATATTTATTCATGTTATGAATAAATATTGTGGCTCATAGAGTTTTCAGGATGGGACAATATTTTTACCTTCTAAATATTTAATTCCTTTTCATTCTTGAAGACACGTTTCAAAAATGTGCAGAGCGAAATTCATCATCGCCGAAAACGAGATATTTTATACAGATGCAAACCGCTTAAAAAAACATATAAAGCAGAGCCTTTCAACCCAAACTTAGCGAAGATTCATTGTCACTATATTCTTAAAGAGTAGCAAGAAAAATTATCAACCTGAAACAGAAAAAACACAGTTCTAATGAGTAATAAACAGGAAAAAAAAACTATATTTTTAGCAAATTAAATATCTTACTAAAAAAAAACAAAAATATTCAATTGTAATGAGTACCTTGAATTAGGAAAAACAATTTGCTTATTCACATAAAAATATTTGGTCAATAAGTGAAAGAACTGAGCGAAATTTTGTTTATTACTTGTTTTATGAGCCGCTGTTTCAACGGACAGGTTATAAAGAAGCACAATAGCTTTTTTTTTAATTGTTTTTTGGCTTCCACTGGTAACCACGGACCTAGACTTCTACTATAGTAGTAAATGAATTACCCAATTAAACGAAAGCGAAATCTTTAATAAATTTATTTGTATTCGTAGTGGTAGTTAGGTCTACGACAAATCGGTGGATTGTAAGTCGGAAGACATTTCGGTGGATGAGAATTGGGAGTACACAATTCTGTGAAAACTACAATTCGACGGACAGTAACTCGTAGGATGAGAATTCGGAGGAAACGACAATTAAGTTATGATTAATTTTTCAAAACAAATGAACAATTTTGTTATACAAAATATAATCCCTCCCCCCGAGAGGGAACTACCTTGTCGTGGTGAGGGGGGCTTGAGGGCCCATCGAAGTCGAATGCTCTGCTGAGTGGTTTGGCACGGTTGGGCCCGGATAAAACTTCTATCAGAGAAGTTCAGGGCCCTGCTGACTGACTTGGTCCTGTCATGTTGGACAGGGCTCTGACGGTAGGGCCCGACTAAGAGTTCTCACCACGGGAGCCGAGCCAACTTAGCTCTATATATCCTTGTTTGTGGCTAACCGGGGCGCAGATTAAATTTAGATTTTGACCGATGGATGAGCTTTACTCCTATAGTACTGCTCGCCATTAGGTAGTCGGGGATGAGCTGTATGGTACTGTCTTGCCCCGACAGTAGTTAGTGGTGAATATGGCATTTCCCTATACTGGTAGTGCTTCAGGCGGAACAAGTGGGTCTTGTCTCATACATATATTTATACAAAATATAAACCACACCAGTAGCAGGTACCACAGCAATTGTCAATGCATTGAACAATGCTTGGTAGCGGTGAGCCGCAAAGACTTCTGAACCTGTGGCACTGTCCGTCACACCTACTGCACCTGGTCTGACCTTTTCTTGCTGGGTGACCGTTGTCTGCTCTGGTCTAGATGGCGTCTAACCATGTCCCAACATAGGCTATTGGGAGATACGGGATCTTGCTAGCCACTTCAGGACGTTAACAGCGCTTAGACATTCCCCTGTGAAATATGTGATATGTCGATGCACATTATCTTGCTGAAACATTCTACTAGGCACCCCAAACTTTCAAACTGCCTGTGAGGAACACTATAGGTATTTGGCTATCAGAGCGCATTGCTCCCCAGATGCCTGCTCTTGAATTAGAATTCCATCCGTCAGATGGGACATTGATTCCACCATCCGTCAGATGGGACATTGATTCCGCCATTCGTCAGATGGAATATTTAATACTGGACTCGTGTGCATGAGAGCCACACTCTGTGCACATTAAGGAACACGCTGGAGGGTCTTAATGGGAATCTACCATCAATCTACTAACAGCGGGTCAGTGAATCTCAGCTGGACCAACATTGAGAGTTATCTATCCCAAAATCCCCACCCTGCCCTTGGTCAATACGGTACACTGATGGACTTAGAAAGGCCTCCGTCCATCGGATGGGATCTAAATCCATGTTCCCCTGTGTGGACAGCCATATTTTGGGCATGTTATAAAACATGCTAGATGGTCTTGACGAGAGGCTAACATCTGTCTTCCAATAGATGTGCAGTGGGTTCCCTTACGCAATCTTCTCTGAGCCCTCGGGGTCCTTGTGACCTGGCCATTTAGCCCATTGTGTACAAAAAGTATCCCTCAGAGGGAAAACAATCCAACCCTTCTCACGAGGAAGCCGGTCTCAGTTGTAACGTTATGTCAAAAGCATTATCGTTAAAACCGGCAAACGCTGCAGCCGGATTGGTCACATATTTTAATCACTTGCATATCTCGGTGCAACTCAGTCGCCTTCTGATTTGCAACACTTCCGATCATTCCTTCTGGGTGTTGCAATTTCAGTATTACAGAGTATAATATACATGCGTATACCGAGGTGCTTAGGGCGCAATCTATGGCAAAGTACCAAAAACAGATTTTCTTAAAACGACTTTTAAATGTTTATACCAACTCAAATTCAATGAAGGGATACTTTCTAAAAATATTGCAAGTGGAATATTAATCCAGGAAATGAAACTTTTATTACAGTGTAAGAACTGTTTGCAGTAATGAAACTTGCAACCAACTGAAGATTTTAATAAAGTACGTCATCCGAATAAATTCCTTTAAAAATTTAGAGTGTAATGAAATCAAAAAATAGAAATAGGAAAAGATATAAATATGTCTGAAACCATTTTTTACTTTGATTTTTCATTTACCAAAACACCTACAACCAAAACAACCTACAAAAAGGAAATTGTACTTTTTATAATAAAACTTCCTGCACAAATTTGTATAATCATAAAAAACTCAGTTCCCTTGTGCCTCGCATATCGTGTTTCTTGTCCCCCCCCCCCCCCCCCTTCGTTCTTTACTAGATCAGGACCTGTTCATAGGCAACAGGTTTATTTATTTTTTCCTAAAATTCAAGTTTAGATAACTTTTACTAATCTCGTGTCTCGAACTGTTTTTTTTTTGTCTTATGTATGCTACTCCACCGACTGGAGAGCTTCTATCAGACAGATGGTAGCCTCCCGTCAAGGCCACCTAGCGTGTTGCATAATGTGAACAGAGTATGAATCTCCAACATATGGTCACGGCTTAATGTACCATCGGGGGGACGGCGGCGTTTCCAATCGCATTGGTGTCCCCTACTGACCGAGGGCATGGTGGAACGTCTGGGGCAGATAAATCCCTACGTTGGCCCAGCTGGGATTCGAACTTGGGAACTGAAGATTATGAGCCTGGCACGCTTCTCACCGAGTCAACCCCTTCCCAACAGCAGTAGTGATCAGTTGTCTGTCTCTGACTCTTTCAACTTTTACGTAGTGCTCCCGAGAGGCGGTGACTGAGTTGGTAGCATGCCTGGATCGTAATCTGCAGTTCCCGGGTTCGAGTCTTGTCTGAACAGGGTTGAGATTCATCTCCATACAACTACTCTCCCTGCCTTCTGTAAGTAGGGGACACCGATGGGCTTGGAAAGGCCGCCGTTCTTCTGAAGGAACATTAAGCCATGTGCACGTTAAATAACAAACTGGATGGCGTTGACGGGAGGCTACCATCTGTCTCCCAGCAGCTGTTGCAGTGGGTCTACCTCTCCGAGCCTTCGGGCTGCTTGTGCTCTCCATATTTAGCGCATCCTGTGCAAAAAAGTGCCGCTAAGAGGTAAAACAATCCAACCCAACACACTGCTCCCTGCTAAGAAAAGTTGCTAAGTTGGCAGATACATATCATGCAATACATACATATCACTCGTAAGAAAAGTCGCGGACTCTTCTGGACGCCATTCAACGAATTATTTATCCCCGGTTTTTTTCTCTAGATGTACTACTATACCTTAAAAAGATACCTTCTACATCAAAAAACAAGGATAAAGTGTTTCGAATTGAAACGGAAGAATAATATATTAGATATTTGTCACTATAACTGAGGTGGTAGGCAAGATATATAGTGGAGTCCCGGATATCAGTAACTTAAACATCCAGAATTCTCATGCAATCGGAATAAATTTCAAATTGAAATAATAAAATTTCTGAGATTAAAGTTTAGGTTAGTCTCACTCTTCTCGTGTCTATGATTCCACTGAATTTTAAGTTTAAAAAAATGCTCTTTCACATTTCGTTATTAGGGAAAAATTCGACACTTCGGTAATCAGCGCCATCTGGCGACCATTATTACAATTCTCTCTATGGTGTCGTTAAGTGAATAAATAAACATAAATTAACCTCCCCTCAAGCAGCTGCATACCATAGAGGTCTGACAGCAACCTGTCAGTTTATTCGTCATGATAGAAGGTCTGTGAGAATAGCGGAACATCAGCAGAAAAACAATACAAACATCCATGCCTTACCCGGGGCTCGAAATCAGGTCTCTTGGTCACTAACGAAGAGCGCTAACAATTCAGCGACGGGACGGCCTAAGAGTTAGCACGCTTGGCTATGAAACTTTGAGAAGCAGTTGCCAAAGTTTCTGACAATTATATTTCAGATATTTAGATTTGCATTAAGGACATTATACCACAAATTCATTGTTCACAACCAAGGCTTAAATGCAAATTTCACTTACGGTATTTATTTTGTATAAAAATATTTTTCGTGCAACCTGCAGATTCATCTAACCGACAATTTTCATTCACCATAAATGCCGGATAACCGGGAGCATTTTCTCATCTGTAACGTTGAAATTACAACACCAGAAGGAGGTGTCAAAATTCAACTGATATTCATACATCAAGCAGTACGGGAGACAAGGAAGAATTGATTAATTTTTCAAAAAATATGGACAATTTTATTTTACAAAATATAAACCATATCAATAGGAGGTATAACCACAGCTATTGGGAATAAATTGAACATTGCCTCGTGGCAGTGAGTCGTAGAGACTGCTCATAACCTCTTGTGACACTGTTCCCCAAGCTTCCTGCACGTGGTGCGGTGCGACTCAGTCGGTAGCGCGCCAGGGCTGAGAGTTTTCTCCGCAAAATTCCCCGCCCTGCCCATGGTCACTAGGAGACACCGATGGATTTGGAAAGGCCGCCGCCCGTCTGATGAGACGTTGAGCCTTGGTTCCGAGTGCAGGAGAGCCACACCTTGCGCACGTTAAAGAGCACGCTGAATGAATTTGACGGGAGGCGACCATGTGTATCACAACAGGCGTTCTATTGAATCCCCTTCCCCAGCCTTTTGTGAGCCTTCGGAGTCCTTTTGACCTGGCCATTTAGCCCCTTGTGTACAAAATGTGAAGCCCAGAGATAAAACAACCCATATTGTTGTAGATCTTACGAAACAATATTTTTGATCATTGGAGTAGAGGGGATCCGTTTAGGTGAAAGGAGAAATTTCGTTCTACTGATACTAGAGAGATAAAAACCCGGATTATTTCGGTCCTATATTTCAGAAGAATTTTGAAATTTCGGATCTCACCATTTCATCGAAGTCGAAGGTCAGATTTATATCTAATTCTGATATGGACTTGAAAAATGATGTCTCTGGATGCTTCTGCTTTTACATCTCATAATCTTTGTGAAATTTCTCATCTGATAGCATTGAGAAACACACAAAAAGGCTTTCAAATGAAAATAGCCAATCTTTACTAATTTCGAGGTGCTGAACACGAAAATGACAATAAAATTTGTCGAATGGCTCTTGTTTAGGAGAGACAGAGATGGTCATGTATAAAAGACTCCATCCGCATTGAGTATATAGGTAACCATTTCGCAAGGCTGTATTTTAAACTCCAGATTGCAAAATATTGCGTTCTATTACATCCGTCCGTCATACATACAACCCATGGAGGAATTGCATCATTGTCTGATGCAAAATAGTTTAGTCATGACATCGCGGACTAAATATGATGCAATCGTTATTTGGAGCAACTCCCATTTAGCCCAGAGTCATAAGTACAACACAAGCGATCCTTGCAGTTTTAATCCAGCAGTAGTGATGCATCACTGCAGTGTTAACTCACTAGATTTTACACTAATAAAATTAATCACCCTCCCGCGCACTCACCACATAAAAATATTTCTTCTTTTGGACTATCGTGCCTGACTAAGGCTTTTTATGCCTCCTTCCAGATCTCCACAACTCCAACATTACAGTTATATCATTCTTATATTTCAGATCTGTTCTATGTTCCAATATGTTTGTTACATAAATCTCTCGTAGAAGCATACATGTTACGTTTATCATAAACTCACTGCGGTAAGTTCATCTGTCGTAACAATACTTTCAATCACATATCTCACTCGAGCTCGTTTGTAGGGATGCAAATATACAATGTATGAAAAAAATGAATTAATAAAAATAAATAAATAATAATAAATACCCCTTAAGCAGTTGCTTGCCACAGAGGTCTGACAGGTGTCTGTCAGCTTAATATGTCATAGTAATAAAAGGTCTGTGAGGATGGCAAGACCTCAGCAAGAAAACAACAGAAATATCCATGCCATACCTGGGCTCGAACCCAGGTCCATTTGATCACTAGCCAAGTGCGCTAACCACTCAGTAATAAATGAAATTCTAAAGAATTCCTCAACCTCTGAACTATTCACACCTAGTCTTTGATACTAGGTAAAAATAATATTGCAATTCACAATTTGCTTGCCAAAAATATGTAATGGTCACTAAAATCTATTCTTCTTAACCAGTACTTCATATTCATTATCAGCATAATGTTTTCAGATAATCTTGTGCAACTTTGAAAATTTCTGATGCTCTTTGTAATCCAATTTTACCTCAGATGCTTCAATAAACTAAAAGTATGTAACTTTACTAATGACTCTATTTTTATAGCTGTTATTACCTACCACTACATGTACGGAGTTTCAACAATCATAGTCCACTCTCAAACACCAGAGTACAAAATGTTGAATTCGTTTCAAAAATTTCGAAATCGTTCTCTGAAACCCACATTATCGTATTGGCGGTAAAAAATAATAATAAACCTTACCACCACAATGTCCCAAAAATATGATAGGATATCAAAAATATGATTGCTTCTGAGAGGCAATTTTTTTCATACCATGGGCTAAATGAGCAGTTGCAAGAATCCCGTAGGCTCAGAGATGGTTGGTGGAGAGGACATACTGGACAGACGTTGGGAGATAGATGATGACCTCACGTCAAGAACATACAGCATGTTCTTTAACGTTGGATGGTTTTACATATGCGCCACAACGTTTTTAAACAATGGGCTAAATGGCCAGGTCATAAGGACCCCTAGAGCTTAGAGAATGTTGGGGGAGGAGACTCACTGGAGCAGGTGTTAAGAGACAGATGGTAGCCTCCCTTCAAAGCCATATATTGTGTTCTTTAAGTTGCACAAAGAGCCACGCTTTAACGCCCCATTCGACGGACGGCTGCCTTTTCAAGTGCATTAGTGTCCCCTGATGGCGAGAGCAGGGTGAGGAGTTTTACGGAGATAAATCTCGAAACTGATCCAGCTGGGACTCGAATCTTAGGAGCAGCACATTACGAGCCTGACTGGATATAACCGACATCTTGGCAGTCAATATAGATTTTGTATATGAAGTATCCTTTGGATAAATGATGCCTTTATTCTAAGAAAACTCTGGACAAAGGGCAGTTTATTTTCGGGTTAAATCAGGAAGATAAACGTTGTTGATGGATTAATTTATGTGTTTTAGAAATATATGACATTTTTGTAGAAGTTTGTATATTTTTCTTTGAAATTTGCTTAGTGGGAATAATCATCAGCGTTCGCTTTATGTACTAATGCGAGAACACCGAATTTTAAGATACATTAATAAGAATTCTTTACTGATGAAAAATCACAACACATGACAGACAAAACACCCATTTCGGGTGTAGAACTTCGATCCCGAAAGTCACAATGCTACTGCAAGCAAAAGTTATATCACTCAACAAACACGTTGCTAGTTTATGTTTATCTGGACTCTAAGGTTAGTAGAATAAATAAAAGTTTGGTAGCATGTAAAAATGGACCTCTAATAAAATAAATAACAAAAAAAAGGAAATAACCACAAACTAAACGTTTTATTCAGAAAGGTGTATCGAAACATTGCATTTTGCAAGCTGTTATATACAGTGCTATCAGAACTGAACACATCAAAGAATTTATCTAATATATAAAGAAGAAAGTTGTTTTGTCTGCTTGCCTATGCACTCGGCGTCCAGAAGAGCTGGATGCTTCAAACTTTGCATGAACGTTTATTTCATCCAGTGGAAGAACGTAGGCTATGTGGGAACCCCTGGTGGGAAACAAAATTGGGGTGGGGATGGGGAGATTGAATTTCTCAAAATCGCCTTAGACTTAACATTAACGGTTGAAAGTTATTCAAAATATCTGTTGCCACCAATAAATTTGAAAGAAGGCATGAATAAAACTAATATCTTTTTGATTATGCGTGATAAAATCATTGTTCAGTTTGTTGGGTGAAGAGCACTACCATCCGTGAATATTGAAGTCATTCGAATTAAGCACGAGCGGAACATGAGATAATTTTCCGAAATAAAAATTTCAACAACTAAAAATTCGTATCGGAAATTAAATTCATTAATTTATTTTGAAAAAAATATGTAAAATAAAAAAACGTATACCTCATACATTAATTAATAAACGTTTTATATGCTAAGTTATAAATAATGTCTTCCAATAATAATAATAATAAAGTTTTCGCAGTACCTAAACACTTTGTGGGGAACTCAAACCATATTTTCATTTTTCTATAAAGTTAAATATTCTTGTCACACTATATTCGAGGAACTCTGGATTGGTACAAAATGATTCGAAAAGTTTGGTTATCTGAGCGAAGCATTTTCGTGTTTTGGTTTAGAAACTTCTGATTTGGAGAGGTACCTCGAAATATGTCCATTTCTTTCCTTCCCTAAGAGAGAGGGAGAAAATTAAACCAGAGAATATTTACTCCTTTTTTAATTATCTTTGAATTGTTTTTTCACTCGTCATTGGCCAGTTTGTTGATTTGTTTCTCAGTTTGCTTTCATGTTTATAAAAACTCTATTTTTACGATATCTCCCTCTGTTGGACTTGGAATGTGTACAATCCGCCAGGTTCGAGTCCCAGCTGGGTAAGCGTTGATATGTATCTCCGAAAAACTCCCCGCTTGGTCCAGGGTCAGTAAAGGACACCGGTGGACTTGGAAAGGCCACAGTGCGTCGGATGGGACGTTAAACCGTGGTTCCGTATGTGGGTCAGCCATACTCTGTGCACGGAAAAGAACACGATGGATGGCCTTGACGGGAGACTACGATCATAAGATGGACCTTACATCTGTCTTCCAACAGCAATTCTAGTGGGTCCCCTCCCTCAACCTTCTCTGAGCCTTCGGGGATTTGTGACCAGGCGATTTAGGCCACTGTGTGCAAAAAGACGGTACAAGATGCAATTGATATTAGATATTGTTATAAATATTATATTTCAGTATTGTCATGTATATTACTTTTCAGTTTTGATACAAGCATTACGTTTCAGAATTGTCATCTGCATTATATTTCAGAAATGTTATAAGCATTAATTTCGAATAACTCCCTTCACGTTACAGTGGAATGACCGGGATGCCAATCAGAAGGAGACTATTTCCGTTTTGAAACCTTAGCTAGCGTCTTTAGGGTTGGATTGGTTTATCTCCGAACATCACGGTTTTGTCCACAATGGGCTGAATGGAGAGTTTACAAATAACCCGAGGGCTCAGAGAAGGATGGGCAGAGGAGATCCACCAGACAACTACTAGGAGGCAGATGGAAACTCCTGTCAAGGCCATCCAGAGTGTTCCTTAATGTGCATTGGGCTCGAAACCATATCTTTCTTTTATCAGTCGCCAAGTGCGCTATTTATTAAATTTTAAATACCTTTGAGCAGTTTTTTTATGTCTCTTACTGCTGCTGCTGTTCAAATTTCGAACTTCAATAATTCTTCAAATATTGAAATAATATTGTTGAAAATTAAAATATGCATCAAAGAGCCAAAACATTCTGACCACCGCGTCTTTATGGAAATCGAAACAACTGCAGGTAAACGACGGCGCGTGTGAAGGTCATGAAACGGTATAAATAACACCTGGTACTGAGCTCTGTTAATCAGTGTTATTTTTGTTCTTCAGATGGGAAAGGCAGCGGACTTAATTGATTTTGACAAAGGCCAAATTGTAATGGGTAGACGACTGAGTCAGAACATTTCTGAGATGGCAAGGCTTGTCGGGTGTTCATGATCAACTGTGGTTAGTATCTTCAAAACGTTGTCCGAGGCGGGAAAAACTCCAAACCGTCAGCAAGGTGTGGGTCGACCACGAGATTCGAGAGCTCATCGCTGCTACAGCTCAGCGAAGGTAATCCCATATGGTACGATCCAACAAAAGAGATACTGTGGCGCAACTCGCCCGTAATTCTAATACTGCTGATGGAGTAATGTGTCACAACACACAGTACATCGAACCCTGCTGAAAATGGGGTTGCCTAGCCACTAGCAGCTCCGAGTGCCTATGCTAACTTCAGTTCACCATCGACTTCTAACTTCAGTTCACCGCCTACAATGGGTACGCGCTCATCAAAACTGATCCTTGAATGACTGTAAGAATGGTCCGATGAATCTCGTTTCCTGTTGCACCATGTGGACGGCCGTGTACGTGTGTATCGTTTACCTGGAGAAGTGTTGGCACCATGATGCACTGTGGGACGAAAACAAGCCGGTGGAGGAAGTGTAATGCTTTGGGCAATGTTCTGCTGGGAAATCTTGGATCCGGTCACTCATGTGCAGGAAACTATGACGTCTACCACCTACCTAAACATCATTGCAGAGCAGGTACATGCTTTCGTAGCAACCGTATACCCGTCTAGTAGTGCCTTCTTTCAGCAGGATAATGGTAATGCCCTGACCTCTACATTCCTCAGACAGCAATCCAATGGGGCATCTGTGGTTTGTGTTGGAACAGCATATCCGACCTGTGGTGGCTCAACCAATGTAATTTGAAAGAGTTAAAGGATCTGCTGGTAACGTGTTGGTACCAGATACCAGAAGACATCTTTAGAAATCTTGTAGCATTCATGCCTCGACGAATAACACATGTTTTGGGAGCACGTGGAGGATCAACGTCATATTAGGCAGCTGGTAATAATGATTTGGCTCTTTGGGGTAAATATATTAGAAAGATAATTTTATATTCCGTCAAGATTTACCATAGAAAGCATATTTTAGAGGCTGCAGAGCATCGAATTTGGCTTTCTTCTGATATGACGAAAACTCGGTACTTTGTTATCTAGGAAGTATATATCAATTGAAACGCTTAAACTTTCAGATGCTAGATCTATGGGTCAGGAGGACTGTTTTGGTAATGCAACAAGTTGCATATTGATAAAAAAGTTTAAAATGCATTCCTTGTCTCAAAACCATAAAGATGAAAAAGACCTGATTTCATTGAGAGTGGTTTCATTTTCGGCTGAAGGTGAACATGTTCGCGTGAGATCATTGCAGTCGCTACCTTGATTATGATGAAACGTATTGCTTGTGAACTATAAAAATGACTTCACGGGTCATATGCCCGAGAATCTCTACCCCACAGTATTTAAGGAGAATTAATGTCAAAGAACGTGAAATTCTGCCCTTTGGGGATCATCGTTTGGTGATTTTTGTCTTGTCCTTTGCGACTCATGCCACTTATTGGAAACTCACAGATGGAGAAAGTTAGGGGATCTTTTATCCTGGTACTTCGAAAAATCATAATTATGCTACATGCTACATGCTAGAATTTGAAGAAAGTGCAAAAAGGGAAAGATATGGGAATTTCTTCAATGCTAAATTAGACGTCATGTTTAAGTTTCAATTTGTTTTCAAAGGACTCGATTAATTCCATGGCGTGAATGAGTGATCAGATATGATCTACATAGGAATAGTCTAATGAGGTAACCACCTCAAACTCCAAACGTAGAAGGATTCCTATGCGGTTCTTTTCATTTACAATACACAAAATAGATTTAGACGATGTACATTTTGGAGAAGTATTATAAAAAATCCGATAAATAATATACATAAACGAATATTATTATTTAACTAAATGAAAAAAATATCGTAAATAATATGCAGGATGAACAATCCTAAACATAGAGGAAATTTTGACTTGATCCGGGTGGAGTACGAACCTACGACCTTCTGATGGCATATCAGGTATTCTGATTCCTGAGCCACCAGCTATCGACCGAGATATCTTCTATTGATTGCTTTATATCACGGAGTCAGTCATTGCAAGTTGCCACAACTACATTTGAAGATACTGGTCGATAAAACACCTTTCAGATATAACCCTGAGGTAGTTGAGATGAGTCTCATGTTTTCTGTGCTTCTTCTAATATTGAAAATTACATTCCCTCCATTTGTAAAACATGAAACCTTAGATTTTATGTATTGCTTCAACAGTGATTTAAAATGTATAAATTTCATACATTTCTTATATCCACTAAGTTATTACTATAAGCTTACAGGAGTATTGTTAATTTATTTTGGGTCATTTCACATATAAAGATAAAGGGATATAGTTTAGAAAAGGTAATATTCTTCATTTTATTCTGAACGTGATCAGTGTAATTATAAAGATAATTTCATAACTTTTAACTTACCATTAAAGTTTTAGATATTTCAGTATATCATTAAACTTAACGCTAAAACTTCATTTTTTCTTATGCTTTCAGCTAAAGAAAGATCATTAAAAGAGGAGTAAAAATGGCTACCAGTATAAATCATAACATTTTTAAGTGTAGTATTATTCATCCGTTTAATCACTAACCGTTTACATCCAAGAAGGTCTAAGGAGAAGAAGTCGAGCTCTCGCTAAGCGTAAGTGGCGCCGCTAGGCGGATCTTCTCGGAACCCGAATCTGGCAAATTGATGTATGTACCAAAAACAAACTGTAAGGCGTTCTTTGCCACGCTATGCACATGCGCAGTAATGGCAATCTCATTTTCATGTTCCTTGCTAGTTCGTGACATCGAGCGAAGGAGTAATCGAAGCATTGTATGATAGAATTCTTGTTCATCCTTATTTTTTCTCAACTTTTGTAGATCTGCAGTCATTATGGATACTTCAAATACGAATTTTGACGTCGCTTCAGTTTCCAGGTGAGTGCACTTTATTATATTTTAAATATATGATTTGAGTACTATTGCTGTATGTTTTAGGCTTAGAAACGTGTTGTGAGTTACAGGTAGTGAATATGGCCACATAATGTCAATTTCAAATTAAACCACGAGATAGTGATTATAGGTTAACCTATCTCCATTTTTAATAAAATTCTCTTAAGTTATATCTCGATAAAGTTTCTCTAAAGTTTGTATTCAATAATATCTATCTCATAAACCCGTAAGGGAGTTAATCCTGTCCAAGGGTTAGCTAGCTATCAAAATATATAGAGGTTTAACAGTAGCCTGTCTGTTCATATGATATAATGCAATGTCTGTGAGGTTCAAGGTTATGACTGAACCTCAGCAGAAAAACAACACAGACATCCATGCCTTCCCCGTGCTCAAACCCAGGTCATTTTTTTCAGAAACCAAGCATGCTTTTTTTAAATCGGAAACCAGGCATAACTATGCAAGCCTATCATTGATAGCCTCCCCAAAAAATTATTAAGTGGCTATCATGAAATCAAGGTTATTAGATGTTTGCTCTATGTTTTACACATATTCGGTACACCATAAGTACTGAGTGTGTTGCTGATAACAGGCTAATCTTGAATACCAATTCCTTCAAGTGCCATAACTGGCACATGAACCAATCATTTCAAATTATGTAAACTGCTGTTTTTTGGCAAATTTCGCTTTTCTTTTTAAATTAATGAATGAGCATAATTGAATATGAATTGCAAGTGCTCTTTCGTATTAACTATGTAGTGTCACAAACTATTTTGTTGTTAGAAACAGTACACAAGCAGTGATGTGGGTAGACACATTATTCAGTGGTAGCCTCTTAGATGTAATTGCAGTGAATAAAATAGTGTCTAAGCAAATGTTCATCTTTTATGGCTTTTTAATATAGTAGTTTGAATTTTAGCATAAACTAAATATGACCATTGGCAATCTGTTAGTCATATTCCAATAAACTAAGATTTGGGATATCAAGTAATGTGTATATAATACTTTTAGTGTTTAATTTTACGATTTCAAGGATTTGTTTTAATATTTGTGGTGAACTGTTGTTATTTGTAGATTAATTGTTTAACATTTTTTTTTCAGTGTTGAAGCCGCGAGACTTGGCATGAAATGTGCCATGTGTGGAGCTACGAAGCGGCAATATCCAGAAATTTTTCAGATTTCCCATGGATGCATCAAGGTACTATTTTTGTAGCTGTTTTCTTAATAATTTTTAATACAAGCTAATGTTTCTCAACAAGTATAGTGTTTACCCTTCAGAGTATGCTGAATGTTATTTGGAGTTAAGAGACAACCAAACTGAAATGCCTTAATATTTATTTTAGGTTTTATTGTGGCTTGTAATTTATATACATTTTACACTAATCACCCAGTTAGCATAAAATTGTTTGAATAAAACTGTAAAATTGGGGAAAAGATGTTTTTGGAAATGTTGTAAAGTTGTTTGTTATATATTTATAAGTTGCTACCCATGGTGAGTAGTGGACACTGATGAGCTTGGAAAGCCACAGTCCATTGGATTCAACTTTAAGGCTGTGTCCCTGGGTTCGGGTGAGCCATATCCTGTTCACATTAATGAACACTGGATGGTCTTGACAGGAGGCTACCATTTGTCTCCTAACAGCTGTTACAGTGGGTTCCATATCCAACTTTCTCTAAGCCCTAACGATCCTTGTGACCTGGCCATTTAGCCCATTGTGTGCTAAAAAGTTGAAATAACCCAACCTGATAGCAATATATAGCAAATTGATGATAAGTTGTAATTGCATGTTTGCTTTTTATTGCCAAGTTGTTATTGCATATTTGCTCTATATTGCTTAGTTGATATTACATGTTTGTTATACATTGCTAAGTTGATATTACATGTTTGCTTTTTTTTTTGTTGAAGTAAACGCATGCTATATATATTGTTCATTCTTTCTTTTAGGATTATGCAGTATGGAGCAACCAAGTATAAGTGATATGTCTTCTGCTATCTCAAGGAAGCTCCATCAGGCTGAACAGTGTGATCTTCTCATTCTGTAAAAGCAAATGTTGCTGTTTATGTAGCAGGATGTAATCAATTACTATTTGGTGACAAAACTTTAACTTTCTCTCATTTCAACTAAGTCAAAAGGAAAGGCAAGACTCCTCCCACAAACACGCAAATGACATGATTGAAATTTCATGTAACAAAATACAAATATTGTAAACTTTTATATCAGCTAAGGTAGAAGGAAACTACACACACACAAATGACAATTGAAATTTCATGCTATAAAAAAATTCAAACTATTTCATTTCAGCTGAGTCAGTAGGAAATTCATATCACACACACATAAGAAATGAAGTTACTGTAAAGTATGTTTTTGTCACTGTGTTTTGTGCAAATTTAGATGTTTGCTCTAATATGCCTTTTAATTTTTCTGTCATTTGTGTCTCTAAATGGTGAAGTCTAATTTTAGCATATTCTTTTGTAATGTTTCTTTTTCATATTATAAGCATGATTGTCAACTTCCACATCCAATTCCCTATTACTGATATGACTATCTAGTGATATGAGCACCAACATGCATTGAAGCCTATGTAGGACATTAACCTGAATTTTTTAATTAGGTATGAAATGGTTGTTGTTGAGAATATAAAGTTTTCTCCTGGAAGACAGTGTTCAGTAATTTTTGCAATTGCACACACGTACTGTGAGAAGGGTGAGAAAACCTCGATTTTTAATATTAACCTTTAAAGTGACAGAAGATGATAAATCAGTTTCCAAAAATCTCTACAAAAGAACCTGCAACATGCTTTTTTATGCTTCCCTACTATTTTTTTCCAGAATTAAATGCTTTTTCTTTTGATATGTAATATGGAATATTTCATTAATTAGTTTTTCATAATAAGGCTCAAAAGTTGTTTCTTAAAGTAAAAAAAAAATGTCTTTGTAAGGGTTAATAAGTGTAGACACAGAAGACTGCATTAGGTCAGATTCAATTAATGCTAATTTACATTCTATGCAAGAAATTTTTCATAATTGTTTTGCTATAAAGACAGCTTATAATAACATTTTTCAATTTCAGAGAAAAGAGACACAATGACCTTCATTGCTTTACTGTGATTGCTTGATATTATCCACATGTGAGAAACACCTAAAATGTCACTGGACATTTCATTATTGCTGCCAATGATTTTAATTTCATTGAAAGTTAAACAATTGCCATTTTTCTTATTAATTATCAGCCGGTTAATTATTAACTGCATTTGTGCACTTTGGAACTGAAGATCATTAGGTTATAGTTTCCCTCTTTTGCTCTTATAGCTTAAAAAGAATTAAATATGGTTCTGGCTGAATTTGTAATTAAAAATATATTTTGAGCCAGACAAACCAACTGTTAAAGAAATGGCCTATGGGGACTTTCTAGCTACGTAAGATTGAAACAAACATAAAAATTAGAGTTTCAGAAGCTATATCTGAATTTTTATCATTAGCATTATTACCATAATTTACATAGAAACAATAGCATTTGCCATTGAACAGTATTTGTTTCCTAATTGACTTCTTCTCCAATAATAAAGTGAATATCATATGTTTCTGCTTACTATCAGTAAAATTTTCCATGAAGAAAACTTCAATAAATCCAGGAAGGCCATCTACAGATTTGCACCAAGTTAAAATTGTGGAGCTATTTGGAAAGATTTTCTCTTACAAATTCATAAGCCTTTTTAAAAATAAAAAAATAGAACCTCAATTTGTAATAAACCTTTGGAGAATGAAAATATCATGGTAAACCTATTTACCTCTTGGCAATAAAATATGCCATTGCTTCTTTCAGCATTTTTGCTGTGAATTTCTGAACAGGTTTAAAGTTATATCTAGAAACACAAGCTTTGGTGTCTCAATGTCATCTTGATGAGCTTTTGAGCCTTAAACAAATCTATCTTTTAAAATAGAAGTCTGATTGCTTGGCTTTTATCTGACAGTAATTTCACCATAGCATTTTCTTTAAGCTCGGAATTTCATTTTGCACTGACATCAACTTTCTCTTAAATTTTCTAGGACCTGTTACACAGCATGAGTGATCATTTTTATAGGCAATATCTGTTCTCATTGAAATTTCTATCATATCTTCTACAAGTGTCTCTCAATATAGGCATTTGTTACAAATGCTTGTATTGCACTCCCCCACCCCCACACACAAATATAACATAATTGAAATTTCATGCTATAAAAAATGTCAACTTTCATTTTTGCTGAGGCAGAATGGAATCTATGTCCTACATACAAATGACAATTGAAATTTCATGCTATTAAAAAAAATGCAAATTGGTTTTATCTCAGTTGAGACAGAAGTTATTTGAGACAGAAGTTTACTCATGCTGTGTAACAAGTTCCTCCAGCCCACAAACATACACAAATAACATAATTGAAATTTCATGTTGTAAAAAAATATTGGAAGCTACTTTTTTCAGCTGAGGTAGAAAATCAAGTCCTCCCCACACACAAATGACTTAATTCAAATTTAATACTGTAAAAAAAAACAAATATTGGAAACTTTTCCATTTCAGTTGTGGTAGAAGGTAATCATGGCCCACACACACAAAAAATGGCATATTTAAAATTTCAAGCTATACAAAAACCCAAATATTTTAAATTTTTTATTTGAGCTGAGGCAGAAGGGAATTGAAGCTCCACACACACACATTAATGACATTCTTAAAATGTCATGTTATAAAAAATGACATTGTGTCATTGAGTAAGAAATATATTAGTTTTAATTACTGCACTGTGAAGCTTTACTGTAATTTTTTGTGATACAAAAAATTAATGAAAGTGCAAGTGTCATGTGATATATGAAATTACTGAAAGTGTATTGCAGTAATAGTGTTAGAAAGTGTAAATCAGTATGTGGATTAATTTGTTTTCCCTTTAAGATATATTGTTTGCTACACGTATGTGCTCTATTTTGATGTTGGCTCAATCATGCTCTCAAACAGGAAATAATTTGCCAAATATTCTGTAAGATAGACATTGAGAGAGAGATTTTGTGGTTTGTATTTTGCTACAGAATTTAAATAAATATGTTTTTAAAAAAAGTTTTTGTTTGTTCTTGTTTATTATTTCAAAAAAGAAAAAAAAAATGAACAGAAAAGGAACTGAAATATGAAAAATTATTTATAAATTGAAACTAATTTAAAATTAAAGGAATAATTATACCTGCTGTTAATGATTTTCAAAAGTAAAAGGCATTTTAATATGAACCTAAAACAGGATTTTTTTTAATGTTTTTCATATTGGATTATGCATTGCAGCAAAATAAAAAATATTGCAATAATTCTGGTAAAGCTAGTACGAAGAAAAAATAATATTGATTTCCATTAACTTTGCTAAATATAATATTTCATCTTTGAAATTGCTTAACGTTTATAATTGCTCCCAGTCCGATTTCATCTTGCTAGCTAAGCCGATTTTGCAATGGATGTAAAGAGGGAAAAAAAAAATACAATTCAACAAGATGAATGGTACAGGCACCATGCCCCTATCGGTTTCGGATGAGGCTTCACTGCGATGCACCAATTTGCCATGTTTAGAGGGCGCTCCAGTCGCACAGTTTACATTACGCCTATGGAAGCTAGCTCTCTTCTCCCTAGACACTCCTTGGTTTACATATAGTACCAAATTGGATTCTAGCTCAGTGACTTTCAGTGTAAGTCGCTACAAATTAACAAGAAACATATCACTAATAATTTTCATAGCAAGTCTTCCGTAACTTAAATAATGTCGCATCAGACGAATTTAGCATCCCAATCAAAACCGGATCGTCACTTTCATTTATGTAATATATGTATTTTGTGTAAGAATTATCCCTTTTGTACTGATGTAAGCATATCGAATCATTGTTAAGGTAGTAACAGTTAATTACAAAGGATAATATATGTAAAAAAGAACTGATTTTTGTAATCGGAGAATGCAAAAATATACTAATCGCAAAAATAAATATAGTATTTTAAAATTATTTTACTTTTTAATTAGCAATTTATAATTATTTAATTTTTTAATTAGCAATTTAAAATTATTTTAATTAAAATTATTTTTAAAAATATTGCATTTTAATTATTTATTATTATGTTATAGACATTAATGTCTATAACATTAAAAACAATAATATATTTATATTAAAAGGTAAGGAGTTCCACATTGGAACATATCCTCTCTCCTAAAATCGTTACGAAATTTGCAGACGAGTCCCTGAAGAGCGCATGTACACTAAATAATACATGCACTCTTCAGGAACTCGTTCATGAAAAGACTAAAGGCCATTTCATTAAGTATGTTAGGCCATTTTATGTCAATAGCAACTCAGATACAGAACTCATCATCATAATCAACCAGCCATGGGCTATGAAGGTCCAATCAGACCGTGCAATTTAGTTTTCCATGCATTTCAGTCCTGAGCTACATCTGCTGAATCTGGCCACTGCACACCAATTCTAACAATGTACTCTCCGACATTGTGTGCACACCCCGCTTCCTAGGTTCCTCTTCTTTCTGAGGACTTTAGACACACTGTTGATAACCCTATTCGCCAATCTATAATTATTCATACAGGCAACACGGCCAAACCAACGGAGTCTCTCTCTGCACGATAATGCTGCATAAAGGAGGGTTGCCGACTCCTTTGCCTAACCTAATTATTCCTTACCAAATTCAACCACCTAATGCCCAAGATACTCCGCAAGCATCAAGAATCAAAAGCATCACATTTTTTGGACATTTTGTTTACAATGCCTGCAAGTTTCACTACCATAACTAACCGTAGAAAGAACAAACTATTATACAGTCTAACTGTAGTCTTTATAGGTATACGCCTATTTCTCCGCAATCTCCATAGATTCTTAAAAGTCCCGGCAACAATCCCTATTCGTCTGTTACTCTCATGCCGCATATCACCAGAATCTGTTACATATCTCCCAAGGTAACTAAACCCAGTCACTTGCTCAAGAGTGCATCCATTCAAAAAAACTGAAGCACCGTCTAGCTAAACCAATTTCCATCACTTTAGCTTTCTCTCTGTTTATCACGAAACCTACTCTAGTACCAGTCTCATCAACAGCTCGAATGAAAGAGTTCATCTCATCGACATCATTTCCCAAAAGGGCTGAATCATCAGCATTGTCTAAATCAGAAAATTTCAATCTCCAAACCACCTTTCCTACTATGAATTACTACTACAATGCAAACAGTGTCATCTAATTTCAGTGCTCTCTATTATTCGAGTAGAAAAAACAAAAATCGAGTTTATATAAGCACTCAGTTCGTGAATAATCTCATATTTTCTAGGTTTGCAGTCCAACAATAGACCCGTGCTCTTCGATCAAATCATACAATACATGGTTTTTGATAATATTTTATGAAATAATGTGGCTATTACAATGTAATAAATTATTTGGTTTAAAAAAATACTATAAAATGCTTATTTTATTTAATAAAAAAAGAAAAAATTACTCGAATCAAATCAAACATATCGATTTATTACACTCTCATATCTTGTGAATAAAACATTTCTTTATTTTCTTTTCATTTGGATCACTCCTTCCTGCAGTTATCGGTAGAAAACTCGAGATTATTAAACCAACTATTATCCTGTTTGTACAGAGAGAAATATTATGTGGAACTCAGAATGAAACTATTTTTATTTATCAGTTGTGGGCGAGGTGTGCCAGGTTCGTAATCTACATTTCCAAGGTTCGAGTCTCACCTTGGTCAGCGTTGTAATTTATATTCGCAAAACTTCGCTTTCTGCCCTCTATCAGAAGAGCGACACCGGTGGGCTTGGAAAGGCCGCCGTCCCTCGGATGACATGTGAAGCCAACGCTCTGTGTTTGGGATAGTCATACCCTGTGCAAGTTAAAGAACACTCTGGGTGGCCTTGACGGGATGCTATCATCTGTCTCCCAACAATTTTCCAGTCGATTCTGTCCCCCAAACCATCTCTGAGCCTGGGGGCTCTTGTGACCTGGCCATTTAGCCATTGTGTGCAAAAAAAGTACCGCTCAAATTTAAGCACGCTAACTGATTGACAATTGGGTTTTTTACAATAGGAACTGCGATTCACTTTTAGCGAACTTGAGGGGCATGTTGCAAGATTGAGCATTTGCTTTGTGTTGTGAAGAAGAAAGACATTGCAAAAGAAAATGAATTTGATTCTTTTGTGCTGTATGCGATAAATTAAAAAAAATGTTTTGAATTCAGGGCCGGACTTAAGCATTTGCTAACTAAGCTAAAGCTTAGGATTTCACAATTATGAGGGGCCTCAAAAATTCAAATTTGAAGTTTACACTGTTAGGATTTATTTTTTATATATTCAAATAATATATTATGCAAACAATTGTATATCTCAGTTTTACAGAGTCATTATTATTTACCAGTTGTAATATAATGTTCCACTCTATATGGTTTGCCACGAAACTATTCGTCCACGAGCCACAGACAGCTCTCTCGCTGACATGTGTCAGTTACGTCTCGCTGTTAGTACCAAATAGCGGTCACCTTTAGCCGTTGGAAGTCGTGATTGACCCCCACACGTGGACAGCTAACGTTTGCTGTCTCTTGTACATTCTCCACAGCTTTGAGAATATGGATTGGTGCACACTTATTGCTTTTTGCAACATCATTCTATGTTCTGCCTGATTCCAACATCCCGATAGCCCGTCCACGTGTAAAGACATCCATATGCTGTTTGTGTGACATATTGTTACAAGCTACAAGTCGGTTCGAACACAAAACGAATGTTCTGGCGACAAGAAATGAGGTTTTTCACATTTATCTCATTATTTATAACCATTACAAGTTTGCAGTTCTTGTCTCTTATGCAAATTATATGTGATCACACTATATGCTAGGCATCATTATTCCCACATTTGCATGTGCCTACCGTTATCTGCACGTACATTTTGTTGCTATTTTCTCCGATTGTTTTTTCAATATAGCCCATTTGGTCAACTATGTTTAGCTCTTGGACACCAGTTTATTATGAGGAGCTACGGTTTTAAATATTGCTGCAGCAATGATATGAAATATGGAAATTTAAAATATCACGTAAATTCACCTATGAATTCTTACAAACTCACTAGAATATTTAAGTTTAATATAGGATACCTCTAATCTATATTAAATGACATGGTTGACTGGAGAAGTTTTTAACTTTAGCTTAGATTTAAAGGATTGAGGTTTATTAGGTGCATTATGTCAGAGACTCTAAAATTTTCTTTCTTTATTTTTTAGGTATTAAAAGGTAGTTAACGTAAGAGGGAATATAACTACCACTATAAATCATGGTATCATTTCCTGTAATTCCCATTTTTGTTTCATTAGTAAAAATTATGATCATCAGAGCGGTGATTCTCTATGCTTCACCCATATGGGCGAATACTACACCCACCAATATTCGTAAGATTCAGGTCTTACAGAACAAGATTTTGAGAACTGCGGTCGATGTCCCCTAGTTTGTCACTAACAGACAACTCCAAAAAACTGGGCATCCACCATATATATATACACATCTAAAACGCACTTCAAAAATATTTTTTGAGGCTCTAAGCAATAATCCCAATGAGATTATTTCTTCTCTGATTCTTTACGATCATACTGTTTTGAACAAGTACAAGAGGCCTAAAACGGTAGCGTTCTCTGAGGAGATCTACCCGTTTTAGGTTTCACATGCAATTTTACTGTTATTTTTAGCTTTTCTTATGTTTTCCATTAGAGGCCCACCTAAGGGTGGTTTACTTATATATTTTGTTCTTACTCATGCCAAATAGGCAAATCTTTATGATGGAGATGGTTAGGGGTAAAAGTATTACCCGGTACATCGAATATGATCATACGATCTACGATCGGTAAAGATTTATCCGATTGTTCAACATCCAAGTTCAGAGGATTGCAAAGTAAGTCGCTAAAAATTAACATAAAAGGCATACAACCTATTAATTGCCTAGATCCATAACTAACGTAATATAGTATTGGAACTCCCAACTCCTTATGAAACGCATGGCAGGATCGCCCCTATCATTTACGTAACACTTTTCTTTGCAAGGACCTTCACTTTTTAACGGGGATCAGAATACCAAATAAGTGTACAATAGCAGTAATTAAAAACAAGTGATGATTATAAAAATAGCTGATATTTCCATCAAAAAACGGGTAAAATACTAATCGCAAAAATAAAATTATAACATTTTACTACTACGTTACATCACATCCGAAAAACCGTTACATAATTCCAAGCTGTTCTCCTAAAAAGTTGGCCAATGGGTTCTCTTTACCACATTTTTCCAATCCGTTGACCGATCTCGACCAGTTATGTGTCAAATGAAAGCTTGCCGCACGTTTAGTGTCGTAGGTTATAAAACATTCCATCCCGTGCTTTATTCTCTCCTAAAAAGGGAAATGTGGAAATTGTTCTTCCATGCCGCCTCGGTGGTTCAGTGTCATCGCATTGTCTCGCTGTGACACTGAGACTGCCGAGTTCTAGGTTCGAGTCCCGAGTGTGGATGGCATGGTCATTTGTTCTCTCATATCTGTTGCGATTGCCCCTCAGTAACAAAAAGTGTTGACTTCTCGACATGTCAAAAAATTCTTGTTCTCACATTGGGACATGTGACAACAAGCGGTATACTAGCTGTTAAGTCCCAACATCCAAATTAAAAAAAAATATATTTTTTCATTTTATCTTCTGAAGGCAAGGGGCCACGTTACGATTTATGGAATGAAATGAAAGCTTACGATATGGGGACTCTTGTGTGGTAACTCGAGATGCAGCCAACATCATTCTTCAACTTAAAAAAGGGATTCATATTTCATGCGAGTAATCTCAATGATTGTATTTTAAATGTCGTGGACTTCCCCCAAATCATGCCCCCTTTTTTTACATATTTATCTCTTTATTTTAAATTCCCTTCCCCCTAAAAGAGGGAAGAGGAATTATCCCTTAAAATGAAAGATTTGTGTTTTGCCACCCCCCTGAGATTAAAGGGACCAAGGCGTTGCTATAAGTGAAAACGCTTTGACATATTAGCACCGAAATTTGAAATTTCTAGCATACGTAGATCGTTTGGAATATTCTTTAAAGTTTTATATTTCCATACTTAACGCCCTCTAAATCTGAAAATTAAAACTACATATAGATGTGAAAAATATGAATAACGAAATTTCATTATTTCCAATTCAACTTGAAACAGATTTTTGTATTATGTCTTTAAAAAGTGTCGCCTTCTCCCCTCCAAGAGTAAGGGGTTGATCATTGATGGCAGTGCAAACTCCATGACCCTTACATTTCACCACAAAAATTTAAATTTCTGAAAAAATATGTCGTGTGCAGTATTAGTTAAAACATTTTAAATGCTTAAATTTTCAACACAATTAAATATTTTGGGGGACTCAGCAAACGCGAAAATGTGATTCCATAATATGTTTTGAAAGAGAAAACAACGTTCGAAATTTGTTTAACATTGCCCTGTTAGCACGCTTGGCTACTGATCTAAGGGACCTGGGTTCGAGCCCCGGGTTAAGGCATGGTTGTGCGTGTTGTTTTTCTGCTGAGGTCTTGCCATCCTCTCAGACCTTCTACTATGGCATATAAACTGACAGGCTCCTGTCAGACTTCTGTGGCAAGCAGCTGCTTGAGGGGTTATTAATAAGATATGTGAGAGAACATCGCTTATTGGTAAGAGATCAAAATAAAATATTTATAAGTGAGATAATAAATAGAATATCACATGGTTTCTTGTGGGTAGTTGACCTATATTAATAATTTAACAGAAAATAAATTTGCATATGTTAAAAAATGCTTCATTTCCTACCTGTTGAGTTAACGAAAGGCCATATTCAATGTTTATTAACTTTGAAAATGCATATTATATGAAAAAATATCGTAAGATATAGGTTAAAAAACATTTTTTGATTTCTCCAAACCTTTTCCCCCCACACTATTCATTTCGTATTAAAACAGTTACTGAAGTCGCAATGTTAATAACAGTTACATTGAAATATACCCTCTATTTGAAAAGAGGAAATTATCTCATCATAATTCTGTCTCTTTTTGTAAGCTGTATATTATTCTTAGATCCATATATAATTACTTTTGCATTTGCGTTATAATTACATTGAAATAATATCTTTGTTTTAAACTTGAATCTAGGAAGAGAGAAATGAAGAAACATATCAAATGTCAAACCTAAAAGTCACCATAAACCGTAATTGTTATGTATAATGCAAAAAATTTAAATGTATTTATGTATTATGGGAAATATTTTAAACAGTAGGATAAATATGATTTTTTCCTAAACATATTGTTACCACAGATGAACGTGCTATAATTAACCGTGATGTGATTATCGTCTTGATGATTGCGTGAACTACAGCGTTAGAATTACGTCACCAACTGCTTCGAACGAACTTGACTTAAAAAAATAAGGAATAAATTTTTGTCATTAAGAGGAATTGGATTGTGAAGAAAGACGTAGTTTGTTTTAGTCTGTGTGGTATAGTTAAACGAAGAAATGTTTTTATTTGGTGTGTTCGGGGAAGTTAAATAGGTTTATTAGTGTTGATCCTGTTAGCGAACTGCAAGAAAAAGAAGGATGCTTAGGATATTTAAAAATGTGACTGAAGAGGTCATAGGTTAGTCGAACAAACAGAGCTGATCTCCACTTTTCTGTAGGAAGAGTTCATCATTATATTTAGTTGTTTAGTAATTGGTAAGGTTATTCTCGATAGATTACAGGTTTGTTCTCAAATATGATTCTGCCACTTATAGTATGCTTTTTGTGTAGATAGTAAGAATTATAGAGGAAACAACTCTTTGTATGAATAGTAATAAGATGTTAAGTTCTTTTGAAGATTTATTTTTATACTGATATAGATTTATGTTAGTTGAGTTTATACAAATATTTTCATTCATACTTTTTAAATTACATTATTTTAGAATTATTATCGTTAAATACTATTTTTTTAACTCACGCTCAGTTTTCATTCGTTCAATTCATAACAAAATATTTTTTTCTGAACATAGAGGAAAAATGGGACAGAAACCTACGATCTCCTGATGGCATGTCAGGTGATCTAACCTCTGAGGTATCATACCACCGACCGATATTTCTTCTCTTGATGGCTTTTTGATAGCACGGAGCCAGTCGTCGGACGTTGCCGTAAATATAATTGAAGATGATGGCCGACAACAATTTCCAGATATAGCAGCTGAGCTAGTTGCGATGATTTTGTTTACAGGGCATTTTCTCTGCTTCTCTAATATCGAAATTTACACTACGTCCATTTGTATATCATGATGCCTATTGTTTTATGCGTATGCGAGCCATGGCCCGTGTGCGAGAGAGAGCCAACTCTGTGCACATTAAAGAACACGCTGGATGGCTTTGACGGGAGGCTACCATCTGTCTCCCAACAGCTGTTCCAGTGGGTCCCCTCCCCCAACCTTCTCTGAGCCTTCGGGGTCCTTGTGACCTTGCCATTTGGCCCATTGTGTGCAAAAAAGTGCCGCTCAGAGTTAAAGCAACCCAACCCAACTCTCCAAGGCCGGCCGATGATTCTTCCACGCTCAAAGTCTGTTAACTGTTGGAACAGCTGTCGACGTCTGCTTCAGGACATTTTTAAAGGTTTAGAAGAATTTACACAACGTTTTGCCAACCAGGTAACTTCGGCTGCCTTTATCTGTGTTTGACTGACCCATAGTAAATAAGGGTCACGGCTATGCTTGATAAAGACGACGTCTGTCGGACGCGACGTTAAGACGTGGTCCGTGTGTGGGAGAGCCATACCCCACGCACGTTAAAGATTACACTGAATAGCCTTGAAGATCCGACACTTCTTTTCCAACAGCTGTTTAATGGGGCAGCAACTATTAACGAAAACACGAAAGATTGGGACTTGGACATCTGTCCGAAGTATCTGATATTTAAATAGCGAATATCACTTTAAAAAAAAAGAGCTCGAATTTATCCTTAAATAACGGATGACTTTCGGCACAATTCATGCGCAGAGTTACGGTATAAATTTAGACCATAATGCTACCTAACCATATTGGCAATAAATCCTTGGCACGGTTCAAAATTCGAAAGTTCCAATATTACAGATATGAATGAACTGACAGATTTAGATAACATTATAGTAATGTAGATCATTACGATAGGTACCTTCTCCACTGCTTCGCAGCTTAATGTTAGTTTTCTGTTAGGCCTCAACCAGCACACGAAGGTGTCTTTTGGTGCCATCCATCAGATGTAGTACTGTCCTGTATAGTGGAACATCGGATGACATCATTCAATCATACTCAAGTGAGTGATGTCTGTGACGTCAGCTTGCGCCTGTCCAATCGTTTCGATCGTCCTGAAGTCGATCGTCGGAGAAGGCAACCTTTTCCCACTCTTCCACTCTCCGAAAATGTTATTAAACAAACATATTTAAACTACGAAAATGATGGTAGTCCCGTGCGAATGGCAGGCGTCGTTGCCTATGGACCTTGGTTAACATGGGCGCAATGTCGACTCTGAAGACCCATGTGTAACAGGGTTCGCTCTAGTGTTATCGGGGACACGTACCTGGATGCTCCAGCGTTCATTTGAGTGGTTAATTGCTGCACTGTTGCGCATCGATTGCTCTTTACCAGTCGATGGAGGCGATGTTCTCCTCTGGGGTCGATGGGCTTTGGGATTCCACAGTTTTGACATCTGGAGGTACTCGGTGTGCCAGGGGTCCATTCTTGGTACTACAGCACCTCAGAAACAGCCCATGAAGTCTGCTGTTTCCGAGATGCTTCCACCCTTGGTGCAGTAGCCAATGATCATTTCTTTTTGAAAGTCCGTCAGATCAATACCTCTGCCCATTGTACTCACGTTACGCACTATGACTCATCTGTCCTGGCTGGCCGCTTATATCTCCATGTGGTCGACCTTGTCATGTGCACTCTGTGATGCGCCTGGGAGGGTACACTATGATTCAGTGGGTGGTCATATTATTCTGATACAACTGTGTATACCTTTGATTAATATGATTTTTGGTTTTTTGGTTTTGATTTCATATATGTATAAATATTATACAGGGGTTTATCAAAATAATGGAAACACTGATGGCATCTGAAGTACATGCAATGCGCCGTATGCAATCACAGGACGACGTCATCCTTAATGTGAGGATATAAAGGGAAAAAGCAGTGCCACAGGCGAAGGTGAAACGTCTTGTTTTGATGTAATTGTCGACAATTCAGATCTCAGTGACCTCCAAAAAGGCATGATCACTGGTGCGCGATTTGCAGGAGCTTCAGTAACCAGAACGGCGGAGGCAGTAGGTGTAATACGAGGAACTGTTCGAAGATTATGACTACCTATCAAAAAGAACAGAGAGTTGCCTGCAAGCGTGCAAATTGCGGACGCCATACGAAGTTGTAAGATATAGGCAAACATTAGCACGTATTGTACAAAGGAAGCACAAGACCACGGCACAGCAAATAGCAGCAGAGTTGAACACCAGTCGGAATGATCCCCTTTTCCGTCATAACAGTTCGTCAGGAACTTCATCTTGCAGGTATTTATGGCCGTGCTGCAATCCACAAACCACTGATTACCAGCATCAATGCAGCAAAACGTATAAGGTGGTGCAAAACGCATATAAACTGGATGCTAATAGCTGACAACGTGTCATCTGGTCTGATGAATCATGCTACACATTGTTTCCCACTGCTGGTAAAGTGTACGTCTGGCAAAAACCTGCAAAAGCAAAGCACCCCAACTGTTTGGTTCCAATTTTGAAGCATGGAGGTGGATCCCTGATTCTGTAGAGTGTCAGATCACGGCATTCCTTAGGGCCATTAGTTATTCTTCAGGATCTTGTCACATCCGCAACACACGAAACCATTCTTGGAACCACCTGCACCCAATGTTGCGGGCATTGTTCCCTAATGACCGTCCCTGGTTTCAAGCTGATAATGCACCCGTGCATTGTGCGAAACGTGTAGTTCCTGGAACTCGATACGTCATGGTTTGCAAAGCAATCTCCAGACCTCAATATTATTGAACATTTGTGGGAATATCTGGAGTGCGAGGTTAGATCACACTTTCCACCTCCGGCATCACTGGATCACTGGCACAGTTGGGCCATATTTTACAGGAAGAACGGTCCCACATTCCATTACCATAAGTGCATGACTTGTATAAGTCTGTTCCATGTCGAATTGCGTTTGGTCTGAACGCCCTAGGTCGGCCTATAGCTTATTAATAAAATGTTCTCTATATAGAGTATGTGTTTCCATTATTTTGACATACCCCTGTATATTTCGTACATTACTCAAATCTATTTCAGAAACAAGTATTTACCACTCATAAAATTAAAATCATATTATAATTTCTGTCGTCTCTCTAAAACAAATGAATAAAGATTTTTATGATGAGTTCCAGTCATGTTTTCGCTCTGGCGAGAAGTATTTTCATGAGATGTATATTCCAGGAAATAGCAACATAATGATCCTAGAAGAGAAAATGGCTCTAGGTTTAATTTTATTCGGACTGTCAAGAGGTATTAGAATTTAATTGAATTCTGCCTTCAAACAACTCACGAATTTATAAATTCTCTGGATTTGAAATGAAAAATCAAAGTATAAGATATTCGGAATTTAAATTCCATTGGAATACACGTAACATAATTATGGAAAAACACTAAAAAATCCTTTAAAAATAATTTTTTTTTACTCTCCGACGAATAAAATTTCGTTTAAACTTCCTAAATACACCAAATTTATAGAAGACTGACAGATGTAATCCTAACCACTATTCGATACGTTTTAAACAGCTTCAAATTTCTGATTAATTAGCAATTATATTGCTAACTGCTAATTGTTTAACAACGGCAGTATATTCACCAGTTTGTTTCAGACTCGAATCTGGGATGCACGTTCATCCTCTTTTTTTTATCCCATTATTGTAAGAGTAGTTTCCTGCCCTCCATTAGATTGCTGATATTGTTAGTCCTTGATCGGAAATAACATTTATAATGAAGTCTGGGTGATCTCAGAGCGCTGATCTTTAAGTAAAAAAAAAGTCTCATTCAGTCTTTATTTTCTGCATTATCATCGTGAAACTGTTCATGTATGTCAGGAAAGAAATGAAGCATAGCAGGTTATACGTGATAGGATTCCACTGTTTCAATATCTTTCATACATATATTAATGAACCCATTCCCTGACATAGAAATATTCTCCTACCTTGATCTTTTTCGAGCAGCTTGAAGAGTGGATTTCACATATGGAGTCATTATGACCTCTTGCTGTTGGTACCACACTGTTGCTCGGTCATCTATACAAGAGAGAATGTGGCCATTCATTTGGCCATATATAAGCCCTTTCACAGTCTATTACAATCCACTGAAACCTCTTCTGACATTATTGAAGTTTTGCCTTCAGATTTTTGGCCGATACCAAAGTTGTCAGAACAGGGTGTACTATGTATTCAGTACAATACTATTCAATGGAACCGCCTAACCACAATAATCTGGGTTCCAGGGAATTATTGGAGTTCATATATATTAATTTCCGCGTAATATGTAAACAAAACAGTTAGCATACGTCATGACTCAGTCTGCTAACCAGGTTGAATATACAGATTGTATCTTAATCACAGGGGTGTAAAAACCCCTGTGATTCCCATGGCTTTTTTTTTTATTTTTGCAGCCGTTCTTTAAGTACTAACAACAAAACCTGCTTGGAATTTGGTTACCACAATTGGTTGAAACATTTGGTTGAAAGTTTCATTCCTAACTCGTAGTCAAATGCTATCAAATGGCTGTGCTACGAGTATTGAAGACACTTGAGGAACATCGTGACTGTCATATGTAACTTTCATTTTTGTTTATCTTTACTGCGTAGCAGTTATAGTAAATAAAGCAATATTTCTTATTTTTGACCAATTAATGTATAACAGTCGAACATGACGTATGGATAACGGAATTTAAAGTTAAGAAAACTGTAAACTTTATTTCAGTAACTTGAAATTATATTTGACATCATGCAGTCTGTTCATTAATGTTTTTATCTGAATTCTGTAGACGTGTGTAAAATTTGTAAATATATTTGGAGCATATCTTTAAGGAAAGGAAACTTACAAAATCAATCTACCTTTAATTCCTGAGTATAACGTTTAGCATTCATAAGGATACTAACGGAGCCGGATCGGGGGGGGGGGGGCAGAGACGCTACGCACCTGTCGTGACCCCGAGGGTAAGGAAAAACACACACTTTTTTGGGTCACTTAGTTAATATTATTAATTATTAATTAATTAGGCCACTTAACTAATATTTACCATTATCCTAGGTAGAACCACAGATTCGGAGGTTTTTACACCCGTGCTTAGGTGTGCTTCAAACATGCTGTGCTGAATGTCGTGTAGAAAGGTGAAATAAACTAATGCACCAGTTTGTTTTACATTCACAAATGCATGTACATATGGGAATAAGCTCGATTCTGTGGCCCTGAGCTTTTGCGCTCAAGATCAAAATGAAATGGCTTTACCGATGTTCCAGTAGCCTTCCTCCACTCAGCTTTCTTTAATTTTTTTTTAATTTTTTTTAAAGGGACGGAGATAACCTGCAAGCTTTTGGCTGTGTTGGTTTCTCGTACACAATACAACACTTACACAAGGAATACAAGAAAGAAACACTTAAGGACATGCCCGCTGTAATACTATCAGGTACCCTAACCACTAGCCCATGTAGGGCTAAATCCGAATGCTGCTCTACTACTGCAAGTTTCATATGCTGCGATGGAAATCTGTACTTTATAGAAATCTCTTTACAGACCTCAAAATACGGCGAGAAGATATTTAATCCTTGCCTAATCCACCTGGTTCACACAGAACCGCCTCCTGGTTCACACACAATCGTACCTTGGTTCACACAGAACCGAACCCTGGTCCTTTAGAGTTCCTTTTAAGAAAGAGCTATGTCTCTTTGATGCACTTAACAAATGACCTTTCTGTTTGCTAGCAATACTCTGCCGTTCATTGTTTATTCGCTCCTCTCCGTCACCTGCCCTAGAGCCTCCAGCTAGTGACGTCAGCGTATTAATTTCGCTCACCTGTCGAGCATGTGGAGTGCAGTCCCAATAGATTCAATTAGTATACGAGTTGGCCCCAATGACAACTAATGAACCACATTCCCATTTCGGACATTTCAGAAAATACGCTTAACATAGATATCTATAAAGACATAATAATAAAATAAATTAGAGGGACACGACATGCTCCCCTAAAAAAGGTTTTGTCAGTCTTCAACAAGATTACAAAAATATCCTTATGTCACTCTAGTGTTAATGACACCACCCAGTTGGTCTGGTGAACAATGTCCTCACTCGAAGACTGCACAGTTAATTAACTTGTAGTGAACACCCAATGTCAATGTCATTTAGAAGAAATTAACTGCAGTCCACCTTCTTTTAAGTCCACAAATTCCATGATCTTTAACACCCAATGTCAATGTCGCTTAGAACTAATTGATTGCAATTCACTTTCTTTCAGTGTCCACAGACTCCATGACATTTATTGATGCAAAGAGTCTCACCCCACAAATGTGTCGGGTGGATTCCATCCCTTCTCATTTTTACCCCCCTTTTGAGTTGACATCTCCGACCCTTTCATCGCAACCCATAAATTAATCGCCAACATCCCCAGGAGTTTTCTTAATGACAGAGTGCTAGAGTCAGATAGAGGCAAACCCAATCTGTTAGAGATCCTCCAAGTCCGTCGTCCATATATGCTTTCGTTTTGACATGATGTACCCATGACGATGACGCATGCAGAATTCTCCCTTACAGTTTTATTGGCATCTGTCCATACGTTACTTCCGGAATAATTAGTTGCTATTTCATGCAATTTTTCTTTCATTTTGCAATTCTTCCTTTTACTTGGAAAGGCTACTGGCCGTTCGATGGGATGTTAAGTTGTGATCCGCATATGCGGGAGAGCCATATCCTCTGCATGTTAAAGAACACGTTGGATGGCCTTGACCAGAGGCTCTCAGCTGTCTCCCAACAGCCTTTCAGTTGGCCCTCCCCCAAATTTCTGTAAGCCTTAGGAGCCCTTGTGACCTGAACATTTCAGCCATCGTGTGCGAAAAAGTGCCTTTCAGAGGTAAAAAAAAAACATTTGGTGCACCCTGACTACAGGTTTTTTAGAAATGATTTTTATCATTATTACAGGAATAAGCCTGTTTCAACAAAAACGTTGAATTTTGAAAAAATTATATAGATAACTCACATCAGAATATCAAAGAGCTAACTACCTTGATTGAACTCTCCCACCATAGGAGTAAAGGGAGAATGTTTACTTTCATAAGAAAGTGAAATGAGGAGGGAAATGACTAAATTGACAAACGCGAATATAATTTGCGGTCATCGACACTTGGTTAGTTTACTTCTGAGTGGTACTTTTTTGCACACAGTGGTATAAATGGCAAAAAGGGTTTGAGGAAGGGAACCCATTGGGCAGCTGTTAAGAGACAGATGGTAGTCTTCCGTCAAGGAATTCAGTGTGTTCTTTAACGTGCACAGAGTATTGCTTTCACACATATGGGACCGCAGCTTAAAGTACCATCTAACGGACGGCGGCCTTTCCAAGCCCATCAGTATCCCCTACTGACCGTGGGTAAGTTGTGTTTTTTGCTAAAATAAAGTTTAAAGCTGGGCCAGGTGGGATTCGAACCTGGAAATATCTCCAAAATACAAAGTCCATCTCTTCTGTCCATTGGACTTGAGCCCGAGGGGATACGTTGGCTTGACGCCAACTGACAACCATGCACAAATCTGTGCTTGCCCCTGTGGATGTCTTCTCAGATTGGGAACTCTTAGTCGGAACTTTCCACCTTCGCCTTCCTGACATGGACAACCTTAGTCAGTATAGTCCTCACTTCATTAAGATACACAAGCCACCCACAGCAAGGTGGTTCCCTTCGAAGGGAAAAAATTGCAATTATTCCCTCAAGCAGCTACTTGCCACAGAGGTCTGACAGGGGTCTGTCACTTTATTCGCTGTATTATTAAAATAATAGGATCTCACAGATGTACACCGGGTAGTAATTTTTTAGATAAATATAAGGAGAAAATGTGTCATTATCATGTGAGATCTGAATCTACGACCTCCTGATAACAGGTCAGGTGATCTGACCGCTCAGCTACCGGCCGGGAGTGCCCACCACACGGCTAATGACAATTTTTCCTCTCTCTCAATATATATATATATCTAATAAATTTCTATCTGTGAGATCTTATTACTTCAATATTTTTTCACGTTTTCAAATATCGAATAAAAATTCGGAAAAACAAAAAGGTAAATGTATGCCTGTTCACGAGCTTGAACAGGCAAACATTTATCTTTTTGCTTTTGGTGTACAACCAAAAATTATCTTAAAGTCTCCTAACCCTTGAATTTGATTGTCATTAACTCAGTTCTAAACGAAATAACAATTTTTGCATTCGTATGCTGTCTCTTCACTTGTTTAAATCAGTTTTCGCTATAATCAGAAAACCTTAGGTATCTGTAATCTTTTTAAAATCCGTAGCAGTTCAGAAGCCTGCCAATGGAAGGTATTGTCAGACGACTGAGCAGGAGCGTGGAGCAGAGGATTAGTGGAATCACACATCTTCAATTAGCAGTTTCGGTGGCAAGAGGCTGCGTCCCGCGGTTTAAAGATGTTATGCTAATGATAACAGTTTTTTACTGAAGTTAGATGTATTTTTTTGTTGCAAAAGTATGTGCGTTCTGTATCCTGTTAGGCTTTCGTCACCTAATGCATAAGTGAGAAGAAGCAAATCCAAAACCAAAAGAAATATCTTTTGCTGTGAAGTAACTGAAAAAGTAAAATGTAAAAGCTGAAACAGAAAAATTACTGAACAAACAGAAATTTCCTCTTTTTATCTATTTAATGTTTTTAAAATTTTATTTGCATAGCGTTAAAAATTCCCTGTACGTACCAGAATTGGAAATATATTTGTAGAACAGAAAAATTTCTAAACAATAAAATTACCAGTGGAATTATGCGCAAAATAAATTCCAGTAATATAGCTTCCGTTTAATATAACATTTCCGTTTGAATGATGTAAATCGTGATTGGGTGAACCTTTCAGGACGCATCCTAAATTATTAATATGTAGTGATATTGTAACATTTCCAATGACTAGTTCTATGGTATAATGCTTTAACCAACTAATAATAGAGGATGATTCTTCGGCTTCAGTGATCAGAGCACCTGACATGTTATCAGCAGATCGTGGGTTCAGATTACACATGGCTAATGACAATTTTTCACCTATATTATTCTAAAATATATAAGGTCTTTATGTTCATGATATTAAGAGTGAAATATCTTTCAGATGGAAGTTTCCATCGTGATAAAGCTTGGAAAGATTTTCAAGCTTGCAACTTCTGTTTGTACATATCAGGGGCGAATCTAGATGGCATATTGCTCCCCCCTTCGATTTTTTCCATATCCGGCTTTTCCCAAATTGTGGCCTTGTTATTGATATATAAAAGCTCATAATACTTTTAACACTATTATAGTTGGAAAGCCGTCCCGTGGCCGATTGGTTAGCACGCTTGGCTACTGATCTAAGGGACCTGGGTTCGAGCCCTGGATTTAGGCTATGGATGTGTGTGTCGTTTTTCTGCTGAGGTCCTGCCATCCTCTCAGATCTCCTACTGTGGCATATAAACTGACAGGCTCCTGTCAGACCTCTGTGGCAAGCAGCTGCTTGAGGGGGTATTTATTTATTTATTTTATTATAGTTGGAATTCAGTGTGACCTGTAAAGGCAAGTGCACAGTACTAGAAGCACGGCAGCGGCTGTACGGATCGCAGTTTGCTTCATCGCACACTTGTGCGGTTTCGCCGTCGAAATCTCAATTTCTCTAGATGAGCGCGCATCCATGGTAGAAAGTCATTCGCAACTTTTTTAATTCATTCAAAGGGAATGGATTTCGATGAAAGCTAGAATCTTTGAAATTTAATTAAAAAATTAACTGAAAATAAATGTTTCTGATGAAGAATTGTTTGTTTACATTTCAGTGTTTGAAGAATTGTTTGTTTACATATCAGTGTTTGAAGAATAAAGCACAGAGGGTTAAAGAGACGCAAAATATATATGTTTTGGGTACACGATATTATTTGTCGAAAAAGAAAATGAGTTTTGGGAAATATCAGAGTTTGTTCAGCGATTTAGTTCACGATAACTACAAACACTTAAAAACTAGAAACGCGCATATCGCCTCTGCCGAATATGGGCATCTCGTTTTCAAAGAGAATGAAGTTTTTTGCTTACCTACTTTTTGTACTCTTCAAAAGTTTCAATTGAAACTAATGGATGATTGGGAAAATTACAAATATTAGCATTTTATTAGCTTCCCTTAATATTAAAGTTACTTTTCTCCCACCCACCTGGCAAAAGAGAGGAGAATCTCCACCCCTCTGACAAAAGAGAGGAGGATCTCCACCCCTCTGACAAAAGAGAGGAGAATCTCCACCCCTCTGACAAAAGAGAGGAATATATTTTGAAATACTACCACAGAAATTTCAAATTACCTCCATGAACAGATCACTTACAACATTCCTTAAAAGTTTCTCTTTTCCGCATTTAAGTGATCTCTAAAGTAAATTTAAAATGATAAGTCGAAAGATGGCGCTCATGTGTGAGTTGTGTGAATTTAGCTCTAATAATGTTAGTGAATTTCTTTACTGTGACGGATCATGTAATAGTTTTGTTCACTTTTATTGTGTTGGTATGAAGCAAGTCAACTTTAAGAACATGTCCTTAGAGAAGAAAAAAGACAGGAGAAGTTCAAAATGCAATAGTTTTCTTAGAAACTCCATTAAGCCTAACTTTGAATATATGAAATCGGTGGAATCAATAGGAAATATCGTCGGAATGATATCACTAAGACCTCTGATTTTGAATGTCACCTGGGATATGTATATTCCTCTTCTGAGTTGTACTGCCTGACATAACCCTCTTCACTAATTTTACTTCTCCAGAACTTATATATTCAAAAATTTCCTATGACGTCGAAGACATCACATACAACCAACGTCCACGTCCTATGATGTCACATCCAAAATTTGGCATAATTTCTGGGATCTAGGACTTAAAAAACCCCAGACACCAATTCCAGGCCCTCTAACACTGATGGATAGATATATATCTGAAATTTGACCTAGAAAGGACCTATCACGAGCAAAATTCAATATTTCCGAGATCTACGACCCCCTACCCAATTTTCAGCTTTCTAGCATCGATTATATCTAAACTTGACCTTCGATCCGAAGGACTCTTCGAATGCGAAATCTGTTAACGGTTTTCTGTTAAGGACACCATTTTTTTTTAGTGGGGCGGTGGTGGCTCAGTCTGTAGTGCGCCAGACTCTTAATCTGCAGTTCCCAGGTTCGAGTCCCAACTGGATCAGCGTTGAGATTCATCTCCGCAATACTACCCGCCCTGAACCCAAGATTTGAATAACATTATCATTTTATTATTGAGGATTTTTTTAACTTTTAAAACTATCTAAGCGTGTTTGTTAGTTCTCCAATCTGCATTTTCAAACTAAGGGAGTTGGGTTGGATTGTTTTACCTGTGAGCGGCACTTTTTTGCAAATGATGGCCTAAATGCCAGGTCACAAGGACCCCGAAGGCTAAGAGAAGTTTGGGGGAGGGGACGCACTGGAACAGCTGTTGGGAGACAGATGGTAGCCTCCCGTCAAGGCCATCCAGCGTGTTCGTTATCGTTCACAGGGTATGGCTCTCCCGCACACGGGACCACGATTTAACGTCCCATCCAACGGGCGGCGGTCTTTCCAAACTAAGGGAGCTATTAATAATAAACTTCTAGTTAGAGTAGACTTTGAACTGTTCAATTTTTTCACACCAACAAGCTGAGTAATTATTGCATGAAAAGGTATGCAATTTTAATTTAATCAAATTTGGATTGTATGATTTCTTTTTTAGGTTAAATAGAATATACTTTGTCTTTTTCGTATTTTAATATAACCAATTTAAGTCAATTAACTGAAATGTGGACACAAATAATTGCTACATCAAACCGTTTACTCTAATCAGTGCAGTTTCTCATATGTAAGGAAAAAAATCGGCCTTGGTCAATTTTGGAAAAAATAATATAACTTAAAATATTTTCTCAAATTTCGCTCGTTGTTATGTTACTAAATATTCGAATTTGAAAAACTCTTCAATTAGTGAACTAACATTTTTCCTTACAGGAAATGTGCAGTAATCATGGGACAATTAGCTCAAAAAACAATTAAGCTTCGTTGGGAGTGTGATCCGAACCTAAAACATCCTCATAATTCTTCAGGTGTTCTGACCGCTGACCTATCTAAAGCTTGCTGAATTTCCAGTTAATGGAGACAATAAACTTTCCCAATCTGCATTGGTCATAGGTTCTGATCTCATTCGCAGAGAATCTTAATTTTTTTCAGCTAATCATTCAATTGTTTCATGATTCCAGGATATTTCCTGAGTTTCCGGGGTGGGGTTGGCTGAGTCGGTAGCGCGCCAGGCTCGTAATCTGCAGTTTCCAAGTTCGATTTCCGCCTGGGCCAGTGTTCAGATTTATCTCCGAAAAACTCCCCATCTTACCTGGTAAGTAGGGGACACCGATGTGCTTCGGAAAGCCGTTGGATGTGACATTAATACATTGTTCCGTTTGCGGGAGATCATACCCTATCAACGTTAACGAACAGGCTGGATGGCGTTGAAGGGAACAATCATCTGTCTACCATTTAGCCCATTGTGTGCAAAAAGTGCCGCTCAGAGGTAAAATAACCCTATAGGAGAGTCATACCCTGTGCACGTTATAGAACACGCTGGTTGACCTTGACGAGAGGCTACCCTCTGTCTCCCAACAGCTGTTCCAGTGCGTCCCCTCCCTCATACTTCCCTGAGCCCTCGGGGTCCTTGTGACCTGGCCATTTAGTCTACTGTGTGCAAAAAACAAAATGACAGCTCAGAAGTACAACAACCCAGCCCAAATCTGAGTTTCTCAAAAACTGAATATTGTATTAATAACTCTTTTTCTAAATGTTTGAGTGTAAGAAAAAAATTATTGTATTACGAGATTTCTGTACTGTTAGGCTTCCCTTCTTGATCACTAGGGCGCGGAGGTTGGGTTCAATCAGACAATGTGACATTCTCGTTATCTACCCAGGGGTAGGTCCCAATTGTTCTAGATTTGAGATTTATCTCCGCGAAATTCGATCTTGCCTTCAGTGAGAAAGGGATACCAATGAGCTTCGAAACGCGCCGTCCGTCGGGTAGGACATTAAACCGTTGCTCCGTGTGCAGGAGAATCATAGCCTGTGAACGTTAAACAACATGCTGGATGTCCTTGAAGGCAGGCCATAATCTTTCTCCTAAGAGCTGTGCAGTGGGTCCCATTCTGCATCCTTCTCTGAGCCCTATTGTCTCGTGACCAGGTCATTTATTGGTCGCGAAAGTGCCAGTCAGATGTATCTGTATCACTAAAACTTAAAAATCGTTTCTGATGCTGAAAATCATGGAGCTAAAATAAAATTGAAAAAATAAAATGATTTTGAACTTCGCAGCAAGTGAACAAGTTTGAGATTTAGCATAAGACGAGTGAATTACCTTGGGGAAGGAGCTGAGTCGATATGGTGTCAGGATTGTAATCTACAGTTGCCGCCTTTGAGTCCTAATAGTGTCAGGGTTGCTCCTTGTGAGAAAGGGGACATCGGTGACATTGGAAAGGTCGCCGTCCATCGGATGGGGTGTTCAGCTGTGGCTCGTGTGCGGGAGAGTCATATCCTGTGCACGTTAAGGAACACGATGAATTACTTTGTCAGGAAGTGTCCGCGTTTCTGATAAGAACTGTCTAGTGGGTGTATTCTCCAGCCTTATCTGAGCATAGGGGTCTTTGTGGCTTGGTTAATTTTGGACAAAAATGCCACTCAGAAATATCTGCATCAGTAGAATGTGCGATCGATTTCTGACACTCAAAAACATTCGTGCCGTGAATTTGACATTTTATTTCAATTTCAAATACTTAAGAATCATTTCTGTAGCACCAATTTTTGATATGTATAATATATATTTCACCAGCATGAGATAATATACTAGTTAGATTTACATCATTTATATTAAATGTAATATGTTTTTAACTCATTTAGATTTATTAAATTACCGCCGATTAAATTATAGAATATATTATATCAGAATTGTTTGTACGAAAGAGTTAAAAATGGTTTAAATTTGGTAACACTCCTGCAAAGACAGGAAACGCAATAAACATTTTTTTAGATACACTACCTATCAACTACACTTCTATGATATATCCGTGAATGAATAGAGAAACTATAAAATTCAGAAATGCCTAATGTTTAAAGGAAACTTTGACTAAACATTGAAATGCATCCACATTATTTTTATTAGAATTAATTCAATATGTAAATAACAATCGATGCTAGGGAATCGCTTTTGAGTCCCAAATAATAATATTTTTCTCAATCACTTAATTGTAATATGAATTCTAATAATTGCTATATACACCGACCACTGAATTAGAAACCTTTATCCAATACCAAGTTGGACCTAATTTAACCCGAATTACAGCACATATGCTCTTTGTCATAGATTCCACAGGTGTAGAAATGCCTTTATATCTCAAGCATTACCATCCATTCTGCAGACAGTCCTTTAACCGGCTCAGATTTGACGGAAGAGGACTTTTCTCCCTGATCAGTTTTTCTAACGTTCCCATACATTCTCAATGGGGTTCAGGTCCGGGTTTTGTGGGAGCCAGGAAAGATGGTGTAAGTCGCTGTCATGCTAGCTGAACCACTGCTGAATACATCTTACGCGCAGTTAGTAACATTGTCGTGCATGAAACAGCAGTCACCTGCTGGATGAAAAGTCAACGTTGCAGGATGGACTATATCGGCAACAATTTTCAGATAATCCTTGGAGGACACACGACCTTTCAGCAACTCAGGAGACCCTTTCCGTACCAACAGAGCTGCCCCACACCATTACGCCACTTCCAGAACCTTGAGTTGTGTTTATAAGGTGAGCTGCACCCATTGCTTCATGGGGCTTCCAAAAAACTATCTGGCTACCGTTGGTACAGAACAAGGTGTACCGCAACTCGCTGGACCACACGATTTTTTTCTGTCTTCCAGTGTCCAGTCACGGTGTTCCTGACACCACTGTAGACGACTTCGGAAAAATCATTCGTTTCCATATAGGCATGCGACTGCTAATACCCATCCTTTTCAATTCCCTGCGCATAGTTCGCTGAGATATGTGTCGGGAACAGCCTTCACTGAATGCTTCGGTCAACTGCTGTACACAGGAAGTCCTGTTTCTCCATGTAAGCGATCTCAGACGACAGCGATATCGTTCCTGACAGCTTGTCGTTGCGCCACACTTACGCCTCTTAGACAAGCAAGTGGGTTATTTTCCCACTGATTAAAAATCCGAGATATCTCACCTTTTCAGAAACCAGTCGTTTCTGCTGTTTTAAAATCGTCGCTCCAGTCAGACGAGCACCCACAATAATCCTTTATCGAACCCCGAAATATCTGTTTTTCCCATTGCGATTAATACTACTGACGAGCAGCAGCCTTAAATAGTTGCCTAGATCACGTGATGATGCACGTTATCACGTATTTTGCATATATGCTGCGCAAGTGACGTTTACCTGCATCTACTTAAAGGTTTCTAATTCAGTGGCCAGTATGTGTAGATGCTTACGCAGTATCTAGGGCATTAGTGGTTTTACTTTGTAACTAATGATGAGGTTAGGAGTCATTCCTTTGAGCAGCATTTTGTGCAGAGAGAGACTGCTTTGGTTCGGCCATGTTGCCTGTATGCATAGCTGCAGATTGGCAAATAAGATTATGAGTAGTATGCCCAAAGGTTTCAGGAAAAGGGGAGACCAAGGATGAGATGGACAGACAATATCAAGCAGGACCTTGCTAGAAATGGTCTACAGTGGCCAAATGAAGCAACTGTAGCGCAGGACAGACAGGTGTGGAGAGCAAAATTACAGTCTGGTAGAACCTTCATAGCGCATGACTGCATGTCGAATTTGTATGTGTGTATATAGAATTCAGTTAAGTAATCGGGGATTGCCACAGTGGTTTCTTAATTGGCAAATGCCGCAGTGGATTTCCCATCATCTGTAATTTCTTCAATATCTAATTAATTTTGAAAAGAAAAATTCTGGATGCATTTCGATGTTTAATCCCAGTTTCCACGTTAAACATTTCAGAAACTAACAAATTTATATATTCACATTGATTTGATTGACATACCTTAGAAATGAATTTGAAGATTTTTAAACAATTGTTATCGTGCTTCCCGTGCAGGAAGTAGCAGTACTAGGATTTGAGATTGGATTCAACAAGTAATATTTAGCAGATCGTAGATCGTATAATCATATTCGATGTACCGGTAATAATTTTACCTCTAACCATCTCCATCGTAATGATATGCCTATTTGGCATGAGTAAGAACGACATATATATATATAAGTAAACCACCCTTAAGTGGGCCCCTAAGGGAAAACATAAGAAAAGTTAAATTTAGCAGTAAAATTGTATAAGAAACCTAAAACGGGTAGGTCTCCTCAGAGAACGCTACCGATTTAGGCCTCTTGTACTTGTTCAAAACAGTATCATCGTAAAGAATCAGAGAAGAAATAATCTCATTGGGATTATTGCTTACAGCCTCAAAAAATCTTTTTGAGGTGCGTTTTATATGTGTATAATATATATATGTGCAATGCCCAGGTCTTTATGAAGTTGTCTGTTAGTGTCAAACCACGGGGCATCCAATTTATATTTGAGATAGATAGTAATAAATATTTTTTATTCTAATTTTATAAATGGTAGGTTCATATATAAAAACTAGAGAGAATATGCCATGTTCGAATTAATAATATAAATCTTTTACCTGGGTAAATCGGGCTATGGAATAAATATATCATAAATTAGCATACAAAGTAAACAATTGTAATTATTTGGAATTGAAACAAATTATGAAATTCAGATCACGGAAATTTTTCAACGTAGGAAATGGATCGTACAATTTAATGCAGAGATGGAAAAACTGTCGATCGCGACCCACTGTTGGTCTGGGATTTTCGGGGGAAAATAATCTACATGACCTGGTCACAAGGACTCTGAGGAGGTTGGGAGGTAGGCGATTTCAAAGCTGTTAGGATACAGATGGAAAGTTCCGGCCAAAGCCATCCAGCGTGTTCATTAACATGCACAGGATATTGCTATCTAGCACAGAGTGTCGCAGCTTAACGTCCCACCCGACGGATGGTGGCCTTTCCAATTCCGTCAGCGTTTCTCATCAGGAGCAAGGTGGGGGTTAGTAGAACATAATATCGAAACTGGAACGGGCCTGGCGCGCTATCAACTGAGTCACCCCAAGGTCACCTTGATATACCATGCCTGGACAGCCGTTGAGCAGAAGCAGGGGATTTAAATATGCATAAAATGCCCTAAATTTAACTGAAATCTATTCATTTTCAAACCACTTAATATAAAACAATTTGGCTATGATGAATCTGCCTTAATTTCTACGAATATTTTGAAATTGTTTAACAGATTCTAGAAAGAATCACTACCAGCGGAATTTTTTTGAAGTTGAGTTTAATATTTACGTTATGTATTTGAAAAATCAACAGTTTTGTTACTGCACTGTACAGGTCTACATTTCAATCTTTAATCTCAGTTTCATTAAAACATTTTAAAAACTGTAAAATTTTAAAATTGAAATCAAATTCATTAACATGTCATTAAAGTGCATTTTTTTTAAAAAGAAACATCCATCATGTTTCCTAAATACAAAATTCCTCGTTACGATAATTTCATAATGTTCAAAGTGCCGATTTAGTAAATTGATTGAGGTAAATATATGAGAATTTTGATTTAATGAATCTCAATATAAAAATTTAACAAGTTAACTTTTCTTTTGAAAAAAATTGTGAAGAAACCTTTTAGGATATTGGATATAGATCACCGAGTGGAATTTCGGAGAGAATCGATCGCAGATATCTCAGGGTCAAAGCACGTGATATATCACCAGGAAGTCGTGAGTCCGGACAGAGATTCAAGTCCCACCTCAGCCAGTGTTCCGATATATCTAAACTCCCCGCTCTCCCCTCGGATAGTAGAAGCCACCGATGGGCTTGGAAAGGCCGCCATCTGTCGGTTAAGCCATGGCTTAACATCATTTCATAATTTAATATAAGTGAGATTCGAAGCCTCGTCTCCTAGAAACATACCACTTATGCTGCGATTACACCACTAAATGCTAACCTTTTCTCAGATTGTGTGACCACATAAACTTTACGATTTTTTTTTATTTATTTGATTCACACAGTGGCGCCGTCTATCTGGGAAGTGGACAACACCGTTGCCTCATACAGATGGAATTAATATTTGTCACTAGCATAACTGACATGATTTCAGGAGATGTGGGTTAGAATCCCACTCATGGAAAAACCAATTTTTTTCAGCTTATTATTTCATGAGTTCCATGTCTACAGGACATATCCTGTGATTCTTTACTACTGATTTAGGAAATTCCCTTTCAGTGTTTTTCATATGTCTTACAGGGAAAATCCCTCATACTTTCCTAGATGGCCATCTGCAGACTGGAGACTTATGACCGCCGCTAGCAATAACATCACAATCAAAATTTTGATCAAGCATTGGGTTGTTTTCCTTCTTAGTGTCCATTTCTCTTCCAGAGTGGACTGCACTTTCAGGTACCAAGACCCCAATAGCTTACACTAGGCAGGGGTACAGAATTCATGTAATATCTGTTAGGAAAGAGATGAACGCCACAAGTCAAGGTCAACCAACATGTTCTTTAACTTTCACTGAGTACGACTCTCCTATACACGGAGCAGGGTTTAACTTTCCATGTGACGAACGACGGCCTGTCCAAGTGCACCAAACTAAGGTGTTATCTTTCTCACTAAAGGCAGAATGGGAGTTAATGAAGAATTTTATCAATACAGGTATAACTCGGATTCACAAGAGGAAACCATATTTCATGGGTGGAGCGATACTGGCTGAGCGAAGGTCACCTTGATACACCAGGCTTGGACAGCCGTTGAACAAGATGAAAGAAAGAAGGGAAATGAAATAGGAATAACAATTTAAGAAATTTAATTTGTCTAAAATTAATATAAAATCAACACATTTTTAAACTACAGAAAATAAAATGATTTATTCATTATGACTGCAGAAAATATTTAAGATTATTGCAAAATCCACTAGTAAATTTTAATAATTAATAACTACCAGTAATATTTTAAAAGTAAAAATGGAATTAAATTCTGCAATAAATTTATATTTAAAAATTATTTTTTTCTTTAATGCACTGTTCAGTCATTTTATATTTCAGAAGGTCCAACCCCTGGTCTCTTTTTGCTCAAGTTCATAACGATTACAAATTATAGTTTCAAAGAACACTCTTTCAATCATTAAACAGCCTGCATAAAATAAAAAATTTGGTAGGAAATATGATTAAGTTTAAAAGGAATATTTTCGATATTTTTAGCGTACACTTCAAATAAAAAATTCGATTCGAGATTAATTAGTAAACAATTCTATTGCGTAAACTAATATAACATGGTCTACAATGAATTGCTGCCAATCACTCTTAGAATTCAATGATCTTTTATTTAAAATTTTTATATTAATTTTTAGAAACTTCGTTCAAATGATCAAATTAAATTTTCGTTCTGCTTGCACTACTGCTTTAAGAATGAAGTATTCATTTAAAACATGAGCTGGGGTCATCCTACGCTGTTTTCTTGGAAATGTATTCGTTTTGGTTATGTGACTTTTTACAGGCTATCAGAAAACTTTATGGCTGCTCAGAAAGTCAGCAGCGCTAGGAGATACCTCATTCTGTTAAGAGTGGCATAAAGAGTGCCCTGACAATCACAGAAATGACTCAAGAGTATGAAGAACAGTGCTTGTGTACCCAGATATTGGTTCGCTTTCTGAATAATAGTGCCCATTTGTGAAGCATTTGAAAGAAAGGCGAGATCCCCAAACGTTTAGTAACTCCTGCTCTAGAGTACTATGAATTAAAAACATTACATTTCGAATTCAATGTGTGAAATTTGTAGCATATATTCTGTCAGTAATATGTATATAGAATATTTCTAAAAACAATAATAAAAATAGCTTTATTTACGCTTTGGTACGATTATATATATACAGTCGTATCAGAATAATATGACCACCTGCCATAGTATATGTATGGTAGGTGGTCATATTAATCCGATACGACTGTGTATACATTATCCCGCTAAACCTTATGGCTTGTTAGCAGGTTCCTTTGAAGCACGTGATAGGTTAAATAAAGAATGAGACAGGTATGATGGAAAATAAACACATAATTAAAAACAGAAAAAGCAAGTCGCTACGAGTGCCTATGCTGACTTCTGTTCAGCATCGAAAACGCCAACAATGGGCACGCAAGCATCAAGACTGGACCTTGAATGATTGGAAAAAGGTCGTCTGGTCCGATGAATCTCGTTGCCTATTGCACCATATGGACGGCCGGGTATGTGTGCGTCGTTTACCTGAAGAAGTGTTGTCACCAGGATGCACCATGGGATAAAAACAAGTCAGTGGAAGATGTGTAATGCTTTGGACAAAGTTCCGCCGGGAAACCCTGGGTCCAGTAATTCATGTGCAAGAAACTGTGGCGTCAAAACCTTCGTAAACGTCATTGCAGACACGGTACATCGTTTCATGGCAACGGTATTCCCCTCTATTAGTGCCTTCTTTCAGCAGGATAATGCGCCATGCCAGACTGCCCGGATTGTTCGAGAATGGTTCTTGGAACATTAGAAAAATTTCCAGGTATTGCCCTGGCCTCCAAATTGCCCAAACATCAATCTAATCGAATATCTGTGGTTTGTGTTGGAACAGAATATCCGGTCTGCGGCGGCTCAATCACATAACTTATAAGAGTTAAAGGATCTGCTAGTAACGTGTTGGTAACAGATACCTCAAGACACCTTTAGAAATATTGTAGTGTCCATACCTCGCCAGATAAGAGCTGTTTTGGCTGCACGTGGAGGACAAACATTATATTTGGTACGTAGTCAAATGTTTTGGCCCTTTAGTGTGTGAGTCATAAATATCGAGCACATTTTCTCCCCTTTCAGAATCATGTTTGACGTCTGCCATGACATTTGAGGCGTCACAAGCTTTAATTTGGCTCATTAAATGATTCATGTACAATGAGTTTTAATGACTAATGTAAAATTTTAATTTGACTCATGTACAATGGTTTTTCATTAAAGTTGAACCCGCGAAAATCCGCCCCACTTTTATCAGAACCGAATAGTGGGGTCAAAATTCGAAATAGTTTACGACGGTCATTATATAAACTTTGACACCTAATTCGTAAGCATAGTCTCTCGCATTCGAAAGACATAGTAGAACGACTTTCAATTTCTCCGTTTTTTACGGGGGGGGGGGATTTTTTAGAGCCTATGACCTCCCTCGCTTCATAAGCTTTCATTTGACACATAGCTTGTTACTTTCCGCAGTCGCTTTCTGGAGATATAGTAGAAAAATCACTTTTATAATTTCCCCTTTATTTAGGTGGGAAGAAATCATGACAGGTCAGTTTTTCATGAACTACGACAATTTCCCGCGTCAGAAGTTTTCATTTGAGGTATAGTGTGTTACTTTGGGCATTCACGTTTTGGTGATATAGCAGAACAATTGTTTTCATATTTCCCCTTTTTAGGGAGAAAGAAAGCATGGAGGACGATTTTTTTTATAGCCTATGACACTCCTCGCTTTCATTTGTCACAGAAATCATTAAGTTTCTCCAATGCGTTCGAAAATTATAGTGGAACAGCATTTTGTCAAATCCATAAACCGACCAACCGACAAAAGTCAAAACGAAAAGCAAAGGAATATAGGTAAAAACAACTTCCCTTGAATGACGGGAATCACTCGCTTATGGAGTTCTCTCTGGAATGTACCGTTAACGGTCAAGTCACTGACAACTCATACTCTCATCTTGTTACCCATCATAATTATTGTATTTTCAGGTTGTCTTTCTTTCACTGTTCCAGTCTTTATACACTTTATGACAATTGTTTTCTAACAATCAGCGATCTATGCTGTTTCTTAGACTGAGGCTCACGGAGACATTTTTTCTCATTGAAAAGACAAGTTATACATTTCATATCAGAATATTTTTATAACATATTCTCTAAAATTATTTATTCAATTTTAGGAACATTGAAAATAACCACAAGAGTTCAAGTAACTCGCATGTGGGTTTGTACAATTTAATAAAACATATTGAAATAAGCAACAAATTTAATACAAATTTTGTAGATGTGATAAAATTTTCCATTCTATTTTAAATTAATGAAAGACAGAAGTAATGAATATTAACAATTTTTAAAGAAGTTTTTCGGTATCATTATATTCAAAAATCCAGATTTCCAACTTCTTTTTAAAAGAGTGAATGTTTGTTTCATCTACAAGATTTCCAGGTAAAATATTAAATATTTTTGGTGCGAAATATATATAACGTTTTGTACAATGTTTTTTTTAGGAAGAGGTAAAGAAAGATTTACTTGTTTAGCTATTCTTGTATTATAATTTATACGTATAATATTACTTTCAATCCAGTACTTTTTAAGATATATAATGATATTGTATATATATATCTATATATCTATATATAATTTCTTAAAGGTAAAATATGCAATTCACTATAAAGTGTCTAACAAAATCATGTCTTCTTTTCCTTAAAATCATCTAATTATCCTATTTTGAGTTTTAATTAATGTTTTAATATTGTTGAGATATACTCCACCCCAAGAAAGTAATCCATATGTTAAATGAGATTTAACCGATGCATTATAAATTAGTTTTAAAAGTGTAATATTTATGAAATATCTGATATAAAATAACTGTGGTAATTTTGTATTAAGTTTTTTTTATTAAAGAATCAATGTGTTTATTCCAAGCTAATTTAATAACTAATAATTAAATTACTACTAATACTACTAATACTTACTAATAAATAACAAGTAATATTTTCAGTAGTTACTGTATATATCAGAGCATTATCATCAGCAAATGTTGTTAATTCTCCTTTTAATTCCAGGTTACAAAATCATTTATAAAAATATTAAATAATATCGGACCTAATACAGACCCTTGCGGAACACCATGTTTAATTTTCTTTTCATTACTGTAATAATTTCCTTTTTTAACCTTTTGAGTTCTATTTTTTAAATGAGTCTGAAACCGTATTAAAATTGTCCCTCGAACTCCTGCTTTCTGAAGTTTATATAACAATATATCAATTGAAATTGAATCAAAGCTTTCTTTATATCCAAAAATATTATTGCTGTTTTAATTTTTTTATTTATTGCACTGTAGATTGAAGATGTTAATTTTAATATAGCATTCCGTGTTCCAGTGACTTTTCTAAACCTAAACTGATTTTTTTGAAAAATAATAATTCTGTCTAGAAAATTTAAAAGTCTAATCTTAATTAGCTTTTCAAATATTTTTGAAAACACCGATAGTAAAGCTATTGGTCTGTAATTATTAATATCTAAATGTTTGCCGCCTTTGTAAATAGGTACTAAAGTTGAATTTTTAAGAATTGTTTTTAAATATCCAGAATATAAATGTAAATTATAGAGATGACATAAAATAGCTGAAACCTTATTTTTTATTTCTTTAATTAACTCCACAGATATGCAATCTGCTCCCGTCGCCTTTCACATTTGCAAAGAAGAAATAACTTCATTAATCTCATATTCTGTTAAGAAATCTATGAAAATCTAATTCATTGAAACAGATATCTAATCCTTTTTTCTGTGTACCAGTCCCCAGTGATGATGCACAGAACCGGCCAGGACTAGCACCTAATGTCCGACCCCGCCTTCTCGTGGTGCAGGCCGTTAGTACCTTTCAAAAGAGATGTTCTCTTTTGGAAGGGAACGGAAGGGGAGGGCTGCCAGTTCAGTATGGCCTACTGATCTGGTCATCTATGGCCACTTTTTTCTTTTTTTTCAACCCTGCTGAGGAGTGGTCAACTTCACAGGGTCCTGGTGCTGACCATTTATACCTACTAGACTGGACTTGTTTATGGATTTGAGCTTGATTATGGATCCTGGACTTTCTGCACTGGTGGGCCTCTGTTGAGGGAGAGTCTGCCGCTGTGTTTTCTGTTTGCTTCTGGGTTGCCAGCTCTAAGTGAACAGAGGCATGGGATACCTTATATCAGCTGGTGGATAATCCTAATCAGAGGCCATCGCAGGTACCTGAACCTTACTTAGCTAGTTGGGCATCGTCAAGCCTAAACTGGAGTAATGTGTCTCAGGCAGGCCATATGGTTCTTGAAAAAGTCCACTTGAAAAGGTGGTGCCTGATGTTCCTACCAGCATCGGTGACTTCAGCCTTTAGTGGAGGAGGAACAGGTCTTTGCCCCATGCCTGCGATCAGGAGGCTGTTTGATATTGTTGGCCCTACCAATCTCAATAAGCCTAATTTCTTTAAAAATCCTAGTAATCATTTTCTCTCTGCAGGAACGTGGAACGTGAGGACATTACATAGAGATTATTCTCTTGATGTCCTCATGCAGGAATTCCAGCGCTATAACCTAGATATTCTAGGCTTGCAAGAGACCAGATGGACAGGTAAAGGTGAGATACTTAAAAATAACTTTAAATTTCTCTTTACAGGGAGGGAGGATGGAAAGCATCACCAAGGCGTGGGTCTGCTGCTCAGCAGACATGCTAGTGATGCTCTTCTAAGATATGAGTGCATTAATGAAAGGTTTCTTACAGCAAAATTTCAGACAAGCATTAAAAACTTGAATGTTATCTGCTGTTATGCCCCCACTGAGGATTCTGATGAGGATGAGAAGGATAGGTTTTACAGACAACTTCAGGATATTTTGAATTCTGTCAAGAAAGGAGATATTACCCTTGTTCTTGGTGACTTCAATGCCAAAGTTGGTACCGACTCTGACCTTTGGGGAGGAGTAATAGGCCCTTTTGGTATTGGTAGCTGCAATGGCAATGGGCAACTTCTCCTACAGGTAAGTAAACTCAATGGTTTCAGAATAACTAACACATATTACAAACACCGCGACATACATAAATACACATGGGTTTCACCTGATGGGCTGCATAAGAATATGATTGATTATATATTAATTAACAGCAAATGGGCTAGTTCTGTTAGAAATACCAGGGCATATAGGGGAGCTGAAATTGGATCTGACCATTACCTTGTTAAAAGTGTCTTGCAACTTAAACTTAAAAAGTGTTGTGCTAGGGTTAAAAAAATTTACTTTTAATACTGAAGCTCTGAAAGACCCAGTTACAGTCATGGTTTGCTTAATACTGAAGTTGAGGAAGAATGGGGCCATTTTAAACAGGCTTTTTTGGAAACTAACAGTACTCTTTTAGGGAAAAAGGAGCAGAGGAGGCAGAATTATTTAAGTGATAAGGCACTTGAGCTTATTTCAGAAAGAAGGAACTGCAGGAATGTCCTTAATCAGTACCCTACTAGTCCTAATAGAAAGCATTACAAAGAACTTAATAAACGTGTAAAGGGTCAGTTAGCTACTGATAAGAATCTTTGGCTTGATGGCCTTGCTGACAAAACTGAGGAAGCAGTTAGACAGCACAACAGCAGAGAGCTGTACCAGATAGTTAATGTTTTGTGTGGTAGAAAACGAACAGGTGTACAGGGATTGAAGGATAAACAAGGCAAATACAGGGATTGAAGGATAAACAAGGACTGTCATGGCTAGGTGGGCTGAGCATTTCAGTGATATTCTAAACAATGTGGTTAGTTCTACTCCCATTGTTTGCAATGATGATAGATGCATTGTTGGCTTTAATGTTGGCCCTATAACACAATCTGAAGTTAGTTTGTCTATTTCTAAACTTAAACTTCATAAATCCCCAGGGGTGGATGAAATTACTACGGAAATGCTTAGAGCTGGGAATGTTTCAGTTACCATTTGGATGACTGAAATTTTGAATAACTTTTATGATAAAGGCATGGTTCCTAAAGATTTTACCAGAGCTATTATTATCCCTATTTTCAAAAAAGGTGATCGCAGTTCTTGTGATAACTATAGGGGTATCAGCCTACTCTCCGTTCCAGGTAAAGTTCTTTCCATGATTGTGCTTAATAGAATTAAGAATCTGGTTGACCGGCAATTGCGTGATGAGCAATGTGGATTCAGAAGTGGTAGGGGATGTGTAGATCAGATATTTTCACTTAGGCAGATTCTTGAGAAATGTTTAGAGTTTCAGAAACCTTTGGTTGCTAGCTTTGTTGATTTCAAAAAGGCTTTCGACTCTGTTGATCGTCATAATTTGTGGTTGATTGTGAGATCATATGGTATACCAGACAAGTTAGTTAACATAATGAAAGCTCTCTATAATAACACTGAGTCATGTGTGAGGGTTGGTAAGTCTTGTAGCAATTGGTTTAGCATTACTTCTGGTGTTCGACAAGGGTGCATTTTGTCTCCTTTTCTCTTTAGTTTGGTTGTTGATTATGTTATGCGAAATTCACTTCAAGGGAAAGCTTTTGGCCTTAAATGGGCTGGAGATATGAAAATTTCTGATTTAGATTATGCTGGTGATTTAGCCCTTTTGGCAAATGATGTTGATGAGATGAACTCTTTCATTCGAACTGTTGATGAGACTGGTAGTACAGTAGGTTTGGTTATAAACAGAGAGAAAACTAAAGTGATGAAAAATGGTCAGGCAGGTTGTGATTCAGTTAATCTGAATGGTTGCAGTCTTGAGCAGGTGTCACAGTTTAATTACCTTGGGAGCTGCGTAACTGATACTGGTGATGTGCGGCATGAGATTAACAGACGAATAGGTATTGCTGCCGGGACTTTTAAGAATCTGTGGAGATTGTGGAGAAATAGGCGTATACACCTAAAGACTAAAATTAGACTGTATAATAGTTTGATTCTTTCTAGGGTTAGTTATGGTAGTGAAACTTGGACGCTGTGTAAGCAAGATAACAGGAAACTAGATGCTTTTGATTCTAGATGCTTACGCAGTATCTTGGGTATTAGGTGGTTTAACTTTGTAACTAATGATGAGGTTAGGCAAAGGAGTCTGCAACCTCCTTTAAGCAGCATATTGTGCAGAGAGAGACTCCGCTGGTTTGGCCATGTTGCCCGTATGGATAATTATAGATTGGCGAATAGGGTTATGAACAGTGTGCCTAGAGGCCTCAGAAGGAGGGGGAGACCTAGGATGCGGTGGGCAGACAATGTCAAACAGGACCTTGTTAGAATTGGTGTACAGTGGCCGGATGCAGCAGATGTAGCTCAGGACAGATATGCTTGGAGAATTAAACTGCACGGTCTGGTAGGACCTCCGTAGCCCATGGCTGCTTGAGGATGATGATGATGATGATGATGATGATGATGATGATGTATTCTGAAATTTCGGTTACAGAGTTTTCTGTTATTTGTGTAAAATAATTATTAAAGCAGAAAAGTTGCATTTTACCAATGGGACAAATCATTACTATTAGGGAAACCACTTGATCAATACACTCTATGACCAAAAACTTATGTTTCTAGCAAAAATACATCGTTTGCAATATGTATTTAAAGATTTGGTATTTTCCAGCTTCTTCCGCCGCTAGATTTCTCCTTTTGAGTTTTTATTTGCCGTCTTTAGCATTCTCTAACACTAGAAATCGCAGCTGATGGGTATTCGAAAAACGTAAATATTAATATTTTTGTGGAAAAAAAATTCGCCGACATACGGGATTCGAACCCGCAGCTCTCCAGAAATATGCCAGAACATTCTAACCTGTTGAACTAAAGTCGGCTTTTTAACAAATAGCATTTATTGATTTATAGACGTTTAAACGTCTATAGGTAATGCTGAAATTATTGAATATTGTTTAAATCATTAATATTTTGTTAGTGTCTGTAAAACAACAACAACAACTAAAAAAAAAGCATTGTTTCGTTTATCTCTTCAAAAAAGTTTCATTTTCGCATCTCCCCCTTTGGCTAAGATGGGAAAACCTTGGTCGTTGTAAACCTTCTGACCATAACACTCGACTACCAAAATTTCAGATTTCCAGTGTAAATAATTTGCTTGTAATATTCGTTTGAAATTTTAGCATTTTCCATCTTTTCTCACCGCTAGAGGGCGCTATTAAAGCTATTGAACATTTTCAAAATTGCTAATCACAATATTTGTTCCACACCTATCCAACACAAAAAGAATTTTTCATTTAGCTCTAAAAAAAGATTGTCTTTAGACGGACAGACAAGTGGAAAGACAGATGGACAGACAACAGTTAACAGAGAGACGGACAGACAGACAAATACTGGCATAAGTAGACGACAAAGTGAAAACATTAGCTCGTTTTTCAAACGAACCTTAAAAGAAATTATTTGTTCGTTTTCAGTTAGCTCGTTTCACTTTGCAGCCGTTTGCCGTCTTCTGATAGAGTTTCCCGGGGAAAAATATTCATTAAATTATTTGAGTGAAATTTTTACACTCAAATGCAGCGCAGTGAGGCATTCATAAAATATAACAGCTTTTATAGACAAAAATAGTGGTAGAAATATATAAAACTATAACAACTGAGAAGTTTTAACTTGGTACATATACTAACTCATAGACTTTCGTCTCACGGTACGACAAAACATGGCGTCCATAACCACGTGACTCAATCAACCAATGGGCAGTGAATCACCGAGATGGCCAGCCTCTAACTATAAAAGACCTCTAGGTCGGGGTAGTCCTATCGCTTGGCCGCCACGATCTGGATTATTTCGTAAGGGGGCCATATGAAAAGCCTCATCTACGATTGCCCCATCGATTCCAATGAGGACCTTGTTGCCAGGATTTCTATTGCCGTTGCCGTTGTACGAAAAATGCCTTTTGTTTTTGCTTTTTGTTTTGTTTTGTAGGTGTGAAGCCTGCATTAATGTTTGCGGTCGCTCTTTTGATCAGTTTCTGTAATTTGTTCAATAAAATTCTGCACTTTCTGTTCTGTAATTTCTGCATATTTTCAAACCTCTTCTGTCATTGTTGTGTTTCTTCGTTTCCTGACCCAGTAACTGCTAACCCCTAGCGCTTCAGCGCTTGAGTTCCGACCATGCATTGTATGATGAAGAGTGCTTGTTTAGGTGTGTTTTATCACCCCTTAAAGTTTGGCCCAAGAGTTTTGAATTACCCTGTATATATTAAATTACTAAGTATTCGAAAAATGACAATTATAATATTTCATTAGTAACAATCAAATTTAAAAAGAGTTTTCTAATTATCATTTCCATTGATTCCAATGGAAACTTCATGACGTTCACATTCCACCACCAAAATTTCATATTTCTATCATTAACACACCGTACAATATTTTTTTCTTTTGTGGGGGGGGGGGGTTAAAAATTTTCCATCTTTAAAGGGCGCAATTATAGTGTTCGAAGGATTCCGAAAGTCGGAATCATCGTATTTTATCAATTCCTATCTAACCCTAAAAATAATTTTTCATTTTTCTGTAAATACAAACATTTATCTACTAAAAGAAAAAGTAAAAAAAAAATTACCCCCTCTGAATCTAAGAGGTCAATTTATGGTTGCCAATAAAAACATCATGGCGTTCATATTCTACCATTAAAATTTAAAATTTCTAGCCAAAATACATCGTTTGCAATATTTGTTTGAAATTTTGGAATTTGCAAATTTTTCCATCATTAGAGAGCGCAATTATAGATTTCGGAATTTTTAAAAAGCGTGAATAATAATAGGTTTCAGTTCCTTATCTGACCCCCCCCCCCCCCAAAGAAAAGGAATTTTTCAGTTTTCTGTAAAAACAAACAGTTATCTGCTAAAACTAAAAAGGTGTGTTTTCCCATCCCCTATGGGACTGAGGGGTCAACTCTTTTTAGTCTTTGGAAACTTGGTGACCTTCGTATTGAACCACCAAAATTTTAAATTTCTAGCATAAATACATCGTTTGCAATATTCGTTTGAAATTTTGGAATTATCAACTTTTTCCACCGCTAGAGGGCATAATTGTAGCTTTAGAGTTATTTCGGAAGTGCATATCGTAAATATTTCATAAATACCTATTTTAATTTATCTCTGTAAACAAAAAGTCCGATGTTTACAGAAGGACAGACAGGCAGACAGACAGAACAGATAGAAAACAAAGCGAAACTATTATCTCGTTTTCTTTGAAAACAAGATAAAAAAAAAAAGAGGAAATTGGTATATGCTTTAATATTTCTCAGTGAAATTCATTAATCTGCGGAGGATCAACTGGGTTTAGTTTTTGGACCTCATTAATAGAGTTTTCCGAATGGTGTATCATTGGCATTTCTGTAGTTTTTCCGATTTCTGCATTCATTCGTTTTTGATATTTTCTCATTTACATGATAACTCATTAACAGGTCTAATTCTTTGCAACTTGAAAATTCAATTGAGAGATTTGAAAAAGAGAGATCACGTAGAGCTCATCCTTATTGGTAACCTACATGATTTCTTGTGGTTGGTCTTCCAAAGATTATATTCGAACTCGAGGTCTGTCACGGATAGAGACATGAAATTTTAATGCAACAAGAAATGGAACGAAGATACATGTGTACGAAATCTGGACCCTATGGTCCAATATCTGCGAGATCATGTGAAGAGGAATCCAAATCTTTTAAAATAAATTTCTAATAAATTTTGCAATGTGTGGTATACTAAAGGTATGTTTTTCTGGCTAATTCATATTGTAGAAATTCTAAAAATTTGATAACATGATATTTGCCGTGATTTAATACAATAAGACCCTCTTTATATATTTATATAAATAGATTATATACTTTTCACGTATTTATATTTTCTACTGTGGTTTATTATGCCGATGGTGAAATCCTCACTATATATGCAAAAAGAAGAAGCCTTTGTTTATCTCTCATCATAGGAAAGTGAGAAAAAATTGAGAGATTTATCAGGGAAGAGTATGTCCTGGGCAAAGAATTCTTATTAGAAAGTGTTGCTCATCATCGTTCACTTTATCTTCAAATCTTAACCTGCCACTACGTCATAAAATGAAATTTAAATGTAACTAATGAGAACCGTAAAATTGTAAAATTATCTGATTTTTAGTTGATTTTTAAAACAGCGAATTATTTTCACTTTATCTGTATCTGTATAGCATTCTTCTGTAAACAGTCAAACATTTCTGCTTTTAAAAATAAATAAATAAAAATGTTTATAGATTGGATATTCATTGACGAAGAATTAGAATTAAGACTTTTCAACTTCTCCCAGTGGTTTTAATATCCCCAACTAGAATTAGAGGTAGAAATTTTTTGGAATATGGTGAAATTCTGAAGGAATATTGCAAACGATCTATATATGCTAGAAATTTGAAATTTTGATGGTTGAATGATAGGGTAAAATGGCTTACATAGGATGCAAGGATTTATCTTCTTAACTTTAAGGCACTCTTAACTTTTGCACACAATGGACTGAAACGCAAGGTCACAAGCACCCAATGACTGATAGCATTTTGGGGAAGGAATTCCATTGGACAACTGTTAAAAAAACAGATGCAAAGAATCTATTTGTATTAAGAGACATATGGAAAAAAAATTGTGTTTTTTCTGCGAGAATAAAATATAAATCTTTTGCATTTTTCAAATCATTCATTAATTCAAATATTTACAGTTCAAGAATGCAAAATATAGAAAATAAAAAACCTCTATTCTTTGAAAACGAGTATTCTATATCCCCCATAACAATAAATAAGTCTTCTGATGTACCAAAATTATCTGGACTTATTTTCTTAGATCTTGTACACAAAAGAAAAACACACACGTATTAGTTTTGCAATCTTATGTGTTATTTCTGTAAAATTGTAATTGCTCGACTTGGACCTCGACACCACTCGACGCACTTCAGTCTTGCACTTCGGAGAGAGAAATCTTATCTCTCAGTCAGCGATCTGAGCAGTTTGTTAGAGTAAGTTAGTGAAAGTTTAGTTGTAATATTGTCAGCAGAGCGACTTAACACCTTCAAGCATTATGTAAGTTGTTGTAAGAATGTAAAGTGAACTGTGATAATAGCACTGTGAATAAATATTTTTTGTATTTGTTAAGAAAAAACCATTACCTGCCTTTGGTCACTCCTTTTGGTGCGGGAGAATGCCTCTGTTCCCTAGTAGGATACTGGGCTAATAATTATTTAAAGAGGAACAATGTGTGGCATAAAAGATACGATCACACCTAAAATAGATTCTGTTGCGGGAGGATTATATATATATACTAATGTGAATATTTTTTTATTTACATATATTTTACCTTCCTCAGTGGGGTATAAAGCATTCGATACATGTATGTAAAATTTTTTCCATTACCTACCGCTACTGAAATTAGAAATATTATTTAAAATTTTAAATATAGAGAATTATTGCTTCAGATTAATATTCAGCAATTCATCACAAAACCACTGCTTACAAACATTGACTGAAAACATCTCATATCAACTCCAACAATAAGCAAGGAATGCAGATAATTGTGATTAGGCATTCAGTAACTATTCAGAAACCTTTAGTGACAACGATATATTTGAATAAGGCTTCAGAGGCTGGTAACAAGAGAGGATTTAGTGGACCATGGAGGATTGGTGAAAGGATATATCATCAAGTATCGAGATATACGATTTTTTTACACGTGACAGAGGTACAGTGTGGTATAAACTGAACAATATGTGCAATCAGCACTAAAATGTGTCACATCCATTTTACAAAGGTGTTAAAGCTAGACGAGGTTATGTTCAGGTAATGGACTATGTTCACTAATATGTCTGAGTAGTCGATCAAAATGGGAACAATACATCCCATTACGTTATATATCATTTATTCCCTGATGGAGATCAAGAGTTTGAAGGCAACAAAGCCATGGCCCAGTGCGAAATCTGTCTCTAAATGGTTTGAGATACATGACGAAGAATATAGTCATATGTGTCTGGTCATTTTAGTAGCCTGATCTGAACTTCATTAAAAGATTGTCGAATGTATTGGAACGTGAATTCACTCCCGTCGACCATGACAGAACTATATGATGAAATTCAAAGAGAACGGCTTCCTAGAAGGCAAAATAATTTCCAATACTAATATAATCTATACCACATCAAAATAAAATGCTATGAAGGCACAGAATGGTATAATGGTTCCACACGATATTGAAGTATATTTTCTAATTTTTTCCCCAAGCAATGTACGTAACTGACTTACCAAATGGCATATGAACGGTTTCTTAAAAACTGTTTATCGCGAAGATGTGGCACATGTCAGTGAGAAGAATTTTCACGCTATTTTATCTAATATGACGCAGACTGAAATTAAAACACTAATTTTCTTCTTATTTTATTATTGTGGAGTAGCTCCCCGGACGTGAGAGAGAACAGTATAAAGTTCTCCTTACACGAGATGTGTAGTTATGTTGGATAAAACATCACCTAACACAAATTCTCTGAAAGTATGCTGTTGTGTGATGGTTTTTCCGGGGAACGAAAATATACCTTTGTTATTAATTATTAGGAATATTTTTAATATAAGCAGCGGTAGATAATGTTGAATATTATATTTACTTCAGAAGAAATTATATCATTATTTAAAAAAACGATTTAAATATGAAAGAAAGCAAATATACTATTTACTGCAAAGTAAGTCAAGAAATTGAAAGCCAAAAGACAATGTTGGTAGAATTTCTTGAAATTTGGACACCCTCAATTTGACTTGTTTCAAAACGCTCAGATTTATAGCATTTTGAACTATACTAGACACGAATATTGGGAACAATGAAAAGAGAGGAAACTTAATTTTATTCAGAGTATGTTAAGAAGGCCACAAAGTAAATTTAAATATATTTTGTGTTCTCCTATCTACTGCTGGTACACCATATAGAAATATGCCATCGCCATTAACTCTTATTACAATTATATCACAGATGCAGCATCAGTATTGCTGCTATTATTCAGCTAAAAGAGATGTTTTAACGAAACGAACATTTTTTTTTTTATTTTAGTTGTGATTAACGCTTTTGCTATGAAGAATAAGTTCAACAAATACGTAACTGATATTCAGGGATTATCTTTGATACTAGTAAATAGTTAAAATGATTAATCTCGAAATTTGCTTTGTTTCATCACACAGATGATACTAATTTTTTTAATATGAAAACAAGATGAATAGCGAATATTTTTGCTGGCCTATTCTATAAACTATCTAAGATTCAAGAAGTAATTTCTTACCTTCAGAAAGGCACTTTAAAAATAAGGCATTTTTTAAGTTACAAAGAAAGTGACTGTTCAGGTATGGAAGGATATATGGATTTAGATTAGTTGCTTTGTTGATATTTCTGATAATGACTACTCACGCTTTCTCTACCTACAGATATTAGTTAACAAATCATTCCTTCATTTCGGTTGGAATAGCTATCTCTTTGATTCGAAGTTGAGGATAGTAATAAAACTAAATTTAGAAACATGATTTGAGAACACAATATTGATTACTATAGAATTCAAAGTTTACCTTCTTAAATTTTTGCTTCTTAAAGTTAATTGTTACTTTTTATCTCTAAGGATTTACAGCTGGTAATATTTGGGTAATTATTTTCGATATACTGCATTGATTAACCTATAAGTACGAATTTGCTGATATTTCTTGCATGCATAATATTCTGCCATATCAATAATATAAAGGATATAAACTTTTCCGAGTTAGAGTATTTTAATGATTCTTTCAAACTCTGTTTTTAGAGTTCCTGATATATTTTAACTTTTAATTCATGGCCTATTCTATAAACTATCTAAGATTCAAGAAGTTATTTCTTACCTTCAGAAAGGCACTTTAAAAATAAGACATTTTTTAAGTTACCAGCTGTAAATCCTTACTGTTGTAATAGTTATTAATAACTATAACCAGCTGTAAATCCTTAGAGGTAAAAAGTAACAATTAACTTTAAGAAGCAAAAATTTTAGAAGGTAAACTTTGAATTCTATAGTAATCAATATTTTGTTTTCAAATCATGTTTCTAAATTTAGTTTTATTACTATCCTCAACTTCGAATCAAAGAGATAGTTATTCCAACCGAAATGAAGGAATGATTTGTTATCTAATATCTGTAGGTAGAGAAAGCGTGAGTAGTCATTATCAGAAATATCAACAAAGCAACTAATCTAAATCCATATATCCTTCCATACCTGAACAGTCACTTTCTTTGTAACTTAAAAAATGCCTTATTTTTAAAGTGCCTTTCTGAAGGTAAGAAATTACTTCTTGAATCTTAGATAGTTTATAGAATAGGCCAGCAAAAATATTCGCTATTCATCTTGTTTTCATATTAAAAAAATTAGTATCATCTGTGTGATGAAACAAAGCAAATTTCGAGATTAATCATTTTAACTATTTACTAGTATCAAAGATAATCCCTGAATATCAGTTACGTATTTGTTGAACTTATTCTTCATAGCAAAAGCGTTAATCACAACTAAAATAAAAAAAAAATGTTCGTTTCGTTAAAACATCTCTTTTAGCTGAATAATAGCAGCAACACTGATGCTGCTTCTGTGATATAATTGTAATAAGAGTTAATGGCGATGGCATATTTCTATATGGTGTACCAGCAGTAGATAGGAGAACACAAAATATATTTAAATTTACTTTGTGGCCTTCTTAACATACTCTGAATAAAATTAAGTTTCCTCTCTTTTCATTGTTCCCAATATTGGTGTCTAGTATAGTTCAAAATGCTATAAATCTGAGCGTTTTGAAAGAAGTCAAATTGAGGGTGTCCAAATTTCAAGAAATTCTACCAACATTGTCTTTTGGCTTTCAATTTCTTGACTTACTTTGCAGTAAATAGTATATTTGCTTTCTTTCATATTTAAATCGTTTTTTTAAATAATGAATAATTTCTTCTGAAGTAAATTGCTGTATACACAATATTTCATTTCAAAAACCGTAATATAGTGGAAGTGTTGTTGACGTTATTGACATTTACATTGATTCTTTTCATATGTATTTTTATTAGACAATTTATTTCAAATTTTATAATTTAATCCCCTATATAATATTTTTATGTACGTAGTTTTGGAGACTACGAATAGCAGCACAGATAAGAATTGACACGCATTCCGCTATTCCTGAATGCTTATGGGACCATATATATGTATGTATGTATGTATGTATGTTTGTATGATAACGGATACGGAATGGTTAGCTGCGAAATTTCCTTCGGAGTGAAATAACTCTCTTCGCTTGAATTTGGGAAAGTTGCAAAGTTTACATAATCTCTTAGCAACAACACCAAAATTTCTAACCCTTTCAATTAATTATTATAGTTGGAATTTTCTATGGCCTATAAATTTGTAGTTATGTAGTGATTTGTATTTCTATTTACTTTTTCCTTCTTTGGTCTTAGAGTACATGACAATTTTAAAATGTTTTAAATATAATTCGTAGTATTTTTAAATTTGAGAAATTATACCGCCAAATTAATATCTTAGATGAACATGTATCTATCACCAGTAATATAAAAAAGAAATACAGATGATATATTTTGTAATAATGGTTGGTTTTTGTTACAATCATTTTATTGTAGGTCAAGTAATGAGAGTGGTTGGATCCACTATGGTCTCATTATGTTAAAAATTCCACCTTAGCTTGTTTTTGAGATATTACCAGAGCATATGATAATATCTGGATCAAGGGACTTGTATTCAAACGTATGAAATATGATTTTTCAGTTCCCATCACTAAGATCATAACGAACTATATATACACCCTAATTGGTAAACATTTTACGCCCTTTTTTTTAGGGGAGGTCTGAAAATCTCTAAAGTATGTAGTAGATAGTATTCTACATTTCGCAAGCTTTCGCACAACATCAATCTCATTACAATCGATTCGCCCCCCCCCCAAGGTATAATTTTTATCCTCCCCTTCAGGGGAAGTCTCAAAATCTCTAAAGTTGTAGTAGATGGCACCCTCACCACTCATGTGATTTTTAATAACTGCTAATGCTAATAAATAATAATATATAATATTTTTTAGAATATATTGTATATAATATGATTGTATTCGTAGATATTCCTCCTACAAATACTCTTGAAATCATTAACGAATATTTTATTTAAAACTAGAGAAGCACAACAAATATTTTGTAATCATGGAACACTTGAATGATTATCTCAAAAGAATATTGAGTTTCGTTTCTCGTGGGGTCAAATCTGAGTTATCTATCTAATACGGGCCCAGACAGTCATTGAACAAAAGTAGGAGTAAAAAAAATTATAAATCTGCATAAACATTTAATAATTTATTTTGTTTAAAATTTAACTGCAAACTATATGATTTGAAATATTAGTAATGAATGCAATATGTTTATTTCGAATATTTAAAATTTTTTCTCAAAATAATGAGTAGTTAACAATTAAGTTTTAATGGATTGACTATAATTTGGGAAAACATTTTTATTAATTAACACTTTATCTTAGTGATTTATCAGGGACTTTTTCGATATAGCAGGCTCTGCCCGATTTCCTGATACTATATCAGTTTGTTCTGACCACTGAGCTATCGTAACCTATCTCTATTTCAAGCTAAAGGAGACACTAATCTGCTGCAATCGGTAGTAGTCTTAGATTCGGATTCACAACTGTTGTTTTCAGTTAATTATTCAATTGTTTCATGATTCCAAGATATTTCCTCCGTTTTTCAAGAAATGAATCTTGTATTGATAATCCTGTTTCTATGTGTTTGACTTTAAAAAAAGTATTATTTCACCACATTTGTGTGCAGTTAGTCTGTCCCTTCCTGATGAAGAGAGGGGAGGACAGCCAGGTACTCAGGATTTAGTTTCGGTGCGGGGAGAAGGGGTCCGAGAATTTAACCTCGGGGTGCAGAGAATAAGACTTGAGTAAGGTTTCCCAGTTACTGAGGTATATTACAGAACAGGAAATATTAAAAGATTATTCTGTATGGAAGTGTTGGAAATATGTGCCAAAATAAAATTATAGAAAGGTAATTGTTTGTATTTCAAAACAGAAAGACAAGGTTTGAGATTTCGCGTAAGAAGGCCAGGTTTTCCGGGATTTCAGACCCCCTGCTTTCCTACCCCCGGATACGTCCATTCGGCAGGGGGTTGGTCAGTCTTCAGGGTGCCAGGCTCGTAATCTATAGTTCCCACGTTCGAGTCCTATTCGTGTCAGCGTTGAGATTTAACTCTGCAAAATCCCCATCCTGCCTTCAATGAGAAAGGGGACACCAATGGACTTGGAAAGGTAGACGTCCATCGGATGGGAAGTTAGGCTGTGGCTCCGTGTGTGGGAGAGAATAACGACTGTCGTCCTTTCCAGACTTTTATGAGCATAGGGGTCCTTGTGACTTGGTTAAATATGCGCATAAATACCAATCAGATGTATCTGCATCAGTAGATTGTACGATGAAATCCAACATTGAAAAACTTTCATGATCTGAATTGGACATTTTGTTTCAATTCAAACAATTAAAAATTATTTCCTGTTTAAGTTTAATTTATGATATATATATTTCAGCACTACTAATTACGTAGTTCAGTTCTTAACTTAATTTTTAATGCAATATGGAACTTTTTTCTCGTTTCCATTTACTAAACTGCCGCTGAGGAAATTAAGCTATTCGATATGTATAATTCTTTCTTATTTAATGCTACAGCTTTTCTTTAATGTTTGCCAATCTAGTAATGCGCCTGCTTACACGGGTGGCAGTATAAACAATTTTTTAAACGCAGTTACCTTGAGATGGAATTGTGTGGTATATCAGTGAAATAAGTTGATTTCTTTTTTTACCTCCGGGAGGCATTTTTGGCACACAATGGGCTAAATCGTCAAGGAACAAGGACCCCGAGGGCTCAGAGAAGGTTGAGGAGAGAGGACCCACTTGAACAGCTGTTGGAAGACAGATGGTAGCCTCCAATCCAGGCCATCCAGCGTGTTCTTTAACTTGCACAGTGTATGGCTGTCCTGCAGAAGGCGCCACAGTTTAACATCCTATCCGACAAAAGGCGGCTTTTCAAGTCCATCGGTTCCCTTACAGACCGAAGGTAGGCGAAGAGTTTTGCGGAGATAAATCTCAACGCTGTCCCGGCTAGGATATGAATCTGGGAACTACAGATTAGGAATATTGCCCGCTACCGAGTGAGCCACCCTGCTCTTATCAGTAAAATGAACAGGCATTTTTATATACGATAGCTTCTTTAATTTGAACTATACATTAAAATGTATCCATATTTCTTTTCAATTAGTTAAACACAATTAATTATATTTAAATACCGATAGATGATGGGATTTTGCCAGCTTAAGATCTTGTACTGCTTGTAATTCCTGTTGTAATTTGTTGTAAAATTGTAATTTCCTGCTTGTTATTCCAATTGTTTTGAATCCGCCCTTAACTGTAAGGTTTTGACAAAAGTTGATATCAAGCACTTGAAGCTGATTTCTTTGAATATATGAAATCGGTTGGAATCAATAGGAAATATCGTCGGAAATAATATCACTACGACTTCTGATTTTGAAAGTCCCCTTGGACAAGTATATTCTCCTTACGTCTGAGTTCTTCTGCCTGAAATAACCCTCTTCACTAATTTTTAGTTCTCCAGAACCTATATATCCAAATTATTCCTATGACGTCGAAGGAAACCATCGCATCCAAAATTTGGCACAATTTCTGGGATTTAGGACTCTGAATAGCCCCAGGCACCAATTCTGAGCTCTCTAACACTGATAGATATATACCTGACCTTTGAAATCGAAAGGACCTATCTGGACCAAAAATTCAACATTTCCGAGATTTCGACTCCCTACCCAATTTTTAGCATTCTATCATCGATTATATCTAAATTTGATCATTGACCTCTAAGGACCTTTCGAATCCGAAATCTGTTAACGGTTTTCTGTTAAGGACATCAATTATCACGTTTCTAGTGGTGGGGGAACTCAGTCGGTAGCGCGCCAGGCTCGTAATTTGCAGTTCCCAGGTTCGAGTAACAGCTTGGTCATTGTTGAGATTTATCTCCGCAAAACTCCCGCTCTTCCCAAGGTCAGTAGGGGGACACCAAAGGGCTTGGAAAGGCTGCCGTCCGTCGGATTGTACGCTAAGCCGTGGACCAGTGTTCGGGAGAGCCATACCCTATGTACGTTAAAAAACACGCTGGATGGCCTTGACGGGAGACTACCATCTGCCGCCCAACAGCTATTCCAGTAGATCAGCTCCCCAAAACTTCTCTTAGCCTTCGGGGTTCTTGAGACCTAGTCATTTAGCCCATGGTGTGCAAAAATGTGCCTCTCTGAGGTAAAACAACCAACCAACGAACCGACACATTTCTAGCACTGATTAGACAGTTTGACCTCTACGTGACATATGTCTGATCGTGAAGGACACATCAGAGGTCAAATTTAGGATTTTTCCCGAGAACTACGTCCCAGATTACTTCTAGGTGGAAATTTTCAGAGTTCTACCATTTCTGCTTCGTAGTTAGAATTACCGTGATCAGTCAATTACTCACAATAGTCTACATACACTGAGATGCCAGTTTATTAGCTATACCTACCTAGTAGCGTGTTTCGCCTATTTATTATTTATCCTTTTCCATTATTTTTACTACATAAGTTATATTCTATATATATATTTTTCACCGGACAACAAAATACATATTCTACATGAAGAAAAATTTACAGTTATTTTTTAAATCTTCTAGATTTAGTGTTGATACTATGAGGCTGAAATAAAAATTTACAAAGGCAACTGTTTTGAATTTCAAAACAGATAGATAAGTAAGAGATTGAGCATAAGACCAGATTTTCGGTCCGATCCGGACTCCACTGTGTTCTTTGCAAAGACAACCGTTCGTCGGATGCGACTTTAGGCCGTTGCCTCGTGTACGGGAGAGCCATACACTGTGCACGTTAAAGAACACGCTGGATGGCCTTGACCGGATGTTACCATCTGTCTCATAACAGCTGTCCAGTGGGTCTCCTCCCCCAAACTTCTGAGTCTTTCGGGTTCTTGTGACCTGTCCATTTAGCCCATTGTGAGCAAAAAAGTGCTGCACAGAAGTAAAGCAAATACCAATCTGTATTTCAAGGGGCCACGGTTTAGCATTTCATCTGACGGAGGCGTCCTATCATTGGCTCCTACTGACCGTGGGCAGGGCGGGGAGTTTTGCGGAGATATATTACAAAAGATGTGCTTCTGCTATAAATTTCAAGTTTTGGAAGTAAAATGTGATGGTTAAGATTTAAATTTGAGAGGTATGGTATGTAAACTTACCACTAGAAGGCGAGGAAATGCAAATATGGTTTGAAGGAATAAATGGAAAAATTATTTTTTTACAGGCATTGATAACATGTCACTAATTGCATTTTTCCAACCAATCGTGTTTCAATTTCTAATTTTAATCCATTTCTAACGACTAAATAACACAAAAATTACATCCCTTTTGTAAACTAGATTTCCATGTTAGTCAGAGCGGATTATTTTCCAATTCAAAATTCAAAATTGTCTTTTTTTAATATAAATGTACCACTTGGATACGTTCTTGAATAATTTGGAAATTACTAATATTTTTTTAATTAAAGCATTAGAACTTTAATAACAAACTTTATTTAAAAACCAAAGCGGTAGTAAAATTTCTAAATTCAATTACCTTCGGAATCAGAAGAACTTCATGGGGATTAGCATATATTTGAAAAAAAACAAAAACAATTTGACTCACATTAATTTGTCATGAAAAATAAAACAAAATTGAAGAATCAAATATATTTTTATAAAACTTTTTCAAGAAGTAAAAGTTTAGGAAATTTTCCTCAATAGACAGAGAAAAATATTTTTTTACCTTCGCCACATATTAAACTTTCTGTACTGAGTTGTCTGTTAATATTCCCTAAATGTAAACCAGTAAAAAATATATCTGGTGTGTCAAAATTTATCCTCAAAATGAAATTTATAGGATGAAAACATAATGAACGACTCAAGTGAGAATATATTGAATAGATGTCTAAATACATATTGAACTGTATTTGCGCACCATGATGTATATCACAGATGTATATACGGAAAAATATCGCATTATTAACAATAAAAGGGTAACTATTAAATATTTATAAGAGAACTTTGTTTCTAGATACATCATCTATGGAAATTTATAAGTTTAATGTATCAGATGAATAGTATTAGGCATTTCACAGGCATTAATGATTTTGACTCATTTGTTCAATGTTTCCCATTACCCTTTCTTGATATATTACTATGTAGGAACACACTATTTGCCTTTCGTAATCATCAGTTCCCCTGTTCGAGTGCCAGCTGGGTGAGTGTTGAGATTTATCTCCGCAAAATTCACCGCCCTTCCCACGGTCAGTAGGGGACACCAATGGGCTTGGAGAGGCCGTCATCCGTCGAATGGGACATTAAGTCGTGGTCCGTGTGTGGGAGTGCCATACTCTGTGCAAGTTATAGAACACAGTGTATGACCTTGACGGGAAGCTATCGTCTGTCTACCAACAGTTGCTCCAGTGGGTCCCCTCCTTCAACCTTTGGGGCGGGGGTGGCTCAATCGGTAGCGCGCCAGGCTCGTAATCTGTAGTTCCCAGGTTCGAGTCCCAGCTGGGTCAGCGTTGAGATTTATCTCCGCAAAATTCCCCGCCCTGCCCACGGTCAGTAGGGGACACCGATGGGCTTGGAAAGGCCGCCGTCCGTCGGATGGGACGTTAAGCCGTGGCTCCGTGTGCGGGAGAACCATACCCTGTGCACGTTAAAGAACACGCTGGATGACCTTGACGGGAGGCTATCATCTGTCTCCCAACAGCTGTTCCAGTGGGTTCCCTCCCCCAACCTTCTCTGAGCCTTCGGGGTCCATGTGACTTGGCCATTTAGCCCATGGTGTGCAAAAAAGTGCCGCTCAGAGGTAAAACAACCCAACCCAACCTTCAACCTTCTTTGAATCTTCGGGGTCCTTCTGACCTGGCCATTTAGACCATGATGTGCAAAAAAGTGCCTCTCCGAGCTAAAACAAACCGCTTAATTTTAATCATCTACTTTCAGCACTCTTTGGAATAAACTAGCTAATATTTAAACTTTGTCTTCTGTTTCTTCTTCCGTAGTTTCTATATAAAAAAAAACATTATTTATAGATTGAATACCTAATAAAGAAATATTACTATTGGCAATATTCGAATCTCCCTATTAACTGATGGACGGCGGTCTTTCCTAGCTCATCCGTGACCCCTACTGACCGTGGTAAGGGTGGTGAGATTTGCGGAGATAAATCTCAGAAATGTACCAGATGGGACTCGAATCTTTGAACTGCAGATGACGATTCTGGCGCGCAACCGACTCAGACACCCCCGTCGGCAAAATAGACTCGATTAAAAATATGAATCTAACTTTTATATTGGTAGTCCTTGTGCATGATGCTTCGTGTATTGAGATTACAGTTAATATTATTCAAATAAAAACCAGTTAATAAAAATATCTATTTGGTCATAAGTATAAATTTATGCATCAGAATGAGATTAATGAGAGCACAATGCTTTGTCAATATAAGGACATATACTGAACTGTACTCGCCAGTTATATACCAAAGATCGGGTACAACATACATTACCCAAGGAAGTTGCCGAAAATTAGAATCTCCAGAATGTCAACCCCTGCTTCAGATTAGAGTCAAACATGTGACAATCCCTTTCCCTTTAGGAGAAGTGGTAATCCTAGGAAGGGACTGGGTTGTTTCAGTCGATAGCGCGACAGGCTCGAAATTTGTAGTTCCCAGGTTCGAGTCCCAGCTGAGTCAATGTTGATATTTATCTTCCCAAAATTCCCCTCCTTGCCTAAGGTCAGTAGGGGATGTCGATGGGCTTGGAAAGATCGTCGTCAGAAGGAGGGGATGTTAAGCTGTGCAATTGTTTGCGGGAGAGATATCCTTATGCACGTTAAAGAGCACGCCGGACGGCCTTGACGGAAGGCTACCATCTCTCTCCTAACAAGTGTCTAGTGGGTCCCCTCTCCCAACCTTCTTCTGGCCTTCGGGGTCCTTGTTGCCTAGTCATTTAGCCCACTGTGTGAAAAGTTTGCCACTCAGAGGTAAAACAATCCAACGAACCTAGGAATCACTTCTTTTTGGGGGGAATGGGGTGAACTACTTCCAAAATCGAAAATCTTTGGAAAGGTTCAATGGGTTATCATCTTGGGTGAGATTTCCTCATCAGTGTTCACTGTTTGGCCTCATTTAGGTATGCTATTACCATATATAACCATATTCTATGTTGCATTTAAAAATTCTAGTTTTCCGGGGCGAATTGGGAAATAATTTTGTACCTCGTTCGAATGCAAACCAGCCTTTTATAAATAGCATCTCGATTTCATTCCCTTGATTATTGTTTACCATATTGATTATGAACAATTATTTGATCAGAAATACTATTTAATATTCTAATATTATAGAACTCTTAGAAATTATTAAAAGTGAAATTTTTTTAAAAATTATTTACAAAATATTCAAAATGTCCTTTACAAAATGTCCATTGTTTTAGCAGAAGTTACAAAAATATAATTTTCTTTACAACAGAAAAAAACGGTAGGCACACGGTGATTTTTTTTTTTTTTTTGATGAAAATAAAGAACACATTAAAATTATATTACCTGGCTTTTTTGTCATAATGTCCCGTGGCCGAGTGGTTAGCACGCTTGGCTTGTGATCTACGGGACCTGGGTGTGTGTGTGGTTTTTCTGCTGAGGTCCTGCCATCCTCTCAGATCTCCTACTGTGGCATATAAACTGACAGGCTCCTGTCAGACCTCTGTGGCAAGCAGCTGCTTGAGGGGGTATTTTATTATTTTTTTTTATTACTATTCATTTATCAATTTTTGTCATGATACTATTAATTACAAGGGCATATATACGGGAGCTGAAATTGGTTCTGACCATTACCTTAAAAGTGTCTTTAAAAATGTTCTGACCATTACTTTAAAAGTGTTAAAAGTGTCTTGCAACTTAAACTTCAAACGTATTGTGTTGGGTTAGCAAACTTAACTTTAATACTGAAGCTCTGAAAGCACCAGTTATAGCTAAAGCTTACCATGATAGGTTACTTAGTCATTATGACAGTCATGGTTTGCTTATTAATGAAGTTGAGGAATAATGGGACCATTTTAAACAGGCTTTTTTGGAAACTAACAGTACTCTTTCAGGAAAAAAAAGGAGCAGAGGAGACAGAATTGTTTAAGTGATAAGGCATTTGAGCTTATTTCAGAAAGAAAGAACTGCAGGAATGTCCTTAATCAATAACCTATTAATCCTAATAGAAAACATTACGAGAACTTAATAAACGTGTAAAGGATCAGTTAGTTACTGATAAGAAGTTTTGGCTAGATGACGTGGCTGACAAAGCTGAGGAAGCAGTTAGACAACACAACAGCAGAGAGCTATACCAGAATAGTTAATGGTTTGTGTGGTAGAAAACGGAGAGGTATACAGGGATTGAAGGATAAACAAGTTAAGGTTATAGAAGGTGAGGACTGTCATGGCTAGGTGGGCTGATCATTTCAGTGATGTTCTAAACAATGTGGTTAGTTCTACTCCCATTGTTTGTAATAATGATAGTTGCATTATTGTCTTTAATGTTGGCCCTATAACACAATCTGAAGTTATTTTGGCTATTTCTAAACTTAAACTGCACAAATCCCCAGGGAGTAGATGAAATTACTACGGAAATGCTTAGAGCTGGGAATGTTTCGGTTATCACTTGGATGACTGAAATTTTGAATATCTTTTATGATAAAAGCATGGTTCCTAAGGATTTTACCAGAGCTATTATTATCCCTAATCACAAAAAAGGTGATCACAGTTCTTGTGATAACTATAAGGGTATCAGCCTACTCTCTGTTCCAGGTAAAGTTCTTTACATGATCGTGCTTAATAGAATTAAGAATCTTGTTGACAGTCAATTGCGTGATGAGCAATGTGGATTCAGGACTGCTAGGGGATGTGTAAATCAAATATTTTCACTTAGGCAGATTCTTGAGAAATGTTTAGAGTTTCAGAAACCTTTGGTTGCTAGCTTTGTTGATTTCAAAAAGGATTTCGACTCTGTTGATCGTCATAATTTGTGGTTGATTCTGATATCATATGGTATACCAGACAAGTTAGTTAACATAATGAAAGCTCTCTATAATAACACTGAGTCGTGTGTGAGAGTTGGTAAGGCTTGTAGCAATTGGTTTAGCATTACTTCTGGTGTTCGACAAGGGTGCATTTTGTCTCCTTTTCTCTTTAGCTTGGTTATTGATTATGTTATGCGAAATTCTCTTCAAGGGAAAGATTTTGGCCTTAATTGGGCTGGAGATACGGAAATTTCTGATTAAGATTATGCTGATGATTTAGCCCTTTTGGCAAATGATGTTGATGAGATGAACTCTTTCATTCGAGCTGTTGATGAGACTGGTAGTAGAATAGGTTTGGTTATAAACAGAGAGAAAACTAAAGTGATGAAAATTGGTCAGGCAGGCTGTGATTCAGTTAATCTGAATGGTTGCAGTCTTGAGCAGGTATCACAGTTTAATGTTGGCCCTATAACACAATCTGAAGTTATTTTGGCTATTTCTAAATTTAACTGCACAAATCCCCAGGGAGTAGATGAAATTACTACGGAAATGCGAGCTATGTAACAGATACTAGTGATATGCGGTATGACGAATGCGGATTTTTGCTGGAACTTTTAAGAATCAGTGGAGAGTTTGGAGAAATAAGTGTATACATCTAAAGACTTAAATTAGACTGTATAATAGTTTGGTTTTTTCTAAGTTAAACTTTGACGCTTTGTAAAAAGATAAAAGGAACCTAGATGTTTTTGATTCTAGATGTTTACGCAGCATCTTGGATATTAGGTGGTTCAACTTTGTAATTAATGATATAGTTAGGCAAAGAAGTCGGCAACCTCCTTTATGCATCATATTGTGCAGAGAGAGACTCTGTTGGTTTGGCCATGTTGCCCGTATGGATAATTATAGATTGGCGAATAGGGTATGAACAGTATGCCTAAAGGCCTCAGAAAGAGAGGGAGACCTAGGATGCGGTGGGCAGACAATGTCAAACAGAAGTTTGGTAGAATTGGTGTGCAGTAATCAGATGCAGGAGATATAGTTCAGGACAAATATGCTTGGAGAACTAAATTGTACAGTCTTGTTGGACCTCCGTATCCCATGGCTGCTTGAAAATGATGATGATGATGATGATGATGATGATGATGATGATGATGATGATGATGATGATGATGATGATGATGATGATGATGATGATGATGATTAATTTTATTCCACGTATAACAAAGTCATGTTTGAAAAGTGGTTGAGTGCTATAAGAAACTGAAAATTAATGCCTAGAGGAATTTCAGGTGCTACCAGTTAGGAACATTAGGAGGTTTGTTCTGTTGTTGGAGGTTTGTTCTGTTGTTGGAGGTTGTTTCTGTCCCTTGAGGGACATGTCGAAAAACAGGTCCCTCGAGGGTGGGTCAGAGGTTATATTTAATATGTGGTGCTGGGAAAATCAAAACTGGTCTCTCTGGGTTATTTCTTTTCCCAAATCCTAGAAAAGTTAAGAAATTTCAGACCCCAGTGTCACATTGAATGTAAAATATGACATTTGAGTGGCGAGAAATCACGAGACACTAAATATTTTCCTCGGGTTCATATATTACTCAATAACTTCGCTCATTAAAAAAAATGCATATTTCAATGTTAAATTTTAATATCATAAACTTCTATTTACCAAGTTGTTTTAAGTGCATTATTTTAATTTTTTTATTTGCAATATGAACTGCAGGTGTTTCGAAAAAGTTAGTACTCACTTTGAAATTATTCAACTATATATTAGTCATAAAATATACAATAATAATACATTATACCAACATTAGGTGGTTCAACTTATATAACCTAATGTCCAAGATAATGTTGTTTACACTCGCTAAAGCATCAAATTGGTAGGTGAGAAGGGCTTGTGATCAGGGTCTTCCCTATAGACCTGTCGCGATTTCTGCTTTTATAAGTATCAAAAGAAAAGTTCCATTTAGCTGTCAGACCGTTGTTGGTGACGAATTATCAGTCTGTGTGCACCACATTGGAGACTGCAAGTCCGTGGGTTCCTAAATCAAACATTTCCAGACCGGTGGATTGGAAGGGATGGCCCAATTCCCTGGCCACCTCGTTCACCAGATATCACTCCCCTGGACTTCTTTCTGTGGGGTTATGTTAAAGATATCGTGTATCGAACAAAGATACGGGACATCACTGACCTAAAGCAAAAGATCACTGATGCCATTGCCACCATCGATGAGGCTATGCTACAGCGAACATGGCAAGAAATCGCGTACCGTCTTGATGTGCTTCGTGCAACTAATGGTGCCCATATAGAGGTGTATTAAATAATGGTAAAAAACTTCAAAATTTACTTCTCATTTTGTAATAATTTCCAAATATTTATCTTTTCATTTGATTTTTTAAAAAATTTTTTTTAATTTTAAAGAGACTTTATGGACACCCTGTACTTTTAGTTTGTGTTATGTTCAGTGATCAGTTATGGATATTTAATTCATAAGAAAGGTTTTAGTTTCAAGTAAAATAGCAATTTATCTGTATCGCAAAAAATGCGCTTTGTTTAAAAGAAAATCTGGCAATTGTGATCATTGGGATCATTTTATACTGACTGATAGCATATTGTTGTTTTGTGTGATTAGTAAAGAAATTGTTTGTGATTTATGCAATTCTGTTGACTTATATAATAAATCAGTTCATTTATAGTTAGTTATTTGGAATTGTCGTTCAATTTTCAAATATCGAAATCGAATTGAAAATCTGTAAAAGTACTTTTATTCACACTTTGTGTTTTGGAATACTTATGATATCAATTACATACTCTACTACATGGCATGGAAAAATAAATCGGATAAACTATTCATGCAAAAACTTATGAAATAAAGAAGGATAAAAATAATATTTTCGATTGTTATTTTTCTCTTATTATGTTCACTCTTTTTTAACAGCTAACTGAAACTACCAGTATGAAATTTAGAAATAAAGGTAGAAGTATTAGTATATTCGTTTAATACTCGACAGTAAATTCGACAAAGTCTAGTTCGGGAAGGGGCGGGGTGGCTCAGTCGGTAGCGCGCCAGGCCAACACCACCTAAAGGAGAAGGCCATAACTAGTCGCTGAAGCGATGCCGATGACGTCACTTTTAGTCGACCCGTAGTCAACACAGGAGAACGTGGTATTCTAATAGCGTCGCCTCCATCTTGTTTTGTCAGTGTTTAACTAGTTTTGCCGCGTTTGATTTGGTGTGTGCACAGATTCAATAATTCTTCTAGCGAAATGCCATCGCGCTGCTGCATTCCTCGTGTTGGAGCAATTACGACGGGGAAAAGAAAGTTCCAGAAGATATAGATTTGCGACAGAAATGGATTCGTTACATACCAAGACAAAACTATCCAAGGTTAGGAGAACTTCATTCTGTATTAATATCTGTTGTCATATTTATGAACTTCTAAAGTGAAAATTATCGTTTTAATTATTGTATGTTACGCTTGTATAATATACATATATATAATATCATTGATCTTGTATGGATTAATTTGACGTTATTTTTATTAGGTAAAAGTTTAAATGTCGAATTTACATATGTTAAAATGCTGAAATAGAAAAGAATATTTCACAGTGACCAGATTTATTTAATAGATTACAGTAGTAGGTTAAGAAATTGATACTTTTGTTGGGAGAGTTTCAGAATCTAATGTTATATCACTATATTTATATACCATAGAGTTTAATTATATCTCTCGTATAAGCTAATATGATGATAATGTTAAATTTAAATACATATATGAGCCAAAGGCAAGATCATTTGAAAACCTACTTTTAAATACAAAATCTCTGCAGAAGTATTAGAAATTATTTTGGTGTTGTTGGTATACTTGGATACAAATTGGACCTAGGTTCAAAACTAGAGATGGCTTTGTGAATATGTATTGTTTTCCTTCTGAAGTCTTGACATCCTCACACATGAGCTATATTATAATAAAGGTATGACAGGCTTTATGAAGAAATTAATCTGCATAATTATGTCTCTGAAATCAAGTCAAGGTGTAGTGGATATTAAAGAATGGTTGGGATACAGCTAATGTACATATGGATTAATAAATGAAAAGATATTTTGAAAAAGGATTTAATAGTAAAGAAAGTTTTCCACATTGAAAGGAGTAATTTAAAGTGCATATATTTCCAATCGCACTCATTCTAAAATGAGATAAGTCAGGTGTATTATAATAAACAATCTAATGCCATATCTTTATTGCATGTGGCTGCAGCTTTTGTTTTAATTTTGTTAGAAATGTATTCTATAATCATATTAGAGAATATTTGAGGGGATATCTGTCATTTCATCTATTATGCGAATATAAATATATTAAACACCATAAATGCATAAAATATTGTTTTCAAGTTAACTTCAAAGTTTAACCTCTGTACTGACCACTTGTTTGGAATTTACAACTGAAGGAGTCAAAAAATTATCATAAAAATTTGAGGTATTTTGATTTTACTGATACGTAATGGTACAAGTTTATTGTAGAAACTGTCGACAACAGTAAACTTCCTGACCAATCAATTCCTAATACCTTTCAGCATTAGTATAATACCAGGTGCTGTCTATATAAACAAATTTATGCCTAATAAACTGAAAATCACAGTAAGAGGAAATTGTCTGAAACAATAAACTTATTACTGGAGTTGTTTTCAGGCTCAATTCCAGGACTGGAATATTTCAAACCTTTAAACGTTCATTCATAAGAATGTTGTTTTAAATGATTTTCAGCTCAGTATGATTTTTCGCATTTTATTTTACATTATCACCTTATAGTGCTAGCATTACCAAAAGCACTTTATGATTAGTACTAGCAGTGGAATGCTATTAGATGGTTAGCATTAGCTCTCAAGATGAACTATATATGATAAAAGAAGCGCTAGAAATATTGAGAAAAACCAGCTTACTGGTAGAATAGGTGCATTCCTTGGGAGAATTCATTCTTTTAACCATGGATTTTTATTGAAATATTAGAAAATACACTGATTATAGAATTGTTTTGAATACAATTATAGCTTTTACTTTCCAAGGAAAAAAGTTTTCAGTTCTGAATAAATTTTTTTAGTGTATGGTGAACAGTATTCCTGGTGTTTGGATTTTTGTTTTAATGTTTATCATTCATCAGAGGTTTTTTGTACATATTCTCAATATTTCTTTTGCATACATAGGTGTGTGAACTCCACTTTGCACCATCTGATGTTGAAAGAGAAACTAGCCTGTTTGACATGAAAACTGGGAGAAAGCTTTCTGACCTCTAAAGTATCCATATACTGATGGAAAGGGAATGTTTGCTATATGATCAGTGTGTTACTGCCTGTTCAACTACTTTTAAAGCATCCACAAATACACTTTAAAAAAATATTGTGCCCAAAACAATAAGGCCTTCTCATACAAGAGCATGCCCTGCCAAAACTGAAATCATTGCTGACCACTACCTCAGTCAGAGTTTGAAGTAACAGAAAGTTTACCTTTTATGACAGTGCATAGTTACTAATCATTATGACACTTTAGGAGAAATAACCGTTGATTGTTTATGAAATAGGAATAAAAATCACTGCACCATATATTTTATAGTATATTTAATGAGTATTGTTTCTTTTTTTGACTCAACTGTTAGTACTTGGCAAAAACCTTAGTACGAAAAAACTTATTTTATTTCATAAAAAAGCATGTCCTCCTTTTATAACACTGGTATCGAGTAACCCTTTGTCTGGTGGTTATGTGTTTGGATCTCACCTGACTCAAGGTAATTTTTCCACTATACTCATTACATCATAATACTTAAGGAGTTTGATAGTGATTAAATGTTAGTAAATCAATTAGGTACTGTGGATTAATTTGTGTATGTAACATACACAAACTTTCACAACAAATTTCACTTTGAGAAAAATTATATTCAGATTTTTATACAATTTGATATTGTGTTAAAGTCAAAATGCTGATTGTCTAATTTCACACCTTAAAAATTACTCTTATGAGATTTAATATAATCAAAAATTTATGTTTCGTAATCTCAATTATGTTACAAATTTGATATCAGTGGTTGATATTTTTAAGTAAATATTTTATTGAGTCCTGAATCCAAAGTCTTAATTTCACCCAATGCAGATAATTTCTTTTAAACTGTTAAATAAAGATATTTAAATAAAGAAATTATTAATCTTCATTCATCTTTAATATCTGGAAAACAATTTCCACAGGCTTTTAGCCAGTAATTGAACATGTATCTTCTATAAAGCATGCTTTTTGATTTTTCGTATTACAGAAGTCTTTGGATTGTCCATCTGCTCGTGTACGTGGTTAGTCTCCATGTACCTTAAAGTACCTAATGTTAAAAAGAAGGTTAAAAAATATCAAATTTGGAGGGAGGTAAAAATATCTGGTTTTCATTGTCATCAGTTAGCATGAAGCCTTTTGGAAAGTAATGTAATGATACACTGTAGTGGAAAAGTCTCCACAACATCATAGACCCACCTTCAAATAATTATAGCCCAATAAGTACAATGGTGGAAAACCCTTTGGAATGGTGTGCTATTGTTTCAACCATTGCTTTTTAAACATAAAAACTGGTTAACTTTATTGTCAAATATTTTGCAATATTTTAGTGGAAATTTTATTGCATCCAAGCTGCAATAGCTATTTTCAGTTCCTTTAACTATATTCTGCTACTGTACAGGGTCTACTAGATTTATTTCATTTTTATTTTACTGATTTAACATGTCTTTTGTGGATAAATCTATGATCAAAGGGAATCTCTACCTGCACTTGTCAGTAGGTTTTTTCTTAATTTTGTGTTTAGTGTTACTTTTGAGTGATCTTTTGCCAATTCCACAACATTTTCACTTCCCACTATACTCTTATGGCTAGACAACTGAAGATAAATTATATTTTTGGTTGTCTTTAAATTTTTTTATCAATGTATCAAATACTTGTGGTGGATTCTTTTGTTTGGACAGCTATTCAGTACTGGATGCAGTATGTGACAGTATATGATATGATTTTCTTTCCAATCCATTTCATTGCTTCTGTTATACATGTACTTAGTGGGAGTTTGAAATTTATAATTTTCTGTAGGAACATATACCACCAGTTTCTGGATGAAATGATCAACTGAAACTCATTAAACTGCAAATAGAATTTTCTGAATATAATTTTTCCTTCATTACTTTAAATTGAGAACAATATAAGCAGAAAACTTAAGTGTCAATCTTTGGTTTTTGTAAAAGCCATGGGAGATTTAGGAAGTTAATTTATTCCTTGATTTTCTTTAATATATATACATATCTTGTGGCTTCTGCTGCCTTGCAAATGTAGGATTTTTTAAATTTTTAATAGTGATTGCCAATGGGTGTTTGATATGCCTATGAACTAGCCTGGTCAACAGATCAATAAGGTTTTCTGTATCATTGGGGGATGTCATTTTCTGCTTGGAGGGAGATGATTGACTATGTTATTAGAAACCTTGTACTGGTTCTGATACTTATTTTCTTCTTCCAAGTTCTTTGTTAATAATTGGTTTTACACAGATAGTGAGTTCAAGTAATATTAAAATTTTAGTGTAAGAATATCTGTTTATAAAGGAAAAATACCCTGTTGTTCTTAGCATTTGAAAGTACCTTCACCAGATATGGCAGTTGAATAATAGTTAATGACTTAAATTTAAAAAGCTCTGCAGAAGGTCAAGATTAGAATAATGTTTTTTTTAATATGTTTCCATACATGTTAAGTATATGCTCTTTACAAAATACCAAAACATTTTTTTCTGTTCTGTATATTTTGACAGAAAATATACAGAATTTTTCTAAAATAAACATTTCATGGGAAAAATATGACTGAAAATATATATAAGTTAAAAATCTATCTTAATTTTCTATATTCCTATAATATTCATTTAGTATTTAAAGAGGCTTCGCTTGGTTACTAACCTGGGTTCGAGCCCTAGGTAAGGCATGGTTGTTCGTGTTGTTTTTCAGCCGGGTTTCCGCCATCCTCACAGACCTACTATGGCGTATAAACTTACAGGCTCATTTCAGACCTCTGTGGTAAGCAGCTGTTTGAAGGTTTTTTATATTTTATTATATATCAACATCTTAAACAGTAATGCGCTTTCTGCAGAGTTGGTGAAAATTGAAATAATTGTTACATATTCTGCTAAAACTATGCTAATAAAATTTAATATGGGGATACTGTTTTGAGATTAACTTATTTCAACTATTTCCCAGATCAATACTTTAAACAGCCATTGTTCATATTAAATATCCCAGTCTCCATAATTCTTTAATTTTTAATGAACATAGATCGAGATCTTTAATTGATCTTCATTTCATTTTTTTTCACAAAAGCTCATTTTTAAAAGTTACATGGCTTTGAAATTAGCTTTCCATTGACATAACATGGAATTAGGTTTCATAATCACTGAGTGTATATGGATATTTCAATGTGACCTTTACATTATATGATACTCATTGTATTTTATATTTCTGTTGTATTTTGAATCTGTTCAAGCCTTTTGACCACATGTATTTAGATGTTGCTTTCATGTTTCTTCAGAAATTTTTTTCTAATAAAGTTTATTATACCAAAAAAGATAAAAATTTCTATGTTATGTGAAGAAATCAGTTTTAATATGCATTAGGGTGAAAAGGTTTGGGAAAGCAGTTTTTCTTTTCTTTTTATCTAAAAGTCATAGTTGTCCTAGAAACAGTTTTTATTAATGTGATGCATTTTAAAAACAGCTTTCATATTAAACTATTTAAAAAAATCAGCATGTTTTTCAACTGGGATGAATGAAATATCTTAAAATTTTCCTTGTCAATTTAAATAGTATTGCACAATATTAAGTTCCTTCATATTGCTTAAAAATTCTCCCATATGATTGGTGAATTTTCCTGTTTTAATTGCACAGTTTTCTTAAAAATAAACAATGATATGCAATATTTGTTTCATTGTAATGTGTATCCTATATGTATTTGTTTTCTCAGATTGTAAATAAAAGTATTTTTTAATGTGGAATTTGTTGGTAGTTTTTCTTAACATATGCAATATTGAAACATACTGTTTTCATTAAAAATGTTTTAGACCTCTTATATAAACATACATATTTGTGAGAAAAAATAGATATCTGTGGTATTTTGTAACAAGTAGTTTTTTTTCTAAATATGTTTCACACTTCTAGAATCCTTTAAGAGTGAAAATTTTGTAGTTGTTCAATACATTAATGGATCGTTTGCAAAATTAGTTAAAAGTTTTGGAATTTCCGAATGTTTAAAGAGTGTTATTATCTAAATAATAATTCAAAGCTATTTGTATAATCGGAAACGGTAATTAATGGTTTATCAATACTAATCAAAGCAAAAAAACAAAACAAAAAAACATTATCTCTAAAAAAAATTAGAAAAAAAAAAGGTGGGAAGCAATTTTTTTTTAATTATATGAAAACAAAATATTTTAATGATGACGATTTATTAGCGAATATTCAAAATCTAAATGGGAAGTTCTATTAATAAGGATAAGCTATCTCTCAATCTATTCTGCCGGCAGTCCGGTCCAGTAATGCTGACGTCACAAATGAGTGGTACGGCCTTCTCTAGGTGGTGTTGGCCAGGCTCGTAATCTGTAGTTCCCAGGTTCGAGTCCCAGCTGGGTCAGCATTGAGATTTATCTCCGCAAAATTCCCAGCCCTGCCCACGGTCAGTAGGGGACACCGATGGGCTTGGAAATCCGCCGTCCGTCGGATGGGACGTTAAGCCGTGGCCCCGTGTGCGGGAGAGCCATACTCTATGCACGTTAAAAAACAACTGGATGACCTTGACGTGAGGCTACCATCTGTCTCGCAACAGCTGTTCCAGTGGGTCCCCCCCACAACCTTCTCTGAGTCTTCCGGTTAATGTAACCTGGCCATTTAGCCCATTGCGTGCACAAAAGTGCCGCTCAGAGGTAAAACAACCCAACGAAAAGGGAAATTATTTGTTGGTTAATGCTGTCATGTGTCGGACGTTTTGGAAATACACATTTAATTATCCTATTTAAATTGTATTTGTATAGAAAGGAAAATATCGAAATAAGATTTTATATGTGCTAACGACAACATTATTTAGAGTCTTGAAAGTTCATAATTACAAGAAAATAATGCGGTAGCAAAATATGGAATATTAATTTTCTTCAGTTAATTGTGATTTCTTAGTTACCCTCTTTAGAATGTTTCTCTAAAAAACAGTAGTGCTAGCAGGAAAATTATAAATTCTAAATTTAATAGTTAAAGAATAATTACAGTTTAACTGAATTTTAGGTAGTCAGAATAATTTGGAGTTTTCAAAATTCATAATTCATTTTAAAATAAAATTTCCTCAGTCCTTAGGTAAATTTTGACTGATTAACGTTTTTGATTCCTGTATTTGAGGTTCTCCATATATATATTGAAGCGATAGAGTCACAGCCAAAATCAAATTTGAAACAACTCTATACGTATTCTGAAAAAAAATTGCACTTTAATTCGTTTAATCGGAGCTGTATAAATTTTTTTGGAATACCAAAAAATAGAAATTAAAGGCTCTTAATAGAAATTTTTCAAAAACTTTCAACACGCATATATATAGAAATGCATTAAGTGTTTAATTTTGGTAATATATTTGTTTTTATGAGAAAAAAAGTTTTTTTTCCCAAATCAATTCATGAAGAAACAGATAAGCATACAATACATTTTTAAATATATTATTAATACAACACTTCGCAAACATCATCAAACCTGTAAAAGATCAAAAGTAAGCAAAACCACTTATAAATTGTATATCATCAACTAAGGAGTTTCCGGCTCTTTCAGGTTATAAGAGAAATTATTTATTTTTATCAAATAAAATAAGGAATTATACCAAAAATTAAAGACTGTTGTGGTGGGTTATGTATTTTCACCAAATATCAGTTCCTATACAAAAAAATACAAAAAGATATTTAATCGCAGTAAACGTATATTGAATGTTGTCTAAATTTGAAAAATATGAGCGCAAACATTTCTTAAAAGTTGTTAAACATTCTTTATTACTTACTCTACACTCAAGTGAATTGAAAAACTTAGTCACAATAAAACTAAAAAATAGTGTGTGCAAACAAGAGAAAAGTATAATTTTGACGGTAATCAAACAACGTTGCGATGCACTCACTTGATTCGCATTGCACGAAGTTCCTTTTGGACAAGGCTGCTGGTTTTGATCCCTTAGAGGTCCTACATAGGGTATTTGATCCCATTAAAGAGCCAGATAGGGAATTTCTTGATAAGACATTATGGTTATGAGGTGTATGTTACCTCTCCCCGCCCCCCCAACACGAAGACATTTCTTTGTGGGAATATAAGCTCTTTTTCTGCAGTATACTCTTCGATTTAGTATTCAAAATAAATAAATCGAAAAAGATGATAAAGATCCCCTCAAGAAGCTGTTTGCCAGAAAGATCTGACAGGAGCCTTCAGTTTAATACAATAGTAAAAGGTCTGCCATAATACTTTTCAAAAACTAAGAAGTATTTAATTTTTAAAATTTCAATAAATAAATTGAAAAATTTAGATATAATTATTTAGAAGTATGGATATATGTTACCTTTATTAACAGTGTTGCAATTTCAAGTTTACTTGTTTCATAAAAAACGGTAACTTACGAGAAACGTTTTAGATATAGTATAATGTGTTTGTTCTTATCGTAAAGATTATTTGTTTCCCAAGTTTTACAATGCTGTAGTCCAGGGTGTGCAGTGGCCAGATGCAGTATATGTTGCTCAGCATTGACTTGCTTGGAGAACTAAATTGCACGGTCTGGTTGGACCTCCGTAGCCCATGGTTGTTTGATGATGATGATGATGATGATGAATCATAATATCTTATCATTTCCTTTCTAAACCGAAAATAATTTTCGTTTATTTCTAAAACACACAGTTATCTGCTAAAATTAAAAAGGTGTGCTATTCTACCCACTCTGGGTCTAAGGGTCAACTCATTGCTGGCAATGGAAATTTTTCGCATTCCGCCTCCAAAATTTCACATATTCAAGATAAATAAATCGTTTACAATATTCGTTTGAAATTGTGGAATTTTTAATATTTTCCACCGTCAGAGAGCGCAGTTATAACTTTAGAGAGATTCGGAAAGTGCATATCGTAATATTTCACCAATACCTATCCAACACAAAAGGAATTTTTGATTCATCTGTGTAAACAAAAATGTTCGATGTCTAGAGAAGGACAGACAGACATACAGACGACAAACCAAAATTGTAAACAATTAGAACGAAAAAAAAAAGAAAAAAGTCGGAATAAAAAAAGAAGAAAATGGTTGGAACGAAAAAAAAAGAAAAGATCGGAACGAAAAAAAAGGAAAAGGGGGGAACGAAAAAAGAATAAAAAGGTTGGAACGAAAAAAAAGAAAAGGATCGGAACGGAACAAAAAGAAAAAGGTCGGAACGAAACAAAAAGAAAGAGGTCGAAACGACACAACAACAAAGAAAAAAAGAAACGAGGTCCTAAGCTACAAGGGCGGGGGTAGCTCAGTCGGTAGCGCGCCAGGCTCGTAATCTGTAGTTCCCAGGTTCGAGTCCCAGCTGGGTCAGCGTTGAGATTTATCTCCGCAAAATTCCCCGCCCTGCCCACGGTCAGTAGGGGACATCGATGGGCTTGGAAAGGCCGCCGTCCGTCGGATTGGACGTTAAGCCGTGGTCCCATGTGCAGGAGAGTCATACCCTGTGCACGTTAAAGAACACGCTGGATGGCCTTGACGGGTGGCTACCATTTGTCTCCCAACAGCTGTTCCAGTGGGTCCCCTTCCCCAACCTTCTCTGAGCTTTCGGGGTCCATGTGACCTGGGCATTTAGCCCATGGTGTGCAAAAAAATGCCGCTCAGAGGTAAAACAACCCAACCTAAGCTACAATAACTTTAAGAGGCACCGAAATTTAGAAGTTCGAAAAAATTTATAGATTTATTATTGTAATTCAACAGTATATTAAAAATTAATATGAAATTTATGTAGTGGATCATTATATTAGAACTGATAAACAATAATGACTCTGTGAAGCTGAGATAAACAGTTGTTTGCATGTATACTATTTGAATATATAAAAAAACAAATCGTAACAGTTTATATTTCAAACTTGAATTTTTGAGGCCCCTCATAATTCTGAAGTCCTAAGCTATAGCATAGTTAGCTTATTCGTAAGTCCGGCCCTGAACTCAACACATTTCTTTTAACTTATCACATACAGCACAAAAGAATCAAATTCATTTTCTTTTGCAATGTATTTCTTCTTCACAAAACAAATCAAATATTCAATCTTGTAACATGCATCTCTTGATGTATACAAATCACATTTTCTCCTCAAGTTCGCTAAAATTGAATTGCAGTTCCTATTTTAAAAATCCCAATTGTGAATCAGTTAGCATGCTTAACTCTGAGCGGTACTTTTTTTTGCACACAATAGCCTAAATGGCCAGCTCACAAGAACCCCCAGGAGTGAGAAGGTTTGGGGGAGAGGATCCACTGGACAATTGTTGGGAGACAGATGATAGCATCCCGTCAAGGCCACCCAGAGTGTTCTTTAAGTTGCTCAGGGTATGACTATCCCCACACACAGGACATTGGCTTCACGTGTCATCCGAGGGACGGCGGCCTTTCCAAGCCCACTGGTGTAGCCCTTCTGATAAAGGGCAGGAAGCGGAGTTTTGAGAATATAAATTACAACGCTGACCCAGGTGAGACTCGAACCTGGGAACTGTCGATTATGAACCTGGTACGCTACTGACTGACCCATCCCTCGCCCCCAACTGAGAAATAAAATGAGTTTCTTTCTGAGTTCCAGATAAGATTTCTCTGTGTACAAACAGGATAATATTCGGTTTAATAACCTCGAGTTTTCTACCTATAACCAGGAGGGTGTGATCCAAATGAAGAGAAAATAAAGTATTGTTTTATTCTCAGGATATGAAATTGTAATAAATCGATATTTTTGATTTGATTCGAGCTAGTTTTTTTTTATCAAATTAGCATTTTATATTTTTTTTCAACCAAATAATGTATTACATTTTAATAGCCACATCATTTCATAAAATATTTATCAAAAACGTTGTTTTGAGTGCTTTGATCGAAGAGCGCGTGTGTATTTTTGGACTGCAAACTTAGAAAATATGACTTTTATTTACGAGCTTTATATAAGCTCGGTTTTTGTCTTTTTTACTCGAATAACATAGAGCACTGAATTTAGATGAAACTGTTTGTATAGTAGTAATTCATAGTAGGAAAAGTGGTTTGGAAATTGATATTTTCGGATTTAGACAATGCTGATGATTTAGCCCTTTTGGGAAATGATGTTGATGAGATGAACTCTTTCATTCGAGCTGTTGATGAGACTGGTAGTAGAGTAGGTTTCGTGATAAACAGAGAGAAAACTAAAGTGATGAAAATTGGTTAGGTAGATGTTGCTTCAGTTTCTTTGAATGGATGCATTCTTGAAACGCGGCTTGAGAGTAACAGACGAATAGGGATTGCTGCCGGGACATTTAAGAATCTATGGAGATTGTGGTGAAATAGGCGTATACATATAAAGACTAAAATTAAACTGTATAATAGTTTGGCTCTTTCAAGGGTTAACTATGGTAGTGAAACTTGCACGCTTTGTAAACAAAATGGCAAAAAAACTAATGCTTTTGATACTTGATGCTTGCGCAGTATCTTGGGCATTAGGTGGCTGAATTTGGTAAGGAATAATTAGGTTAGGCAAAGGAGTCGGCAACCTCCTTTATGCCGCATTATCGTGCAGAGAGAGACTCCGTTGGTTTGGTCGTGTTGCCCGTATGGATAATTATAGATTGGCGAATAGGGTTATCAAGAGTGTGTCTAAAGGCCTCAGAAGGAAGGGGAACCTAGGAAGCGGGGTGGGCACACAATGTCGGAAAGTACCTTGTTAGAATTGGTGTGCAGTGGCCAGATTCAGCAGATGTAGCTCAGGACTGAAATGCATGGAAAACTAAATTGCACCGTCTGATTGGACCTCCATAGCCCATGATTGGTTGATTATGATGATGAGTTCTGTATCTGAGTTACTATTGACATAACATGGCCAAACATACTTAATGAAATGGCCTTTAGTCTTTTCATGAACGAGATCCTAAAGAGTGCATGTATTATTTAGTGTATATACGCTCTTTAGGGACTCGTCTGCAAATTTCGTAACGATTTTAGGAGAGAGCCCTTTTGGCCAATTTGGCCTTTGGTTCCAATGTGTAACTCCTTACCTTTTAATATAAATATATTACTGTTTTAATGTTATAGGCATTAATATCTATAACATAATAATAAATATTTAAAATGCTGCATTAATAAAAATAGTTTTAATTTAATTTTAAATTGCTAATTAAAAAAATAAAATAAATTTAAAATGTTATGTTTATTTTTGCGATTAGTATATTTTTGCATTCTCCGATTACAAAAATCAGTTTTTTTTTTACTTATATTATCCCTTGTAATTAACCGTTACTACCTAAAGAATGATTTGATATGCTTGCATCAGTACAAAAGGGATAATTCTTACACAAAATACATATGTTACATAAATGAAAGTGACGATCCGGTTTTGATTGGGATGCTAAATTCGTCTGATGCGACATTATTTAAGTTACGGAAGACTTGCTATGAAAATTATTAGTGATATATTTCTTGTTAATTTGTAGCGACTTATACTAAAAGTCACTGAACTTGAATCCAGAGACAACAGTAAGCAGATGATAGTGATTAAACGGATGAATAATACTAGACTAAGAAATGTTATGATTTATACTGGTAGCCAATTTTACTCCTCTTTTAATGATCTTTCTTTAACTAAAAGCATAAGATAAAATGAAGTTTTAGCTTTTCTTTTAATAATATATTGAAATATCTAAAATTTTTATGGTAATTTAAAAGTTATGAAATTGTCTTTATAATTACACTGATCACCTCAGAATAAAATGAAGAATATTACCTTTTCTAAACTATGTCCCTTTATCTTTATATATGAATGGACCCAAATAAACTAACAATATTCCTGTAAGCTTATAGTAATAACTTAGTGGATATAAGAAATGTATGAAATTTTACATTTTAAATCACTGTTGAAGCAATACATAAAACCTAAGGTTTCATGTTTTACAATTGGAGGGAATATAATTTTCAATATTAGAAGAAGCACAGAAAATGACATGTAAACATGAGACTCATCGCAACTACCTCAGGGTTATATCTGGAAGGTGTTTTGTCGACCATCATCTTCTATTGCAGTTAAGGCAACTTGCAATGACTGAATCCGTGGTATAGAACAATCAATAGAAGATATCTAGGTCGACGCTGTTGGTTCGGGAATCAGAGTACCTGACATGGCATCAGAAGGTCGTAGGTTCGTACTCCACCCGGATCAAGTCAAAATTTCCTCTATGTTTAGGATTGTTCATCCTGCATATTATTTACGATTTTTTTTTCATTTAGTTAAATAATAATATATGTTTATGTATATTATTTATCGGATTTTTTAAAATACTTCTCCAAAATGTACATCGTTTAAATCTATTTTGCGTATTGTAAATAAAAAGAACCGTGTAGGAAGCTTCTACGTTTGGAGTTTGAGGTGGTTTCCACATTAGCCTATTCCTAAGTAGATCATATCTGATCACTCATTCACGCCATGTAATTAATCGAGTCCTTTGGAATCAAATTGAAATTTAAACGTGACCTCTAATTTGGCAGTGAAGGACTTCCCATATCTTTATCATTTTGCACTTTTCTCAAATTCTAGCATGTAGCATAATTAAAGATCTTTTATTTTGAAGTATCAGAAAAAAAGATCCCCTAACCTTCTCCATCTGTGGGTGTCCAATAAGTGGCATGAGTCGCAAAGGACAAGACAAAAATCACCAAACGGTGATTCCCAAGGGGCAGAATTTCATATTCTTTGACATTAATTCTCCTTAAATACTGTGGGGTAGAGATTCTCGGACATATGGCCCGTGAAGTCATTTTTGTTCTTCACAAGCAATACGTTTCATCATAATCAAGGTAGCGACTGTAATGATCTCACGCGAACATGGTCACCTTCAGCCGAAAATGAAACCACTCTCAATGAAATCAGGTCTTTTTTATCTTTATGGTTTTGAGACAAGGAAGGCATTTTAAACTTTTTTTATCAATATGCAACTTGTTGCATTACCAAAATAGTCCTCCTGACCCATAGCTCTGGCATCTGAAAGTTTAAGCGTTTCAATTGATATATACTGCCTAGATAACAAAGTACCGAGTTTTTGTCATATCAGAAGAAAGCCAAATTCGATACACCGCAGCATCTAAAATATGCTTTTTATGGTAAATTTTGACGGAATGTAAGTCTAATATATCTACACCGAAGAGCCAAATCCTTATGACCAGGTGCCTAATATGATGTTGGTCCTCCACGTGCCACCAAAACAGGTGTTACCCGTCGAGGCATAGACGCTACAAGATTTCTAAAGGTGTCTTGTGGAATCTGCTACCAACACGTTACCAGCAGATCCTTTAACTCCTGTAAATTACGTGGCTTAGCTGCCGCAGATCGGATATGCTCTTCCAACTCCAACCAAATATGTTCTATTGGATTGCTGTCTGGGGAAGTTAGAGGTCAGGGCAATACCTGAAAGTTTTCTTCATGTTCCATGAACCATTCTTGAACAATCCGGCTAGTGCGGCATGGTGCATTATCCTGCTGAAAGAAGGCTCTATTAGACGGGTATACTGTTGCTACGAAAGCATGTACCTGTTCTGCAATGATGTTTAGGTAGATGGTAAACGTCATAGCTTCCTGCAAATGAATGACGGATCCAAGATTTCCCAGCAGAACATTGCCCAAAGCATTACACTTCCTCCACCGGCTTGTTTTCGTCCCACAGGGCATCATGGTGCCAACACTTACACAAGTAAACGATACACACGTACACGGCCGTCCACATGGTGCAACAGGAAACGAGATTCATCGGACCATTTTTCCAATCATTCAAGGTTCAGTTTTGATGAGCGCGTACCCATTGTAGGCGCTTTCGATGGTGAACTGAAGTTAGCATCGGCACTCAGAGCTGTCAGCGACTACGCAACCCCGTTTTCAGCAGGGTTCGATGTACTGTGTGTTGTGACACAATACTCCCGGCAGCAGCATTAGAATTACGGGAGAGTTGCGCCACAGTATCCCATTTGTTGGTTCGTACCGTATGGGATAGCCTTCTCTGAGCTCTAGCATCGATGAGCTGTGGTTGACCCACACCTTGCTGCTGGTTCGTGGTTTTTCCCTCCACGACCACTTTTTGAAGTTACTAACCACAGTTTACCACGAACACTCAACAAGACTTGCTTTCTCAGAAATTCTCTGACTCAGTAGTCTGTCCATTACAATTTGGTCTTTGTCAAAATCACTTACGTCTACTGTTTTTCCCATCTGAAGAACAAGAATAACACTGATTAACAGAGCTCGTATCAGGTGTTGTTTATACCGTTTCATGACCTTCACACACGCCGTCGTTTACCTGCAGTTGCTTCGATTTGCATAAAGATGCGGTGGTCATAATGTTTTGGGTCTTTTTGATGTATATTTTAATTTTCACATTATTATTTCAATATTTGAAGAATTATTGAAGTTCGAAATTTGAACATCAGCAGCAGTAGCAGACATAAAAAAAATGCTCAAATGTATTTAAAATTTAATAAATAGCGCACATGGCGACTGATAAAAGAAAAATATGGTTTCGAGCCCCAGATAACGTATGGATGTTTCTTGCACTGAAAGCCCGTACCCATGGGTTTGGGAAGGTCGTCATCCATCTGTTGGAGCATTAAATCTTGGTTCCGTTTGCAGGAGAGAACCATACACTTTTTACACATTAAAGAACACTCTGGATGGCCCTCACAGGAGTTTCCATCTGCCTCCTAGCAGCTGTCTGGTGGATCTCCTCCGCCCAACCTTCTCTCAACCCTCGGGCTATTTGTAAACTCTCCATTCAGCCCATTGTGGACAAAACCGTGATGTTCGGAGATAAACCAATCCAACCCTGAAGACTAGCTAAGGTTTCAAAACGGAAGTAGTCTCCTTCTGATTGGCATCCCGGTCATTTCACTGTAATGTGAAAGGAGTTTTTTGAAATTAATGCTTATAACAATTCTGAAACGTAATGCAGATGACAATACTGAAACGTAATGCTTGTACCAAAACTGAAAAGTAATGCACATGACAATACTGAAGCATAATATTTATAACAATATCTAATATCAATTGCATCTTAAACCGTCTTTTTGCACACAATGGCCTAAATCGCATGGTCACAAAACCCCGAAGGCTCAGAGAAGTTTGAGGGAGGGGACCCACTAGAATTGCTGTTGGGAGACAGATGTAAAGTCTCATCTAATGATCGTAGCCTCCCATCAAGGCCATCCATCGTTTTCTTTACCATGCGCAGAGTATGGCTGTCCCACATAAGGAACCACGGTTACATCCCATCTGACTGACCGTGGCCTTTCCAAGTCCATTGGTGTCCTTTACTGACCCTGGGCTAGTAAAGGACTGTAGGACTGTGCACATTCCAAGCCTAACAGAGGGAGATATGGTAAAACTACGGTTTTTATAAACATAAAAGCAAACTGAGAAACAAATCAACAAACTGGCCAATGACGAGTGAAAAAACAATTTAAAGATAGGTAAAAAAGGAGTAAAAATTCTCAGGTTTAATTTTTCCTCTCTCTTTTAGGAAAGGAAAGAAATGGACATATTTCGAGGTACCATATACCCCTCCCCAAATTAGAAGTTTCTAAACCAAAACACGAAAATTTTCTCTTAGATAATCAAACTTTTTAAATAGTTTTGTACCCACCAGAGTTCCTCGAGTATAGTGTGCCAAGAATATTTAACTTTATAGAAAACTAAAAATACGGTTTGAGTTGCCCACAAAGTGTTTAGGTACAGCGGAAATTTTATTATTATAATCGGAAAATATTATTTATTACTTAACATATTAAAACGTTTATTAATTAACGTATGAGATATACGAATATTAAATTTTCGATATTTTTTCAAAATAAAATAATGAATTTAATTTCCGATGCGAATTTTTAGTTTTTGAAGCTTTTATTACATGTATCTACATTTGCACTACATGGTATCTGCACAAGATGAGATAAGTCATATCCAAGACAGATATTATAGGTGATGGACAAATGATAGATATCTGAAATGGGATCTTAATGTCGTTGCCAACAATATGATAATTCTTTAAAATAGGGTTTAATTAATCGAGCCATCGCATATTCATCAGAGCAGGCACGTGCTCAGGATTTTGTTCTGAGAATTTAGTCTTCGGATGGAGGTTAGGAGAATAAGACTTCAGCAGAGTTTCTCATTTGCATTACCTCTATTTTATATTTTAAAGAGTCTTCAGATCTTAAATTTCTTGCAGTTTTTGCGATCTTGGATATGCATTTCCATTTGGACCTTACGGGCATAGGTTCATTTCTATCCATATAGCGTTAATGTATCTAAATGTGTGAAGTGTTTTCATGTGTTTCTCATGGATTATGCAACTAACACAGCCATATATGCGAAGTATCAAAGCAATTTGTGCTCTGTTGCAGAAAAATGGCATTTGCAACTAAGTCAATGTTGTAACATGGATGTCAACTGAGCAAGCAGTGGAATTCTATGAGACTGCGGAGTTGATGCTTCGACGGTTCTGATTGATCATAGGTCGAGACGAATCAATCACTTGTTAATGAATACAAGACCTGAGAACAATTGAAGCATCAACTGTGCAGTCTCATTTTACCCCATTCCTTTACCAGTTAGCATTCAGTCTTCGCCAATGAACAATAGATTAAGTTAGAAATTATTTCTTATCCTTTCAATTAAAATCTGAGAAGATAAGTTTCTCTTGAATCAGAAATATCATTTGTAGCGATTTCGCATTTTTTTAAATGGAACCACGGTACTAGTTTTTAAAATGTTTCAAGAGAACAATTACATCTCCATATCGATGCCAGTACATTGGAATAAATTATCACAGGAAAATGTCCTGTAAACAAGAAACACTTGAAATAATGAGTTGTGTTTAGTCCTATAAAATCGCGTCTATTTTCGTTCATCAGCAATACTTCAAAAATATTAACCTAAAATATAACCATCATTTTACTTGTGAAAAAGCGATTTCGAATTAGAATTTCAACTGCAGCAAAAAATACAATTTGTAATTTAGAGAGACTTCTCTTTATTCCTCAAAGTTTGTTGAGATGAAAGGATTAATAGCAGATTTCATTGAAGTCGGTTAATTTTTATTATGAACTGTTTCCAGTAGGTTCACACGTCTCATAAATAATAGCCAATGCACTCTGATGCTCTAACGTTTGGTGAATCTTTCACTTCAATAAAGTGACTCTTTAAAAGTAAGGTAGGATCTAGTGGGCCATGCTCCCTCCCTCTCCTACTATTAAACTTGCACACATTTCACATCTTTTTTCAAGAAAAGGATTAAAGACCACGGAAATTAAAGGGAAAATGTTATACTGCAATGGAAATTAAGGCTCTGGCCCAACTTTTACTTTTGTCAACATTCTTGCATCATTTTTTTTTTGTAGATCCGGGTCTGGTTTCCAGTACGACATTCGAGCACAAAGTGGAGCGTTTTCACGTCTGTCCAATTTCTTGAAAACCTGTTGATACATGTCTTGACATTGTAATAAGCAAGAGTTTGTAGTTACGTCTTTATAATATTTTGTTATGGAACATTTCAGGAACTATATTCGTTGAAGAATTCGAATTCATTAACATATCTGAAATTATGAACCTCATTCTATGTTGCACATATCTGTTCCGATTTGTTCTTTACGTTTGAAAATTCATTTCAAACATCAGTTGTTCGTAACGTACACTGAAACAAACTATTTGGCAATTACCATTTGTTTTTTAATGTATTACTCCAAAATGTGGCGTTTGGGCGAGTGTCATGAGAAATAAAATATACCTTGTAGAGGAATTTTGAATTATTCTTTATTTGATATAGTGCTTCAGCAATTTTCTAAAATGCGTGCATCTGAAAGAGCCCGTTTATCCACTGAGTTTTTTCTTGAAACATATTCAAGTAATATTACTTTCATTCAGGCCACTAGGTCACTAGACTATGATTTGATCCATGCAAAGATGATATCGTTGTTTAATTGGGAGGGTAGTCACAGATTTCACTAGTGAAGTTTTTTCAGCTCGTTTTGTTTGCTTCAATAGCATTGGAGTTCTGTGAGAAGTACTGAAAGGAAATAATTAAATTTGATTTCTTGCATATGTATTTGCTTTTGACAAGGTAGCCAACGGATAAATGAAGATAACTACCACTACGAATCTCGTAATCTAAAACATTAGTAATATGTTGTAGTTAAATTACGTATTATATTACATCCAGCTTGTGAAATAAATACATGCGTTATGTGCTATGTTACGGTGGTTCACAACGCAGGTCTTATGACCTCCCAGAGATCCACGCTCATACGTTTAAGTAATCACATGTAAAAAAAGGAACAATAACGGGTTACATTAAGTTTCTGAGTGGGCCACCCCAACTTAGACTACCAGAATAAAATACGAATGAGATGCAAAAATTATATTTGTTATTTTCATGACAAACTGATTTTATAACTTTTAACAAGATTGTAACCGCTTTGATATTATGAAGCTAGGTCATCCTGAAACATCAATTTCAGGATGACCTAGCTTGACATCAATTTCAGGATGACACCGACAACCTCAAACAGAGTTTGTTGCAAACAAACGAGCATGACAATGGGGAGACCTCATGATCCAGAAGCAAAATTGTGGTTGCATCCACTGAAGTGCTGATTACTCTTCAGGGGAGAGCAACAATTCGGTGGACTACAATTCGTTGGATACGAAAATTCGATGAAAATAAAAAATAGTTTGAAAAACTTTTAAATTACTAAACCTGAAAAAAATATGTTTTCTGTTAGCCAACAAAACCAAAACTTCTAGGATGTCTCTGTAATCTGAAACTCCGTAAATCAAAGTTGTTTATAACTCAACGTAATCGATAATTGCATCAATTCTCTCTAATCCGGCCTTTAATAAAAGAGGAAAAAAATCCTTTGATGCTGGTCGACAAAACACTTTCCAGATATAACGCTGAGCTAGTTGCGATGAATCTCATGATCCTCTGGGCTAGTTGCGATGAGTCCATGGTTCTTTCACATAGAATAATTTACACATGTTTACAGGTCATTTTCTGTGCTACTTCTAATATTGAAAATTACATTCCCTCCATTTGTATAACATGAAACCTAAGGTTTTATGTATTGCTCCAACAGTGATTTAAAATGTATAAATTTCAAATATTTCTTATATAAACTAAGTTATTACTATAAGCTTACAGGAGTATTCTTAATTTTTTTTGGATCTATCCATATATGAAGGTAAAGGGACATAGTTTAGAAAAGATAATATTCTTTATTTTATTCTGAGGTGATCAGTGTAATTATAAAGACAATTTCGTAACTTTTAAATTAATTTTAGATTAATTTTAGATTAAATTTTAGATATTTCAATATATTATTAAAAGAAACGCTAAAACTTCATTTTATCTTATGCTTTTAGTTAAAGAAAGATCATTAAAAGAGGAGTAAAATTGGCTACCAGTATAAATCATAACATTTCTTAGTCTAGTATTATTCATCCGTTTAATTACTATTATCTGTCTAATGTTTTCTCTGGATTCAAGTTCAGTGACTTTTAGTATAAGTCGCTACAAATTAACAAGAAATATATCATTAATAATTTTCATAGCAAGTCTTCCGTAATTTAAATAATGTCGCATCAGACGAATTTAGCATCCCAATCATGACCGGATCGTCACTTTCATTATATAAATTCAATCATAAAGATCTAAGCAAATCAAATCATTGTTAAGTTAGTAACATTTAATTACAAGAGATAATATATGTATGTAAAAAAAACTGATTTTTGTAATCGGAGAATGCAAAAATAAATATAGCATTTTAATATTATTTTAAGGACTTAATGTCTATAACGTTAAAAAAATAGCATATTTATATTAAAAGGTAAGGAGTTCTACATTAGAAGATATCCTCTCCCCTCAAATCGTAACGAAAAATTTACGGAGAAGTCCATAAAGAGCGCATTTACGTTAATGATACATGCACTTTTTAGGAACTCTTTCATAAAAAGACCAAAGGCAATTCCATTAAGTATGTTAGGCCACGTTAAGCCAATAGTAACTCAGATAGAGAACTCATCATCATCATCATCAAGCAGCCATGGGCTATGAAGGTCCAATCAGACCGGGCAATTTAATTTTCCAAGCATTACAATCCTCAACTACATCTGCTGCATCTGGCTACTGCACACCAATTCTAACAAGGTACTGTTAGACATTGTGTGCCCACCGCTTACTAGGTTTCCCCCTCTTTCTGAGGACTTTAGACACACTGTTCATAACCCTATTCGCTAATCTATAATTATCCATACGGGCAACACGGCCAAACCAAAAGAGTATCCCTCTGCACAAAAATGCTGCTCAAAGGAGGTTGCCGACTCCTTTGCCTCACCTCATTATTCCTTACCAAATTCAACCACCTAATGCCCAAGATACTGCGCAAGCATCAAGAATAAAAGGAATGAATTTTTTTGCCCATTTTGTTTAAAAAGTTTCCAAGTTTCACTACCATAACTAACTCTTGAAAGAACCAAACTATTATATAGTCTAATTTTAGTCTTTATATGTATTCGCCTATTTCTCCGCAATTTCCATAGATTATTAAATTCCCAGCAGCAATCCCTAATATTCCCAGCAGCAATCCCTATTCGTCTGTTACTCTCATGACGCGTTTCAAGAATGCATCCATTCAAAGAAACTGAAGCAACATCTACCTAACCAATTTTCATCACTTTAGTTTTCTCTCTGTTTATCACGAAACCTACTCTAGTACCATACTCATTAACAGATCGAATGAAAGAGTTCATCTCATCAACGTCATTTCCCAAAAGGGCTAAATCATCAGCATTAGTTGAATCAGAAAATGTCAATCTCCAAACCACTTTTCCTACTATGAATTACTACTATACAAACATTTTCATCTAAATTCAGTGCTCTGTATTATACTACTATACAAACATTTTCATCTAAATTCAGTGCTCTGTATTATTCGAGTAGATAAGAGAAAAACCGAGCTTATATAAGCATTCAGTTCATGAATAATCTCATATATTCTAGGTTTGCAGTCCAACAATTAGACCCGTGCTCTTCGACAAAAGCACTCAAAACAAGGTGTTGATAAATATTTTAAGAAATGATGTGGTTATTACAATGTAATACATTATTTGGTTTAAAAGAAACTATAAAATGCTAATTTGATAAAAAAAAAAACTAGCTCGAATGAAATCAAAAATATCAATTTATTACAATTTTATATCCTGTGAAAAAAAAAATTCTCTATTTAAAATTTCATTAACTTTGAAGGCAATGCGCGACCGGAAGATGTTGATGGATTTAAATAATATTTAAGTATTATTTTCTGTGGTTCTAGTACATAAGAATTTGAGCTATTACATTCGGGAAGAGGCTAATTAAAAATGTTAAAAATTATCGTAAAAATGTGAATTTTTCCAAATTTCGGCAAAATGTAGAGCACATGCGCGACCGGAAGATATAAACCGATTTTATTTCTTTTTTTAACCCCTTTTTCGCCTCCCCAATTCGCAGCTTTTCCGCTGTATTGCGACTTGAAAAACAAATTCTGATTTTTTTCGGCCCACACTAATGATCAGTGCTCTTCATGGAGGAGTTGAGATTCGCCCACCACAGCGATTCACAATGTCTGTTGATATGAGAAGAACCACAAACAAGCTATCATCCCGAAATATCCATGAATATCTATATAAATGGTGGATGGTTATATCATGGTTCACGGAGGGATATCGTTTGGTGGGTGTACAAAGCTGTATGAACTTCCAACTGGCTATATCACTGGTTTTAGCTAGAAGGATGAAATCTTAAATACCTTCATGTGACCATATACATGTGCAACAGGTGATACTTTCTTCCTAAATGATCATAACGCCCGCTCGCTATCTGAAAAAATAGCACTATTAACTGTATGTAGTGCTAGCCCGGTGTCCTGATCTAAATCTCACAGAACATGCATGGGATGCTCTTGGGAGATGGATTGTCCCCGTGAATCCTTCTCCTGCAAGCCTCTCAGAGCATCGACGTTCTTTGGAGGAGCTATGAAGATTACTCTCGCAGCTCTGTTGGACATTATTATTAACAGCACGAGGAAACGCTGCAAGGAGTAAGGGCAGTAAGGAGTGATCACACTCCAAATTGAAACATTTTAGGGAACTCAATTGTCCATCACCTTTTTTACCATGTGTCTTTATTCGTATCTAATTTTGGGTATTAAATATATTATTCCTTTTTTCGACAGTTATTCTTACGCAGAGTGTTTATATACACCTGTCTTCCGATTCCCATGCAGCAGAGCCAACAGGTTTTCCGGTTATATCTTAATTCATTGAAATTAATGTATATATATCTATATATCTATGCGAATTTTTATCGTATTCCTTGTCATGACATAGAATGAGTAAAAATCTCGAAGATATTGAAGCTGCCCAGTTGATTATTCAATGCTTCTACCGAACTAAAGACTTTAGGGTCACTTCTCTTTCATTCCGTAGAGTTACATATTTTTTGTTATATTAGTGTTGAGTTGGTTTACGTCAGAGTAGCAATTATTTGAATAAAATATGGCAAATGTTCGTGTAGCAAGTCCACAAATAGCTCAGAGGTTGGGTAGGCGAAAGGGAGCTACTTCATAGATGCTAGGATGCATTCAATTGGGAGCAGATGGAAAACTCCATTCAAGGTCATTTATCTTTTCCCAACCTGTAGAGGAGGTGATTCTCTTAAGCAAAAAGACACAGTTTAACTCTTATCCAATGGACAGTAGCAATTACAAAGCCAATCCCACCTTCACTCTCTATGTGAAAGCACATGACTGACAAATACCCATTGGCCACTAGTGAATTTTGCTACAAGACCGTACAATTTATATGCAAGTATGCAATAAATCTGTTTATAATTTGAATATAACAAATACATCTTCCTGATATGGGCAACTACACTTTCGAAGAAATTCTCACAGTGCGCATGGTGTACGATGCAGTAAACAGCGAGATGAGAGCAACTCGTCCACTATGCTGTTTTTCTTTGCACTAACAACTACATTTTATCATTTTGATCGACTGGCAACTTCCAGAAACTAGTATGATAGAGTGGAGATGATACATGGCGACCAAAGACCAGACACGCCAGGTGTGAAAGAGGGATATTTCAGATTGTCGAAGGCCAATCTTCTACTAATACTCACCCCACGCAATACTTCTTCATGAGTGTCGCATCAAGTTTGGTATGAGCAACAACAAAGTGCAGGCATAAAGCCAGTTGACTAGCTGAGACGGACTAGGGGGTTTGAGTAGTTTCAACAGAACCCCGCAGTGATCCTGATTTCGACAGAATAATTTTGTTTGCAGATGAACAGAAGTTTACAAGATATGGCGTTTTTATTGTCACAGCATCCACATACAGACTAAGGAAAATCCCACACTACAACTCAAAGTCAACAACGCTTTTAAATTGGTGTATCGTCTGGCATATTCCGCAACAATCTCCTATGATAATACATATGTCTTCTTTAGACGGTTGACAGGTAAACTTTTCAGGGATTTACCTGAGCAACACCTGCTTAATTTTATGGAGGACGTACTTCTCCAAATCCATAGGAGGATGTGGCTTATACTCGATGATATAATTGCACATTTTAGTTCGTTAGAATTTGAGCATGTGGATGCTACCTACTTAAGCGGTGGATAGAAAAAGGTGGCCTTGTTTCATTGCCATTGCAGTTACCATAGTTAATCCCTTCGACTTCTTTCTCTGGGGACATTTTGAAACCTTTGTGTACGGAACCGAGGTTGAAAAAGAAGTCTAATTATTTTTCGCATTCGCATTAAAGTTGCATGCTGAAACGTTCATCAAATCCCTGTTATCTTTCAGCGTGTTTGCCACTCAACAATGTATTCTTCATTAGTCAGGTGTTTGAGTGCAGAGCTCCCTCAACTAAACTATGAGAGATATGGAAAATGTTCATAGACTTTTTGTTTAGGAGTAAGACGTTCCCCGTTTCTATTTGTAAAAAGAATTTTAAAAGCTTATGCTTAGAAACTAGTGGTCCAATATAAAAGACAACTTGGTGCTAAGTAGTTAAAAGGATGAACAAGGATGGTGAAATTTTGAAAGGGTAACAAAATGATCCTTTTTTAACTGCCCAAAACAGTTTACCACAAATTAATAAAAGCAAAATGCATAATTAGGTAATTAGTATGCAAAATGCATAATTAGGCACGAGCATACCTTAGTATAGGGGTTCTCAACGTGGGGTACGCAGTAAATTGTTTTGAGGTACGCCGTAAAATCTTTTGGGGTAGGCCGTGAGAGCTCAAAAGTCGCTAGATCTAGTAACAAAGTCAGTGATTTATTTTATTCCCATTGTTATACTATACCAATAGTTTTATCTATCTATACAAGGGGTACGCCTGTTACATACACATTTCCAGGGGCATAAAACGTGAAGCATAAAAGTTTGAGAACCACTGATATATGTTTTATTTTATTCCCATTGTTATACTATACCAATAGTTTTATCAATCTATACAAGGGGTACACCAGTTGATAACCACTGCCTTAGTAGTTCGGTTGAGTTCTTTCCGAGTGGCGCTTTTTTTTTTTTGCACACAATAGGCAACATGAGTAGACAGCAAAGACTCCCAACAACTCAGGGAAGGTTGGGAAGGGAACCCATAGGACATCCAACGTGTTCTTTAACATGCACAGGGCAAGGCTCTCACACAAGGAGACAAGGCTTTACATTCCCAGTCGATGAACGGCAACTTTTCCACACCCATCTGCCTCCACTTTTTGATCGAGTACAGAGTGGGGATTCAGAGGATATAAATATCAACACTGGCTCAGGTGAGACCAGAACATGGCAATTGCAGATTTTTAGCCTGGCGAAGTACTTTTGAGATACCGTTGCATTGAATATATATACATTACATGAAATAAAAAAATGCAATACTTGCAAGAAATTATGCAAATGTGACGAAATTTAGGGAGGCGATAGTATATAGAAATGCACGGGAATGATTAGGTTTGCAGGACGATCGAAACTATTGGAAAATGGAGAGTTGACATCACAGGTGCAGACCAGTCAAACACAGATAAAGGCAAAACGTTCTGGAAATTGTTCTAAACCGCTAAAGATGCTCTTACGCAGACGTCAACAGCCAATCCCACAGTTAACAGACTTTGAGCGTGGAAGAATAATCGGACTTAGAGAAGATGGTTTGTCGTACAGAGATGTGGACAACCTTATTGGCAGTAATCCCAGCACCATCGTACATATATGGCGCAGTGAGTTCAAGAAGGATCCAGCACAATCCGACAAGGATCAGGAAGACAATGTATGGCCACGGAGCAACAGAACCACCATTTGTGACGCATGCCATTGGGTGACAGATTCGCGACTACAACTGCAAAGGGGCTGGCAAGGGTAACACATCGAGTACCTAACAAGAGGACAGTAAACAACAGGCTTTAACAGTTTTCGTTGCGAGCCTATCGACTGGCACTGCATTTGGCCCTCACATTTGCCCACATGCAACCACGTCTTCAGTGGTTTCGCCTCAGACAGAACTGGAACAAACAAGACTGGAGTACCTTGGTGTTCATTGACGAATCTCAATTTTTGCCTTGGTCAGCCCGATGGTAGACAACGTGTTCACCGTTATCAAGGGAAAAGGAACGCCAATCCAGTGTATGCGACATCGTCACACAGCTCCAGCACCTGGTGTCTTGGTGTGGGATGCCATTAGTCGGATGCCTCGGTCAGAACTAGTCATCATAAGGGGATCTTTAACTGCCCAACTATATCGTACAAACATTTTGCAGTCAGTGGCTATCCCATTTGTTCCAGCAGCACGGAACCTTTTACCAGCAAGATAAGGCCCATCCACACAAAACCCGTATTAGTCTGCAGTATCTACACGAGCAAAACGTTCAGATAGTGTCATGGCCAACACGGTAACCTATGAACACGTCTGGAACACACCTAAATGACACACCTATGACACACCTATGACACACCTATGAACACCTATGACACACCTATGAACACACCTAATGAACACGTCTGGAACATGACAACCACTGTCGCTGAAATTGAACAGCGACTTCCCGCTATTGGGCGTTCTATCCCTCAGAAGGTTATTATATATCTGTACGATAGCCTTCCCCGCCATGTTCATTAATGCATTGCTCTACGGAGTGGTTCAACATCATACTAATTATGCCACTTTGCCGGATTTACATTTCCGGCAAAGGATAAAGTGATAATTTTCCAATTTATTCATTTATTTTTTTTGATAATGCAATCAATCGCACATCTCGGTGTATGCTAACAGTTACCTGCGTTTCAATAAAAAGGCATTAATCCTTCCAGGAGTTGCAATTTTTTTTCCTGTAGTGTATATTTTAACAATGTCACCAGTTCATTAACGACCCTAAATATGACGAATTGTTATCTCCAGGCTGAGAATCACTAATCTAATCTATAATATATAATTAGCACGGAACTCTATTCAAACTATACAGTGATTTCTCTTAGATTATTTTGATGTGAAATAAACCACGAAATTGATTATAAGAATATTATTTACAAATTAAAAATGAAAACACATTTTTTTAAAGGGGAAAATTTAAGGGTCACATTTAAAAGGTTTGTAGATTCCTCTGTGATCTGTTTCCTCTCTCATACATTAAAGGCCAACTTTTCTTATCCCTATTGTGGATTTAAAGATTTGCCTTATAGAGAAATACGAAGACGAATACAAAACACCCCCGTGAAATTGAACTTCTTGAAGAAGTCTGGAAGAAGTCTTTGAAAAGTCTGGAAGAATCAAAGCCATTGTTTATTATTATATGATGGAGACGTTATAAAAATCTTATCAAGAGTATCGACTTCGTATATTTTGAAATAAGATCTAAATTATCGATGCAATCCTAAAATGCACATTACCTGAAAAATCACACACCTGCTCGAATGAATGCTGATCAATATTTTGACTTTGACATTTAAATGAAATATATGAGTAGGATTATGTATTGCAGAAATTTAGGTTTCATGTCCGTCCTATAGAGTTAAATCCACATTGACCTTTATTTGACCTTAAGGAAACCAGGATGTTTCAGTGGAGAAAATAATTTGAAGTTCACCGAATGGATAAATAAATGTACGAACCGTGCCATTAAGTCTATTTCAATTCATGACACTAATTTCTAAAAAAAAATCGTTGTCAGATATTTTTTTCTGAATTCTGTAATCAATCACAGTGTTCGAATATTTTTTGAGCGACTGTATATAGATATTTTTATACCATTCCAATACCCAGTAAGGAATAAATCTCATTACGAGTGAGAGTCTTTCTAGTAGCTTAACAAGTGTGAAAAAAAAAACACCTTTCATGTCGAACCAGATATTACCACTTTTCGCGCCAGTTGCTCTATCAATTAAGTTAAGAGGGGGCAATCTCACCTGCTTGTGGAAGGTTATGATGGTTGATCATGCTTTAAGCAGATGTCAGTTATTTTATCAGGTAACCACAAAAGTTTTTCCCGTTTTGGTATTCGTAAGAAAAAGAGCACAATTCGTATCAACAACAATTTTATTCAGCGAAGGAGTTTCCATTCCATTTAATCACCTTTTCCCATTTTAAAACTACCGTATAAATACCGCTTCTATCGAAGTCCCTGTTTCTGGAACAGAAGAAAGTTTTTATAGCGACCTGTACCTCCCCGTTGTTCTTAAACTTTTGCCCACGCAGATTATTGTCAATGTCCAGAAACAAGTGAAAATCCGAAGGAGAGATATCGGGTGAATAGGATGGATGACACAAAGTCTCCCATTCAAGACGTTGGATTGTCTCCACGGTCACTTTACAGTATGTGGATGGGCGTTATCCTGAAGGAACTATCCACTATGCGCTGCACCTTCAAATGACTCATCCCAGTTCGAAAATTTCGGAACCAATTTCTGGCTGTGCGTTCCTTTACAGCATCCTGTCGAAATGCGAGATATACTCTTCTAATGGCTTCTGCAGCAGTGTTACCGAGTGTAAACTCATAAAGTAAACAACATGATGATGAACTTCGACGACAGTTCCATTTCAATATTTTATTGGGTTCACTACTTGGATGATATTACTATGTAAATAAGATACAACGCAATTTTAAGTTGCCGGGAGTTGTTGTTGTTGGTGGTGGTGGTGTAAGTTGAACGTTTTGATGAAATTAGCCTCTAATAAGGGCCTCCCTACACCAGTCACAACAGAAGGGCGAGAGAGTGGAAGCAGAAGAAACTGCCTCTCAGCTATCTATCGAAGCTAATAAGAGTACTAATCAGGGGAAAGGAAAAAAAAGGAAACATTAGACCTTGCAGAGGAGGCTAACCTGGAGGAACAGTGATCTAATGATCAATTATCAATGGTTTCTGGTACCACTGGGGAAGTTCCTGCAATTTTGTGTTGCTTTTAATGACCCAGGCGCTATGCAGGTGGTCCAGGGGTGATGGATTGCTTTAAGAAGTACAAGTAGAGCCTCAGGTGACAGGTTAGCTAACTGAGTATAGCTGACGCCTTAAGGTCTTGGGGCCAACGAGCGCTTCGAAGCCCCAGTTGCAGATACGAGTTCCTGCAAGGTGAAAGGATCATTATAGCAAGGCTCAATCCCAGAGCAGGGCTGCTGAGCCGTATCCTGATCATTCACCGGTGGGGCAGGAAGGGAAGAGGTGATGTGCTGCAAGAAGGCAGTAGCAGTGGCGGCTAAATCCTCCCCAAGGTATAGGGCAAGGTTATGGAAAGGGTGGAAAGGCTGTGGCTCCTCTGTCAGGTTCCTGATGTACTTCCAGACTTTCACAGAAGAGGTGAAGACACTGATGCTGGAGCAGAAGGATCTCCGCCTGAACCATTCACGACAGTTAAGTTACCTTCTGATCGCAGCGTGTAGCTTTCTAGCATGAAGAATGGCTGAAAAACTACCAGAGCGGTGGGCGTGACTTTCGGCTCAGCGGTGAATGGCGTGAATCTATGGTGCGAATCTTATAGCAGATATCCAGAGGGGAAAAATGCCTGGGTGTCGAGATCGTAACAGCGCAGGCATCAGAAGCAGCAGTGAGGGCTCTGACACTGCACTGACATCTGTAGCTTCTATGGCAGCGAGTCCTTCACACGAAATCTACTGAAATAGCTGCCAGTAGGTAAGCTTCGACGTTCTCGGAGCTGCATGTCCCTTGGGAAGCAAGGAGATGTGCAGCGGGGATTGGTCATTGCCCCAGATGTCAGAGTCAACCGACTATCTGAGGCTTTGACCAATGCTGGAAGAACAGTGCGTCAGGTCAATGGAGCTGTAGGCACTCGGAGGTCTGTGGAACATGGGCGAGCCATCGTTGACGATAAAGAGATTGTGCTGCAAGATGACATTCTCGATATACTCCCCTCACTGATCACTGATGTCTCCGCTTCAGGATGGACTGTGGCATTAAGGTCCCCATAGAGAATCCAGGGCTGAGGACACTGCGATAGAATATCCTGTAAAGTGGATACAGGAAAGGAAGTGGAAGGCTGGATGTAACAGGATATCAGGGAGATATCATGGCTGTTCAGCTGGATGCGGTATGCTACGAAATCACTGTTCGCATCAGTGAAAATGCGATCAACAGCATAATGAGTAAAATTCTTGTGCACAATAATCGCCACATTGCGGGAGAGATGACGACTCTTGTTCATGTATAAGATATAGGGCTTGAAGACATAGTGATCAGGGAGGTTGGCCTCACAGAGAGCAAGGATGGGAACTGGCATGATGTTGATGTAGTTCCCGACGTCAGCAGCCTTGCTCCTGAAGCCCCTGCAGTTCCACTGAAGGATGCAAGGGATGTTAGTCACTCCGTTGGCCATGCTCATAGTCGGGTGGGAATAATTAACCTTGGAGAAAAGCTAATCAACACAGAGTGTCTAGCAGTCTACAAAGTGAGATATGAAGGAGGCCAACTGGTTGAGAATCGTCAAAGTTCGAGGTAGAGACTCCTCAGGAAGTGCGGAAGTTACGACCTTGATGACATCCACAAGTATAGAGAGAATAGTGGGCAGAACGACCGTGTCCCTGTGGGCCTTCCTGAAATCCTGATGCTTCAAGGAAAAGGAGGGCTTCTTCAGACCAGGCCGACGAGCAGCCCTGTTCTTCCTTGTCCTCTGTACCTTCTTGGCCAACTGCTTGGCCTGAATGGGACAGGAGTCTGCTACAGAGGTTGCAGCGGAATCCTGCACCATGGCGGTACCTGCAGCACAAGGGGCCTCAGGGACAGAGGGCATCACCACAGGAAGGGTAACGACGGGGGCCAGGGGAACAGCAGGATCAGAAGGTAGCTGTGCTTCAAACACAGGCATTCTGCTGACACTACCTTTGTGGCAGCAGCAGGGGTCATTTAACCCCTCGTGGTAGCAGCAAAGCTGACTCAGGGGTCAAAGAGACGCCTGCTGCCCACGGCCTTCTTAGGTGTTGGGGGTATCGGGGATGTCACCATGGAGCTTGGAAGTGGGACCTTCCCGACCTTGGTGCTGTGCAAATAGTGCACAGGACCAAGGGCTTCCCTCTTCTTCTCACAGGAAAGCTACCTGGTGCAGCTACTATACTATTAGAACAAGTGCAGACACTTATTCCACATCTATATGCTCCAGGGAACAAAACTGCAACATATATTGACTTACATGTTCGCAGGATAATTAAATGTTTTTACATATTAATTTTAAAAAAATTTCCAAAAGCACTAAAAACACCAACATAAAACGGCTCCTCCAGGTATCGTAAAATGCTCTCCTGAACGTGATAAAATACTTATTGAATAACTTTAGGGTCAGCTACCACTGTATGCAAATAGCCATGGGTGTTAGACAATTTAAAACACTAATGAAATCACATTAAAATTTCAAGAGTAATACAAACCATAGCAAGAGCAGGTTATAATGATTGCACTGCGCATGCGCAGATATCCCCTTAGAGTTGTTTCCGTGTCTGCACACCAATTTGCCACGTACAACTTCGGCAAAATTCCGCAGTGCGGCGCCACTTGCGCTTGTGCGAAGCTCGCCTTCTTTTGCTTAGACATTCTTTGGCCCAACTCCCCGCCCTGACCTAGGTCAATAGGGAACAACAATGGGCTTCGAAAGAGCGTCGTCCGTTGCATGAGACGTTAAGCCATTTCTCCGTGTGCTGGAGAACAATAGCTTGTGCACGTTAAAATAAATAAGTCCCCATTAGAATAAAGAAAATTAATAGTAGTGGCTTTCTGGAGGATATTGTGTATTAGGTTGTAGCAAAGATATTTTTATCATTGCCGATGGGGAATTTAATTTCTGAGAAAATATTTACCAAAATCAAGTTCTATTGTCTTATAATCTGTTCATGTTTCCCTAGATCCTTTCTGTTAGAGTTACTATAAGATTAAAATTCACCAACGATTATAAATGTTTGAAACTGTATATTTTATAATAATTCTAAATATTAAAAAGGATATAGAACAAATAATTAATACATGAAATCAAAGGGAGTAATTAAAATTATCTTGCAATTCAAAGTTTTGCTTACTTCCGTTTCATTTATAGCGTAAATAAATTACTAAACAAAATGTTCGCATTAAATCTTAAATAACGGTTTTTAACTTGTGATATCTCAAATGCAAAGGAGGTCTAAGGAGAAGAAGGCTAGCTTTGCACAAGCGTAAGTGGCGCCGTTCTGCGGAATTTTACCGAAGCTGAAGGTGGCAAATTGATGTGCAGGCACAAAAACAACTGTAAGGCGCTATCTGCGCATGCGCAGTGCAATCATTTAAGCCCCTGCAGCTATGGTTTTTCTTACTATTGGTATATATATTAGGTGCCGGCCAGGCCTAGCACCTAATGTCCGACCCCGCCTTCTCATGGTGCGGACCGTTAGTAACTTTCAAAGGAGATACTCTCTTGTGGAAGTGAACGGAAGGGGAGGGCTGCCAGATTAGTGTGGCCTACTGATCTGGACAACTATGACTACTTTTCTTTTTTTTCCACCCTGCTGAGGAGTGGTCAACCACACAGAGTCCTGGTGCTGGACCTACCTACTGGACTGGACAGATATATGGCTCTACCTACTGGACTGGACAGATATATATATACAAGTATACCTACTGGTATAGTATACCTACTGGACTGGACAGATATATGGCTCTGAGCTTGATTATGGATCCTGATTTTGCTGCACTGGTGGGCTTCTGTGGAGGGCAAATCTTCCGCTGTGTTTTCTGTTTGTTTGTTGGTCGACAGCCCCAAGTGAATAGATCCACAGGATATGTTTATCAGCTGGTGGATAATCCTGAGCAGAAGTCATCGCAGGCACCTGAACTCTTTGCTTCTATTGGCATCGTCAAATTCTACATTGGAGGAAGTCTTCCAGTGTAGATGGCTTCAGCCTTTAGTAGTGGGGGAAAGGGTCTTTGCCCCATGTCTGCGATTAGAGGGCTGTTGATATTGTCGGCATTCCCTTTCTCAATAAACATACTTTCTTTAAACATCCCACTAACCATTTTCTCTCCATAGGTAGTTGGAATGTGAGGACTCTGCACAGAGCTTTTTCTCTTGATGTCCTCACACAAGAACTCCACCGTTATAATTTAGATATTCTCGGCTTGCAAGAGACCAGATGGACAGATAAAGGTCAGATTCTTAAAAATAATCTTAAATTTCTCTTTTCAGGGAGGGACGACAATAAGCATCACTAAAGCGTGGGTCTGCTTCTCAGCAGACACGCTAATGATGCTCTTCTAGGATATGAGTGCATTAATGAAAGGTTTCTTACAGCAGAATTTCAGACAGGCGTTAAAGACGTGAATGTTATCTGCTGTTATGCCCCCACTGAGGATGCCGATGAGGATGAGAAGGATAGGTTTTATGAACAACTTCAGGATATTTTGAATTCTGTCAAGAAAGGAGATATTACCCTTGTTCTTGGTGACTTCAATGCCAAAGTTGGTTCTGACTCTGACCTTTGGGGAGGGGTGATTGGCCCTTTTGATATTGGTAGCTGCAATGGCAATGGGCAACGTCTCCTACAGGTAAATAAACTCAATGGATTCAGAATAACTAACACATATTACAAACACCGCGACATACATAAGTACACATGGGTTTCACCTGATGGGCTGCATAGGAATATGATTGATTATATATTAATTAACAGCAAATGGGCTAGTTCTGTTAGAAATACCAGGGCATATAGGGGAGCTGAAATTGGATCTGACCATTACCTTGTTAAAAGTGTCTTGCAACTTAAACTTAAAAAGTGTTGTGCTAGGGTTAAAAAAATTACTTTTAATACTGAAGCTCTGAAAGATCCAGTTATAGCCAAAGCTTACCATGATAGGTTACTTAGTCATTATGACAGTCATGGTTTGCTTCCTACTGAAGTTGAGGAAGAATGGGATCATTTTAAACAGGCTTTTTTGGACACTAACAGTACTCTTTTAGGAAAAAAGGAGCAGAAGAGGCAAAATTATCTAAGTGATAAGGCACTTGAGCATATTTCGGAAAGAAAGAACTGCAGGAATGCCCTTAATCAATACCCTACTAGTCCGAATAGAAAGCATTACAGAGAGCTTAATAAACTTGTAAAGGATCAGTTAGCTGCTGATAAGAATCTTTGGCTTGATGGTTTGGCTGACAAAGCCGAGAAAGCAGTTAGACAGCACAACAGCAGAGAGCTGTACCAGATAGTTAATGTTTTGTATGGTAGAAAACGGACAGGCATACAAGGATTGAAGGATAAACAAAGTAAGGTTATAGAAGGGGAGGACTCTGTCATGGCTAGGTGGGCTGAGCATTTCAGTGATGTTCTAAACAAAGTACTTAGTTCTACTCCCATTGTTTGCAATGATGATAGATGCATTGGTGGCTTTAATGTTGGACCTATAACACAATCTGAAGTTATTTTGGCTGTTTCTAAACTTAAACTTCATAAATCCCCATGGGTAGATGAAATTACTACGGAAATGCTTAGAGCGGGGAATGTTTCGGTTAGCACTTGGATGACTGAAATTCTGAATATCCTTTATGATAAAGGCATTGTTCCTAAGGATTTTACCAGAGCTATTGTTATCCCTATTTTCAAAAAAGGTGATCGCAGTTCTTGTGATAACTATAGGGGTATCAGCCTACTCTCTGTTCCAGGTAAAGTTCTTTCCATGGTTGTGGTTAATAGAATTAAGAACCTGGTTGACAGTCAATTGCGTGATGAGCAATGTGGATTCAGAAGTGGTAGGGGATGTGTGGATCAGATATTTTCACTTAGGCAGATTCTTGAGAAATGCTTAGAGTTTCAGAAACCTTTGATTGCTAGCTTTGTTGATTTCAAAAAGGCTTTCGACTCTGTTGATCGTCATAATTTGTGGTTGATTGTGAGATCACATTGTATACCAGACAAGTTAGTTAACATTATGAAAGCTCTCTATAATAACACTGAGTCGTGTGTGAGAGTTGGTAAGGCTTGTAGCAATTGGTTTAGCATTACTTCTGGTGTTCGACAAGGGTGCATTTTGTCTCCTTTTCTCTTTAGCTTGGTTATTGATTATGTTATGCGAATATCACTTCAAGGGAAAGATTTTGGCCTTAAATGGGTTGGAGATACGAAAATTTCTGATTTAGATTATGCTGATGATTTAGCCCTTTTGGCAAATGATGTTGATGAGATGAACTCTTTCATTCGAGCTGTTGATGAGACTGGTAGTAGAGTAGGTTTGGTTATAAACAGAGAGAAAACTAAAGTGATGAAAATTGGTCAGGCAGGCTGTGATTCATTTAATCTGAATGGTTGCAGTCTTGAGCAGGTGTCACAGTTTAATTATCTTGGGAGCTATGTAACAGATAATGGTGATGTGCGGCATGAGATTAACAGACGAATAGGGATTGCTGCCAGGACTTTTAAGAATCTAATGAGAGTGTGGAGAAATAGGCGTATACACCTAAAGACTAAAATTAGACTGTTTAATAGTTTGGTTCTTTCTAGGGTTAGTTATGGTAGTGAAACTTGGACACTTTGTAAACAAGATAACAGGAAACTAGATGCTTTTGATTCCAGATACTTACGCAGTATCTTGGGCATTAGGTGGTTCAACTTTGTTACTAATGATGAGATTAGGCAAAGGAGTTTGCAACCTCCTTTAAGCAGCATATTGTGCAGAGAGAGACTCTGTTGGTTTGGCCATGTTGCCCGTATGAATAAAATATAGATTGGCGAATAGGGTTATGAACAGTGTGCCTAAAGTCCTCAGAAAGAAGGGGAGACCTAGGATGCGGTGGGCAGACAATGTCAAACAAGACCTTGTTAGAATTGGTGTGCAGTGGCCAGATGCAGTAGATGTAGCTCAGGATAGACTTGCTTGGAGAACTAAATTGCACGGTCTGGTTGGACCTCCGTAGCCCTTGGCTGCTTGAGGATGATGATGATGATATATATTGCGATTTAACCAGTGTTTCCAAATATCTAACAGCCATGGCTATTTGGCACAGTGGTAGCTGATCCTAAAGTTATTCAATGAGTGTTTTATCCCGTTCATGAGTACATTTTACAAAAAATAGAAAAGCCGTTCTATGTTTATTTTGAGTAATTTTGCATAATTTTTAAAATTAATATGCAAATTATTACATTTAATCATCTTGCGAATATATATAAGTTAATGTATGTTGCTGGTTTGTGTTCCCCGGAGCATATCGATGTACATTGGCTTCTGCACTTTGCCCTAACAGTGTAATTCTTTTTTTATGGTTGATACGGGAAGTGCCTGCTGCCATCTGTTGAACGTTTATACAAGTAAAAAACTCGATGTGATATTTATTGAAAATATCAGCAATTGCATTAAATATAATTATATAGATCATGTTATCGTGCATTGACACATAAAGCTCAATTTATTATAATATACTAAATGCTGTAGGTTGTTCAAAATATTAAAATTTTGTTTTTTAGCATTACAAAATTGGATTTTATTAAAACAAATCATTTCATTACTTCTTGATATTTGCTCTCTAAACGAAAAGAAAATTATGATTGTACCTCATGAAGAAAATGAACATTTTTTAGAGTTGAAGTGTATGTAAAATTAGTCACATGGTGTAAGGAATTGAAAACCTTGCTCGGCGGTGGAAAAATAATGCAGAGAACTCGCTCCTCTCCCTGGCTAAGCGACTTCACTGCAATGCACGAATTTGCCATGTTTTTTTAGGGCGCTGCAATCGAAAAGTTTACATTATGTCTATGGAAGCTAGCTCTCTTCTCCCTTAGACACTCCTTGTTCGAATGCATCCAACGGATGCTTTATACGCAAAATTTATGCTGACAGGGAAGGTATCGGTTATATAATGAAAATAATAAATACCCCCTCAAGCAGCTGCTTGCCACAGAGGTCTGACAGGAGCCTGTCAGTTTATATGCAACAGTAGAAGATCTGAGAGGATGGCAGGACCTCAGCAGAAAACAACACGAACATCCATGCCTTACCCGGGGCTCGAACCCAGGTCCCGTAGGTCAGTAGCCAAGCGCGCTAACCACTCGGTTATATATAGCATAAAAATATTTTTACAATATCGATATCCTAAGACCCTGGACTTATTAATTGAGAAATCGAAATTAAAAAGAAAACGAAAGTTAATTTCGAGAAGCTTTAGTGAAAGTCACTCTTTTAAATCCACATATAATAGTAATGGTCACCTTTCTAAACAAGGAAATTTATTCTTTTCCACGAATACCTGTTTTTTTTTTTCGGTATTGAGATATAATTTTTTGTCTGAAAATAAAATAACTGTAATTGATGAGTTTTATATTCATTTCATTAGACTAAAATCACGTAAGAAGATAAAAAAATATTTGTTTGCACCCGGGGGCAAATCCAAGGGGGGAGCCCTCCTTCCACTATTTGAAAATGCTGTTAAGGTAATTGACCGGAAATATATTATTAATCTTATGAAATTTTTATTCATTTTTAAAATTTTATTTCACAATTCTTACTGCACTGTGCAATTTATCTACACCGATCTCTTAAGGAATTTTTTGCAAATAATTCAAAATGAATATATAATGTACTACCGTTGAAAATATAGTTTACGGAATTTGAAAAAAAATATTCCTATTCATTATAATATTTCTTGTAATCTATTCTCCACATCTGTAACGTAACCAATGGGTACTTTATATCATAATTCAAAAAAAAAAGAATTACAAAGAAATCAAAATAGGACTGGGATTTTTATCTGGAAAACCATTTGGAAGGCTACTGTTATACGAATATGTCTATAATATCAGCAGCAACTAATGCTTTTTTTAATCAAGAATTCGTAATGAGAGACATTGAAAACTACGTTTGGAGAAGCCGTAATAAATATTACTCATTGAAATACACGTAAAACACTAAATATCTCTGTTTAAAAATGGATGCTTTAATAAGTTTCCATGGTTAAGAAATTTTCATCTATGACGAGCTTTCATTGGCCACCTAATAACAAGATGAGGTTAAATTTATAATTTTTTTATTTCACTAAATTCTAATAAGCATGAAATATATTTAAAATATTTCAGTCAGATGAATAAAAATATTTTGATTCACATGGGGTTTTTGACGATAATTTTTTTTTATATTTTTGTAATCACTTTGTCGTCTGATTTTCGGAAGAAAAGAGTCCATTTAATATTTCATAGATACTCTCATCTTGGGTGGTTTTAACACTGTGCAGAGCTTTTTTTTTGCACGCAATGGGCTAAATATCCAGGTCACAAAGCCCCAAAGGTTCACAGAAGGTTGCGGGAGGGAACCCACTGGAAAAGCTGTTGGGAGACATGGTAGCCTGCCGTCAAGGCCATCCAGCATGTTCTTTAATGTGCGCAGGGTATTGTTCTCATACACACGGCGCAACTGCTTAACGTCCCATCAGACGACGGCAATTTTTTCAAGCCTATCGGTGTCCTGTGGTGACCCTGTACAAGGCGGGAAGTTTTGTAGATATAAATTTCGAATTAATAAAAAAATAATAATTAATAAAAAAATTTACCACAAAAGAATAATAGAAAGATAAATTTCGGAATAAAATCCGTTTCCTACAGCCTTCTTTGAGCCTTTGGGGTCCTTGTGACTTGGCTGTATAGCCCATTGTTTGTAAAAACATTCTGCTCAGTGTTGAGACAACTCAAAAACAGAAGGCGTGGAGATACTTACTCTATATGACGTCAGGGTCGAGACCTGCATTGGGAATATTTCTTCGATTAATCACAATTCTATCCACAATGCAAAGGGGGCAAACTGTCCATCTAGTGAGCTGTTAATCCGTCGCCCCTTGTATAGATTGTAGGCTTTCCTGCTCATCGGATTATGGTACGCTTCTGTGATGCAAAAGTCAGCTTCCAACAAATGTTATCTACACTGTTCAAGCTCTTATGAGGTATCATGGTTGACGTTTGACTCAGATATCATTCAATAGTCAGTCACAACCTGGTTGGGTTGTTTCACCTCAGAGCGGCATTTCTTTGCACACAAAATGGGCTAAATGGTCAGGTCACAAGGAACCCGAAGGCTCGGAGAAGGTTGGGGGAGGGGACCCACTGGAACAGCTGTAGACAGCGCGTGTAGATAGCGTGTGTAGACAGATGGTTGTCTCCCTTCACGGTCATCCAGCGTGCAGAGTGTGGCTCTCCCATACACGGCGCCAGGACTTAGCTTTCCATCTGACGGACGTCAGCCTTTCCAAGCCCATCGCTGTTCCCTACTGACCGCTGGCGAGGAGTTTTGAGGAGATAAGTCTCAACTCTCACCCAGCTGGGACTCGAATAAAATATCTCTCCTTTCTTCCTTCCTTTTGTTCAAGTCTGTCCAGTCCCGATGTATCAAGATAGCTTTGCTCGAACCTGGGAATTCCTAATGAGCCACCTCCTATCTGTGCAGATTTACGAGCCTGGCGCACTTCCTAATGAGCCACCCCTATCTATGTCGGAAATCAGAGAACTAGCCATTGTAGCTCAAGATTCCATTAGCTCAGAAAAAGCAATGCATTTGTTAGTGGCACTCTCAGAACCAGGACAGAATCTAGAAAAATAATGAGCGCGTGGGCGAAGAAAAAAGGGAGAGAGGTTAAAGGAATTCGATTTCCATTACAGTGTGACACTTTCCGTTCGTTTAAGCGGTTTATTTTTTAAATTCATGATAAATCTTGAAATATGCACATGAATATTAATTTGAGTTTTCCCATTATCCTTTCTACGATTCCCAAAAGGGGGAATCATGGACCTCTTCCCCCCTAAGTCCTGCCCTGCTATATTGTAATTGTTAGTCTTCTCTCGATCGTAACGACCTATGTATGACAAGAATCACATGTGGCATCAGGTGCGTCATTGGCATTTTCTTCAGGCTCGTAATCTGCAGTTCCCAGGTTCGAGCAAAGCTATCTTGATACATCGGGCCTGGACAGACTTGAACGAAAGGAAGGAAGAAAGGAGGGATATTTTTTATACACAAAACATCAACTGATGTGATTTATTTAAAATTTCAGATAAAGGTATTTGATTTAAAACAGGTTAAACTAAAATAATTTATTCGTTACGATTTTGTTAAAATACAGTATTTCATAATATTATAATATAAATTTCAAAATTTGTAACTAATTGGGTTAAGTAAGTACCATTTGGGTTTTTAGGCAGCAGATGTAATTTAAACTGCTATATTTTTGAAAATTAGTTCTGTTGCTACAGTTTCCAGGCTTGTTGTATCAAGGTTGCTTTGGTTTGAGTCCCAGCTGGGTGAGCTTTGAGATTTATCTCCGCAAAACTGTCCGCCCTGTCCTCGATCAGTGGGAATCATCGATGAGAGTGTAAAAGCCCACGTCCGTTGAATGGGACGTTAATCAGTGGCCCCATGTATGGGAGGACCGAATCCTGCAAACGTCAAAATAAAATAAATTTTAATAGTAATACGTTTTTGGAGGGTATTTTATATTGGGTTTTAACAAAGAATTTTTTTCATTACCGACCGAGAATTTATTTTCTAAGGAAATGTTTACCAAAACCACGTTCTATTGCCACTGTTGTCCTGTTAGGGTTGCTATAAGAAAAAATTTCACCAATAATTATAAATATTTTAAACGAATTTTGTAATAAATCTAAATGTTGCGATAACGATGCAAAGCAAATAATTAATACATATAATCAAAGCATCATAATTCTGAATCTCTTGACATTTAATTCTGTTATATCATTCCGTTTCGTTTATAGGGAATATAGTTTAATAAATCAATTGTTCGCTTTAATTCACAACACATTTTTCACTTTTGGCAATCTAGAACGGATCCAAAGGATACTTTATATACAAAAATCAATATTGATTGGCAAGACGTAGGTTATATACAGCCAGGTTCGTAATGTGCAGTACCCAGATTCGATCCCAGCTGGATCAGCTTCGAGATTTATCGCCGTAAAACTTCATGCCCATGTTGGTCAGTAGGGGACACCGCCGGACTTGAAAAGGGAGCCGTCCGTCTACTTGGGCGTTAAACCGTGGCTCCGTGTGCAACTTAAAGAACACGCTAAATGGCTTTGACGGAAGGTTACCATCTGTCTCACAACAGCTGTTCCAGTCAGTCTCCTCCCCCTACCGTCTCTGAGCTCTTGGGGTCCCTGAGACCTGGCAATTTAGCCCATAGTGTGCAAAAAAACGGCATGCAGAGGTAAAACAACCCAACGTTAAGGAACACGCTGGATGTCCTTGACGTCAGGCTAACATTTGTCCAGTTGGTCCCTTCCCCCAACCATCTCTGAGCCTTTGGGATTTTTGCGAAGTGGTGATTTAGCTCATGGTGTGCAAAAAATTGTCGCAAAAAACCTTTCTGTATATCCATCGAAGCTGTGCTTTAACATGCAAATACTTTGGCTCCAAATCGAGTCGAAAGAGTAGTAAAAGAGGGGAGGGGGCAAAAGACTATTTCATTAGGTTATAACACTTTTGCTTTCGTTTCAGAAATCTTTAAAAAATTGGTAAAAAAATGAAGGAATATTAATATTAATATTGTTTCTGCGTTAATTCCCCTTGCCAACATTCTGAACGGAAAGTGGGGCTTTGCTCCCTTTCAACCCTTATCCCTAACCCTAGGTACCGTTGAATTTTTATTCGAATTCGTGCGCATTTCAATTTAATGAAATAAAGAAATAGTAATAAGTTCCAGAAACATTTTGCTCTTAGACACACAAATGAAGTATCAATATCGAAATAAAAATACTGGCCTTAGGAATAAAAGCCTTCTTGTTTAAAACGCTCTATATCGCCAAGTCGTCGAATGGTAGAGTGGTTAATGTGCTTGGTTAGTGAAGAAAGGGGCCTGGGTTCGAGCCCCGGTTAAGTCATGGATGTTTGTATTGTTTTTCTGATGTGGTCTCGCCATCCTAGCAGACTATTATACTATGGCGTAGTAGCCATAGTATAGCCTGCTGAGGAGTGGTCAACCATACAGGTCCAGGTGCTGACCATATAAACGCACTGGACTGAATTAAGGCTCTGAGCTTGATTATGGATCCTGAATTTGCTGCAGTGGTTGGCTTCTGTGGAGTGAAAATCTTCCTCTGTGTTTTCTCTTTGTTTGTGGGTTGACAGCACTAAGTGAATAGATTCATAGGATATGTTTATCAGCTGGTGGATAATCCTGAGAAGAAGTCATCGCAGGCACCAGAACTCTTTGCTTCTGCTGGCCTCGTCAAATTCTACATTGGAGGAAGTCTTCCATTGTAGATGGCTTCAGCCTTTAGTGGTGGGGGAATGGGTCTTTGCCCCATGTCTGCAATTAGGGGGCTGTTTGATATTGTCGGCATTCCCTCTCTCAATAAACATAGTTTCTTTAAACATCCCACTAACCATTTTCTCTCCATAGGTAGTTGGAATGTGAGGACTCTGCACAGAGCTTTTTCTCTTGATGTCTTCACACAAGAATTCCACCATTATAATTTAGATATTCTCGGCTTGCAAGAGACCAGATGGACAGATAAAGGTCAGATTCTTAAAAATAATCTTAAATTTCTCTTTTCAGGGAGGGACGACAATAAGCATCACCAAGGCGTGGGTCTGCTTCTCAGCAGACACGCTAGCGATGCTCTTCTGGGGTTTGAGTGCATTAATGAAAGGTTTCTTACAGCAAAATTTCAGACAAGCGTTAAAGACTTGAATGTTATCTGCTGTTATGCCACCACAGAGGATGCCGATGAGGATCAGAAGGATAGGTTTTATGAACAACTTCAGGATATTTTGAATTCTGTCAAGAAAGGAGATATTACCCTTGTTCTTGGTGACTTTAATGCCAAAGTTGGTACTGACTCTGCCCTTTGGGGAGGAGTAATAGGCCCTTTTGGTATTGGTAGCTGCAATGGCAATGGGCAACGTCTCCTACAGGTAAGTAAACTCAATGGATTCAGAATAACTAACACTTATTACAAACACCGCGACATACATAAGTACACATGGGTTTCACCTGATGGGCTGTATAAGAATATGATTGATTAAATAAATTAACAGCAAATGAGCTAGTTCTGTTAGGAATACCAGGGCATATAGGGGAGCTGAAATTGGATCTGACCATTACCTTGTTAAAAGTGTGTTGCAACTTAAACTTAAAAAGTGTTGTGCTAGGGTTAAAAAATTTGCTTTTAATACTGAAGCTCTGAAAGACCCAGTTATAGCCAAAGCTTACCATGATAGGTTACTTAGTCATTATGACAGTCATGGTTTGCTTACTACTGAAGTTGAGGAAGAATGGGATCATTTTGAACAGGCTTTTTTGGACACTAACAGTACTCTTTTAGGAAAAAAGGTGCAGAGGAGGCAGAATTATCTCAGTGATAAGGCACTTGAGCATATTTCGGAAAGAAAGAACTGCAGGAATGTCCTTAATCAATAACCTACTAGTATTAAAAGAAAACATTACAGAGAAATTAATAAACGTGTAAAAGATCAAATAGCTACTGATAAGAATCTTTGGCTTGATGGTTTGGCTGACAAAGCCGAGGAATCAATTAACAATCATCAACAGCAGAGATCTGTACCAAATAGTTAATGTCTTGTATGGTATAAAACGAACAGGTATACAGGGATTGAAGGATAAACAAGATAAGGTTATAGAAGATTAGGATTATGTCATGGCTAAGTGGGCTGAGCATTTCAATGATGTTCTAAACAATGTGGTTAGTTCTACTCCCATTCTTTGTAATGATGATAGATGCATTGTAGGCTTAAATGTTGGCCCTATAACAGAATCTAAAGCTATTTTGGCTATTTCTAAACTTAAACTTCATAAATCCCCAGGTTTTGATGAAATTACTATCGAAATCCTTAGAGTTGAAATTATTCGGTTATCACTTGGATGACTGAAATTCTGAATATCTTTTATGATAAAGGCATGGTTCCTAAGGTTTCTACCAGAGCTATTATTATTCCTATTTTCAAAAAAGGTGATCGCAGTTTTTGTGATAATTATAGCCTACTCTCTGTTGCAGGTAAAGTTCTTTCCATGATTGTTCTTAACAGAATTAAGAATCTGATTGAAAGGCAATTGCGTGGTGACCAATGTGGTTTCAGAAGTGGTAGGGGATGTGTGGATCAAATATTTTGATTTACGCAGATTCATGAGAAATGTTTAGAGTTTCAGAAACCTTTGGTTCCTAGCTTTCTTGATTTCAAAAAGGCTTTCGACTCTGTTGATCGTAATAATTCGTGGTTGATTGTGAGATCACATGGTATAACAAACAAGTAGTTAAGATAATGAAAGCTATCTATAATAACACACTGAGTCGTGTGTGAGAGTTGATAAGGCTTGTAGCAATTGGTTTAGCATTGCTTCCGGTTTTCGACAAGAGTGCATTTTGTCTCCTTTTCTCTTTAGTTTGGTTATTGATTATGTTATGCGAAATTCACTGCAAAGAAAAGATTTTGGCCTTAAATGGTCTGGAGAAACGAAAATTTCTGATTTAGATTATGCTGATGATTTAGCCCTTTTGGCAAATAATGTTGATGAGATGAACTCTTTCATTCGAGCTGTTGATGAAACTTGTAGTAGAGTAGGTTTGGTTATAAACAGAGAGAAAACCAAAGTGATGAAAATTGGTCAGACAGGCTGTGATTCAGTTAATCTGAATGTTTTACTGAGCAGGTGTCGCAGCTTAATTATCTTAGGAGCTATGTAACAGATACTGGTGATGTGCGGCATGAGATTAACAGACGAATAGGGATTGCTGCCGTGACGTTTAAGAATCTGTGGAGAGTGTGGAGAAATGGGCGTATACACCTAAAAACTAATATAAGACTGTATAATAGTTCGGTTCTTTCTAGGGTCAGTTATGGTAGTGAAATGTGGACGCTTTGTAAACAAGATAACAAGAAATTAGATGCTTTTGATTCTAGATGCTTACGCAGTATCTTGGGGATTACATGGTGCAGTTTTGTAACTAATGATGAGGTTAGGCAAACGAGTCAGCAACTCTTTTAAACAGTATCTCCGCAAAACTCCCCGCCCTGCCCACGGTCAGTAGGGGACATCGATGGGCTTGGAAAGGCCGCCGTCCGTCGGATGGGACGTTAAGCCGTGTCCCCGTGTGCGGGAGAGCCATACCCTGTGCACGTTAAAGAACACGCTGGATGGCCTTGACGGGAGGCTACCATCTGTCTCCCAACAGCTGTTCCAGTGGGTCCCCTCCCCCAACCTTCTCTGAGCCTTCGGGGTCCTTGTGACCTGGCCATTTAGCCCATGGTGTGCAAAAAAGTGCCGCTCAGAGGTAAAACAACCCAACCCAACAACTTTTAAGCAGCTTATTGTGCAGAGAGTCCGTTGTTTGGCCATGTTGCCCGTATGGATAATTAGAGATTAATGAATAGGGTTATGAACAGTGTGCCTAAAGGCCTCAGAAAGAGGGGGAGACCTAGGATGCGGTGGGCTGACAATGTCAAAGAGGACCTTGCTAGAATTGGTGTGCAGTGGCCAGATGCAACAGATGTAGCTCAGGAGAGATATGCTTGGGGAACTTAATTGCACGGTCTGGTTGGACCTCCGTAGCCCATGGCTGCTTGAGGATGATGATGATGATTTGTCTGACAGGCTCCTATCACACCTTTGTGGCAAGCATCTGATTGAGGGAATATTTTCCATACAATCACAATATCTAGAAAACGTCCGAAAGGTTTCTAGGAAGGCTAATGGATATCCATTTATCAGCTTTAATATCTTACGATTATTTTGGGACATTGTGGTGGCGAGGTTGAGGAATTCTTTAGAATTTCATTTATTACAAAGTGGTTAGCGCACTTTGCTGCTGATGCAAGGGACCTGGGTTCGAGCCCAGGAATGGCATGTTTTTTGTGTTTTTTTCTGTTGTTTTCCTGCTGAGGTCTTGCCATCCTCACACAACTTCTATGTACTACGTCTTATCAAACTGACACACCTATCAGATCTCTGTGGCAAGCAGCTGCCTAAGGTGATATGATTATTTATTTTTATTAATGCAAGTTTTTGTTATTTCCTTTTAATATTTCATTATGCTTCATTATTCAACAATTTTTTGGCGTAAGGTTTTATAACTTACGGTAAATTTAACTATTATGCAATAAACAAGTGTAGGAAACTCGAAGATGAGTCTGTCGATATGCTTACTCTGGAGGAAAACGTTTGCGATCCTACGTACCGGCACCAGGTATAATTTGTCAAATGGTGGTTATTGAGAAACTTGCAAGGAATAGTAATCGCTGGCAGTGAAATTTGTTATATATCTCAAGAAATGAATAAATTGTGTTTCTTATCGTTTTTAAGTTCAGTAGTTCGAGTCTGATTTAACCAAGGTACCAGACAGCAGTAATATTTCGTCTAATTCGTCTAAAACGTGTACATGCCGCCCCACGTCCGAAACTGTAAACCACTCGGCAAGATGAGTTTACGACAGCAACATTTTAATCAATTTAGTAAAAATCGCCTTCAAAATGGGTCGATTTGTTTTCAGAATAAACAAGAAAGATGAAGTGTTTGTATTGGGTCTCGATATAAAATGTATTACTTATTGTGGGCCATGATAAAAAACGTTTGAAAAACACTGTTCTAATATATATAGATTGCATTTCCCGTGTCATAGGGGGGAGGGGGTGACTCAGTCGGTAGCATGCCAGTCTCGTAATCTGCAGTTCCCTGGTTCGAGTCCCAGCTGGATCAGCATTGAGATTATCTCTGCAAAACTCCCCGTCCTGCCCACGGTCAGTAGGGAACACCTATGGGCTTGGAAAGGCCGCCGCATGTCGGATGGGACGTTAAGTCGTGGTCCCGTGTGCGCGAGAGCCATACCCTGTGCACGTTAAAGAACACATTGGATGACCTTGACCGGAGGCTACCCTCTGTCTCCTAACAGCTGTTTCAGTGGGTCCCCTCCCCCAACCTTCTCTGAGCCTTCGGAGTCCATGTGACCTGGCCATTTAGCCCATGGTGTGCAAAAACGTGCCGCTCAGAGGTAAAACAACCCAACCCAAGTCGAAGGGCGCGAGTTGCTCAGTCGGTAGCGTTCGCAGATTCGAGTCCCTCGTGGGCAAGGATTGAGATTTATCTCTGCAAAATTCCCCGCCCTGCAATCAGTCAGTAGGGGATATCGATGGGCTTGAAAGGCTGCCGTCCCTCAGATGGGATGTTAAGCCCTGGTCTGTATGAGGGAGAGCCATACCCTATCCACGTTAAAGAACACTCTGGATGGCCTTGTCCGGAGGTTCTCCGGTGAGTCCTCTCCCCCAACAAAGATGGCCTTGTCCGGACCTATTCCAGTGAGTCCTCTCCCCCAACCTTCTCTGAGCCCTCGGGGCCCTTGTGACCAGGCCATTTAGCCGTTGGATGCAAAACAGGGCCGTTCAGAGGTGAAAGAACCTAACCCATTCAGGGTTATCCATTTTTCACAACAGGTTGTCTTCTTTCAACAAGATAACAATCCCGTTTGGTTCGAAGAGCATTCCAATGAATTCACAACAGTCAAATGATCGTTTCACTTTCCGGATTGAACCCTATTAATTATCTGTGGGATGAAGAGTGGAGCGATGCCTTGAAGCAGGAAACCCCCCGCCAGCAACTCTCCGATCTTTCCGTATGGTTGTCCTGGAATTATGGACCGCAATACCACCCGAAAGTTCGAATACCAGGTGAAGCCATACAAGATGTGTTGCTGCTATTGTGAGAGCAAAAGTTGGACCCATACGTTATTTCGTCAGTGTAGAAAATCAAATTCAATCAAAGCTAATTACATGTGTTTGTTATCGTTATTTAAGCTCAGTGGTTCGAGACTGATTTTACCAAAATACCAGAAGGCAGTAATATTTCGTCAAATTCGTCTAAAACCTTTATATTCTCCCCCACGTCCGATACTGCATACTACTCATCTGGTGATTTCCTCTTCTTCGAATTTGATATCCTCTACTTTGATGAATTCCCGAACTGGCAATCCGTTCAGACTCCATCGAATGAACGTGTTTATCACAAACCATGGTGCTGCTACAGCTGATCTCAACGATTGGTTCTGGAAGGACTGAAGCTGTTGGAGTTTTTGATATTATTTCGTTAGCAAAGAATGAAACGGAATATACTTAGAAAGTCTAAAATATTCGATTTTTATTATACAATTTTATATTCATCATATTCAAATTTATTAAAATATTTACGGGACGGTAACTAATTTTTTCGATTATTCAGTGGTAAAGTATATAGGTGATTATGATTGATTTCATATAAGTTGAAAATAGCAATTCTCATTTTGAAACTGAAATAAGAACGCTATAAATATTAATAACTAGACGCAGTTTGACTTATTGATCGCATGGATAAAAACAAAATTTCGCAAATGCATATCATTTTTATGTTGTCAGGTTCCGAGATGGTGAAATTCTTTCTTAATTAATATGTAGCAGTCTGCGCAGAACAAAACGAAGTATTTAATATTTAAAAATATTTCTAACTTTTGTAGCGCTAGATAATAAAAAATTATATATGTATGTATCGCATCAAAGAAATTTGCATCTAATAAAATTAAAGCTACGAAATCAAAATAATTAAGTTTTCAAACATAAAACATATGGTTATTAAAAAATAAAGTTTTAATTTGAAGTATATGCAGTCTAATATCAAATACTTGTGATTCAATAATTCAAATTCCAATAACTATAAACCTAATATATGAGGTTAAGAATGTTTTCGAACGTTCATTAAAGATATTTTAGTCCAAAACATGTTTCAAACACCAAGCATAGTTTGCTCAAAACTTGACAACGGCATACACTAGGTAGAAAAAAGTATGGAGTCTCCAAGAGAAATTCAGGCAATTAATATAAATTTTACTAGTTAAACCTATGTCAAACATTTGGCGCGAATGGCATGTCCATTGATAACTCTTACATCATACACAGATTTCCACCATACTACTCAAAACGGATTACTCTACTGACAGATTGTGAACCCCAGAAATTTCGGACACTTTTCGAAGAATCACTCCCGACCCATTGAAACCAGGAATGCAATCTGTTACCCCAATAGGGATAGAACTAAGTGGGATCACCCCACCAAATATGGAACAAATTCCTCAAGTAGCCACTAAACCACAGGGAAAATGACGATATCTGCAACCAATGTCATCACACAGACCGCTCGCCCATTCTTTTGCTCAGAATTATGGCTATTATATTATGTGATGATTTTTTACGTGGAATAGATACGCCATTGGTGTCCAATACCACACAAATTCAATGTGAGATACGTTACAGTCGTTTTTAACATGTTTCTATTGAAATACTCAACTGTTCTTCCCTAAAAACATATCCCATTAAAACCATCGGTGATTGCTTCCATGTGCGCTTTGTTTCACGCCTCAAAACACTAATCCTACAAATCTTAAATTGGGGAAACCTTGGGGCTCTGAGTTGGTTAGTTTACTGGTACCCCATTCGTGTATTTCAGCCATGCTTGAAGACTTTTGAATCTTTAATAAGGGCATTGTCCTGTTGAAATATTAAAGAAACATTTTTCACAGAATTATAATGCCTTATATAAAACAAGAATTTGATTCAGCTTGTATCGTCAACTTAAATTAGTGGTCCAATATCAAACCACGTAAATCAACCTATGGCGATAATTTTCACCATCATTCTTCACACTTAGCATATGTGTGTATTTTAATAGTATGATTACAATGGAGTCTTGTTTCGTCAGGGTGGCATTTAGAGCCAAAAATTAAAATTAATAGATCTGAAGAACGCGAATTGTAGTGTTTATCTGATACCAATCGAAAGGGCAAATATTTTTTGCTTCCTTTTTATCTCAGTAAATGCTAAAGTTAAATTTCTTCCAAAGACAAAGGACAAAGTGAAAAAAAAATCAGCTCTAATTTCCTTTCCACAGTGAAATAAAATGATCAAAAGATGTCAGACAACTTTTATCAAGAGTATAAATAAACTTCTCAGTACCTTTTCTTCCTTTCAATTGTTTCTGATTTTCGAATTTCCTTTTAGAAATAATTAGGCATATGCTGAAAGGTTTTCCCAAAATGGGAAAGAACATTTCCCGGCATAGAATACGTGTCAAATGAAAATTTATAACCTCGGGAATATCATGACTAATTCAAATTATGCTTCATATTCTCCTTCTCTAAAAGAGGGAAAGATAATTTAACTTGGTCGATTTTAATGATTCAACTCGGTTTAGTTCCTAACGTGTGCAGATTAGCATTGGAATGTTTTTGTTGGGTGTTTTTAGTGTTAATTATAACTGCAAACTTGCCACTAAAATTTTAAAATACTGTTTTCCTAACACGCCCTTAAAAGTTAAAAAATACGTGTCGCATTTTCAAACCTAGATAGGGTGCTAAAAATAGCTTCGCTTATGAATTCAATAAAAAATGCCACCACACACTTGTCCGGTCAAAACTAGACCACTGATCCCCGGTGTATGACTGCCTGGGATTCGATGGTGAAGGTGCTGGATCCTCTAGACCAGTGGTTCTCAAACTTTTATGCTTCACGTACCCCCTGGAAATGTATATGTAATTGGCGTACCCCTTGTGTAAATAGATAAACTATAGTTATACTATAACAATGGGAATAATATATATATACACACACACATTAAATGATGTATTAATAAACACAAAAAATGACACAAACAATTTATCAAATCTTATAAGATTTTACTGGATAATCTGTGAAATGGTTGCTCTTGTTTACACTTGCACAGTTCATCAGTGGTTGGGGTTATCTTGCTAAGGGAATGTCACAAGTCATCTTCAACATCCAGCCTGTTCCTATATTTATTTTTTAAAGCAGTTAACGGTTTACCCCAAAATATTTTACCACGTACCCCCAAGGGGTATGGGTACCCCACGTTGAGAACAGTTACTCTAGACTATCAGGCCCTCCGTGTTTGTACAAGTAGGTAAACGAAAAACTTTATTCTCTTCGAAAATCCGATTCCCATATGCGTCAGAGGCGATATACATTATTCTGTTTATACCTATTGTTTTTACTTTAAATATGTTGTGTTATATTTAAATATTAAAAGAAAGCACTCATTCATTGGAATGACACATGATTAAAGATTTCTATATAGTAATAATTGCATCACTTTGTTATATATATTCGAAATGATAACTTTTCCTTTCAGTCATTTTGCTTTATTTCCTTAGGTAGAAGTTGTGCCACGAAGTATGTTGTCTTCATTGTGAAGATTCGTTCTTCATTTTACGATATGTACTTTGCACTTTCACATTGCTGTTGCAAATAATAGATTGCGATGGAATGACTAGCCAAGAAATTCGAAATATTTAATGACATAAGAAGTGTATTATTTCACAGAAACTCATAATCCAAAGATTTTTATTCCTGTGAGATAAATATGTCATGTTTGTAGTAAAATAAATTTCTTCGTAAAGTAGGCTACAATGCACAAGATTCATTCGTAGAGATATTTTGTAACAACTCTGCATGTGATAAACATTAAAATGCTGCACACAAGATACACAGAAGGCAGCTTTAGTATTCCTGTAAAAGCATTACTTAATGTACTCTAATTAGAATTTATTTAGTGTGCGCCAAAAAATGAAAGATTTCTGATAAGATTTTAGTGTTATAAACAAAATGGTGAAAAGAATAAACAAATATTCCTATGTATGTTATTCCGTAATCCTAACAAATATTTTATGGCAAAATATCTAATTTATCTTATGATTACCTGTATTCGTAGTTATACCTTACACGATGATATATTCATCTATTTCAACTTTCTACCAGGAACCGACAGAAATTCCTTTTTCTACGAAGAAGAATTGAAATTTTACGGATTTGAATTCACTGTTACAATGGTGCATACAAGCAGATTAGACATTCGAGGCACTGAGGTGTGTGGGGGGTGAGGTCTGCGAGGCAACAGAATGCAATACGCCTGATCCTGCGTGAACTTACATTCTGCATTGAAATGCATCTGCGCTTGCAGTCTGTGCATGTCTCTCCCATATTGAAGCCCAGGGACAAGAACATCCCGTCGCCTTTACTTCGAAGGGCTCACGGAACCCAGCAGAAATGTAACGGTGGTTGTGAGTGTGTGGGTGGGGTGGGGGTGGGGCTAGAAAAGTTTTTGAACTGGTTATATGGATCCCAGGTCAACCTCATAGCTGTCGGAACATTGAGCAGCAAGTAGCAGAGATTGGCCTTTGTCATTAATCAGTATGATGGAACAGTGCATTATAGGAAAGGTGCTTTCCACAGAAACCCGACGCCCTATCGAGGCGTACTGAACCAGCGAATTCGGATTAGCAAGGGAAATACTAGAGAAATATTAGGGAAAGAGGCGCGGGTTGCGCCTCTTTCCCTAATATTTCCTTTGCTAATCCGAATTCGTTGACACAAGCGCAGTGTACTTGAATGTATTGATGTGTTATGGAAAGTACAAAAACAATGATTACCTTCGTATCACTCTATACTTCAAATTAAAATGGGCAGCATTTTAATTTGACAAACGAAAATACGACAAATGAAAATTTCCCAAATTCTAGATGCCAGCTCAATAATCTTCTAGGTAGGATTTTAAAATTATTTGCAAAATAAAAATCGCAAAAGCCTATGAACTATTAAGGGATGTTCATATTAATACGTGATGAAGTTTAGCATTTCAAGCTAATGGAAGAGTCAGGAAAAAGCAAATGGCAATATTAAATATGTTACAAGCAATCCATCTAAAACTGTATTTTCCTAATTTTTCTTTAAATATAATTATACGCTATTATTGAAAGTCTATTCACTTTATTAACCAATATCTCCCCTTTCCATTTCACTCTGTAGACTTTGTGATTTGCACGACTGAAATTGCACACATTTAATTCAATTTTATTAGAGCAACAGCCGAGTAATTTTTTCAACTTATTTGCTCTGTCAGCAGAAAGATCGCTTCATTTTCATAAAATAAATTTTTCTTTTAATTTGTGACTTTATCGAAGTGCATTTTTTTTTCTTTAAAATATCCTCATTGGATTTACAAATTAGCGTTTTCTACTTATCTAAAGTCATTTTTCCCTTAGTCAACTATCACTAATGCAATAATATTTACCCACGTTTCTACAGATTTTATCTACTGTCCGTGAAAATATAAATATTTTATTCGAGGCTTAAGGGACCAGCACGCACACCCTTTCAGAATACTAGTAAGGGTAAGAGAGTGTCTAAAAATATTTAACATATTTAGCAAATCTTACAGACCTGTAAAACGGAGGGGATGTGTTATACTACATTAATCCAGTCTTTCGTGCCCCCTTCCCGTTGCGTTTATCCGTTTTTATGGTATTTCTTTCCACCTCTCCCTCCCCTTCGATATTTTGTAGATCCGGGCCCTTCACTATTATTATGACGTCTTATAAAACATCCGATGTTACTTTATGTCTAAGACGATAGGAGGTGGAGTTATGGATTGAACGAAATATTTCTTTTTTGTAATTCGAAAGTTTGAAAGAATAGTGGTGGTTAAAACATGAGTAAAGAAAAACCTTTGGGTTTTTTTACTCATGTTTTATTTCGAAATCAGTATGATGCAAGAGTGCATTATAGGAAAGGTGCTTTCCACCGAAACGCGACGCCCTATCGAGGCTGACTGAAAGGTCGTTCAGCAATATGAATATTAGCAAGAGGGAAAATACAAGCAGAAAAGCAGCAACTTTTCATGTATTTCCTTAAAAGAGACGTAATCACTATGGTTCACGGATGAGCCTGAAACGTAACCACTGGATTTGAACATGTGCCTTTAGTCCTGTATAAGAGAGGATGATAGCGATGTTGAGAGAACGATTGACGACTCTCAAGCTACATATCCAGCATCATCCATCACATAATTATCTCCCAATTGCATGTTCAATCAAAACAACTCGTCATTTCCTTCTTAAGATAAAGATTTTGCATTTGAATCCTTTAAGATATATTGTATTCTGTGAATTTTACACGAGAGCGCGACAATTGGGTGGATAGGAACTGGAAGTGCGACAATTGGGTGGATACGACAATCAGGAGGTTACGACAATTGGATACACAATTGGATGGAACACAATTGGGAGGACATGACAATTCGGTTTAAATAAGGAAATTATGGGAAATAACAATTATCCATCTAAACAATTATTACTGACATGTCGGAAATCGAACCCGCAACTCCCTAGGTACATGCCAGAGCGCTCTACCATGAGAACCAGGCATCAGAAGAAAATACTCTTCCAGGAATAGACTTATAAATCTTTCACGAAATGTGGCGGACCTTGCGCCATCTACTCTTCATGAGAGGCAACGATTTTCCAATTGTTGCCAATGATTTAGATTAAAATGAGGGGCTTAAGCATTCTGAATGAAATAATTCTAAATTACAGGGAGACATTGCAGTATTTTTATCTATTCTCCTTATCCTTTTTTCTATATAGGATTTGCATGTACCCTCTTTAATCCGACACCACAATATGACAGAATTTTTACGAAGTCTGTTCCTTCTAAACGTAGTAAAGGAAAATGAAAGAAATGTCCTAGTGCCAAATGAAGATTCATAGGATAATCTGCTTTCCTCACTAATACAACCCTCATTAAAACGAAATTTTTTTAAAAGAAACAGTTGGAAATAATTGAAAGTATCATAGGAAATTCAAACAGCACGTATCGAGAATTTTTCTGGCTAAAATACGATTTTCATTAAAACGGACTCTTAAATTTTTTGTTCGATTCTCTTGGTTTTAAGTGAAACAATCTCAAATAAAAGGATCGACTAACGGACACGACGATCCATAAGACTAATAGTATTCCCTTTAGTCAGAAAATAAATATTTTAAAGATTTTCTACTTATAATAGAAACAATTCGTAATTTATGAAATGTATTACAAAAAATCGAAACAGGTGATATTGAGAATTATTCTCGCTTATCCATCCTCGGTTATAACGTACTTTTCACTGCATCAACAAAATGAAGCAAAGTGAAACCAAATAACGCAGTACAGGAAAACCAAAGAGAAAACAGAAAATCACCATGCTCACAAAACCCGACATCCAATGGAACGATTTTTACTTCCAATGGATTTTTTTCCTTCATTGATTCTTCATTCAAACATTCCTAAACATTATTTTTTTCAACAAAAAAAAAAGGAAAACGGAAATCAAGGGATGTTAGGAAGGAAATTGAAACAGCCAATGTATATACATCGTGCTCTGAATTAGAAACCTTTATGCAGATGTACCTAAGCGTCACTTGCGCAGCGGATATGCAAAATTCCTGAATAGCCACGTGATCTAAGCAGCTATTTAAGATTGCTGTTCGTCAGTCATGTGATGTTTCGTTTAGTCGAGTAAGCAAAAATATTTGATGTACAGGATGTTTAGAATATGGTATTAAAATTCCCTGTGCATTTCTAATTGTTTCATTACAAAGGAAAGAAAAATCATTTTATTGAATGTCGTAGTTGTGAGAGTATTTACAGTTCTAGTCTCTTTGGTTGCCTCTGGTGCCATCTTTTGATATCCGTATTCTTTTTTGTTCAGAATATTGGCTGTAGAAAATAAAATTTGTTTCAATCAAATTCATTTCAAAGAAACTAAAAATTATCGTTCATGTAGTGAAATGCGTAAAATATAATATCAGATAAATTCATTCAAACAAGTTAAAAAAAATCGATATATTGGGATATCAGATTGCAGTTTCTTTCCTGGGTTCCTTCGATTTCAAATAATCAATTAATATATTTTAATCAATGTCGTATTATAGAGAACAGAGACAAATGCGTCATTAATCATGGATTAACTAAAATTCTTGTAAATGACGGTTGATTTGGTTTCCCAAATGCATTCCTTTGATATTCGATTGATTAGTACCGAAAGGAAAGGATTTTTAGTTTTGTTCAATGTAGGATTTCATTTGTGAGAATACAAAATTCGTACTCTGATTTTTTAATACTTTACTAAATCTTTTTAATGAAATCTGGGAACAAAACATTTTCCCATATATTTGGAATGCATCTTTTATTGTTCCTGTTCTCAAGCCTACAAATCAGCTGGTGATATGACATCTTATAGACCTATTGCACTATGCTCATGCTTGGGGAAATTCCTTGAAAGTATGGTGAACAGAAGACTAAATTGGATAACAGAATCAAACCATCTCCTTCACTTTAACATTAAGTATAATTTAATGAACGGTAGCTACATTTTTTCACTTAGTTCATTTAAAATATATATTTTATTTGAAACCTAATGAAAAATTTAAAACTGCAAATGATACTTAAATTAAAAAAACCAGTAATGAAAAAACTGTTAAGAAAAAATAAGGAATTGGGTTATTTTACCTCTGAGCGGCACTTTTTGCACACAATGTACTAAATAGATAGGTCACAAGGAACCCATGGACTCACAGAAGGTTGGGGGAAGTGGACCCACTGGAACAGCTGTTGGGAGACAAATAGTAACCTCGCGTCAAGACCATCCAGTGTGTTCTTTAGCATGCATAGAGTATAGCTCTCCTACACATGGGGCCAGGCTTAAACATAGCATTGTATGGACGGTGGCCTTTACAAGACCATCGATGTCATCTACTGACCGTGGTCAAGGTGAGGAGTTTTGCGGAGATAAATCTCAACGCCGGCCCGTCGAGTCTCGAACCTGGGAACACCGTGAAACAGCTGGGAATGTCCAGTGAGTCCCCTCCCCCAACCTTCTCTGAGCCTTCGGGGTCCATGTGACCTGGCCGTTTAGCCCATGGTGTGCAAAAAACTGCCGCTCAGAGGTAAAACAATCCAACTGAATTTATGTTATATAATTCAATAAGGGTCTGTAAATGGTAGCTAGGTAGTCACTGGAAGGAGAGCTGTGCACCAATCCCCTGTGATGATGCATTGAACCGACCAGGCATAGCACCTAATGTCCAACCCCGCCTTCTCGTGGTGCAGACCGTTAGTACCTTTCAAAAGAGATACACTCTTGTGGAAGTGAACGGAAGGGGAGGGCTGCCAGATTAGTGTGGCCTACTGATCTGGACAACTGTGGCTACTTTTCTTTTCTACCCTGCTGAGGAGTGGTCAACCACACAGGGTCCTGGTGCTGATCATATAAACCCACTGGACTGGACTGAGGTTGATTATGGATCCTGATTTTGCTGCACTGGTGGGCTTCTGTGGAGGGAAAATCTTCCGCTGTGTTTTCTGTTTGTCTGTGGGTTGACAGCCCCAAGTGAATAGATTCATAGGATATGTTTATCAGCTGGTGGATAATCCTGAGCAGAGGTCATCGCAGGCACCTGAACTCTTTGCTTCTATTGGCATCGTCAAATTCTACATTGGAGGAAGTCTTCCAGTGTAGATGGCTTCATCATTTAGTGGTGGGGGAACGGGTCTTTGCCCCATGTCTGCGATTAGGGGGCTGTTTGATATTGTCGGCATTCCCTCTCTCAATAAACATAGTTTCTTTAAACATCCCACTAACCATTTTCTCTCCATAGGTAGTTGCTCTTGATGACCTCACACAAGAATTCCACAGCTAAAATTTAAATATTCTCTGCTTTCAAGAGACCAGATGGACAGATAAAAGTCAGATTTTTAAAATTAATCTTAAATTTCTCTTTTCAGGGAGGAACGATAATAAACATCATCAAGGGGTGGGTCTGCTTCTCAGCAGACACGTTAGTGATGCTCTTCTAGGATATGAGTGCATTAATGAAAGGTTTCTTACAGCAAAATTTCAGAAAAGCGTTAAAGACTTGAATGTTATCTGCTGTTATGCCCCCATTGAGGATGCCAATAAGGATAAGAAGGATAGGTTTGATGGACAACTTCAGGATATTTTGAATTCTGTCAAGAAAAGAGATATTAACCTTGTTCTAGGTGACTTCAATGCCAAAGTTGGTACTGACTCTGACCTTTGGGGAAGAGTGACTGGTATAAAGCGTATCTCAGAAATGGGTGCACACTGGTGCTGAAGGTCGGCTCCCTGTGATGCACATACACGAAAGACTTTCGAGCATTACAATTCCGAAACATTTTCCTTTCGTTTGCTAAGAGTTGGGTTGTTTCACTTCTGACCGGAGGTTTTTTGCACACAATGGGCTAAATAACCAGGTCACAAGTACCCTGAGGGCGCACAGAATGTTGAGAAAAGGGGACTTACTGGAGGGTTCTTAGGAGACATATGGTAACATCCTATCAAGGCCATCCAGCGTGTTCTTTAACGAAGAAAGTGATGCACTCCCGCACACGGGGCAACAACTTACTTTCTCATACGACGGACGGTGGCCTTTCCCATTCCCTCGGTCGTCTCCTACTGACTGAGAGCAGAGCTAACAGTTTTGCGGAGATACATCTCACTGCAATTTCAATATTCTATTGGAATTATTAGAGTTCATCACTCTGATAGGAATCTGTTCTTTATCTATTCTGAGTAAAGTCCTTGTAACCAGGATACCATTAGCCAAAGCTCCTTTACCAGAGGCATCAGTTACTGTCAATCAGAAGGCCCCAGAAGTCTCCGCCAGATGTCCACGTACTATAATTTTACTTTGTGCTGGGATCTCTGTGTCTTCCGTCACTAATATTGGGGTCACACTTTATAAAGAATCAGATGTTTGGCTAAGCAGAAGGATCTCTTCTGTCTTATAGATCAGTAGGCTTTCACTGTGTCTAATGCTGAATCCATGTTTCTTTAGCAAATCAAGGCCTAATATACTTTCATCGTAGATATCAGCGATGTAAACAGGATGGCGTACCAGACAACTACCAACTCTGACGTTGAGTTCCATCCTTCCATGGACTTTAGCACGATCCCCAGTGGTTGTTTATAGGGTTATATTAGACTGTCTACCATTCCAGTTAGGGTGAGGTATTATCTTCTTAATTATGTCTGTTCTGATTAATGTTACATTTGCACCAGTGTCTAATATCATACGGCAAGGCACTCCATTCATGGTTCCATCAGTTATCAACTCCTGGGGCATCAAGCTACTTGTACATTTAAATTAATATGCAAAATTATCTGTACATTGGTTTTACTGTAACTCCCTACATGAAATAATACACATTCAAAGTGATTAAATAATCTGATGATTGTAGTTCATTTAATGATTTTTGTTTTCTTTTAATATTTTCTGTAGGTGCCGTAGAAGAGGTAGCCAATTTTTCATCGGAATCTGGGAGATGTAGAAAAAGGAATTTCCAGTTTTTAGGGATGGACGGATCAGACAAGTGCTGTCTGAACATGGGCATCTCGTAGGTCAGTCGTGAGGACAGCTTGATGGTTTTGTGGCTTGCCGCTGGGAACTCCTGGTGGAGTGCGAATGCTTTACTTATTATCTTAGTTAAATCAAGTTTACGAAAGTCAAATGAAAGAGATGAATATTACAGGTATTTACCTCTGAGCGGCACTCTTTTTCACACCATGGGCTAAATGGCCAGATCACTAGAACCACGAAAGGAAGAGAAGGCTCAGAAGGCTCAGAGAAGGTTGGGGTAGGCGACCCACTGGAACAGCTGTTAGGAGACAGTTGGTAGCCTGTCGTCAAGGCCATCCAGTATGTTCCCTAACGTGAACAGGGTATGGCTCTCTCCCGCACACGGGGCCGCGGCTTAACGTCCCATCCGACGGACGGCGGCCTTTCCAAGCCTAAAGAAAATTTGTATTAAAGTGCTTGCACCTTTTACTGAAAAATCGATATTACTCTGAGTAGAATGCGTCCTGCGAAAGGCTTGTCTCGCCTTTAGTGTGGGGGGACAAAGAAAAGCAACGTGTGTAGTTTGTATGATAAGATACCATCTCTGTTTATTTATTTATTTATTTATTTATTTATTTATTTTTTCATTTTCGTTATGAACATCCACTTTTCCATTACTTTCAGTTTTTAGTCTACTTATCAGCTCTAATCAAAATCTTGAAAAAGGGTATAGTCCTTCTTTCCTATACAGATATTTTCGCGTTTTTTTACTTTCTCTTCCGTCTATTAAATTTTCCGTTTTGGAGAAAGATGTCTTTTGGGTTAACAAAGTGCAAGAGACTTGACGTAACGTTTCAGAATTCAGTTCCTAAAGTAAATAAGTTCAGGAGTCATATCGTAGATTACAGTTGGATAGAAACCGATTTCGCAAAGGCAAAAGCAACTTATTTCACATCCGGTGCAGGGAGAGGGGCTTCTCAGAATTAAGACACAATACCCTACTTTGGCATTCTTTCTAAATTCGACTCTTCCTTTTGATTTTCATCTCAGTTTTTCTAGATAAATGAAAGGGGCTTTAATCACTGGTGGATCTCGAAAGGTTCATTAAGGGAAGGGGTAATCAATGGTTTAGGAGTTAATGTCAAATAATGCGTTTGTTTTATTCCACAGGCAAGAGGGACAACCCTCACCTCTCCCCCCTGGAACCGAAAATTAATGTTATATAAGACGATACTTCCATGCTGAATCTCTGATGCTAAGTGTACAATTTAAGGAATTCAACGCTTCAAAGTACAGATATACACCGTCATCAAACTACAGATCTATCCCACAAAAAGGACCAGGCTCAACTCTGAAAATTTAAAAATATGGAAAATAACATATATGGCGAGATATCTCACAAACGGCTCAATGTGCGTGAAATTCGGTTCAGTCGCTCGCTTCGTCTCGTCGAGACCTTCAAAAAGAGTGCTCACATAACCTTTCTACGATGAATATCTCAAACGTTAACATTTGACCACTCAGCATTCAGCCCAATTACATATCATAATCTCATTGATTAAAATTTTCCCATAGGATTAACATTAGAAGAAATCTTCCATAGGATTAACATTACTAACGTTATTCCTATGGAGAAGAAATAGGACCATCAGCCTTGCAAAATTGTCTGAGCGAATAGGAAAGCATGAATGGCAGTCACTAATCAGAGCCTGCACTGGGTTCGAAACCATAAGCCTATTTTAACACCACATCATTTGACCAATCAATTATATACACATGATAAAATCACAAATTTTTTATATATATATATATTTAAAATCCAGCCACCCACCCCACGACTCCCATTTCATTGACACTAAATGAATCTCTTTGCATCACTCCCAGCCCTAAGCCTCGTAGAACTCAGGATGGGAAGTATGGTGAAAAGAAAGAAAACGGTAGAATCACCCCTATTCTAATAAATACTGTTAGACCACAGACGGTTTTGATTTTTTTTTTAATTATTAATCTCATTTCTTCATTATCCTATAACGCGGATATGGCAATTCGTATTTCCCTTCAATATGTCTGCTCTCATAAATACATTAAGGACGGTAATATTTTAAGTGATTTTTAGTCATTTCTCTTGCTTTCTTTTTCATTCCTTCAATCATTTTTTTATTTATTATCGATTCCGCAAAGATTTTATCTGCTCCATAAACGGAAATAACTTCAGAAAAGCTCATTTTCGATATCTCTTCACCACTAGGCGTCACCTTACACTATTACTATACGTAGCTATATCTCAGATTCCAATTGTTCTTTTCACATTCGGTAAAGACCTTTCTTCCTCATTCCAAGTTTCTTCCTTGTTCCAAGAAGCGAAAGCAAGTCGCCGCGTGTTTTGTTTATAGTACAGTAATTTTAATGTAATTTTTTTTATAGTATAGTATATGCGTATACAGGAGTATGTGTTGTAATCTATTAATTATTGTGTGGTACAAAATGAGTGGGTGCAAAAACGTAAGCGTAATGTCGTTACGATGGAGATGAAATTAAAAGGTTAGAATGTATTGACAAAGGTGATCCAGTATATCACATTTGTGATTAACTAGGTGTTGGTAAAAGCACGGTAAATGACTGGAGAAGGAATAGAAAATCTTTACAAGATTTTTGCACTCAAGTCGAGTCTGAAAAAACGCTTAGTGCACTCTTAAGAAGCCGAAAAATGATATTCTCGATGATGCACTTTGGTTATGGTTCACGGTAGAGCGTCGTAAAGAAACGCCAATCAGTGGGCCAATTTTGAAAGAAAAATCATTAATCCTTCATTCTAAAATCGATAATGGGTGAGATTTTTCAGCAAGCGACGGATGGCTTTCTCGCTGGAAAAAACGGCATGGTGTTCACTACCTTGGTGTATGTGGTAAGAAATTTTCAGCTGATCCTTTAGCAGCAAAGGAATTTTCATAAAATCTTTTAGTGCTTATTGAGAAGAAGGCCTATGCGCAGAACAAATCTACAATGTAGAATGAGATTGGGTTAAATTTTAAACTTCTTCCAACGAAAACGTTTGTGACAACGCAAGAAACCTCAGCATCAGGATTTTAAACAAACAAAGAAAGAATCAATTTGGATGTGTGTAGAAATGCTGCAGGTACGCACAAACTTCTACTTTTTATAATTGGGAAATTAGCAAAACCTCGAGCATTCAAGCTTTTAAATTTAGCTGATCTCCTAGTTTACTACAAAGCTCAAAATTCTGCTTCGATAGACTCGTATTTGTTTAAAGAATGGTTCTTTACAGATTTTGTTCCAAAAGTAAAAAATCACTTGACAAGTCTTAAAATGCCTGTACAGGCCCTACTGATTCTCGACAATGCCCCAACACACTCAAGCGCACTCATCTTTGACAACATAAAAGCCATGATTTTGGGACCTAATGTAACATCTTTAGTGCAACCAATGTATCAAGGCATGCTTGTAAGTTTAAAAAGGCGATACAGGAGAAAGCTTCATTCAGAAATTCTACATCGAACCAAAAATAATGGAATAGGACTTTTAAATGCTTTAGAAACAATATATATATATATCAAGGATATGATCTACATGTTGGCAAGAGCTTTTTAAGAAATGCCTTGTATAACGTTAGTGAAGTCGGCCCAAAGTTGAAAACTGTGTAAATAAATAAATATCCCCTCAAGCAGCTGCTTGCCACAGAGGTCTGACAGGAGCCTGTCAGTTTATATGCCATAGTAGAAGATCTGAGAGGATGGCAGGACCTCAGCAGAAAAACGACACCTACATCCATGCCTTAACCCGAGGCTCGAACCCAGATCCCTTAGATCAGTAGTCAAGCGCGCTAACCACTCGGCCACGGGACGGCAAAGAAAGTACCAAAAACGACAGCACGAAAGTATCGAATGAGCCTGTGCCTGCCAAAGATATGACGGATAATGACAATATTTCGCTGTTTAATGACTTTAATTTGCTGCCTGGATGTGACACTTGAAGAAGATGACATTGAAATACGGTTAAAAGGTGATGAACAGTTGGAAAATAAAACACTGAATGATGACGAAATTATCGATGCACTCTGCGAAGAGGGGAATGGAGAAGAAGAGGAGACTGAAGAATAAGAGAAATAAGGGAAAGTAAGCTATATTGAAAGAAAAGAAGTTTTTGATGTTGCAGTAAGATACATTGAACAACAACAGGCCTCATCTGCGATTGATGTGATGTTTATTAAAAAATGGCAAGACTTTGCAGGTAACAAAGTGTTAAGTTCTAAGAAACAAAAGAAAATCACGGACTATTTCAAGTGAGGGTGATTAAATTATTAATATTGTACAACAAAGTATTAATTAAAATACTGTACAGTTAGTATTTTTGTCATTTGCCATTTTTATTTATTTTCTGACACAATTTTAGGGTTAGCCGTCCTTTCGTTCTTCCGGCCAAGGTCCGGTCCCGTACAGACCGGATAAGAGGGGAGTCTGCTCTATGTAAATTTGTCAGTTTTTTCGTCTCCTTTTCCCTTCTTTGAATTCTCGGGGGTAATGCAGCCTACCTCAGATTAGGTCCTCATAGCATATTATCGTCATTGGCTACTTCACTTGGGATGAAAAATCTTTGGACGAAATGTCTCATTGGATGAATCGACTTTTGTGGAATTCTCTCATTGGACAATTCTGCTTTGGACGAGTTGTTCCATTGGGCGAATCATCTCTTTAGACCAATTGTCCATTGGCCGAATCATTTCTTTATACCAATTGTCCATTGGCCGAATCGTCCCTGTTTGACGAATTGGCACTGGACCAATCAATCGTATCAGGAAAATCGGCATTTTTTCAAGTTGGCATTAGGCGAATAGTACAGTCGCTCAAAAAATATCCTAACACTATGGTTGATTACAGAATTCAGAAAAAATATCTAGCAACGATTTTTTTAGATATTAGTGATCTGGCAACCTTCATGTACAGTACACGAAAGTTGCCAGTTTTTAAAAAAAAATCGTTGCCAGATATTTTTCAGGAATTCTGTAATCAACCATAGTGTTTAAATATTTTTTTCAGCGACTGTACTATACCCTTTCTCACCTTTGAACTACTGACTGTATTAAGATATCCTCCATTAATGATATGAACATGTATGATACTTGCAGTATATTATTCTCGTATAAAACCCTCCCCCCGTTTCACTTGTAGGCAGTATCTTCTCTATTTACAAACATCATCCTAAACCAGATGGCAACATATGTTACAAGTATACGAGGAATAAAGCATTTGAACCTTTATGCACATGCTCAGATACTGAGATTAGGCAACTAATCTCAATTCCACGCAAAACTTTACCGATTTCCATCTCCGTATGAGAATACGCTCAGTTGGCATAAGTAAAAACATGTAACAAATAAACCACCAATGGGTGGGCGCCTAGAGGCTAACATAAAACACAAGCTAAAAATAGCACATATCATGCACAAAAGACCTAAAACGAGTAGCCTTCTTCAGAGAAAGCCATCATTTTTAGGCCTCTTGTAATTAAGAACATTATGTTCATAAGTAAGCAAAGAAGAAATAATCTCATTAGGATTATTTTTAAGAACCTGAAGGAACCATTTTGAGATGCATTTAATATGGGTATATAAGTGGTCGATGCCCAAATCTTTATGAAATTGTCTGTTAGTAACTAACCAAGGGACATCGACAGCAGATCTCAATATTTTTTGCAAGACTAAACTTGTGTATATTCGTGGACAACTAATTTCATCAAAATTTGTTTTTTTTACAAAGGATGGACATATTGTCAAAATACATCCGTGATATACGAGTTCTTCCTTATTTTTGCCCGAATTGTTGATTAAACGAATTAAAGTAAATTTAATTAAATTGTTTTATAAAACAGTGGTAGTGAATTGTCAAATTTCATTTCTGTTTTTAACTTTTTTTTTATTGTCTTCACTTGCAATTTGTGGTGTTTGAAATTTGTTTTAATAATTCGTAATTCTTAAGCCACTAAATTAAATGAAGAAATAAAACACATTATCAATACATCTTTAACACATTTCTGCCTTCTGTTGAAAGAACCAGACAGATTAATGGTGGTGGTAACAAGACGAGAGCAGAGAGAAAATGAATAATTAGGGCCTTACGTTAGGTGGCGCTGCATTACAGTTTGAATTCGTTACGTATCTGTCTTCTTTATCTGTGAACTTTAGAGTTCTCTCATTGGTGAGACACTTGCACAACGGGACATCTCCATTGCATCTTGACCTTCGTATTAGTGGACGTGACTTGACGTGTACGTGACACGAGCATCATATGTATGCAGATGAAATGGAGAGGGAAGCGGTGCTATGGAACATTCTAGAAGTCTACGTAATTAACAACTGGGAAATACTACAATTATATACTACGGAAAAATTGCAAATGTAGGAGATATTGCGGATTGCAATTGAATGGAAACGACAACTGGGAAATACGACAATTGGGTGGATTACAGGGAGGATACGACAATTGGGTAGATGAGAACTGGATGAACTAACTCCTCTTCGGTGTTTCTGACGGAAACATGTCAGGTGGGAGAAACAAAGGATCGAGAAAGGGGAAATGGCAAAAGGAGGCAATTCATTTCTAAGTGGCACCAGTTGGAGGATGTAGAGACAAATGGTGAAACCGGATCCAAAGGCATACGATTACGATGTGGGTTCGAATCCACAGTTTTCCTCAGATTATTATTTTGTTCATGTTTACAGGAAATTTGTGACACTTTACCACGCAAAGTAACATCATTTGTCGGTTTGTGTGTTTGTCACATAACCGATAAACAAACAGACATATCACGAGGAAAAACAATAAGAGAATAGGTAAAACATATACCGAAAAGACGTGAAATGATCATTAAGGTGAAGAACTTGGTTGTGACATATTTTAAAATTTTAAAATATCAAATATTTTCGTTAAGATGTGTAACAAATTGCTAAAGTAATGATTAAAATAAGACCATAATTGAATAATTCAAAAAAATTTAGTTTCTTTCAATTCATCAGTATGCCATATTCTCATACAATTTCTAGTTGAGTGCTTTCAGGTAATTAACATCAGAAAGTAAAATTTTCGAATTCGATTAAAAGATCCTTTAGAATGAATATTAAAAGTAATACATGTTTAATGAATCCTTGGCTTGAAATCCAAAGAACAAAATAAACATTCGAAAACAAAGGTGTGTTCAGGACATACTTCCTTCGCAGTAAAATTTTCATAATAATATTAACAGTTTATTCAACAACAAAACGACATATACTTTTATATTCGATTTGCTATTACATGTCATATAAAGTTCATAAGGTTTTGAAATAAATGGGAAAAGAAGCAAAATTGTTAGCACTAAAATTTCATAACTCTCACTCGAGAAGTAGTCGCGTGTGAGAGTAATGAAGGGTTACATTATAGATGATCGTAACATTGTGAAAACCATAATTTGTAATGATAAGAAAAGAACAAATTAAGATTAAGCAGTTTCTTGACTCAGATCTCCGATAAGAGCCGTTAAGGTTTAATACATCATAGAAGTCTGAGCAAGGCGAGAACTCAGGAAAATAAATTTTCAGTAGTGGTTTGAATCCAGCCACTTTTATCCATAGACAAGCACTCTAACCACTTGGCCACATGCCTATGTCATATCATAATCGTTTAATGAAGTACTTGGGAATTATTCAATACTTTCGTGCTAAACCACAAGACATGAAGGCTTTACCGACAATAGCCCATTTTTTACTTTTTCTATACTTTTTTGCGTTTTTCACTGTTTTTCCACAACAGATTTTTTTTTAAATCTCGTGTCTTGTACTTGAATGGAGAAATGCGTTATGAAGATAAGACGGTGTTACGATGGGTACTTAATGGTTAGCTAACCATTTAGTAACGATCGTAATCTTTCAGTATCTTTATCAGTATTCTTTTCTTCATGTAACAAGTGAGTAATAAAAAATTAATTTGTGATAGGTTTTTCCTTAACAAATGATATAATGTGAGGAATATTCAAATGGGATGATTTATTTGAACCAATTAACTTTTACCACTTTTGGAAGCATTCTCTTATTTTGATTGCAACCTCCTATTCGGTAGAGACACATTTGGAATTGTGCGATTTGGTTGAATGAGGGATTGGTTTTATTTTCTTAAGCTTAGAATCTCATTGGAAATATTTGTGAATGAAATACCAATTTTCTCTGTCAAAAAGAAAAACTTTGGTGTACTAGCCAATCGTTCTGATTAATTGGATTAGGATTTAAAGTGAAGAATGTTAATCTAATCTTAAATATTAATAACTTTGTCCACATTTTTATCTAGCGAGCTGTTGCATGGAAGAGGAAGTGAACTAAGTAAGAAGAAACTTTTTTCTTGGAAGTGTTCTGCATGCACGAAGAAACAAGGATCAGTAAATATACTTGTTTCTAAGAAAATCTTTCGGGAATTAAAGGTTTCTGATGCGTTCTCCGAAATTTTTTCATTCAAAGGATAAATATTTTCGCTTATTTTTTTTCATTTTGAGAAATTGGAAATACGTTTCAATACAATGTTTACTGTTTTGGTGTACTGTCAATGCTTTTCTATTTGAAAGGGAAAACAACTACATTTTAGCTTTCTTATTTTCGTTGTGTCAATTTGGAATTATTGTATTAGGAATTTATTGCAAATGTAGGAAAAAACTTTTTTTGTTCTACTTTGTTTTTGTAGACATTAGGAGATATTGCAGAATAGTAATTAAGAGTTCTTGAAGAATACCATGTGTTTGAAATATTTCGAAAAAGCAAATTCACAGAAAGGAAAATTGACGAAAGGCATTGTGTCCCTCCTTCTGATTTTCAGACGCTGGTAAAGTCTGTGCAACTACGTTTACAGGCTGTACTGAAAACAAGTTTTAGTGCAACACGATGTCAATGATTTTACGTTGGTCTTCGTTATTTGTCCATTATCTGTAGATGTTAAAAATTTTAAAAATATCGATAAACATTTGATGACAAAATAACATCTGAAAGAAGGAAATATGCCTGTTTCTAAGAAAATCCCGAAGTTTCTGTTGCATACTATGTTCTGCGAAATGTTTTCATTTGAAGGAAAATATTTTCGTTGTATTTTTTAATGATTTTTAAAAACGGAAGACGTTTGAATACGCTATTCACTGTTGTGGCGTAGTGTTAATTATATTTAATTAGCAGGAAACCAATTACATTTTAGTTTTTTTTATTTTCTTTCGTTAGTATCAAATTTGAATCTATTTTACAAGGAATATTTTTTAAATCTGGGGAAAAAACTTTATTTATTCTACTTTGTTTTTGTAAACATTAATAGATATTGCATAATAATAATTAAGGGTTCTTGAAACAAATTACAGTAGACTCTCTCTAATCGGTCTCGACTGACCGGCCTCCGCTCTATCCGGTCGTTACAAGAAGCGGAAGCAAGTCGTCGAGTATTCCGTTCATAGTACAGAGCATATTTTCTTCAGTCCCTCTTTGAGAATATTACAGTACACAATGCACTGCGCATATACAGGAGTATCTATTGTGATCTATTAATTATTGTGTTGTACAAAATGAGAGGGTGCAAACTTAAGCGTAATGTCGTTACGATAGAGATGAAATTAAAAAGTTAGATTGTATTGACAAAGGTGATCCAGTAAAGAATATTTGTGATGAAACGTGTGTTCGTAAAAGCACGGTAAATGACTGGAGAAAGAATAGAAAATCTTTACAATATTTCTGCACTCGAGTCGGAAAAAACGCTTTCTTCTCGGTGCACTCTTAAAAAGCCGAAAAATAAAATTGTCGGTGATGCACTTTGGTTATGGTTCATGCAAGAGCGCCGAAAAGGAACGCCAATCAGTGGGCCAATCTTGAAAGAAAAAAGCATTACTCCCTCATTCTAAAAAAAGAAAATGGGGGAGATTTTTCATCAAGCGAGGGATGGCTTTCTCGCTGGAAAAAACGGTATGGCGTTCACTACCTTGGTGTTTCTGGTGAGAAATTGTCAGCTGATCCTTTAGCAGCAAAGAAATTTTCAGAAAAACTTTTAATGCTTATTGAAGAAGAAGACCTATGCGCAGAACAAATCTACAATTTAGATGACACTGGGTAAAAAGTTAAAGTTTTTCCAACGAAAACATTTGTGACAGCGCAAGAAATCTCAGCATCAGGATTTTAAATAAAGAACGAAGCACTGTGGCCGTGTGTACAAATACTGCAGGTACGCACAAACTTTCTCTTTTTGTAATTGGGAAATCAGCAAAACTCCGAGAATTCAAGCATTTAAATTTTGTTGCTCTACCAGTTTTCTACAAAGCTCAAAGGTCTGCTTCGATACACTCGTATTTGTTTAAAAAATACTCCTTTACAGGATTTGTTCCAAAAGTAAAAAACCACTTGACAAGTCTTAAAATGCCTGTAAAGGCCCTACTCATTCTCGACAATGTCCCAACACACAAGCGAACTCATTGCTGACAACATGAAAGCCATGTTTTTGCCACCTAATGTAACGTCTTTAGTGCAACCAATGGATCAAGGCGTGCTTGTAAGTTTAAAAAGGCGATACGTAGAAAGCTTCTTTCAGAAATTCTACAGCGAACCGAAAATGACAGAATGAGACTTCAAAATTCTTTGAAACAATGTCAACTAATAATTAACAAAAAATTAAAGGAACCAGTTGAGATGCATTTAATATGGGTATATATGTGGTATGCCCAAATCTTTATGAAGTTGTCTATTAGTAACAAACCAAGGGACATCGACAGCAGATCTCAATATATTTTTTTGCGAGAACTAAATCTTTTGTATATTCGTGGACAACTAATTTGAACAAAATTTGATTTTCTTATAAAGATGGACATATTGTTGAAATACATCCGTGATATACCATTTCGAAATGGAAAATTTATGTGCTAGGGGTTGAACGAACTAAAGATAATTTAATTAAATTGTTTTATAAAACAGGTGGTAGTTAATTGTCAAATTTCATTCTCTCTTTTACATATTTTCTTATTGTCCTTCAGTCGTAATTTGTTGTGTTTGCAATTTGTTTTAATAATTCGTAATTTGTCAAATCACTAGATTAAATAAAGAAATAAAACGCCATATCAATAAACCTTTCACACATTTCTATCTCTGTTGAAATCTCCGAAAAGAGACAGATTAATGGCAGTCGTATCATGACGAGAGCATAGAGAAAATGAGTAATTCGGACCTTACGGTAGGTGGCGCTGCACTACAATATGAATTCGTTACTTATCTGTCTTCCTCTTTATCTGTGGACTTCACAATTCTCTCATCGGCGAGACACTTGCCCAAAGGGACATCACCCGATGGTATCTTGACCTCCGTATTAGTGGGTGTAAATTGTCGTGCACGTGGCAAGGGCAGCACACGTATGCAGATGGCAATGGAGAGCGGGAGCAGTACTATGGAACTTTCTAGAAGTTTGCCTAGCTCTTCTTCGTTGTTTCTCACGGAAACAGGTCAGGAGGGAGAAACAAAGGATCGAGAAAGGGGAAAAGGCAAAAGGAGGCAATTCATTTCGAAATGGCGCCAGTTGGAGAATTTACACAAAAATGTTGAAACAGGATCCAAAGGCATACGATTACGACACTCTCCACAAGATAAACTTTCATTTGACAACCTAATTGTGGATGCTCATATTCGGAAGATAGAAGAACGATTTGCATAAATCTCCTTTTTTATGGGTAGAAAAATTAGGGGGGGAGGGATTTTTACATGACATAAGGGGTCTCACACCCAAGTATTCATTTAACGCAGAGTGTACTACGTTTGTTGGTACAATTGCCTTGAGAAGCACACAAAGTGACACATGAAATAATAAGCTGAAAAAAAAATTGTCAGGAGTAACAAACATAAAACTTCAGTTCTAAGAGACAACATAGTTACCACTTCCCGATAGATGGCGCCACTATGAAAAATCAAATAAAAAAAGCGGGAAAGCTAAATCATACTAGCTGAAGAAGAAAGGTTAGTAGTTGATGGTGTAATGGTTTAACATACCTTGCCGGTTACTGGGAGATGTGGGTTCGAATCCCACTCCTAGCACAACCGGTTTTTCTCAGTTTATTATTTTGTTTTACTGTCTACGGGAAATCTGTGACACTTTACCACACAAAGTAATATCATTTGTCGGTTTGTGTGCTTGTCACATAACCGATAAACAAACAGACATATCACGAGGAAAAACAATAAGAAAATAGGTAAAATATATACCAAAAAGATGTAAAATGGTCATTAAGGTCATACTAACTTGGTTATGACATATTGATTTTAAAATATCAAATATTCTCGTTAAGATGTGCAACAAATGCTGAAAAAATGATTAAAATAAGACTATAATTAAATAATTCACAACAATTTAGTTTCTTACAAATTATCAGTATGCCATCTACTGTTTCTCATACAATTCACTTTTTTTCAACTACATATTCTCATAAAATTTCTAGTTGAATGCTTTCAGGAAATTAATAACAGAAAATAAAATTTTGAAATCAGATTAAAAGATACTTTTGAATGAATATTAAAAGTAATACATGTTTAATGAATCCTTGGTTTGAAATCCATAGAACAAAATAAACATTCGAAAACAAAGATGTGTTCAGGACATTCTTGCCTCCCAGTAAATTTTTCATAATAATATTAACAGTTTATTCAACAGCAATACGACATATACTTTTACAATGAATTTGCTATTACATGTCATATAAAGTTTATAAGGTCTTGAAATAAACGGAAAAAGAATCAAAATTTTTAGCACTAAAATTTCATAACTCCCACTCGAGAAGTACTCGCGTGTGAGAGTAATGAAGGGTTACGTTATAGATTATCGTAACATTTTGAAAACCATAACTTGTAATGATAAGGAAAGAACAAATTAACCTTAGGCAGTTTCTTGACTCAGAACTCCGACAAGAGCATTTAGGGATTAATACATCATAGAAAGTGAAGTTAATTTAATACACCATAGAAGTCTGAGTCTGAGCAAGGCGAGAACTCAGGAAAATAAATTTTCACTAGTGGTTTGAACCCACTCTCTTTTATTCATAGACAAGCACTGTAACCACTTGGCCACATGCTTATATCATATCATAATCGTTTAATGAAGTACTTGGGAATTATTCGATACTTTCTTGCTAAACCTCAAGACATGAATGCTTTACTGACCATAACCAATTTTTTACTTTTTCTATTATTTTTTTGCATTTTTAAACGTTATAAGCAAATTCCGAATTTAAATCACTGCTGAGACTGACCTGAAAACTGTGAATGTTATTTCAATTCCGAGCATGAACCAAGTGTACTTGGGTAACCAAGGGACTGAATAATAGCTTGGAAAAGCCGCCGTCCATTGATCAGACTTTAAGACGTGGCTCAGTGTACAAGAGAGCCATATCCTGTGCGCCTTAAAGAGCAAGTGGATTTAAATCACCAGGGCCTGATCTAGGGGGAAGCATTCCCCCTTTCAGAATGCTAGTAATGGCAACAGAGGCAAACATTATTAAACATATTTCTATTTCATGCATTTTTCGACAAATATTTAAGAAAGATCTCAAAACCCGAGGAGGAATGTTATGCTGCATTGGAAATCCAGTCTCTTACATTCCCTCATCCTTTACATTATTTCGACTTGATTGTGTTTAAGATCTCTTCCACTGTATTATGTCTGGATCCGGTCCTGTTAACTTTCATCTCTTCGTTAACAGCTATCCAGTCAGTCTTCTTCCCACAACATTCTCTCAGCCTTCGGTCCTTGTTACCTGTCTATACACTGAAAAAAAAAATGTTTTTAGCTTTTAGAAGGAAATTAAGTTCGAAATTTCGAATGAATACGTAAAGGTTCATCCATAGCATGATAGTATAATGAAATGGTTCAACGACAATTGAGTGGAAGTCAACTGCATGGACGACAACTGGGAGGGCGACAATTGAGTGGACTACAATTGGGTGGTTTGTAATTCAATGGATACGACAACTGGGAAGATACGACAATTGGGTGGTTTGTAATTCAATGGATACGACAACTGGGAAGATACGACAATTGGGTGGTTTGTAATTCAATGGATACGACAACTGGGAAGATACGACAATTGGGTGGTTTGTAATTCAATGGATACGACAACTGGGAAGATACGACAATTGGGTGGTTTGTAATTCAATGGATACGACAACTGGGAAGATACGACAATTGGGTAGACAACTGCATGGACGACAACTGGGAGGGCGACAATTGAGTGGACTACAATTGGGTGGTTTGTAATTCAATGGATACGACAACTGGGAAGATACGACAATTGGGTAGACAACTGCATGGACGACAACTGGGAGGGCGACAATTGAGTGGACTACAATTGGGTGGTTTGTAATTCAATGGATACGACAACTGGGAAGATACGACAATTGGGTGGTTTGTAATTCAATGGATACGACAACTGGGAAGATACGACAATTGGGTGGTTTGTAATTCAATGGATACGACAACTGGGAAGATACGACAATTGGGTGTTTGTAATTCAATGGATACGACAACTGGGAAGATACGACAATTGGGTGGTTTGTAATTCAATGGATACGACAACTGGGAAGATACGACAATTGGGTAGACAACTGGGTGTATGCGACATTTGGGTGGATATGAAAATTGGGTGCAAATAAGGAAATGAGATATAATTTGGATTACTATCACTGATCCTAAAATTTCTGTCTAGAGCAAACAAATTCAACATTCCTCGTAAATCTCTTGTACCAGGCACTTAATAAAACGAATTTGCTAAGATATCCACACAGTCGGTAAAAAAGAAAAAAATGAAAGAATGCTCTACTGCAAAGCAAAGCTTCAAAGGATCATCTGCTTTCTCACTAATATGGTCCTCTATAAAGCGAAATTTAAAAAATATATATTTTTTTCTTCTTAAAGAAACAACCGGAAACCAATCAATAAATCAATTCATTTTCAGATAAAAATAGTGTCTAGAAACACTTTTACGTTTGAGATTGGAAATAAACACCCACAAGAATTACAAGCTCGCCTGCGGATAAGAGAAATGTACATATTATGTACAAAGCACACAAGTGTTTTCTGAAGTGATATTACGCTATTGAGTAATCTGTATAGAATCTAAACCAATAATAGAAAAAATAAAATTTCTATATAATGCAACCAAGTTCTTAGTTTATTCCTAAATTTATGAAGATTTCTTTGATGATTCTGAAGATTTTATAAAGAATTCTTATTTTATTTAAAAAAATGCTTCTGAATGAGAATTTTTGTAGGCTTAGAAATATAAATATTTGGATGGTTACTACTTCTACTTTCGTAAACTGATGTTACTAAAATTTGTTTATCCGTTTTTAAACAAATAGAATAGCATTCTGAATGCATACAGTTTTCTTACGGGTCGAACTCTTTATAAATATTTCTAATGATCTCATATTTTCTTCTTTTGGCAATACATCTTACAACACGATTTTGTACCTGAACAAGAGATTATATATGACTTCAATAAATACCATCCCAGGATATAATTCCATAAATCAGGTACGACTAAATCCATGAGTATATATCATTTTCAAAATGGATAAATCTAGAAATTTCGAATAAAACACATACTTGGAATTTTTTCATTAATGCATCTAATAAACATGAGATATATGGCTCACCCAATTTAATTTGCAGTGAATGTAAACTCTCGTATACCTTACATATACATTTATCTCCAGTGCAACTCCTCTCATGGTAAAATATTTCACTTCTTGGTCTATCAGTTACCCTCTCAATCTCATCAATCGACTTGATTAGGTATCTATTCCCCATTCTCTTTATTGTTTCCACATACGGTCCTGTCAAGTTTCATCTGTCCCCTAACAGTCTCTAGTCAGTTCATTTCCCACAATCTTCTATGAGACTTTGTGATCCTTGTGGCCTAGCTATACACTCAAATCTCAATCAGATGCATTAGGGAAAATCAAAACAATCAATATCGAGAATTATTCTCGCTAATCCGACTTTCGACAAAACGGATTCTTAAATTTCGACTTTATTCTGTCCATTCTAAGTCAAACAATCTGAAATAAAGGGAACGGCTATAGGACAGGAAAATGCATAGGTAGATATTGAGGAATAGTAATTGCGAGTTCTTGAAACAGTTTCATAAGTTTGAAAGCTGTCGAAAAACACGTTTTGTTTGATTTAAAAAAAATACGATTTCACAGTTTTTGTATTCAGCTTTTCAATGTTTCATTTTATGTATCTTAATATGTGTAATTTAGATTTATGGAAGAAATGTGATTTTTCTGGGAGGAAAAAAACTATGTTTTAGCTTTCTTATTTTCGTTGAAATAAATTTGTATATAATTTACAAGGAGCCAAACAAAACCTCTTTTTTTTCCGGAAAGATTTGAAAAGTGTTAATTTGGTCCAAGAACTCTTAATAATTACTATCGAATTTCTACAAATATTTTCATATATAATATTGAACAAAATAAAGTTTTTTCTCACATTTGAAATCAATTCTTCTATAATAATTCCAACTTGATATCAACGAAAATAAGAAAGCTAAAATGTAATTTTATTCCCTCAAATTAAAAACAAACTCTTAACACTACTTAACAGCAGTGAACATTGTATAAAAACGTGTTTCCTCGCTTTCAAAATCAATAAAAACGAACAAAAAAATTGTTTTCTTTGAAATGAAAATATTTTGCAGAACATAGTAGGTATTACAAGCCTCAACAACACGAAGTCTTTTCTTACAAGCGTTAACTGATCATTGTTTCTTCCTGCATGCAGAACACTTTAAAGAAAACAGTTTGCTCATTGGTTTTATCTGATATACTTCATTCACACTTGCATACGTGTTTCGTTTCACTTATATGCAACAGTTCGCTTAGTAACAATGTGAACAAAATTATTAATATTTAAGGTTAGATCAACATTAACATTCTTCTCTTTTATTCCTAATCCAATTAATGAAAACGTTTGACTCGACACTCAATTTTTTTCTTTTGTACAGTAAAAATCAGTATTTCATTTTACCACAGACATTTCTGAATGAGATTCTAAGCTTAAAACGAATCTTTGATTGAACCAAATCGCACAATTCCAAATGAGTCTCCTCCACAGAAGGTTACGATCAACATAAGGTGATGCTTGTACAAGTTAATTGGTTCAAATAATTAATCTCATTTTCCTAACATAATATCATTTGTTATGGAATTAACACATGAATTTTGATAACAATAAACATGAGTTATTATGGATATTAAACGTTTAACTAACCCTTTTGTACCCATAATCACACAGTTTTCCCTTCGTAATGCATATCTTCATTCAAGTACAGGATCAAAGATTTAAGTAGAAAAAAAAAACGCTTTTTAAAGATGCTAGTACGTTTTCTCCAACGTACTGATATTTTCACTTACGATTCTTTAAATACCATAAAGAACCTATTAACTACTTTTGAACAGTTCGCATATGGATAAAGATGTCAGGACAAATATTGCCCAGGAGATGACTTCTATCTTTCCAAGTATATTGCTATATACACCACGCCTTTTAGCGCACAGTTTAGCAGTTTCAGTTCCCCCAGTTGCGTTAAACGTGGGGGGGAGGTACATCCCACATTTACTTGCATTAATATCCGCAGAAATGGGATCACAAATGCGCCGAAAATCTAGCCGGAAAACGGTAAATGTGGATTAACAATATAGTATGACATTTCAACCGCTCCGTTTCAGAGAATTTTAAGACATTTCTTGAACAAAGACAAGGATAATTCCTGTTTAATAATTTCTTCTTCTATTGTATTTATTAGAATTCTGCAAGGGGGCTTAAATTACCCTACCCTACCTCCACCGTTCTTTATTTTATTGCTGTTGTTGTGAAACATGACTGACATGTATATCAGAATGGCTATCTTCTTCTAAACACTGCTCACGACACAATTGGGACTGCTAAATGTTAAAGGAAACATTTAATACTTTCATTTGTTTGTCAGAATGCAGCATTAAATATTTTATTTAGAAATTTTTCAGACAATAATTGATATCTTCAAAAGAAGAACGAACCTGAAACTAAGAGAATCTATTCAAGGTGAAAGGAAGTTTTTGTCCAATTGCAAAAACATTAAAGTATCTAGACACAAAGGTAACTGTGTTTTTTTATCTCGTTTTAAAAAAAAACAGAAATAATGTATTCACATTTTTTTGTCTCACGTCTATAGACACCAAGCTTTTCCATATGAAGAAAAAAATTATTATTTTTTAATTTTTTTGGATGCGTATTGATGAAATATTACGATTCAAGCTTTCCGAATCCGTAACAATAAAGCCGTAATTGACCCTCTAATGGTCGTACAATTTTGAGTTTCCTATTCAAGCCACAGGAATTTTAAATTGTCGTCGAATTGCAAAAATATTAATATCTACAGACAGGAAGTGAAACCATTAGCTTTTTTTTTTCAGAAATCATTTATAACAGATACCATGCAAGTTTAGTCTGAAGCCGATAAGGGCTCAGCAGTGTTGAAAGATTTTCTGAAGCTGTTGAATTGATGGGTTATATTTTCTTATCCATAGTATACAGGGAATAACTTATCTATAGCGCATTGGAAAATGAAACGAAGCTTGGTACACTAATGAGATTGCTGCAAATTTGTGGAGACCAATGACCACCGCAGAACCCAAAAACATTCAATCGCGAAAAGAGATGTACATATTCCTGGGTATAATTTTCAAGGACTTCCTTTGAATTTTGTGACTTACATAAAATGAATTCTACGAGAAAAGAGGTTACTCATTGACACTGAAAAATATTAAGGTGGGGGAAACTCCTACCGTAATGAATACTGGGAATATCAACTCTAAAGAAACCTGTCGTCCACAATGTTCATGGATTATTGAAAATAATTTTTATTCACACTCACATAGATACAAATATCCAATTTGTGTAATGAAATGCATAATTCACGAGTTTAAATGAAATCATCTGGGTTATTAAAAGCACCAATAATAGCAAGGCAAAAATAACAAATACCCCTCTAGCATCTACTTGCCACAGATCTCTGAGAGGAGGCTGTCGGTTTAATACGTCATAGAGAAGGTACGAGGAAGACGAGACTTCAGCAGAGAGAGAACACAAACACCCATATCTTAACCCACGGTTCAAATCCAAGTCCCTTTGATTAGTAGCCAACTGTGGTAACCACTCGGACACAGGACGGCATTGATAGAAAATAATTGGCCTTGGAAATGCCGCGCTCCGTCAAATGGGATAGTAAGCCGTGGTTCCGTGCACCCGAAAGACATACTCTCTGCACCTTAAAGGACATGCTGGATAGCCTTGATACGAAGTTCCATCTTTTCCTAACAGCTGTCCAGTAGGTCCCCTTCTCACAATCTTCTCTGAGCACTTGGTGGCTTGTGCACTGGCTATTTAACCCGTTGTGTGAAAAAAGTGACGCTCAGAGGTAAAACAGCAGAGCGTTGGAGCTCCAGCTCTACCTGGGTGCTGAGATTTCATATGCTGAACTCCAAAATGTGAGACGCCATTTCACTGAGTTTTGCTCCTCTTCCCCTCTTGCCTTTGTGTTCCCATTGACGTTAAATTATATGAGCTATAATTGCATATTGAACTGATAAAGAGTGGTGGTACCCTTCCAAGACTAAGGATAGTAAGGTGCATGCAGTGATATACAACTTCGGAACTCCTCCAGTCAGAAGAACCATAAGTACAGAGAAATAGTGGTAGAAAGATATCCAGTTAACAGCCGCTTTGAGACGAAATGTTTTTGTCAAGGACATTTAACCTCTCCTTTAATGCGCACAGCGTATGGTTCTCACACTCACGAACCCACGGCTTAATGTCGCATACGACGGACGGCGGCCTTTCCAAACCCATTGGCGTCCTTTACTGATCGAATGCAGTGTCGGCAGTTTCTTGGTGATAAATATCAGCCCAGGATCGAGTATCAACTGAGTTAGCACTGAGAATTTTCTCCGCAAATCTGTCAGCTCTGCCCTCGGTCAGTAGGAGACACCGAGGGAATAGGAAAGGCTACCGTCCGTGATATGAGGAGTTAAGCTGTTACCCCTAGTGCGGGAGTGCATCACTTTCTTCGTTAAAGAACACACTGGATGGCCTTTATACGATGCTACCAATTGTCTCCTAACAACTGTCGAGTAAGTCCCTTTTTCCTAAAGTTCTCTGCGCTCTCAGGGTACTTGTGACCTGGTCATTTAGCCCATTGTGTGCGAAAGCTTCCAGTCAGAAGTAAAACAACCCAACTCTTAGGAAACGAAAGGAAAATGTTTGGTATCTGGAATGCTCGAAGGTCTTTCGTGTATGTGCATCACAGGGAGCCGACCTTCAGTACCAGTTGTGCACCCATTTCTGAGATACACTTTATACCAGTTGTAGTGTCATAATATTAGACATTCCCAGCAAAGAGAAAATAACGCAGAAGGGATGACATTCTGATATAATCAAAAAGAAAATGGTAGAAATTTCATAAACCTACACTACAAATAATAAGAGATATTACCAGCTACAAATAACTGCATCAATGCACATGTTTCACATTATTCTAACATTTCACTTGTTTATAAATATCGTTAATGGATTCTGTGAGGGATACGGACAATGATTATGATACTGATTCTATAAGATAATTTCATTGTAACTTAGTGAAGAGTACGTTTGGTTCTGAGGACAGAGGGGTGGGGGGTGTCCAACGACGCTCCCACCACCATTTAGAATTCTAGTAAAGGTAATGGAGTCAGAAAAAAACATTGATTAAACTTAGTAAATTTCGTGCAATCTTGAGGGAAAATTTTAAAATCTTCTAAAAAGGAGATAAAATGTTGCATTGCAGTAGAATTGCGGAATGTTTTAAGTGTCTTGACATTATTCTTAGACCTATCATAGCATATGCTGCTGAAATTTGGGTGAACAGGAAAAAAACAAATACAAAAAAAATTAAAAAAATTGCTTATCTTCCGACAGGGACCTAAAGAGTAGAAAATAAACCTAAAGCATATCGATGGTGCAACCAGTCATTGAGTTCGTATTCGCTTCGAAGGAAGATATGGCACTGATTTACCTACTCGAGAAGATTGCCAGCTCCATATCTTCCTTTGAAATGAATATTAAATCAGTGACTGACCTGATTCATCGATACCACGTGCATACTGGTATTTATTTGCACTGCGCTTGGTATCTATTTTCTACTTTATAGGGCCCTAAAGGATGATATGTGTTTTTTCTTTTAATTTTTAAATTTTTTGGCTAGGTGAGTTGAGCATTTTGGAGATGTTCTAAATAATGTGATTATTTCTACTCTCATTCTGGTTCATTCATTCTACCATTAAGTGGTAGGGGTGTTTGTAATGAGGATAGATTCATTATTGGCTTTAATGATGGACCTATATCACATTCCGAAGTCGCATTGGTATCTCTAAATTAAAACTGCATAAATCCCCAGGAGTGGACGAAATCACCACTGAAATGCTTAGAGCTGGAAACATTTGTGTTGTCACATGTCTGACTGAAATTCTGAATATTGTTTGTGATAAAGGTGTTGTTCCTAAGGATTTTACTAGAGCTATCATTGTTCCAATTTTTAAAAAAGGTGATCACAGTCCTTGTGAAAACTATAGGAGTATCAGCCTACTTTCTGTTGCAGGTAAAGTTCTTTGCAAGATTACACTTAATAGAATTAAGAATTTGGCTGATGGACAAATTAACAGTTTTCCCAGTGGGTCCCCTCCCCCAACTTTATCTGAGTGTTTTGGGTGTGACCTGGCCATTTAGCCCATGGTGTGGAAAAACATGCCGCTCAGAGGTAAAATAACCGAACACAGGTCACAAAGACCCCAAAGGATTGGAAAAGATTGGGGGACGGGATCCACTGGAACAGCTGTTGGGAGACAAATGGTAGCTTCCCATCAAGTCATGGTTTAATTCCACATGGCGTCATGGCTTAACATCTTCTTCAGTAATACTTATCTGACTGACGGCGGCCTTTAAAGCCCATCAGTGACTCCTACTGACCTAGGGCACGGTGAGTAGTTTCGCGGAAATAAATATCCACTCTGGCCAGGCGGGACTCGAACATGATTTATTAATAAAAATTATTAATTAATTAATTCTACTAGGGATCGGAAAAGTTTATCACATTGAATCCATTAATCAATTTTATGTAACTTAGTTAAATGTAGGGATGCGTCTGGGGGAAGGGATTCCAAAGACATTCTCTCCTTCTTTTAGTATGCTACTAACAATGACGTAGGCAAATAATAATTAAACTTAGATACCGTGGCCAAGTGATTAGCTCGCTTGGTTACTGATCTAAGGGACCTGGGTTCGAGCCCCGGGTAAGACATGGCTGTTTGTGTCGTTTTTCTGCTGAGGTCCTCCCATCCTCACAGACCTTCTACTATGGCATATAAACTGACAGGCTCCTGTCAAATCTCTGTGGCAAGCAGCTGCTTGAGGGGGTATTTATTATATTTTTATTTATATTTTGTCCAATTAAAAATATTTAAAGACTTTAAAACCAAAATAAAATGTTATATTGCAATGTAATTATAGACTTTTAAGTATTTGGGCATTACCTAAACATAGATGTGACAAGCACATTGAAATTTCTTGGGGAAGCAAATATGATTAAATGCCAGCTTGGTCCATTGATGGGTAAGAATTCTATTTACTCCATTGAACATAAGGTATTATTCTACTACTTTATTATTAGACCTATTAGAGTGAATTGAAAAAAAAATTAAACCTACGAAAGTAAATTTTGTGATTGACTGCAAATGCTCCATGGTTATTCACCAACAGACAGATTAGTGAAAATATAGGAATTGTATATATTTATACTCATATTAAAGAGATTTCTAAATGATTCTTAGAAGCTGTAGAGGCAAACACTCCTGATTTTTTTACAAAATTAATGAAATTTGATCACGATTCTACTAGAGTATTTATAAGAGAGGACCAACTTTAAACTTTATAAAAATCCAGGAATATATTTCTAGAGCCGTGCCCAGTCAAATATGTGTAATGGCTTGAAATAGTTTTAATGAGCATTAAGAGTACCGTCAGCAAATTTGAAATGCTCTCTGAGTATAATAATCGTAGTTCTATGTTATTATAATAATCGTAGTAGAATAATCGTTGTCTGAGGGTGAATGGATTTTAAAATTACCCAAACCACCATTAATCATGCCGTGGATTTTCAGTTGGGGAAGTAATAGGGTAACCCACAAGGAAGGAAGTAAAAGGAAGACCCAGAGATTACATGATGGTCCCGCAATTCCTGTGGCTCGGGGAGGGTGGGGGTGGTACATTTAGCGACTGGTGGAGCCTCCAGAAAAGTTTATAGGACAATCATGTGAAAATTTAATTTACAGATATTTAAACCAAAAGCCCGTAATTTTTTACATGGCTTTGAACGAATAATAATAGAAGGTTATCAAACAGCTTCATTTCCCCAACTAGAAATTCTTCTCTTTGCATATTGTGCGCCATAAATCATTGTTTCAAAGCCTCAGCTTGGCCGTGGACTATGCTGCCCTTGCCACGTGCACGGCAAGTCACACCCACTAATACGGAGATCAAGATACCATCGGGTGATGTCCCTTTGGGCAAGTGTCTCACCGATGAGAGAATTGTGAAGTCCACAGATAAAGAGGAAGACAGATAAGTAACGAATTCATATTGTAGTTCAGCGCCACCTACCGTAAGGTCCGAATTACTCATTTTCTCTATGCTCTCGTCATGATACGACTGCCATTAATCTGTCTCTTTTCGGAGATTTCAACAGAGATAGAAATGTGTGAAAGGTGTATTGATATGGCGTTTTATTTCTTTATTTAATCTAGTGATTTGACAAATTACGAATTATTAAAACAAATTGCAAACACAACAAATTACGACTGAAGGACAATAAGAAAATATGTAAAAGAGAGAATGAAATTTGACAATTAACTACCACCTGTTTTATAAAACAATTTAATTAAATTATCTTTAGTTCGTTCAATCCCTAACACATAAATTTTGATCTTGAAATGGTATATCACGGATGTATTTCAACATGTCCATCTTTATAAGAAAATCAAATTTTGTTCAGATTAGTTGTCCACGAATATACAAAAGATTTAGTTCTCGCAAAAAAATATATTGAGATCTGCTGTCGATGTCCCTTGGTTTGTTACTAATAGACAACTTCATAAAGATTTGGGCATACCACATATATACCCATATTAAATGCATCTCAACTGGTTCCTTTAATTTTTTGTTAATTATTAGTTGACAATGTTTCAAAGAATTTTAAAGTCTCATTCTGTCATTTTCGGTTCGCTGTAGAATTTCTGAAAGAAGCTTTCTACTGTATCGCCTTTTTAAACTTACAAGCACGCCTTGATCCATTGGTTGCACTAAAGACGTTACATTAGGTGGCAAAAACATGGCTTTCATGTTGTCAGCAATGAGTTCGCTTGTGTGTTGGGACATTGTCGAGAATGAGTAGGGCCTTTACAGGCATTTTAAGACTTGTCAAGTGGTTTTTTACTTTTGGAACAAATCCCGTAAAGGAGTATTTTTTAAACAAATACGAGTCTATCGAAGCAGACCTTTGAGCTTTGTAGAAAACTGGTAGAGCAACAAAATTTAAATGCTTGAATTCTCGGAGTTTTGCTGATTTCCCAATTACAAAAAGAGAAAGTTTGTGCGTACCTGCAGTATTTGTACACACGGCCACAGTGCTTCGTTCTTTATTTAAAATCCTGATGCTGAGATTTCTTGCGCTGTCATAATGTTTTCGTTGGAAAAAGTTTTAAATTTTACCCAGTGTCATCTACATTGTAAATTTGTTCTGTGCATAGGCCTTCTTCTTCAATAAGCACTAAAGGTTTTCCTGAAAATTTCTTTGCTGCTAAAGTGTCGTGACCCCCTTTTCATATTTGGGGGGGGGTACAACTTTTCCGGCCGTGATGCGTATCTTTTTTCCTCTAACCAAGGCAGAAGCCTGAATCAACAATCTCATGGATAGGCAATTAAAATAAATAGCACTGAACTTACAATTACAATGAATAGCACTGAGCTTATTGTATCATTTAACAACATAATATTTATTTACACATTTCAAGCTTATTGTATCATTTAACAACCTAATATTTCTTTGCACATTTCAGTTCATTAAACAATTGAGGCGTGCTGAGCGAGCTACCTGCTCGTAATCTGAGCGGTTCATAACAGTAAACAAAGTCCCTATGTGGGGACGTAAAGATTCTCGTTCACATAAACACTTTTGTGGAAAAATGTCCGCAGATTAGATTTAGGTCTGGACCCCCTTACCTCGTCAGAAGATACCGCTAGGGATAAGCATTGCTGGCTGTAGGTAAGTTGAAACAATCGGCTGCACTTCCCATTGTCCTAGACTCGGAAACTCAGCTCGCTGGAGAGACTTGTTGCGGACCTCCGCACAATTCGGACGACAGAAGAAAAAGAACTCTCCTCTCTGGCCACTGCACGGCTCGGACCAGAGAGCAAGCTTCAGTTCCTTGAAAAAATGTTTTTCCATCCTTTTCCGCGAATTCCTCGCGAAGGTCACCTTGTTGACCTGACATGGATGACGCTGATTGGTGGAGCTGGTCGAGGTGCGAGCAAGCGCCCACCGTTGTCTTCCTGTTTACTGCACGGGAGCACGTAAGCTCAGTTCTGGTGCCGGAGGGGAATCAACGGATTTGTAGAATGTTCGTTATTAGTCCGTCTTTCGGACAGTCATGTCCACGTTATGAAATCACGTGGGCATGACATACCTACACCGTCAGGGGGGGCGAGCAGATGACCGATAAGTTCCATTGAACGGATGGGAAGAGTCCTCGCGCCCCCCCTTCAAGGGCCACTGACATGGAATTCCAAGGTAAAGGGTATCACACTCGAAGTATCACTGGCAGGAGCCACCTTGCTTCCTGCTCTCTTGGTTGGCCTTGCATCATCCTCGGTTTGGCGTGAAGAAAACTTCCAGCAATACATGAAATAGAAAGAAATAAGGAGGGGGTCAAAATCTGGGTTTTCTGTTTCCACACAATCAATGTTATACAATACATAGAGTATGCCGAACTGATCCTTTCGTGTCCCCACATTTACATGGAGTTGTCACAATAAGTAACAAAACGTATACAAATTTAAAATTACTCTAGGGACCACCACTAGCGCTTTCTACAAATATACTCGGAAGACTTCATTACTTAATGGCTTAAGTCCGTACAAATTATCGCTTCGGTTCGCCTCGTTCTCATAACGAAGCGGCTGGCCGCAAGACAATTGATTTACCTCGTTCAGTTTTACCTAGAATACGACTCGACTCGTCCCTTCACTTAAAGTGCTTAAGCATGTGATAGTCTACAAGGGGAGAAAAACAAATATCTCCTTTTTTCAACATAATATTTATCATAGCAGACAGGATGTCGAGAACATTGATTTAACCCAGGTGGGATTCTAACCCACATCCGCTTGCTAACTAACAGCTGCTCTCACTATTTGAGCTACTGGACAGTGACCATTCTCTTACCCTGCTGTGTGATAAAATTATTCAGTACCAACCAATTTTGATCACCGAGTACCTCTCAACCTTTATCCTAATAAAACCTTTTGGTGTTTCCACCTCTTTGTCCCGCCATTCCCTGTGTGCTGTATGTTGTTGTGGTGTTTGGGTTCATTGTATCCTCCAAAAGTGCAGGGAAGTGTAGCACAGAAATACATTCGACATGAAAGAAAATAATCACTCCTGACTAAAAGATTACTGAATGCAGTAGTTCCCTAGTCGATTCGCTACTTCTCCTCGTACAAACTACTCCTGGGCCAATCTATTTTTGAAGTTACTGAAATATGCAGTGCACAAATATACATTTCCTAATTTTCCATTATAGTTTATAATAACATTTTATTTTGACAGATGTTCCTGAAAATCCTCACTAAAAATACATGTATCACAGTCCTCGCTAAAAATATTCACAAGATAACATACACCTTAACATTTATATAATCGCAATAATTTCAACTTCTAAGAGTTTCCTAACACTTTTTTTTTTGCCGCTGCCTCGTTTCAACACAATAATTTGTAATATATATATGCTTTTCACGGAACATCAACTTTATCGATTTCTGGCCGCAATAACCCTCAGGTTGGAATATCCTGGTCACGGGACCCAACTTGTCGTGACCCCTTTTGATATTTGTGGGGGGTACAACTTTTCCGGCCGTGATGCGTATCTTTTTTCCTCTAACCAAGGCAGAAGCCTGAATCAACAATCTCATGGATAGGCAATTAAAATAAATAGCACTGAACTTACAATTACAATGAATAGCACTGAGCTTATTGTATCATTTAACAACATAATATTTATTTACACATTTCAAGCTTATTGTATCATTTAACAACCTAATATTTCTTTGCACATTTCAGTTCATTAAACAATTGAGGCGTGCTGAGCGAGCTACCTGCTCGTAATCTGAGCGGTTCATAATAGTAAACAAAGTCCCTATGTGGGGACGTAAAGATTCTCGTTCACATAAACACTTTTGTGGAAAAATGTCCGCAGATTAGATTTAGGTCTGGACCCCCTTACCTTGTCAGAAGATATCGCTAGGGATAAGCATTGCTGGCTGTAGGTAAGTTGAAACAATCGGCTACACTTCCCATTGTCCTTGACTCGGAAGCTCAGCTCGCTGGAGAGACTTGTTGCGGACCTCCGCACAACTCGGACGACAGAAGAAAAAGACACTCTCCTCTCTGGCCACTGCACGGCTCGGACCAGAGAGCAAGCTTCAGTTCCACGAAAAAATGTTTTTCCGTCCTTTTCCGCGAATTCCTCGCGGAGGTCACCTTGTTCACCTGACGTGGATGACGCTGATTGGTGGAGCTGGTCGAGGTGCGAGCAAGCGCCCACCCGTTGTCTTCCTGTTTACTGCACGGAAGCACGTAACTCAGTTCTGGTGCCGGAGGGGAATCAACGGATTTGTAGAATGTTCGTTACTAATCCGTCTTTCGGACAGTCATGTCCACGTTATGAAATCACGTGGGCATGACAAAAGGATCAGCTGACAATTTCTCACCACAAACACCAAGATAGTGAATGCCATGCTGTTTTTTCCAGCGAGAAAGCCATCCCTCGCTTGATGAAAAATCTCTCCCATTTCCAATTTTAGAATGAGGGATTAATGCTTTTTCTTTCAAGATTGGCCCACTGATTGACGTTACTTTTCAACGCTCTTGCATGAACCATAACCAAAGTGCATCACCGACAATTTTATTTTTCGGCTTTTTAAGAGCGCACCGAGAAGAAAGCGTTTTTTCAGACTCGACTTGAGTGCAGAAATCTTGTAAAGATTTTCTATTCTTTCTCCAGTCATTTACCGTGCTTTTACCAACACCTAGTTCATCATAAGTATGTTTTACTGGATCACTATTGTCAATATGTTCTAAAGTTTTTAATTTCATCTCCATCGTAACGACATTACGCTTACGTTTGCACCCGCTCATTTTGTACCACACAATAATTAATAGATCACAACACATACTCCTGTATACGCACAGTACACTGTGCACTGTAACATTCGCAAAGAGGAACTGAAGAAAATATGCACTGTACTATAAACAAAACACTCGACGACTTGCTTCCGCTTCTTGGAACTGAAGCAAATAAACACGCGACGACTTGCTTCCGCTTCTTCGAACGACCGATTAAAGGGGAGGCCGGTTGAGCCGAGACCGTATAAGAGAGAGTCTACTGTAGTTTTTTTCAAGAACCCGTAATTATTATTATGCAATATCTACTAATATTTACAAAATCAAAATAAAATAAAATTTTCTCCCCACATTTCAAAAACATTCCTTGTACAATAGATTCGAACTTGATATCAACGGAAATAAAAAAAACTAAAATGTAATTGTTTTCCTGCTAATTAAATATAATTAACACTTCACCACAACAGTGAATAGCGTATTCAAACGTGTTCCGTTTTTTAAAATCATTGAAAAATACAACGAAATATTTTCCTTCAAATGAAAACCTTTCGCACAACATAGTGTGCATCAGAAACCTCGGGATTTTCTTAGAAACAGGCATATTTCCTTGTTTCATCTTACATCCGTAACACTTTCATGGAATTTGTTTTTCGTTCCATGCATCACTTCCGCTTACATGCAACAACTTGCTTTGTAACAATGAGAAAAATATTATTAATATTTAACATTAGATCAACAACATTAACTTTCTTCTCTTTGAATCCTAATCTAAATAACGAAAGCGATTGGCTAGTACGCTGTTATTGCCCTCGGTCAGTAGGGGACACCGATTGGCTTGGGAAGGCAGCCGTCCGTCTGATGGGACGTTAAGTGGGTGGCACCATGTGCGGAAGAGTCATACACTGTGCACGTTAAAGAACACACTGGATGGCCTTGACGGGAAGCAATTATTTATATCTCATAAGCTATCCCATTGGGTCCCCTCTCTAAATCTTCTTTAAGCCTTCGGGATCATTGTGACCTGGACATTTACCCATGGTGTGCAAAAAAGTGCCGCTTAGAGGTAAAACAAACCAACCCAACTTGGCTAGTACCCTCAATATTTTCCTTGAACAATAAAAATTACTATTACATTGAGCTTCGGATATTTCTGAATGAGATTCTATGCTTAAAACAAGAAAACTAAATTTCTAAAGAAAGCCAGCCAAACGCATAATTCCAAAAATGTACCCTCCGGATAAGTGGTTATAATTAAAACAATGCAATGCTTGTACAAGTGGTAAAAGTAAATCGGTTCAATAATTCATGTCATTTGTATTTTCCTATCATTATGTCATTTGTTAAGGAAAAACCTTTCTTAAATTCATCTTTTATTAGAGTTATTGCTGACATTGTTACATTAACACACGAATACTGATAAAGATAAGATGATGTTACGATAGGTGATAAATGGTTAGCTGACTATTTAATACCCATCGTAACACCGTCTTATCTTCATAATGCATATCTTCATTCAAGTACAGGATCCGAGATTTAAAAGAAGTGCGTAGTTGAAGGCAGAAAGTTTTTTCAAATCCTCTGCTACCTTCGACTACGAATTACTGACCACCATAAAGAACCTATTAACTACTTTTGAACAGCTCCCATTTGGATAAAATTGACATATTCTTGCGACTAATATTACACAGGAAAACCCTCCTTTGAATCCAAGTATATTGCAATACACACAATCCAAGTATATTGCAATACACACCACGCATTTTACGCCCAGAGTTTAATACGCCTCAGGAAAAATTTACAACCTACTTTGTTGTGTAAAGATAGGAACAGCTCTTTAGTAATGCGAGAATTGTTTAAGTTGCGGATACACTTGATATACAGGTTTCTGAGTAGATTACAATTTCTGAGATCTCGAAGTTTGTTAACACTTTGAAGAGCTAAACGAGCGTAGACCATATCTATCTCGACACCAGAAAATACAATAATCACAACTGGAACTTATGCATATCCGATGGTACGTAGATTTTCCATTTCAGGACAAATTGAAGATGACATCTCAACACATTTCGATGTGTAATTACATAGAAAGACAATGTCAGCTGTTTTAGAGTTTACTCGCATCTCCTGAGACCCAAACTTGAACATTTTCGCGTATCCTTTTCCTGTAAATATTGGGGAAGTGCTGTCTTCATATTTCTGTTATCTATAATAATAATAAATACACTCTAAAGCAGCTGCTTGAAACAGAAGTCTGACAGGAGCCTGCCGATTTATATGCCAGAGTAAAAGGTCAGAGGATGGCAGAAACTGAGCAGAAAACGACACATACATCCACGCCTTACCGGGAATCGAACCCAGGTCCCTTAGATCAGTAGCCAAACGCGCTAACCATGGGATTGCACTCTATACAGTTTGTGAATTTTTCTCAGGACTTTATTTCGATACACAGCTTCTTTCAGGGACTCGTAAAACAGGCATTCTTTGAAGGCCTCATTTAATTCTTCAGTTAATAGACGGTCTCTGTTGGATAATGCTCATCTATGGGAGATATAACACAAAGATGATTCGTTTGCCGGTTGTTGTCCAACGTCTTTCGCCATTTCTCGTCCTTCAGTAGACCAATAACCCTGGAAACACAACGAAAGGTAAGTGTTTGTATAATAACCACCATACACGATACTACAACAACACAGTAATAATAATAACAACAACAAAATGGAGTAGTAGTAGCCATATCAGATGTTTATGGATATTTTTTAAATTTTTAACATCTACAGGTAACGGACAAATAACGAAGACCAACGTAAAATCATTGACATCGTGTTGCACTAAAACTTGTTTTCAGTACAGCCTGTAAACGTAGTTGCACAGACTTTACCAGCGTCTGAAAATCAGAAGGAGGGACACAATGCCGTTCGTCAATTTTCCTTTCTGTGAATTTGCTTTTTCGAAATATTTCAAATACCTGATATTCTTCAAGAACTCTTAATTACTGTTCTGCAATATCTCCTAATATCTACAAAAACAAAGTAGAACAAAAAAAGTTTTTTACTACATTTGCAATAAATTCCTAATACAATAATTCCAAATTGACACAACGAAAATAAGAAAGCTAAAATGTAGTTGTTTTCCCTTTCAAATAGAAAAGCATTGACAGTACACCAAAACAGTAAACATTGTATTGAAACGTATTTCCAATTTCTCAAAATGAAAAAAAAATAAGCGAAAATATTTATCCTTTGAATGAAAAAATTTCGGAGAACGCATCAGAAACCTTTAATTCCCGAGAGATTTTCTTAGAAACAAGTATATTTACTGATCCTTGTTTCTTCGTGCATGCAGAACACTTCCAAGAAAAAAGTTTCTTCTTACTTAGTTCACCTCCTCTTCCATGTAACAGCTCGCTTGGTAAAAATGTCGACAAAGTTATTAATATTTAAGAGTAGATTAACATTCTTCACTTTAAATCCTAATCCAATTAATCAGAACGATTGGCTAGTACACCAAAGTTTTTCTTTTTGACCGAGAAAATTAGTGTTTCATTCACAAATATTTCCAATGAGATTCCAAGCTTAAGAAAATAAAACCAATCCCTCATTCAACCAAATCGCACAATTCCAAATGTGTCTCTTCCGAATAGGAGGTTGCAATCAAAATAACAGAATGTTTCCAAAAGTGGTAAAAGTTAATTGGTTCAAATAATTCATCCCATTTGAATATTCCTCACATTATATCATTTGTTAAGGAAAAACCTATCACAAATTAATATTTTATTACTCACTTGTTACATGAACAAAAGAATACTGATAAAGATACTAAAATATTACGATCGTTACTAAATGGTTAGCTAACCATTAAGTACCCATCGTAACACCGTCTTATCTTTATAACGCATTTCTCCATTCAAGTACAAGACACGAGATTTAAAAAAAAAATCTGTTGTGGAAAAACAGTGAAAAACGTAAAAAATAATAGAAAAAGTAAAAAATGGGTTATTGTCGGTAAAGCATTCATGTCTTGAGGTTTAGCACGAAAGTATTGAATAATTCCCAAGTACTTCATTAAACGATTATGATATGACATAGGCATGTGGCCAAGTGGTTACAGTGCTTGTCTATGGATAAAAGTGGCTGGATTCAAACCACTACTGAAAATTTATTTTCCTGAGTTCTCGTCTTGCTCAGACTTCTATGATGTATTAAACCTTAAAGGCTCTTATCGGAGATCTGAGTCAAGAAACTGCTTAATGTTAATTTGTTCTTTCCTTATCATTACAAATTATGGTTTTCACAATGTTACGATCATCTATAACGTAACTCTTCATTACTCTCACACGCGACTACTTCTCGAGTGAGAGTTATGAAATTTTAGTGCTAACAATTTTGCTTCTTTTCCCATTTATTTCAAAACCTTATGAACTTTATATGACATGTAATAACAAATCGAATATAAAAGTATATGTCGTTTTGTTGTTGAATAAACTGTTAATATTATTATGAAAATTTTACTGCGAAGGAAGTATGTCCTGAACACACCTTTCTTTTCGAATGTGTGTTTTGTTCTATGGATTTCAAGCCAAGGATTCATTAAACATGTATTACTTTTAATATTCATTCTAAAGGATCTTTTAATCGTATTTGAAAATTTTATTTTCTGATGTTAATTACCTGAAAGCACTCAACTAGAAATTGTATGAGAATATGGCATACTGATGAATTGAAAGAAACTAAATTTTTGTGAATTATTCAATTATGGTCTTATTTTAATCATTACTTTAGCAAATTGTTACACATCTTAACGAAAATATTTGATATTTTAAAATCAATATGTCACAACCAAGTTCTTCACCTTAATGATCATTTCACGTCTTTTCGGTATATCTTTTACCTATTTTTTTATTGTTTTTCCTCGTGATATGTCTGTTTGTTTATCGGTTATGTGACAAACACACAAACCGACAAATGATGTTACTTTGCATGGTAAAGTGTCACAAATTTCCTGTAAACATGAACAAAAAAATAATCTGAGAAAAACTGTGGATTCGAACCCACATCCTAATCGTATGCCTTTGGATCCGGTTTCACCATTTGTCTCTACATCCTCCAACTGGCGCCACTTAGAAATGAATTGCCTCCTTTTGCCATTTCCCCTTTCTCGATCCTTTGTTTCTCCCACCTGACCTGTTTCCATGAGAAACACCGAAGAGGAGTTAGTTCACCCAGTTCTCGTCTACCCAATTGTCGTATCCTCCCTGTAATCCACCCAATTGTCGTATTTCCCAGTTGTCGTTTCCATTCCATTGCAATCCACCCAATTGTGGTATTTCCCAGTTGTCGTTTCCATTCCATTGCAATCCACCCAATTATCGTATTTCCCAGTTGTCGTTTCCATTCAATTGCAATCCACCCAATTATCGTATTTCCCAGTTGTCGTTTCCATTCAATTGCAATCCACCCAATTGTCGTATTTCCCAGTTGTTAATTAGGTAGACTTCTAGAATGTTCCATAGCACCGCTTCCCTCTCCATTTCATCTGCATACATATGATGCTCGTGCCACGTACACGTCAAGTCACGTCCACTAATACGGAGGTCAAGATGCAATGGAGATGTCCCGTTGCGCAAGTGTCTCACCAATGAGAGAACTCTAAAGTTCACAGATAAAGGAGAAGACGGATACGTAACGAATTCAAACTGTAGTGCAGCGCCACCTAACGTAAGACCCTAATTATTAATTTTTTCTCTCTGCTCTCGTCTTGTTACCACCGCCATTAATCTGTCTGGTGCTTTCAACAGAAGACAGAAATGTGTTAAAGATGTATTGATAATGTGTTTTATTTCTTCATTTAATTTAGTGGCTTAAGAATTAAGAATTATTAAAACAAATTTCAAACACCATAAATTGCAAGTGAAGACAATAAAAAAATAAGTTAAAAAGAGAAATTAAATTTGACAATTAACTACCACCTGTTTTAAAAAACAATTTAATTAAATTTACTTTAGTTCGTTTAATCAATAGTCTGAGTAAAATGAGGAAGAACTTGTATATCAATGATGCATTTCGACAATATGTCCATCCTTTGTAAGAAAAGCAAATTTTGATGAAATTAGTTGTCCACAAATATACACAAGTTTAGTCTTGCAAAAAATATTGGGATCTGCTGTCGATGTTCCTTGGTTTGTTACTAACAGACAATTTCATAAAGATTTGGGCATCGACCACATATATACCCATATTAAATGCATCTCAAAATGGTTCCTTCAGGTTCTTAAAAATAATCCTAATGAGATTATTTCTTCTCTGCTTACTTATGAACATAATGTTCTTAGTCACAAGAGGCCTAAAATGATGGCTTTCTCTGAAGAAGGCTACTCGTTTAAGTCTGTTGTGAATGATATGTGCTATTTTTAGCTTGTGATTTATGTTAGCCTCTAGGGGCCCACCCATTGCTGGTTTATTTGTTACATGTTTTTACTTATGCCAACTGGGCGTATTTTCATACGGAGATGGAAATCGGTAAAGTTTTGCGTGGAATTGAGATTAGTTGCCTAATCTCAGAATCTGAGCATGTGCATAAGGGTTCAAATGCTTTATTCCTCGTATACTTGTAACATGTTGCCCATTTGTTCCAGGATGATATTTGTAAATAGAGAAGACAAGTGACACGGGGAGGAGGTTTTTATACGAGAACAGTATATTGCAAGTATAAAAGTTCATATCATTAATCGAGGAAATCTTAATGGCAGCCAGCAGTTCAAAGGTTGGGTTGGGTTACCTCTTGGCGGCACTTTTTTTGCACACAATGGGCTAAATGGCCAGGCCACACGGACCCCGAAGGCTCAGAGAAGGTTGGGGGAGGGGACCCACTGGAATAGCCGTTGGGAGACAGATGGTAGCCTCCCGTCAAGGCCATCCAGCGTGTTCTTTAACATGCACAGGGTATGGCTCTCCCGCACACGGTGCCACGGCTTAATGTCCCATCCGACGGACGGCGGTCTTTCCAAGCCCATCGGTGTCGCCTACTGACCGTGGGCAGGGCGGGGAATTTTGCGGAGATAAATCTCAACGCTGACCCAGCTGGGAGTCGAACCTGGGAACTACAGATTAGGGGCCTGACGCGCTACCGACTGAGACACCCCCGCCCCCAGTTCAAAGGTGAGAAAGGGTCTGGTATAGTCGCTCAAAAAAATATCCGAACACTATGGTTGATTACAGAATTCAGCAAAAATATCTTGCAACCATTTTCTAGAAATTAGTATTCTGGCAACCTTAGTGTACAGTACACGAAAGTGCCAGATCACTGATTTCTAAAAAAAATCGTTGCCAGATATTTTTTCTGAATTCTGTAATCAATTATAATGTTCGGATATTTTTTGAGCGACTGTACTATTCACCTCATGCCAACTTGTACAATGCCGATTTGTCTGACAGGATTGATTGGTCCACTGCTAATTCGTCAAACAGGGACAATTCGGCCAATGGACAATTGGTCTAAAGAGATGATTCGGCCAATGGGGCAGCTCGTCCAAAGCAGAATTGTCCAATGAGACAATTCCACAAAAGTCGATTCATCCAATGAGACATTTCGTCCAAAGATTTTTCATCCCAAGTGAAATAGCCAATGACGATAATATGATATGAAGACCTAATCTGAGGTAGGCTGCTTTACCTCCGAGAATTCTAGGAAGGGTTAAGGAGAAGAAAAAACTGATAAATTTACATACAGCAGACTCCCCTCTTATCTGGTCCTTACAGGACCGGACCTTGGCCGGAAGAACGAAAGGCCGTTTAACCAGAAAATTGTGTCAGAAAATAAATAAAAATTGCAAATGACAAAAAAAATAACTGTACTGTATTTTAACTAATAATTTGTTGTACAATATTAACAATTTACTTGAAACAATCCGTGATTTCCTTTTGTTTCTTTGAACTTAGCACTTTGTACCTGCAAAGTCGTGCCATTTTTTAATAAACATCACATCAATCGCAGATGAAGTCTTTTGTTGTTGAATGTATCTTACTGCAACATCAAAAGCTTATTTTCTTTCAATATGGCTAACTTTCCTCTCCTTTCTAATCTTCTTCATTCTCCGCTTCTTCTCCGTTCCCTTCTTGGCAGACTCTATTGATAATTTCGTCATCATTCATTGTTCCATTTTCCAACTGCTCATCACCTTTTAACCATTTTTCAATGCCATCTTCTTCAAGTGTGTCACATCCAGGCGGCAGTTTAAAGTCATTAAACAGCGAAATATTATCATTATCCGTAATATTTGTGGCAGGCGCAGGCTCAATCGATACCTTCGTGTTGTCGTCTTTGGTACTTTCTACACAGTTTTCAACTTCGGCCAAAGTTTTCTCCATGACTTCACAAACGTTGTAAGTCATTTCTTCAAAAGCTCTTGCCAACATGGTAGATCACATCCTTGACATTTATTGTTTTCAAAGCATTTAAATGTCCTATTCTGTCATTTTCGGTCCGCTGTAGAATTACAGAAAGAAGCTTTCTCCTGTATCGCCTTTTTAAACTTATAAGCACGCCTTGATCCATTGCTTGCCACTAAAGATGTTACATTAGGTGGAAAAAACATGGCTTTCATGTTGTCAGAAATGAGTTCGCTTGAGTGTGTTGGGACATTCTCGAGAATGAGTAGGGCCTTTACAGGCATTTTAAGACTTGTCAAGTGGTTTTTTACATTTGGAACAAATTCTGTAAAGAACCATTCTTTAAACAAATACGAGTCTATCGAAGCAGAATTTTGAGCAATATAGTAAACTAGCAGATCAGCTAAATTTAAATGCTTGAATGTTCGAGGTTTCGTTGATTTCCCAATTGCAAAAAGAGGAAGCTTGTGCATACCTGCAGCATTTTTCCACACAGCCACAGTGATTCTTTCTTTGTGAGATTAAAATCCTGATGCTGAGGTTTCTTGCGCTGTCACAAATGTTTTCATTGCAAGAAGTTTAAAATTTAACCCAGTCTCATCTACATTGTAGATTTGTTCTGCGATTAGGCCTTCTTCAATAAGCACTAAACCTTTTTTCTGAATATTCCTTTGTTGCTAAAGGATCAGATGCCAATTTCTCATAACAAACATCAATGTAATGAACACCATGCCGTTTTTTCCAGCGAGAAAGCCATCCCTCGCTTACTGAAAAATCTCCCCCATTTTCGATTTTAAAATGAAGGATTAATTTTTTTCTTCGACGCTCTTGCATGAACCATAACCAAAGTGCATCACCGACAATTTCATTTTTCAACTTTTTAGGAGTGCACATAGAAGAAAGCGTTTTTTCAGACTCGACTTGAGTGGAAAAATCTTGTAAAGATTTTCCATCCCTTCTCCAGTCATTTACCTTGCTTTTACCTACACCTAATTCATCACAAATATGCTTTACTGGATCACCTTTGCCAATACGTTCTAACGCTTTTAATTTCATCTCCATCGTAACGACATTACGCCTACGTTTTCACCCACTCATTTTGCACCACACAATAATTAATAGATCACAACACATACTCCTGTATATGCACAGTACACTATACACTGTAATATTCACAAAGAGGAACTGAGGAAAATATATATTGTATTTTATATTTTAAACGAAACACGCAGCGACTTCCTTCTTGGAAAGATCGGTTAAAGCGAAGGCCGGTTGAGCATAGACCGGATAAGAGAGAGTCTACTGTACCATAATACCATAACTACAGACCATTTACCATACACCTTACCTAACTATACAAAATTTATCATATATTATATTACTATCTGTCTCCCAACGAAGTCTAACATTTACCATACACCTTACCTAACAATACACAATTTATCATATATTATATTACTATCTGTCTCCCAACAGCTGTCCAGTGGGTTCCCTCTCACCAACTTTGGGCCGTCGGGGTCCTTGTAACTTAGCCATTTAGCACATTGTGTGCAAAAAAATGACGCTAAGTGCTAAAACAACCCAAAGCTAAAGAACATGCTGGATGTCCTTGACGGGAGGCTAACATCTGTCTCCAAACAGCTGTTTTAGTGAGTCCCCTCACCCAACCTTCTTTGATATTTAAGGGGCCTTGTGATCTTGCCATTTAGTTCATTGTGTGCAGAAAAAGTGCCGCCCAGTGGTAAACCAACCTAACGTTAAAGAACACATTGGAATGCCTTGACTGGAAGCTACCAGCTGTCTCCCCAAACGCTCAGAGAAGATTGGGAGAGGGGACCCTAACCTCCTCTGAGCGTTTGGGGTCCTTATGACCTGGTCATATAGCCAATTGTGGGCAAATAGTGTCATACCCTGTGCACGTTAAAGAATACGCTAGATGGCTTTGAGAGGAGGATATCATCTGTTACCCAACAACTATTCCAGTGTGTCCCATCCCCAAACCTTTTCTAAGTCTTTTGGGTACTTATGACCTGGCAATTAGCCCATTGTGTGCCAAAAGTGCCACTCAGAAATAAGACAAACCAACGTTAAAGAACACGCTGGATTGCCTTGACGGGAGGCTATCATTTGTCTCCCAACAGGTGTTCCAGTTTGTCCCCTCCCCCAGCCTTCTTGGCAGGGGTTGCTCAGTCGGTAGTGCAGTAGACACGTAATCTGTTGTTCCCAGGTTCGAGTCCAAGCTGGGTCAGCTTTGCGATTTATCTCCGCAAAATTCCCCGCTCTCCCCATAGTCAGTAGGGGACACCGATGGGCTTGGAAAGGCCGCCATCCGTTGGATGGGACGTTAAGCCGTGGCCTCATGTGCGGGACAGCCGTACCCTGTGCACGTTAAAGAACACGCTGGAGGCCTTGACAGGAGGCTACCATCCATCTCCCAACAGCTGTCCACTGGGTCCCCTCCCCCAACCTTCTCTGAGCCTTCGAGGTCCATGTGACCTGACCATTCAGCCTATGGTGTGCAAAAAACGGCCGCTCAGAGGTAAAACAACCTAATCCAACCCAACCCCCAAACTTCTCTGAGCCTTCGGGCTCCTTATGACCTAGCTATTTAGCCCATTGTGGGCAAAAGTGTCATATCCTGGGGTTAAAGAACACGCTGGATGGACTTGACGGGAGGCAACCATCTGTCTCTCAACAGCTGTTTCAGTGGGTCCACTCCTCCAAACTTCTGTGAGACTTCGGGTCCTTGTGACCTGACCATTTAGCCCATTGTGGTCAAAAAGTGTCATACCCTGTGCACATTAAAGAACACGCTGGATGGCATTAACGGGAGGTTAACATCTGTCACCCAACAGCTGTTCCAGTGGGTGTCTTTCCCCACCTTCTTTGAGCCCTCGTGTCCTTGTGACCTGGCCATTTAGCCCATTGTGTGCAAAAAAGTGCCTTAGAGGTAAAACAACCCAATCTAGAATTTCGAAACTAAGCATTTTGTGAAGAAATGTAACAGAAGATAAATTAAAGATCTGAATCAAATCTATCTAAATCTCGATTTTCAAAAATGTTCACTTTATGCTTAAGGAGATGGAAGTTTGAATATTTAGCAGCAACAATGCAAATCTCAGAAAAATGATTTACGTTAACTTTTCAAATACACATCTGTTGTATTAATTGATGTTTGTCTGATCATCCATTCTGAGTTAAATTCTAACTTTGGGCATCGCAATCCATGTAACTTTTGGCACAAAAAACAAAAAAAAAATGATTCTTCCTCACCTTCCTTCTGTTACCTTCCGTCTGGATGAGTTCATTGATTAGTTTTAATTTGCTGAGAGCCTCCACCTGCCTCGTGAGAGATTTCATGTGTTCCGATGCCCCTCGGCAATAAGCCTCGAGGATCAGACCGAAGCGGATCGAGACTGCACGAAACTTCATTTCAGACCTATTCAATCGAAACAAGGACATTCTGATGCAAAATAACATTACAACGATTGAGAAAATGCATCAAAGAAATCAAATTCTGCAATTAAATTAAATAATAATAATAATATGAAAAAAAGAAAATAAAGCAAAATAATAAAATTAATAAATAATTAAAAAATAATATATAAATTAAACCAAAAATAAATAAAAAATTAATGAGAAAATGAAAACAAAAGCAACCAATATTAAAGGAAAAATATAATAAATTTAACGAAATTCTTGATTAATCTTCCCACATAAATATGTAGTGACTCAAGTCAAAACTTCCCACAAAATTGGATCTTCTAAGACTCTGTTTCCATCATGAGTCTCAACTCATCCAGATGTAGTGATAAAGCATGGAGAAGAATGTCTCATATCTTTGCAACGTAAAAGAAGAATGAAATAATATCCACTCTACTGTGGTACTCCTCCTCCTCCTCCTCCTCAAGCAGCCATGGGCTACGGAGGTCCAACCAGACAGTGCAATTTAGTTCTCCAAGCAAGTCTATCCTGAGCTACATCTACTGCATCTGGCCACTGCACACCAATTCTAACAAGGTCCTGTTTGACATTCTCTGCCCACCGCATCCTAGGTGTCCCCCTCTTTCTGAGGCCTTTAGGCACACTGTTCATAACCCTATTCGCCAATCTATAATTATTCATACGGGCAACATGGCCAAACCAACGGAGTCTCTCTCTGCACAATATGCTGCTTTAAGGAGGTTGCAGACTCCATTGCCTAACCTCATCATTAGTTACAAAGTTGAACCACCTAATGCCCAAGATACTGCGTAAGCATCTGGAATCAAAAACATCTAGTTTCCTGTTCTCCTGTTTACAAAGTGTCAACGTTTCACTACCATAACTAACCCTAGAAAGAACCAAACTATTATACAGTCTAATTTTAGTGTTTAGGTGTAAACGCCTATTTCTCCACACTCTCCATAGATTTTTAAAAGTCCCGGCAGCAATCCCTATTCGTCTGTTAATCTCATGCCGCACATCATCATTATCTGTTACATAGCTCCCAAGATAATTAAACTGTGACACCTGCTCAAGACTGCAACCATTCAGATTAACTGAATCACAGCAAGCCTGACCAATTTTCATCACTTTAGTTTTCTCTCTGTTTATAACCAAACCTACTCTACTACTAGTCTCATCAGCAGCTCGAATGAAAGAGTTCATCTCATCAACATCATTTGCCAAAAGGGCTAAATCATCAGCATAATCTAAATCAGAAATTTTCGCATCTCCAGCCCATTTAAGGCCAAAATCTTTCCCTAGAAGTGAATTTCGCATAACATAATCAATAACCAAGCTAAAGAGAAAAGGAGACAAAATGCACCCTTGTCGAACACCAGAAGTAATGCTAAACCAATTGCTTCAAGCCGTACCAACTTTCACACACGACTCAGTGTTATCATAGAGAGCTTTCATTATGTTAACTAACTTGTCTGGTATACCATATGATTTCACAATCAACCACAAATTATGACGATCAATAGAGTCGAAAGCCTTTTTGAAATCAACAAAGCTAGCAACCAAAGGTTTCTGAAACTCTAAACATTTCTCAAGAATCTGCCTAAGTGAAAATATCTTATCCACACATCCCCTACCACTTCTGAATCCACATTGCTCATCACGCAATTGACTGTCAACCAGATTCTTAATTCTATTAAGCACAATCATGGAAAGAACTTTACCTGGAGCAGAGAGTAGGCTAATACCCCTATAATTATCACAAGAACTGCGATCACCTTTTTTGAAAATAGGGATAACAATAGCTCTGGTAAAATCCTTAGGAACCATGGCTTTATCATAGAAGATATTCAAACTTTCAGTCATCCAATTGGTAACCGAAACATTCCTAGCTCTAAGCATTTCCTTAGTAATTTCATCTACCCCTGGAGATTTATGAAGTTTAAGTTTAGAAATTGCCAAAATAACTTCACATTGTGTTATAGGGCCAACATTAAAGCCACCAATGCATCTAACATTATTGCAAACAATGGTAGTAAAACTAACCACATTGTTTAGAACATCACTGAAATGCTCAGCCCACCTAGCCATGACAGAATCCTCACCTTCTATAACCTTACCTTGTTTATCCTTCAATCCCTGTATACCTGTCAGTTTTCTACCACACAAAACATTAACTATCTGGTACAGCTCTCTGCTGTTGTGCTGTCTAACTGCTTCCTCGGCTTTGTCAATCCAAACCATCAAGTCAAAGATTCTTATCAGCAGCTAACTGATCTTTTACACGTTTATTACGTTCTCTGTAATGCTTTCTATTAGGACTAGTAGGGTATTGATTAAGGACATTCCTGCAGTTCTTTCTTTCCGAAATAAGCTCAAGTGCCTTATCACTCAGATAATTCTGTCTCTTCTGCTCCTTTTTTCGTAAAAGAGTACTGTTAGTGTACAAAAAAGCCTGTTTAAAATGATCCCATTCTTCCTCAACTTCAGTGGTAAGCATACCATGACTGTCATAATGACTATGTATCCTATCATGGTAAGCTTTGGCTATAACTGGGTCTTTCATAGCATCATTATTAAAAGCAAATTTTTTAACCCTAGCACAACACTTTTTAAGTTTAAGTTGCAAGACACTTTTAACAAGGTAATGGTCAGATCCAATTTCAGCTCCCCTATATGCCCTGGTATTTCTAACAGAACTAGCCCATCTGCTGTTAATTAATATATAATCAATCATATTCCTATGCAGCTCATCAGTGAAACCCATGTGTACTTATGTATGTCACGGTGTTTGTAATATGTGTTAGTTATTCTGAAACCATTGAGTTTACTTACCTGTAGGAGACGTTGCTCATTGCCATTGCAGCTACCAATACCAAAAGGGCCAATCACCCCTCCCCAAAGGTCAGAGTCAGTACCAACTTTGGCATTGAAGTCACCTAGAACAAGGGTAATATCTCCTTTCTTGACAGAATTCAAAATATCCTGAAGTTGTTCATAAAACCTATCCTTCTCATCCTCATCTGCATCCTCAGTGGGGGCATAACAGCAGATAACATTCAGGTCTTTAACGCTTGTCTGAAATTTTGCTGTAAGAAACCTTTCATTAATGCACTCATATCCTAGAAGAGCATCACTAGCGTGTCTGCTGAGAAGCAGACCCACGCCTTGGTGATGCTTATTGTCGTCCCTCCTGAAAAGAGAAATTTTAGATTATTTTTAAGAATCTGACCTTTATCTGTCCATCTGGTCTCTTGCAAGCCGAGAATATCTAAATTATAAAGGTGGAATTCTTGTGTGAGGACATCAAGAGAAAAAGCTCTGTGTAGAGTCCTCACATTCCAACTACCTATGGAGAGAAAATGGTTAGTGGGATGTTTAAAGAAACTATGTTTATTGAGAGAGGGAATGCCGACAATATCAAACAACCCCCTAATCGCTGACATGGGGCAAAGACCCGTTCCCCCACCACTAAAGGCTGAAGCCATCTACACTGGAAGACATTCTCCAATGTAGAATTTGACGATGCCAATAGAAGCAAAGAGTTCAGATGCCTGCGATGACCTCTGCTCAGGATTATCCACCAGCTGATAAACATATCCTGCGAATCTATTCACTTGGGGCTGTCAACCCACAAACAAACAGAAAACACAGCGGAAGATTTTCCCTCCACAGAAGCCCACCAGTGCAGCAAAATCAGGATCCATAATCAACCTCAGAGCCATATATCTGTCCAGTCCAGTGGGTTTATTATGGTCAGCACCAGGACCCTGTGTGGTTGACCACTCCTCAGCAGGGTTGAAAAAAAGAAAAGTAGCCATAGTTGTCCAGATCAGTAGGCCACATTAATCTGGCAGCCCTCCCCTTCCGTTCACTTCCACAAGAGAGTATCTCTTTTGAAAAGTACTAACGGTCTGCACCACGAGAAGGCGGGGTCGGACATTAGGTGCTAGGCCTGGCCGGTTCTATGCATCATCACAGGGGATTGGTGCATAGCTCTCCTTCCAGTGACTACCTAGCTACCATTATGGTAAGAATTAAAATAATTGAACTAGGTTCCGATAATCGTGAATAAGAGATTTCAAATGATCAGGAATAACTGGATAGAGTCTGCAGGAGCCTTATTTTGAATTTTTACCACCAAGCCTCAGTCATTACTCTTAAGTGTGAATCGATATTATTGGTAAAGTTTAGTACTTGTGTGGCAATACTAGATTGGGTTGTTTTACTTCTGAGTGGCACTTTTTTCCACACAATGGGCTAAATGGCCAGGTCGTAAGAACCCCGAAGGCTCAGAGAAGGTTGGAAGAGGGACCCACTGGACAGCTGTCGGGAAACAGATGCTAGCCTCCCACCAAGATCATCCAGCGCATTCTTTAACGTGCACTGGATATGACTCTCCCTCACATGGTGCCACGGCTTAACGTCCCTTTCCTGCGGACTGACGGACGGACGGACGGACGGATGACGGCCTTTCAAAGCCCATCCGTATCCCCTGCTCACGTGGCGAGGGCGGGGAGTTTTGGGGATATTCCCATGGCCGACTGGTTAGCACGCTTGGCTACTGATATAAGGGACCTGGGGTCGAGCCCCGGGTAAGGCATGGCTGTGTCGTTTTTCTGCTGAGGGCCTGCCATCCTCTCAGACCTTCTACTATGGCATATAAACTGACAGGCTCCTGTCAGACCTCTGTGACAAGCAGCTGCTTAAGGGGGTATTTATTTATTTTTATTTAAATCTCAACACCGACCCAGCTGGGACTCGGACCTGCGAACTGCAGATTACTAGGCTGGCGCGCTACCGACTGAGCCACCCCCGCCCCTGTCAACTTGAATTTTTCCCATTGAAGTGACATTTTCAAAATTAGGTTTGCATTTTCTTTTTCGAAATTTCGTATTCTAAATTAACAATTCCAGAGTCTAAGCTAAGCACAATGCGACTTTTTCTTCCAAAATCAAAATATAATATCCGAATCCTCGACTTTCACGTTGTCTCTTCGGTGCATGCTGTATTAAGCGAGATTCATGTGTGACCCATTTAACCTGAAAAACTCTGACAGCGCATCCATGAATGCCGTGACGCGAAGACCATGACAGCGAGCTTAGAGCGGGAAGGAAGGGGGAAGTGGAGCCCATCGGAGAAGGAAGGGGGAAGTGGAGCCCATTGGAGAAGAAAGGGACTTCTCTGCTGACCGTCGAAAGGATTGAAAGTGGATTGCTGCGCTCTAGAAGGCAGCATCTTTAAATAGTTTTAGTAAAGTCGGACCAACACTCTAGGACTGTGTGACTGGATATTCTCGGTGGGGCAGTGGATTAAGTCTGCACCCTTATCAAATATATATATAGATAATATGAAGTGTTGTTTATTAAAGCCGTCCCGTGGCCGAGTGGTTAGCGCGCTTGGCTACTGATCTACGGGTCCTGGGTTCGAGCCCCGGGTAAGGCATGGCTGTTTGTGTTGTTTTCTGCTGAGGTCCTGCCGTCCTCACAGATCTTCTACTATGGCATATGAACTGACAGGCTCCTGTCAGACCTCTGTGGCAAGCAGCTGCTTGAGGGGGTATTTTTATTTATTTTTTTATTAAACATAATATTTAACCAAGAGATACCGAGTTGATGGTTTCATTGAGTGCATTAACTACCGTGTGATTATGATCCACTAAAGACATTCGTCTAACAGATCTCTCAAATAAATGACAGGGATCTTGACAGAGATCTTTAAAACATTTCTTGAAAAATGCAAGAAAAATTCATAAGAATAATAATTCTTTTCACTCAATTACTTTTAACTGCATTCTCAAATGGTGAATAGATGGAGCCCCTTGGACTCCTTGGATTCGGCCCTGGGTGCCAATGAGTCTTTATTTTTCTACATACGTGATTTTAGTCTAATGAAATTTAAAAAAAGAAGTAATCAATTTTAGAGTCATTTTGTTTTCAGACAGACAAATGATATCCCAATACCGAAACAAAACACGTAACCATGGAAACCATTAGCTTCCTTGTTTAGAAAGGTGACCATTACTCTTGTATGTGGATTTAAAAGAGTGACATTCACTAAAGCTTCTGGATATTAACTTTCGTTTTCTTTTTAATTTCAATTTCTCAATTAATAAGCCCAGGGTCTTAGGATATCGATATAGTAAAAATATCCGTACGTTGGATATAACCGACACGTTCCCTGTCAGTATAAATTTTTTATACAAAGTATCCGTTGGATACATTTTAGATAAAGAAAGAAAAAACAGTATTTTGCGGAATTAATGAGAACAATTTAATTTATAATTTTTAGCACTATAAATAAAACTGAAGGAAACGACATATTGAATTACAAGGGATTCAGAATTACACTTCTTTGATTACATGCATTAATTATTTGATTTATATGGTATGTCAACATTTAGATTTATTGGAAAAGTCCGTTTCAAATATTTATAATCATTGGGGAATTTTATTCTTATAGCAACTCTAACAGAACTGATATAGGGAAAAAAGAACAGATCATATGACAATAGAACTTGATTTTGGTAAATATTTGCTTAGAAATTAAATTCTCCAACGGTAAAAAAAAAGATTTCTTTTTCAAAACCCTGTATACAATACCCTCCAAAAATGTATTACTATAAGAATTTATTGTATTCCAATGGGTATTTTTTTTATTTTAACGTGCAATATTATGGCTCTCCCGTACACAAAGCCACGGCTTAACATCCCATCTGACGGATGACGGCCTTTCTAAGCCCCTTGGTATCCCATATTGACCAAGGTCTGGACGGGGAGTTTTGCGGAGATAAATCTCGAAGCTGACCCAGCTGGGACTCGAACCAAAGCCACGTAGATACAGCAAGTCTGGACACTGCAGTAACAGAAGACATTATTTCAAACATAGAGCATTATTTATTTCATCTACTTTTATAAAAATTCAATTGCTAGTTACTTATTTTTTAAAATTTTGAAATAAATTTTGTAATATTCTCAAATGTTTGAATAAATTCGTAATGAATAAATTATTTTATTTTAACCGGCTTTAAAAGAAATAGTTTTAATTGTAATTTTTAAGCAAATTACACCACTTTAAAGTTTATACATAATTAATATCTCTCCTTTTTTTCTCTCCGTTTGTTCAAGGCGGATGTATCAAGGTGACCTTACTCGAATCAGGGAACTGCAGATTACGAGCCTGCACACTACCCACAGAGCCCCACCCGACGAAATGAGTAATAATCATTAAAGAAAATGCCAATGACCCACTTGCCACATGTGATTCTTGTCATAAATAACTTGTTACGATAGATAGAAGACTAGCAATTACAATCTAGCACAGCCGGAAAAAGGGGGGGAAAGGTCCACGATTTCCCCCTTTTGAGAATTCTAGTAAGGGTAATGGAAAACACAAATCATTATACGTGTGCATATTTCACGCATTTTTCATGATTTTTTTTAAAAAAAAAACACTAAAAAGAAAGTGCTACAATGTAATGAAAATCCAGTTTCTTTAACCTCCCATCTTTTTAACCCTGCGCTCCCACTATTTTTTCTAGATTCCATCCTGGCTCTGACATTGCATCTAACCAATGCATTGTCTTGTCTGGAGCGAATGGGATCTTTGCCTACACGGCTAGTTCCCCATTTCCCTACATAGATAGGGGTGGCTCAGTCGGAAGTGAGCCAGGCTCGTAATCTGCAGTTCCAAGGTTTGAGTCCCAGCTGGGCCACCGTTGAGATTTATTTCCACAAAACTCCCCGCCCTGCCATTGGGGAGTACAGGAATACGATCATCAGTATCAGAAAGATCGCCGCCCGTCGGTGTAACATTAAGCCGTGGTTCGATATATGGAAGAGCCGTACTCTGTGCACGTTAAAGAACACGTTGGATGACCTTGAAAGTAGGATACCATCTGTCTCTTTCCCACTACAATCTTTCCCCGAATACTCTTTTCCCCAATCTCTTTCCCATAACACTCTTTGAGCCCTTGGGGACCTTGTGACCTGGACATTAGCCCCGTTTATGCACTGCAAGTGTGCAATAGAGCCACACGCTGTGCATGTTAATGAACACAGTGGATGGGCTTGATTAGAGTCTACCATCTGTCACCTACCAGCTGTCCAGTGGGTCTCCTCCACCAACTTTCTCTGAGCCTTCGGGGTTATTGTGACTTGACCATATTGTGTGCAAAAATTGCTGCTCAGAGGAAAAACAACCCAACCGCATAAAGACCCTTGTAATAACATCGCATCCGAAGAACGCATGATATTTCAACACCATTAGGTATTTCCATTGATACTGAGGTTAGGCAAAGGATATGGGAGTAAATTTCAGTGATAGAATATTTGGGACTTGAGTCTGGTAACCACCGATCATGAGCCAGATGAGCTACAGACAGGACCAACTCCTAGTCAATAGTGGTTCACAGAAAGTTCTGATGTTGGAATTAATAATCTAAATATTCTGATTTTCGGGAAGTGATGAATTTCATTCTGATGAATAACTTTGAACGAATGCTATTCAAGATATTTTTGATTGCTTAGTTTCATTTAAAGAATATTAATAGACTCCTCAATACATGGAGAATGTATATAGAGTAATCAAAAACTTTTGAAAGTTATACATCAATTTGACATTGTATCTCAGAAATATCAAATTTTCTAGGTGTGTAGGTCATTGTATCTCAGAAATATCAAACGTGCTAGGTGTGTAGGTGATTGTATCTCAGAAATATCAAACTTGCTAGGTTTGTAGGTAATTGTATCTCAAAAATATCAAACTTGCTAGGTGTGTATGTGATTGTAGCTCAGGAATATCAAACTTGTTAGGCGTGTAGGTAATTGTATCTCAGAAATATCTAACTTGCTAGGTGTGTAGGTGATTTTATCACAGAAATATCAAACTTGCTAGGTAAAAAACTAGGTAAAAGAACTCAACTGGACTGAAGGCAACCATCTGTCTCCCAACAGCTGTTCCAGTGGGTCCACTACCCCAACCTTCTCTCAGCCTTCAGGGTCCTTGTGACCGGGCCATTTAGCTCATGGTGTGCAAAAAAAGTTGCCTCTCAGAGTTAAAAGAACTCAACTGAACTGGAGGCTACCCTCTGTCTCCCAACAGCTCTTCCAGTGGGTCCACTCCCCTAATATTTTTTCAGCCTTCGGAATCTTTGTGATCTGGCCATTTAGCCCCATGTTGTGCAAAACAGTGACTCTCAGATGTATAACAACTCAACTGGACCGGAGCCTACCATCTGTCTCCCAATAGCTGTGCCAGTGGGTCCCCTCCTCCAACCTTTTTACAGCCTTCGGGGTCCTTGTGATCTGGCCATTTAGTCCATGGTGTGCAAAAAAGTGCCTCTAATAGGTAAAACAACTCAACTCGAATGGAGCCTACCATCTGTCTCCCAATAGCTGTTTCAATGGGTCCCCACACCCAACCTTCTCTTAGCCTTCGTGTTCCTTGTGACCCACATCCAACCTTCTCTTAGCCTTCGTGTTACTTGTGACCCGGCCATTTAGCCCATGGTGTGCAAAAAAGTGCCTCTTAGAAGTAAAAGAACTCAACTTGACCTCATATGACCCATTATGTGAAAAAAAGTGCCTATCAGAGGTAAAACAAATCAACTGGACCGGACGCCACCATATATCTCCCAATAGCTGTTCCAGTGTACCCTTCTCAACCTTCTCTCAGCCTTCGGGGTCCTTGTGATCTGGCCATTTAGCCCATGGTGTGCAAAAAAGTGCCTCTCAGAGGTAAAACAACTCAACTGGACTGGAGGCTAATCTCTGTCTTCCAATAGCTGTTCTAGTGGGTCCCCTCTCTCAACCTTCTCTCAGCCTTCGGGGTCCTTGTGATCTGACCATTTAGCCCATGGTGTGCAAAAAAGTGCCTCTCAGAGGTAAAACATCTCAACTGGACTGGATGCTACCATCTGTCTCCCAACAACTGTTTCAGTGGGTCCACTCCCCTAACATTTTTTCAGCCTTAGGAGTTTTTGTGACCTGGCCATTTAGCTCATGTTGTGCAAAAAAGTTCCTCCCAGAGGTAAAACAACTCGACTGGACCGGAGCCTACCATCTGTCTCCCAACAGCTGTTCCAGTGGGTCCCCTCCTCCAACCTTCTCTCTGCCTTCGGGGTCCTTGTGACCTGGCCATTTTGTCCATGGTGTGCAAAATAGTGCCTCTCAGAGCTAAAAGATCTCAACTGGACTGGACTCTACCATCTGTCTCCCAACAGCTGTTCCAGTGGGTCCCCTACCCCAACCTTCTGTCAGTCTTCGGGGTCTTTATGACCTGGCTATTTAGTCCACGATGTACAAAACTGTGCATCTCAGAGGTAAAACAACTCAACTGAACTGGAGGCTTCCATCTGTCTACCAACAGCTCTTCCAATTGGGTCCCCTCCTCCAACCTTCTCTCAGCCTTCGGGGTCATTGTGACCAGGCTATTTAGCCCATGGTGTGCAAAAAAGTGCCTCTCAGAGTTTAAACAACTCAACTGGATATGAGGCTTCCATCTGACTCCCAACAGCTGTTCCAATGGGTCCTCTCCTCCAACCTTCTCTCAGCCTTCGGTATACTTGTGACCTGGCCATTTAACCTATGATGTGCAAAAAAATGAAGCTCAGAGGTAAACTAACCCATCCCTTCGGATCCAAAATATTATCTGATTTCGAGATCTACAGCCTGAAATGCTAGTAATGTTGACAACTATTTATTAAACTTGTGGATATTTCATGTATTTTTCAAGAATATTTTCCTAGACCTCTATAAACGAAGGGGAAAATGTTATACCGCAATGGATATCTAGTATCTGCACAACCCCTCTCCCATTTACTATATTCCGGATCTATTACATCAGTTCCAGCCTCCCCTGTATTTTTTTTCTAAATCCGGTCCTGATCTTACCCGTATTTTAGAATCTCATTATGTTGGTCAATCCTAATAGGATAAAAAGTCAGGTATCGTGATAGTTTACTTACTTTTTTTTATCTTTGGGTTGAGTTGTTTTACCTCTGAGCGGCACTTTTTTGCACACCATGGGCTAAATGGCCAGGTCACATGGACCTCGAAGGCTCAGAGAAGGTTGGGGGAGGGGACCCACTGGAACAGCTGTTGGGAGACAGATGGTAGCCTCCCGTCAAGGCCATCCAGCGTGTTCCTTAACGTGCACAGGGTATGTCTCTCCCGCACACGGGGCCACGGCTTAACGTCCCATCCGACGGATGGCGGCCTTTTCAAGCCCATCGGTGTCCCCTACTGACCGTGGGCAGGGCGGAGAATTTTGCGGAGATAAATCTCAACGCTGACCCAGCTGGGACTCGAACCTGGGAACTACAGATTACGAGCCTGGCGCGCTACCGACTGAGCCACCCCCGCCCCACTGTTTTTTTTTTTTCTTATCATTTTGTAAAACAATTACATCGATGTTCTGTAGAGTCGCTTGAAAAAATATACGTGTACTGTACACGAAGGTTGACAGATCACTGATTTCTAAAAAAATCGTTGCAAGATGTTTTTTTCTGAATTCTGTAATCAACCATAGTGTTCGGATACTTTTTTGAGCGACATTAGCCTCCAGTCCAGTTGGTTTATTTTACCTATGAGCGGCACTTTTTATCACACAATGGGCTTAATGGCCAGGTCACAAGGTCCCCTAGGAGTCAGAGAAGGTTGGGTAAGTAGATCCACTGGACAGCTATTAGGAGAGAGATTTTAGCCTTCCGTCAAGTCTACCCAGTTTGTTTTTCATATGTAAACAAGATTCGGCTCTCTCTTGAACATCCATGGCTTACGGCATAGCATCCCCCCGTGAATGGTTCCCTTTCCAAACCTACATTTGTCCCATTTGCAACAGAAAGCAAAGAAGAGGAATGGGGGATCGTCATTGACACAGATGAGAATCGAACCTAGGAACTATAGATTGCAACCGACAGAACCTACTCCGATCTGTGTTGTTAGGGATTTATATTGTTTTCACATTTAGAATAAATAAAATAAATATTTAGATGTGATAATTTTCAGTTTCTAACAGTATGGCGTATTTTCTATTACACTGATTAAAATAAATCATTATGTGTGATAATTTTCAGTACCTAACAGTATGGCGTATTTTCTATTACACTGATTAAAACAAATCATTATATGTGATAATTTTCTGTTTCTAACAGTGCAGCGTATTTTCTATTTCACTGATTAAAATAAAACATTATATCTGATAATTTTCAGTTTCTAACAGTGTGGCGTATATTCTATTACACTGATTAAAATAAATCATTATATGTGAAAATTTTCAGTTTCTAACAGTGTGGCGTATTTTCTATTACACTGATTAAAATAAATCATTATATGTGATAATTTTCAGTTTCTCTTAGTTGTGTGGTGCGAGGGTGGCTCAGTCGGTAATGCCAGCGCGTAACCTGTAGTTCCCAGGTTAGAGAACCAGCTCAGTCAGCATTGAGATTTATCTCCGAAAAATTCTCTGCCCGTCGTCAGTAGGGGACACCGATAGACTTGGAAAAGACGCCTCCGTCGGACGGGACGTTAAGCCGTGTCCATCATCATCATACTCAAGCAGCCATGGGCTACGGAGGTCCAACCAGACCGCGCAGTTTAATTCTCCAAGCATATCTGCCCTGAGATACATCTGCTGCATCCGGCCACTGCACACCAATTCTAACAAGGTCCTCTTTGACAATGTCTGCCCACCGCATCCTAGGTGTCCCCCTCTTTCTGAGGCCTTTAGGTACACTGTTCATAACCCTATTCGCCAATCTATAATTATCCATACGGGCAACATGGCCAAACCAGCGGAGTCTCTCTCTGCACAAAATGCTGCTTAAAGGAGGTTGCAGACTCTTTTGTCTAACCTCATCATTAGTTACAAAGTTAAACCACCTAATACCCAAAATACTACGTAAGCATCTAGAATCAAAAGCATCTAGTTTCCTGTTATCTTGTTTACACAACGTCCAAGTTTCACTACCATAACTAACCCTAGAAAGAACCAAACTATTATACAGTCTAATTTTAGTCTTTAGGTGTACGGCTATTTCTCCACAATCTCCATAGATTCTTAAAAGTCCCGGCAGCAATCCCTATTCGTCTGTTAATCTCATGCCGCACATCACTGGTATCTGTTACATAGCTACCAAGGCAATTAAACTGTGACACCTGCTCAAGACTGCAACCATTCAGATGAACTGAATCACAACCTGCCTGACCAATTTTCATCACTTTAGTTTTCTCTCTGTTTATAACCAAACCTACTTTACTACCAGTCTCATCAACAGATTGAATGAAAGAGTTCATCTCATCAACATCCCCATCATTTAGCCCAAAAGGGCTAAATCATCAGCATATAATCTAAATGAGAACGTTTCGTATCTCCAGCCCATTTAAGGCCAAAATCTTTCCCTTGAAGTGAATTTCTCATAACATAATCAATAACCAAACTAAAGAGAAAAGGAGACAAAATACACCCTTGTTTTTCACCATTTGTTCTGGTGTTCGACAAGGGTGTATTTTGTCTCCTTTTCTCTTTAGTTTGGTTATTGATTATGTTATGAGAAATTCACTTCAAGGGAAAGATTTTGGCCTTAAATGGGCTGGAGATACGAAACGTTCTCATTTAGATTATGCTGATGATTTAGCCCTTTTGGGCTAAATGATGGGGATGTTGATGAGATGAACTCTTTCATTCAATCTGTTGATGAGACTGGTAGTAAAGTAGGTTTGGTTATAAACAGAGAGAAAACTAAAGTGATGAAAATTGGTCAGGCAGGTTGTGATTCAGTTCATCTGAATGGTTGCAGTCTTGAGCAGGTGTCACAGTTTAATTGCCTTGGTAGCTATGTAACAGATACCAGTGATGTGCGGCATGAGATTAACAGACGAATAGGGATTGCTGCCGGGACTTTTAAGAATCTATGGAGATTGTGGAGAAATAGCCGTACACCTAAAGACTAAAATTAGACTGTATAATAGTTTGGTTCTTTCTAGGGTTAGTTATGGTAGTGAAACTTGGACGTTGTGTAAACAAGATAACAGGAAACTAGATGCTTTTGATTCTAGATGCTTACGTAGTATTTTGGGTATTAGGTGGTTTAACTTTGTAACTAATGATGAGGTTAGACAAAAGAGTCTGCAACCTCCTTTAAGCAGCATTTTGTGCAGAGAGAGACTCCGCTGGTTTGGCCATGTTGCCCGTATGGATAATTATAGATTGGCGAATAGGGTTATGAACAGTGTACCTAAAGGCCTCAGAAAGAGGGGGACACCTAGGATGCGGTGGGCAGACATTGTCAAAGAGGACCTTGTTAGAATTGGTGTGCAGTGGCCGGATGCAGCAGATGTATCTCAGGGCAGATATGCTTGGAGAATTAAACTGCGCGGTCTGGTTGGACCTCCGTAGCCCATGGCGGCTTGAGTATGATGATGATGGACACGGTTTAACGTCCCGTCCGACGGAGGCGTCCTTTCCAAGTCTATCGGTGTCCCCTACTGACGACGGGCAGAGAATTTTTCGGAGATAAATCTCAATGCTGACTGAGCTGGTTCTCTAACCTGGGAACTACAGGTTACGCGCTGGCATTACCGACTGAGCCACCCTCGCACCACACAACTAAGAGAAACTGAAAATTATCACATATAATGATTTATTTTAATCAGTGTAATAGAAAATACGCCACACTGTTAGAAACTGAAAATTTTCACATATAATGATTTATTTTAATCAGTGTAATAGAATATACGCCACACTGTTAGAAACTGAAAATTATCAGATATAATGTTTTATTTTAATCAGTGAAATAGAAAATACGCTGCACTGTTAGAAACAGAAAATTATCACATATAATGATTTGTTTTAATCAGTGTAATAGAAAATACGCCACACTGTTAGGTACTGAAAATTATCACACATAATGATTTATTTTAATCAGTGTAATAGAAAATACGCCATACTGTTAGAAACTGAAAATTATCACATCTAAATATTTATTTTATTTATTCTAAATGTGAAAACAATATAAATCCCTAACAACACAGATCGGAGTAGGTTCTGTCGGTTGCAATCTATAGTTCCTAGGTTCGATTCTCATCTGTGTCAATGACGATCCCCCATTCCTCTTCTTTGCTTTCTGTTGCAAATGGGACAAATGTAGGTTTGGAAAGGGAACCATTCACGGGGGGATGCTATGCCGTAAGCCATGGATGTTCAAGAGAGAGCCGAATCTTGTTTACATATGAAAAACAAACTGGGTAGACTTGACGGAAGGCTAAAATCTCTCTCCTAATAGCTGTCCAGTGGATCTACTTACCCAACCTTCTCTGACTCCTAGGGGACCTTGTGACCTGGCCATTAAGCCCATTGTGTGATAAAAAGTGCCGCTCATAGGTAAAATAAACCAACTGGACTGGAGGCTAATGTCGCTCAAAAAAGTATCCGAACACTATGGTTGATTACAGAATTCAGAAAAAAAACATCTTGCAACGATTTTTTTAGAAATCAGTGATCTGTCAACCTTCGTGTACAGTACACGTATATTTTTTCAAGCGACTCTACAGAACATCGATGTAATTGTTTTACAAAATGATAAGAAAAAAAAAAAAAAAAACAGTGGGGCGGGGGTGGCTCAGTCGGTAGCGCGCCAGGCTCGTAATCTGTAGTTCCCAGGTTCGAGTCCCAGCTGGGTCAGCGTTGAGATTTATCTCCGCAAAATTCTCCGCCCTGCCCACGGTCAGTAGGGGACACCGATGGGCTTGAAAAGGCCGCCGTCCGTCGGATGGGACGTTAAGCCGTGGCCCCGTGTGCGGGAGAGACATACCCTGTGCACGTTAAGGAACACGCTGGATGGCCTTGACGGGAGGCTACCATCTGTCTCCCAACGGCTATTCCAGTGGGTCCCCTCCCCCAACCTTCTCTGAGCCTTCGGGGTCCGTGTGGCCTGGCCATTTAGCCCATTGTGTGCAAAAAAAGTGCCGCCAAGAGGTAAAACAACTCAACCCAAAGATAAAAAAAAGTAAGTAAACTATCACGATACCTGACTTTTTATCCTATTAGGATTGACCAACATAATGAGATTCTAAAATACGGGTAAGATCAGGACCGGATTTAGAAAAAAAATACAGGGGAGGCTGGAACTGATGTAATAGATCCGGAATATAGTAAATGGGAGAGGGGTTGTGCAGATACTAGATATCCATTGCGGTATAACATTTTCCCCTTCGTTTATAGAGGTCTAGGAAAATATTCTTGAAAAATACATGAAATATCCACAAGTTTAATAAATAGTTGTCAACATTACTAGCATTTCAGGCTGTAGATCTCGAAATCAGATAATATTTTGGATCCGAAGGGATGGGTTAGTTTACCTCTGAGCTTCATTTTTTTGCACATCATAGGTTAAATGGCCAGGTCACAAGTATACCGAAGGCTGAGAGAAGGTTGGAGGAGAGGACCCATTGGAACAGCTGTTGGGAGTCAGATGGAAGCCTCATATCCAGTTGAGTTGTTTAAACTCTGAGAGGCACTTTTTTGCACACCATGGGCTAAATAGCCTGGTCACAATGACCCCGAAGGCTGAGAGAAGGTTGGAGGAGGGGACCCAATTGGAAGAGCTGTTGGTAGACAGATGGAAGCCTCCAGTTCAGTTGAGTTGTTTTACCTCTGAGATGCACAGTTTTGTACATCGTGGACTAAATAGCCAGGTCATAAAGACCCCGAAGACTGACAGAAGGTTGGGGTAGGGGACCCACTGGAACAGCTGTTGGGAGACAGATGGTAGAGTCCAGTCCAGTTGAGATCTTTTAGCTCTGAGAGGCACTATTTTGCACACCATGGACAAAATGGCCAGGTCACAAGGACCCCGAAGGCAGAGAGAAGGTTGGAGGAGGGGACCCACTGGAACAGCTGTTGGGAGACAGATGGTAGGCTCCGGTCCAGTCGAGTTGTTTTACCTCTGGGAGGAACTTTTTTGCACAACATGAGCTAAATGGCCAGGTCACAAAAACTCCTAAGGCTGAAAAAATGTTAGGGGAGTGGACCCACTGAAACAGTTGTTGGGAGACAGATGGTAGCATCCAGTCCAGTTGAGATGTTTTACCTCTGAGAGGCACTTTTTTGCACACCATGGGCTAAATGGTCAGATCACAAGGACCCCGAAGGCTGAGAGAAGGTTGAGAGAGGGGACCCACTAGAACAGCTATTGGAAGACAGAGATTAGCCTCCAGTCCAGTTGAGTTGTTTTACCTCTGAGAGGCACTTTTTTGCACACCATGGGCTAAATGGCCAGATCACAAGGACCCCGAAGGCTGAGAGAAGGTTGAGAAGGGTACACTGGAACAGCTATTGGGAGATATATGGTGGCGTCCGGTCCAGTTGATTTGTTTTACCTCTGATAGGCACTTTTTTTCACATAATGGGTCATATGAGGTCAAGTTGAGTTCTTTTACTTCTAAGAGGCACTTTTTTGCACACCATGGGCTAAATGGCCGGGTCACAAGTAACACGAAGGCTAAGAGAAGGTTGGATGTGGGTCACAAGGAACACGAAGGCTAAGAGAAGGTTGGGTGTGGGGACCCATTGAAACAGCTGTTGGGAGACAGATGGTAGGCTCCATTCGAGTTGAGTTGTTTTACCTATTAGAGGCACTTTTTTGCACACCATGGACTAAATGGCCAGATCACAAGGACCCCGAAGGCTGTAAAAAGGTTGGAGGAGGGGACCCACTGGCACAGCTATTGGGAGACAGATGGTAGGCTCCGGTCCAGTTGAGTTGTTATACATCTGAGAGTCACTGTTTTGCACAACATGGGGCTAAATGGCCAGATCACAAAGATTCCGAAGGCTGAAAAAATATTAGGGGAGTGGACCCACTGGAAGAGCTGTTGGGAGACAGAGGGTAGCCTCCAGTTCAGTTGAGTTCTTTTAACTCTGAGAGGCAACTTTTTTTGCACACCATGAGCTAAATGGCCCGGTCACAAGGACCCTGAAGGCTGAGAGAAGGTTGGGGGAGTGGACCCACTGGAACAGCTGTTGGGAGACAGATGGTTGCCTTCAGTCCAGTTGAGTTCTTTTACCTAGTTTTTTACCTAGCAAGTTTGATATTTCTGTGATAAAATCACCTACACACCTAGCAAGTTAGATATTTCTGAGATACAATTACCTACACGCCTAACAAGTTTGATATTCCTGAGCTACAATCACATACACACCTAGCAAGTTTGATATTTTTGAGATACAATTACCTACAAACCTAGCAAGTTTGATATTTCTGAGATACAATCACCTACACACCTAGCACGTTTGATATTTCTGAGATACAATGACCTACACACCTAGAAAATTTGATATTTCTGAGATACAATGTCAAATTGATGTATAACTTTCAAAAGTTTTTGATTACTCTATATACATTCTCCATGTATTGAGGAGTCTATTAATATTCTTTAAATGAAACTAAGCAATCAAAAATATCTTGAATAGCATTCGTTCAAAGTTATTCATCAGAATGAAATTCATCACTTCCCGAAAATCAGAATATTTAGATTATTAATTCCAACATCAGAACTTTCTGTGAACCACTATTGACTAGGAGTTGGTCCTGTCTGTAGCTCATCTGGCTCATGATCGGTGGTTACCAGACTCAAGTCCCAAATATTCTATCACTGAAATTTACTCCCATATCCTTTGCCTAACCTCAGTATCAATGGAAATACCTAATGGTGTTGAAATATCATGCGTTCTTCGGATGCGATGTTATTACAAGGGTCTTTATGCGGTTGGGTTGTTTTTCCTCTGAGCAGCAATTTTTGCACACAATATGGTCAAGTCACAATAACCCCGAAGGCTCAGAGAAAGTTGGTGGAGGAGACCCACTGGACAGCTGGTAGGTGACAGATGGTAGACTCTAATCAAGCCCATCCACTGTGTTCATTAACATGCACAGCGTGTGGCTCTATTGCACACTTGCAGTGCATAAACGGGGCTAATGTCCAGGTCACAAGGTCCCCAAGGGCTCAAAGAGTGTTATGGGAAAGAGATTGGGGAAAAGAGTATTCGGGGAAAGATTGTAGTGGGAAAGAGACAGATGGTATCCTACTTTCAAGGTCATCCAACGTGTTCTTTAACGTGCACAGAGTACGGCTCTTCCATATATCGAACCACGGCTTAATGTTACACCGACGGGCGGCGATCTTTCTGATACTGATGATCGTATTCCTGTACTCCCCAATGGCAGGGCGGGGAGTTTTGTGGAAATAAATCTCAACGGTGGCCCAGCTGGGACTCAAACCTTGGAACTGCAGATTACGAGCCTGGCTCACTTCCGACTGAGCCACCCCTATCTATGTAGGGAAATGGGGAACTAGCCGTGTAGGCAAAGATCCCATTCGCTCCAGACAAGACAATGCATTGGTTAGATGCAATGTCAGAGCCAGGATGGAATCTAGAAAAAATAGTGGGAGCGCAGGGTTAAAAAGATGGGAGGTTAAAGAAACTGGATTTTCATTACATTGTAGCACTTTCTTTTTAGTGTTTTTTTTTTAAAAAAAATCATGAAAAATGCGTGAAATATGCACACGTATAATGATTTGTGTTTTCCATTACCCTTACTAGAATTCTCAAAAGGGGGAAATCGTGGACCTTTCCCCCCCTTTTTCCGGCTGTGCTAGATTGTAATTGCTAGTCTTCTATCTATCGTAACAAGTTATTTATGACAAGAATCACATGTGGCAAGTGGGTCATTGGCATTTTCTTTAATGATTATTACTCATTTCGTCGGGTGGGGCTCTGTGGGTAGTGTGCAGGCTCGTAATCTGCAGTTCCCTGATTCGAGTAAGGTCACCTTGATACATCCGCCTTGAACAAACGGAGAGAAAAAAAGGAGAGATATTAATTATGTATAAACTTTAAAGTGGTGTAATTTGCTTAAAAATTACAATTAAAACTATTTCTTTTAAAGCCGGTTAAAATAAAATAATTTATTCATTACGAATTTATTCAAACATTTGAGAATATTACAAAATTTATTTCAAAATTTTAAAAAATAAGTAACTAGCAATTGAATTTTTATAAAAGTAGATGAAATAAATAATGCTCTATGTTTGAAATAATGTCTTCTGTTACTGCAGTGTCCAGACTTGCTGTATCTACGTGGCTTTGGTTCGAGTCCCAGCTGGGTCAGCTTCGAGATTTATCTCCGCAAAACTCCCCGTCCAGACCTTGGTCAATATGGGATACCAAGGGGCTTAGAAAGGCCGTCATCCGTCAGATGGGATGTTAAGCCGTGGCTTTGTGTACGGGAGAGCCATAATATTGCACGTTAAAATAAAAAAAATACCCATTGGAATACAATAAATTCTTATAGTAATACATTTTTGGAGGGTATTGTATACAGGGTTTTGAAAAAGAAATCTTTTTTTTTACCGTTGGGGAATTTAATTTCTAAGCAAATATTTACCAAAATCAAGTTCTATTGTCATATGATCTGTTCTTTTTCCCTATATCAGTTCTGTTAGAGTTGCTATAAGAATAAAATTCCCCAATGATTATAAATATTTGAAACGGACTTTTCCAATAAATCTAAATGTTGACATACCATATAAATCAAATAATTAATGCATGTAATCAAAGAAGTGTAATTCTGAATCCCTTGTAATTCAATATGTCGTTTCCTTCAGTTTTATTTATAGTGCTAAAAATTATAAATTAAATTGTTCTCATTAATTCCGCAAAATACTGTTTTTTCTTTCTTTATCTAAAATGTATCCAACGGATACTTTGTATAAAAAATTTATACTGACAGGGAACGTGTCGGTTATATCCAACGTACGGATATTTTTACTATATCGATATCCTAAGACCCTGGGCTTATTAATTGAGAAATTGAAATTAAAAAGAAAACGAAAGTTAATATCCAGAAGCTTTAGTGAATGTCACTCTTTTAAATCCACATACAAGAGTAATGGTCACCTTTCTAAACAAGGAAGCTAATGGTTTCCATGGTTACGTGTTTTGTTTCGGTATTGGGATATCATTTGTCTGTCTGAAAACAAAATGACTCTAAAATTGATTACTTCTTTTTTTAAATTTCATTAGACTAAAATCACGTATGTAGAAAAATAAAGACTCATTGGCACCCAGGGCCGAATCCAAGGAGTCCAAGGGGCTCCATCTATTCACCATTTGAGAATGCAGTTAAAAGTAATTGAGTGAAAAGAATTATTATTCTTATGAATTTTTCTTGCATTTTTCAAGAAATGTTTTAAAGATCTCTGTCAAGATCCCTGTCATTTATTTGAGAGATCTGTTAGACGAATGTCTTTAGTGGATCATAATCACACGGTAGTTAATGCACTCAATGAAACCATCAACTCGGTATCTCTTGGTTAAATATTATGTTTAATAAAAAAATAAATAAAAATACCCCCTCAAGCAGCTGCTTGCCACAGAGGTCTGACAGGAGCCTGTCAGTTCATATGCCATAGTAGAAGATCTGTGAGGACGGCAGGACCTCAGCAGAAAACAACACAAACAGCCATGCCTTACCCGGGGCTCGAACCCAGGACCCGTAGATCAGTAGCCAAGCGCGCTAACCACTCGGCCACGGGACGGCTTTAATAAACAACACTTCATATTATCTATATATATATTTGATAAGGGTGCAGACTTAATCCACTGCCCCACCGAGAATATCCAGTCACACAGTCCTAGAGTGTTGGTCCGACTTTACTAAAACTATTTAAAGATGCTGCCTTCTAGAGCGCAGCAATCCACTTTCAATCCTTTCGACGGTCAGCAGAGAAGTCCCTTTCTTCTCCAATGGGCTCCACTTCCCCCTTCCTTCTCCGATGGGCTCCACTTCCCCCTTCCTTCCCGCTCTAAGCTCGCTGTCATGGTCTTCGCGTCACGGCATTCATGGATGCGCTGTCAGAGTTTTTCAGGTTAAATGGGTCACACATGAATCTCGCTTAATACAGCATGCACCGAAGAGACAACGTGAAAGTCGAGGATTCGGATATTATATTTTGATTTTGGAAGAAAAAGTCGCATTGTGCTTAGCTTAGACTCTGGAATTGTTAATTTAGAATACGAAATTTCGAAAAAGAAAATGCAAACCTAATTTTGAAAATGTCACTTCAATGGGAAAAATTCAAGTTGACAGGGGCGGGGGTGGCTCAGTCGGTAGCGCGCCAGCCTAGTAATCTGCAGTTCGCAGGTCCGAGTCCCAGCTGGGTCGGTGTTGAGAATTAAATAAAAATAAATAAATACCCCCTTAAGCAGCTGCTTGTCACAGAGGTCTGACAGGAGCCTGTCAGTTTATATGCCATAGTAGAAGGTCTGAGAGGATGGCAGGCCCTCAGCAGAAAAACGACACAGCCATGCCTTACCCGGGGCTCGACCCCAGGTCCCTTATATCAGTAGCCAAGCGTGCTAACCAGTCGGCCATGGGAATATCCCCAAAACTCCCCGCCCTCGCCACGTGAGCAGGGGATACGGATGGGCTTTGAAAGGCCGTCATCCGTCCGTCCGTCCGTCCGTCCGTCCGTCCGACCGTCAGTCCGCAGGAAAGGGACGTTAAGCCGTGGCACCATGTGAGGGAGAGTCATATCCAGTGCACGTTAAAGAATGCGCTGGATGATCTTGGTGGGAGGCTAGCATCTGTTTCCCGACAGCTGTCCAGTGGGTCCCTCTTCCAACCTTCTCTGAGCCTTCGGGGTTCTTACGACCTGGCCATTTAGCCCATTGTGTGGAAAAAAGTGCCACTCAGAAGTAAAACAACCCAATCTAGTATTGCCACACAAGTACTAAACTTTACCAATAATATCGATTCACACTTAAGAGTAATGACTGAGGCTTGGTGGTAAAAATTCAAAATAAGGCTCCTGCAGACTCTATCCAGTTATTCCTGATCATTTGAAATCTCTTATTCACGATTATCGGAACCTAGTTCAATTATTTTAATTCTTACCATAATGGTAGCTAGGTAGTCACTGGAAGGAGAGCTATGCACCAATCCCCTGTGATGATGCATAGAACCGGCCAGGCCTAGCACCTAATGTCCGACCCCGCCTTCTCGTGGTGCAGACCGTTAGTACTTTTCAAAAGAGATACTCTCTTGTGGAAGTGAACGGAAGGGGAGGGCTGCCAGATTAATGTGGCCTACTGATCTGGACAACTATGGCTACTTTTCTTTTTTTCAACCCTGCTGAGGAGTGGTCAACCACACAGGGTCCTGGTGCTGACCATAATAAACCCACTGGACTGGACAGATATATGGCTCTGAGGTTGATTATGGATCCTGATTTTGCTGCACTGGTGGGCTTCTGTGGAGGGAAAATCTTCCGCTGTGTTTTCTGTTTGTTTGTGGGTTGACAGCCCCAAGTGAATAGATTCGCAGGATATGTTTATCAGCTGGTGGATAATCCTGAGCAGAGGTCATCGCAGGCATCTGAACTCTTTGCTTCTATTGGCATCGTCAAATTCTACATTGGAGAATGTCTTCCAGTGTAGATGGCTTCAGCCTTTAGTGGTGGGGGAACGGGTCTTTGCCCCATGTCAGCGATTAGGGGGTTGTTTGATATTGTCGGCATTCCCTCTCTCAATAAACATAGTTTCTTTAAACATCCCACTAACCATTTTCTCTCCATAGGTAGTTGGAATGTGAGGACTCTACACAGAGCTTTTTCTCTTGATGTCCTCACACAAGAATTCCACCTTTATAATTTAGATATTCTCGGCTTGCAAGAGACCAGATGGACAGATAAAGGTCAGATTCTTAAAAATAATCTAAAATTTCTCTTTTCAGGAGGGACGACAATAAGCATCACCAAGGCGTGGGTCTGCTTCTCAGCAGACACGCTAGTGATGCTCTTCTAGGATATGAGTGCATTAATGAAAGGTTTCTTACAGCAAAATTTCAGACAAGCGTTAAAGACCTGAATGTTATCTGCTGTTATGCCCCCACTGAGGATGCAGATGAGGATGAGAAGGATAGGTTTTATGAACAACTTCAGGATATTTTGAATTCTGTCAAGGAAGGAGATATTACCCTTGTTCTAGGTGACTTCAATGCCAAAGTTGGTACTGACTCTGACCTTTGGGGAGGGGTGATTGGCTCTTTTGGTATTGGTAGCTGCAATGGCAATGAGCAACGTCTCCTACAGGTAAGTAAACTCAATGGTTTCAGAATAACAAACACATATTACAAACACCGTGACATACATAAGTACACATGGGTTTCACTGATGAGCTGCATAGGAATATGATTGATTATATATTAATTAACAGCAGATGGGCTAGTTCTGTTAGAAATACCAGGGCATATAGGGGAGCTGAAATTGGATCTGACCATTACCTTGTTAAAAGTGTCTTGCAACTTAAACTTAAAAAGTGTTGTGCTAGGGTTAAAAAATTTGCTTTTAATAATGATGCTATGAAAGACCCAGTTATAGCCAAAGCTTACCATGATAGGATACATAGTCATTATGACAGTCATGGTATGCTTACCACTGAAGTTGAGGAAGAATGGGATCATTTTAAACAGGCTTTTTTGTACACTAACAGTACTCTTTTAGGAAAAAAGGAGCAGAAGAGACAGAATTATCTGAATGATAAGGCACCTGAGCTTATTTCGGAAAGAAAGAACTGCAGGAATGTCCTTAATCAATACCCTACTAGTCCTAATAGAAAGCATTACAGAGAACGTAATAAACGTGTAAAAGATCAGTTAGCTGCTGATAAGAATCTTTGACTTGATGGTTTGGTTTGACAAAGCCGAGGAAGCAGTTAGACAGCACAACAGCAGAGAGCTGTACCAGATAGTTAATGTTTTGTGTGGTAGAAAACGGACAGGCATACAGGGATTGAAGGATAAACAAGGTAAGGGTATAGAAGGTGAGGATTCTGTCATGGCTAGGTGGGCTGAGCATTTCAGTGATGTTCTAAACAATGTGGTTAGTTTTACTACCATTGTTTGCAATAATGTTAGATGCATTGGTGGCTTTAATGTTGGCCCTATAACACAATGTGAAGTTATTTTGGCAATTTCTAAACTTAAACTTCATAAATCTCCAGGGGTAGATGAAATTACTAAGGAAATGCTTAGAGCTAGGAATGTTTCGGTTACCAATTGGATGACTGAAAGTTTGAATATCTTCTATGATAAAGCCATGGTTCCTAAGGATTTTACCAGAGCTATTGTTATCCCTATTTTCAAAAAAGGTGATCGCAGTTCTTGTGATAATTATAGGGGTATTAGCCTACTCTCTGCTCCAGGTAAAGTTCTTTCCATGATTGTGCTTAATAGAATTAAGAATCTGGTTGACAGTCAATTGCGTGATGAGCAATGTGGATTCAGAAGTGGTAGGGGATGTGTGGATAAGATATTTTCACTTAGGCAGATTCTTGAGAAATGTTTAGAGTTTCAGAAACCTTTGGTTGCTAGCTTTGTTGATTTCAAAAAGGCTTTCGACTCTATTGATCGTCATAATTTGTGGTTGATTGTGAAATCATATGGTATACCGGACAAGTTAGTTAACATAATGAAAGCTCTCTATGATAACACTGAGTCGTGTGTGAAAGTTGGTACGGCTTGAAGCAATTGGTTTAGCATTACTTCTGGTGTTCGACAAGGGTGCATTTTGTCTCCTTTTCTCTTTAGCTTGGTTATTGATTATGTTATGCGAAATTCACTTCTAGGGAAAGATTTTGGCCTTAAATGGGCTGGAGATACGAAAATTTCTGATTTAGATTATGCTGATGATTTAGCCCTTTTGGCAAATGATGTTGATGAGATGAACTCTTTCATTCGAGCTGCTGATGAGACTAGTAGTAGAGTAGGTTTGGTTATAAACAGAGAGAAAACTAAAGTGATGAAAATTGGTCAGGCTTGCTGTGATTCAGTTAATCTGAATGGTTGCAGTCTTGAGCAGGTGTCACAGTTTAATTATCTTGGGAGCTATGTAACAGATAATGATGATGTGCGGCATGAGATTAACAGACGAATAGGGATTGCTGCCGGGATTTTTAAAAATCTATGGAGAGTGTGGAGAAATAGGCGTTTACACCTAAACACTAAAATTAGACTGTATAATAGTTTGGTTCTTTCTAGGGTTAGTTATGGTAGTGAAACGTTGACACTTTGTAAACAGGAGAACAGGAAACTAGATGCTTTTGATTCCAGATGCTTACGCAGTATCTTGGGCATTAGGTGGTTCAACTTTGTAACTAATGATGAGGTTAGGCAATGGAGTCTGCAACCTCCTTAAAGCAGCATATTGTGCAGAGAGAGACTCCGTTGGTTTGGCCATGTTGCCCTTATGAATAATTATAGATTGGCGAATAGGGTTATGAACAGTGTGCCTAAAGGCCTCAGAAAGAGGGGGACACCTAGGATGCGGTGGGCAGAGAATGCCAAACAGGACCTTGTTAGAATTGGTGTGCAGTGGCCAGATGCAGTAGATGTAGCTCAGGATAGACTTGCTTGGAGAACTAAATTGCACTGTCTGGTTGGACCTCCGTAGCCCATGGCTGCTTGAGGAGGAGGAGGAGGAGGAGGAGGAGTACCACAGTAGAGTGGATATTATTTCATTCTTCTTTTACGTTGCAAAGATATGAGACATTCTTCTCCATGCTTTATCACTACATCTGGATGAGTTGAGACTCATGATGGAAACAGAGTCTTAGAAGATCCAATTTTGTGGGAAGTTTTGACTTGAGTCACTACATATTTATATGGGAAGATTAATCAAGAATTTCGTTAAATTTATTATATTTTTCCTTTAATATTGGTTGCTTTTGTTTTCATTTTCTCATTAATTTTTTATTTATTTTTGGTTTACTTTATATATTATTTTTTAATTATTTATTAATTTTATTTTTTTGCTTTATTTTCTTTTTTTCATATTATTATTATTATTATATAATTTAATTGCAGAATTTGATTTCTTTGATGCATTTTCTCAATCGTTGTAATGTTATTTTGCATCAGAATATCCTTGTTTCGATTGAATAGGTCTGAAATGAAGTTTCGTGCAGTCTCGATCCGCTTCGGTCTGATCCTCGAGGCTTATTGCCGAGGGGCATCGGAACACATGAAATCTCTCACGAGGCAGGTGGAGGCTCTCAGCAAATTAAAACTAATCAATGAACTCATCCAGACGGAAGGTAACAGAAGGAAGGTGAGGAAGAATCATTTTTTTTTTGTTTTTTGTGCCAAAAGTTACATGGATTGCGATGCCCAAAGTTAGAATTTAACTCAGAATGGATGATCAGACAAACATCAATTAATACAACAGATGTGTATTTGAAAAGTTAACGTAAATCATTTTTCTGAGATTTGCATTGTTGCTGCTAAATATTCAAACTTCCATCTCCTTAAGCATAAAGTGAACATTTTTGAAAATCGAGATTTAGATAGATTTGATTCAGATCTTTAATTTATCTTCTGTTACATTTCCTCACAAAATGCTTAGTTTAGAAATTCTAGATTGGGTTGTGTTACCTCTAAGGCACTTTTTCGCACACAATGGGCTAAATGGCCAGGTCACAAGGACACGAGGGCTCAAAGAAGGTGGGGGAAGACACCCACTGGAACAGCTGTTGGGTGACAGATGTTAACCTCCCGTTAATGCCATCCAGCGTGTTCTTTAATGTGCACAGGGTATGACACTTTTTGACCACAATGGGCTAAATGGTCAGGTCACAAGGACCCCGAAGTCTCACAGACGTTTGGAGGAGTGGACCCACTGAAACAGCTGTTGAGAGACAGATGGTTGCCTCCCGTCAAGTCCATCCAGCGTTTCTTTAACCCCAGGATATGACACTTTTGCCCACAATGGGCTAAATAGCTAGGTCATAAGGAGCCCGAAGGCTCAGAGAAGTTTGGGGGTTGGGTTGGATTAGGTTGTTTTACCTCTGAGCGGCCGTTTTTTGCACACCATAGGCTGAATGGTCAGGTCACATGGACCTCGAATTGCTCAGAGAAGGTTGGGGGAGGGGACCCACTGGACAGCTGTTGGGAGATGGATGGTAGCCTCCTGTCAAGGCCTCCAGCGTGTTCTTTAACGTGCACAGGGTACGGCTGTCCCGCACATGAGGCCACGGCTTAACGTCCCATCCAACGGATGGCGGCCTTTCCAAGCCCATCGGTGTCCCCTACTGACTATGGGGAGAGCGGGGAATTTTGCGGAGATAAATCGCAAAGCTGACCCAGCTTGGACTCGAACCTGGGAACAACAGATTACGTGTCTACTGCACTACCGACTGAGCAACCCCTGCCAAGAAGGCTGGGGGAGGGGACAAACTGGAACACCTGTTGGGAGACAAATGATAGCCTCCCGTCAAGGCAATCCAGCGTGTTCTTTAACGTTGGTTTGTCTTATTTCTGAGTGGCACTTTTGGCACACAATGGGCTAATTTCCAGGTCATAAGTACCCAGAAGACTTAGAAAAGGTTTGGGGATGGGACACACTGGAATAGTTGTTGGGTAACAGATGATATCCTCCTCTCAAAGCCATCCAGCGTATTCTTTAACGTGCACAGGGTATGACACTATTTGCCCACAATTGGCTAAATGACCAGGTCATAAGGACCCCAAACGCTCAGAGGAGGTTAGGGTCCCCTCTCCCAATCTTCTCTGAGCGTTTGGGGAGACAGCTGGTAGCTTCCAGTCAAGGCATTCCAGTGTGTTCTTTAACGTTAGGTTGATTTACCTCTGGGCGGCACTTTTTCTGCACACAATGAACTAAATGGCAAGATCACAAGGCCCCTTAAATATCAAAGAAGGTTGGGTGAGGGGACTCACTAAAACAGCTGTTTGGAGACAGATGTTAGCCTCCCGTCAAGGACATCCAGCATGTTCTTTAGCTTTGGGTTGTTTTAGCACTTAGCGTCATTTTTTTGCACACAATGTGCTAAATGGCTAAGTTACAAGGACCCCGACGGCCCAAAGTTGGTGAGAGGGAACCCACTGGACAGCTGTTGGGAGACAGATAGTAATATAATATATGATAAATTGTGTATTGTTAGGTAAGGTGTATGGTAAATGTTAGACTTCGTTGGGAGACAGATAGTAATATAATATATGATAAATTGTGTATAGTTAGGTAAGGTGTATGGTAAATGGTCTGTAGTTATGGTATTATGGTACAGTAGACTCTCTCTTATCCGGTCTATGCTCAACCGGCCTTCGCTTTAACCGATCTTTCCAAGAAGGAAGTCGCTGCGTGTTTCGTTTAAAATATAAAATACAGTATATATTTTCCTCAGTTCCTCTTTGTGAATATTACAGTGTATAGTGTACTGTGCATATACAGGAGTATGTGTTGTGATATATTAATTATTGTGTGGTGCAAAATGAGTGGGTGAAAACGTAGGCGTAATGTCGTTACGATGGAGATGAAATTAAAAGCGTTAGAACGTATTGGCAAAGGTGATCCAGTAAAGCATATTTGTGATGAATTAGGTGTAGGTAAAAGCAAGGTAAATGACTGGAGAAGGGATGGAAAATCTTTACAAGATTTTTCCACTCAAGTCGAGTCTGAAAAAACGCTTTCTTCTATGTGCACTCCTAAAAAGTTGAAAAATGAAATTGTCGGTGATGCACTTTGGTTATGGTTCATGCAAGAGCGTCGAAGAAAAAAATTAATCCTTCATTTTAAAATCGAAAATGGGGGAGATTTTTCAGTAAGCGAGGGATGGCTTTCTCGCTGGAAAAAACGGCATGGTGTTCATTACATTGATGTTTGTTGTGAGAAATTGGCATCTGATCCTTTAGCAACAAAGGAATATTCAGAAAAAAGGTTTAGTGCTTATTGAAGAAGGCCTAATCGCAGAACAAATCTACAATGTAGATGAGACTGGGTTAAATTTTAAACTTCTTGCAATGAAAACATTTGTGACAGCGCAAGAAACCTCAGCATCAGGATTTTAATCTCACAAAGAAAGAATCACTGTGGCTGTGTGGAAAAATGCTGCAGGTATGCACAAGCTTCCTCTTTTTGCAATTGGGAAATCAACAAAACCTCGAACATTCAAGCATTTAAATTTAGCTGATCTGCTAGTTTACTATATTGCTCAAAATTCTGCTTCGATAGACTCGTATTTGTTTAAAGAATGGTTCTTTACAGAATTTGTTCCAAATGTAAAAAACCACTTGACAAGTCTTAAAATGCCTGTAAAGGCCCTACTCATTCTCGAGAATGTCCCAACACACTCAAGCGAACTCATTTCTGACAACATGAAAGCCATGTTTTTTCCACCTAATGTAACATCTTTAGTGGCAAGCAATGGATCAAGGCGTGCTTATAAGTTTAAAAAGGCGATACAGGAGAAAGCTTCTTTCTGTAATTCTACAGCGGACCGAAAATGACAGAATAGGACTTTTAAATGCTTTGAAAACAATAAATGTCAAGGATGTGATCTACCATGTTGGCAAGAGCTTTTGAAGAAATGACTTACAACGTTTGTGAAGTCATGGAGAAAACTTTGGCCGAAGTTGAAAACTGTGTAGAAAGTACCAAAGACGACAACACGAAGGTATCGATTGAGCCTGCGCCTGCCACAAATATTACGTATAATGATAATATTTCGCTGTTTAATGACTTTAAACTGCCGCCTGGATGTGACACACTTGAAGAAGATGGCATTGAAAAATGGTTAAAAGGTGATGAGCAGTTGGAAAATGGAACAATGAATGATGACGAAATTATCAATAGAGTCTGCCAAGAAGGGAACGGAGAAGAAGCGGAGAATGAAGAAGATCAGAAAGGAGAGGAAAGTTAGCCATATTGAAAGAAAATAAGCTTTTGATGTTGCAGTAAGATACATTCAACAACAAAAGACTTCATCTGCGATTGATGTGATGTTTATTAAAAAATGGCACGACTTTGCAGGTACAAAGTGCTAAGTTCAAAGAAACAAAAGGAAATCACGGATTGTTTCAAGTAAATTGTTAATATTGTACAACAAATTATTAGTTAAAATACAGTACAGTTATTTTTTTTGTCATTTGCAATTTTTATTTATTTTCTGACACAATTTTCTGGTTAAACGGCCTTTCGTTCTTCCGGCCAAGGTCCGGTCCTGTAAGGACCAGATAAGAGGGGAGTCTGCTGTATGTAAATTTATCAGTTTTTTCTTCTCCTTAACCCTTCCTAGAATTCTCGGAGGTAAAGCAGCCTACCTCAGATTAGGTCTTCATATCATATTATCGTCATTGGCTATTTCACTTGGGATGAAAAATCTTTGGACGAAATGTCTCATTGGATGAATCGACTTTTGTGGAATTGTCTCATTGGACAATTCTGCTTTGGACGAGCTGCCCCATTGGCAGAATCATCTCTTTAGACCAATTGTCCATTGGCCGAATTGTCCCTGTTTGACGAATTAGCAGTGGACCAATCAATCCTGTCAGACAAATCGGCATTGTACAAGTTGGCATGAGGTGAATAGTACAGTCGCTCAAAAAATATCCGAACATTATAATTGATTACAGAATTCAGAAAAAATACTACAGTCGTGGGTCAGCTGCTCAGCAGACATGCTCTAGTGATGCTCTTCTACGATATGAGTGCATTAATGAAAGATTTCTTACAGCAACATTTCAGACAAGCATTAAAGACTTCAATGTTATCTACTGTTATGCCCCCACTGAGGATGCTGATGAGGATGAGAAGGATAGGTTTTACGGACAACTTCAGGATATTTTGAATTCTGTCAAGAAAGGAGATATTATCCTTGTTCTAGGTGACTTCAATGCCAAAGTTGGTACTGATTCTGACTTTTGGAGAGGGGTGATAGGCCCTTTTGGTATTGGTAGCTGCAATGGCAATGGGCAACGTCTCCTACAGGTAAGTAATCTCAATGGTTTCAGAATAACTAACACATATTACAAACACCGCGACATACATAAATACACATGGGTTTCACCTGATGGGCTGCATATGAATATGATTGATTATTTCTTAATTAACAGGAAATGGGCTAGTTCTGTTAGAAATACCAGGGCATATAGGGGAGCTGAAATTGGATCTGCCCATTACCTTATTAAAAGTGTCTTGCAAATTAAACTTAAAAAGTGTGATGAATTTAAAAAATTTACCTTTAATACTGAAGCTCTGAAAGACGCAGTTATAGCTAAAGCTTACCATGATAGGTTACTTATCATTATGACAGTCATAGTTTGCTTAATACTGAAGTTGAGGAAGAATGGGGCATTTTGGACACTAACAGGCTTTTTTGGACACTAACTTTTTAGGAAAAAAATGGAGCAGAGGACGCAGAATGTTCTGAGTGATAAGGCACTTGAGCTTATTTCAGAAAGAAAGAACTGCAGGAATGTTCTTAATCAATACCCTATTAGTCCTAATAGAAAGCATTACAGAGAGCTTAATAAACGTGTAAAGGATCAGTTAGCTGCTGATAAGAATCTTTGGCTTGATGACTTAGCTGACAAAGCCGAGGAAGCAGGTATACAGCACAACAGCAGAGAGCTGTACCAGATAGTTAATGTTTTGTGTGGTATAAAACGGACAGGTATACATGGATTGAAGGATAAACAAGGTAAGGATATAGAAGGTGAGGATTCTGTCATGGCTAGGTGAGCTGAACATTTCAGTGTTGTGCTAAACAATGTGGTTGGTTCTACTCCCATTGTTTGTAATGATGATAGATGCATTGGCGGCTTTAATGTTGGCCCTATAACACAATCTGAAGTATGTTTAGCTATTTCTAAACTTAAACTTCATAAATCCCCAGGGGTAGATGAAATTACTACGGAAATGCGTAGAGCTGGGAATGTTTCGGTTACCAATTGGATGACTGAAATTTTGAATACCTTTTATGATAAAGGAATGGTTCCTAAAGATTTTACTAGAGCTATTATTATCCCTATTTTCAAAAAAGGTGATCGCAGTTCTCGTGATAACTATAGGGGTATGTCTACTGTCTGTTCCAGGTAAAGTTCTTTCCATGATTGTGCTTAATAGAATTAAAAATCTGGTTGACAGGCAATTGCGTGATGAGCAACGTGGATTCAGAAGTGGTAGAGGATGTGCCGATCAGATATTTTCACTTAGGCAGATTCTTGAGAAATGTTCAGAATTTCAGAAACCTTTGGTTGCTAGCTTTGTTGATTTCAAAAAGGCTTTCGACTCTGTTGATCGTCATAATATGTGGTTGATTGTGATATCATATGGTATACCATACAAGTTAGTTAACGTATTGAAAGCGCTCTATGATAACACTGAGCCGTGTGTGAGAGTCTTGTAGCAATTAGTTTTCCAAAACTCTAAACATTTCTCAAGAATCTGCCTAAGTGAAAATATCTTATCCACACATCCCCTACCACTTCTGAATCCACATTGCTCATCACGCAATTGCCTGTCAACCAGATTTTTAATTCTATTAAGCACAATCATGGAAAGAACTTTACCTGGAACAGACAGTAGACATAACCCTATAGTTATCACAAGAACTGCGATCACCTTTTTTGAAAATAGGGATAATAATAGCTCTAGTAAAATCTTTAGGAACCATTCCTTTATCATAAAAGGTATTCAAAATTTCAGTCATCCAATTGGTAACCGAAACATTCCCAGCTCTACGCATTTCCGTAGTAATTTCATCTACCCCTGGGGATTTATGAAGTTTAAGTTTAGAAATAGCTAAACATACTTCAGATTGTGTTATAGGGCCAACATTAAAGCCGCCAATGCATCTATCATCATTAGAAACAATGGGAGTAAAACCAACCACATTGTTTAGCACAACACTGAAATGTTCAGCTCACCTAGCCATGACAGAATCCTCACCTTCTATATCCTTACCTTGTTTATCCTTCAATCCATGTATACCTGTCCGTTTTATACCACACAAAACATTAACTATCTGGTACAGCTCTCTGCTGTTGTGCTGTCTAACTGCTTCCTCGGCTTTGTCAGCTAAGTCATCAAGCCAAAGATTCTTATCAGCAGCTAACTGATCCTTTACACGTTTATTAAGCTCTCTGTAATGCTTTCTATTAGGACTAATAGGGTATTGATTAAGAACATTCCTGCAGTTCTTTCTTTCTGAAATAAGCTCAAGTGCCTTATCACTCAGAACATTCTGCGTCCTCTGCTCCATTTTTTTCCTAAAAAGTTAGTGTCCAAAAAAGCCTGTTAGTGTCCAAAATGCCCCATTCTTCCTCAACTTCAGTATTAAGCAAACTATGACTGTCATAATGATAAGTAACCTATCATGGTAAGCTTTAGCTATAACTGCGTCTTTCAGAGCTTCAGTATTAAAGGTAAATTTTTTAAATTCATCACACTTTTTAAGTTTAATTTGCAAGACACTTTTAATAAGGTAATGGGCAGATCCAATTTCAGCTCCCCTATATGCCCTGGTATTTCTAACAGAACTAGCCCATTTCCTGTTAATTAAGAAATAATCAATCATATTCATATGCAGCCCATCAGGTGAAACCCATGTGTATTTATGTATGTCGCGGTGTTTGTAATATGTGTTAGTTATTCTGAAACCATTGAGATTACTTACCTGTAGGAGACGTTGCCCATTGCCATTGCAGCTACCAATACCAAAAGGGCCTATCACCCCTCTCCAAAAGTCAGAATCAGTACCAACTTTGGCATTGAAGTCACCTAGAACAAGGATAATATCTCCTTTCTTGACAGAATTCAAAATATCCTGAAGTTGTCCGTAAAACCTATCCTTCTCATCCTCATCAGCATCCTCAGTGGGGGCATAACAGTAGATAACATTGAAGTCTTTAATGCTTGTCTGAAATGTTGCTGTAAGAAATCTTTCATTAATGCACTCATATCGTAGAAGAGCATCACTAGAGCATGTCTGCTGAGCAGCTGACCCACGTCTTGGTGATGCTTACCATCCTCCCTCCCTTAAAGAGAAATTTAAAGTTATTTTTAAGTATCTCACCTTTACCTGTCCATCTGATCTCTTGCAAGCCTAGAATATCTAGGTTATAGCGCTGGAATTCCTGTATGAGAACGTCAAGAGAATAATCTCTATGTAATGTCCACACGTTCCACGTTCCTGTAGAGAGCAAAGGATTAGTAGGATTTTTAAAGTAATTAGGTTTATTGAGATTGGTAGGGCCAACAATATCAAACAGGCCCCTGATCGCAGGCATGGGGCAAAGACCTGTTCCTCCTCCACTAAAGGCTGAAGTCACCGATGCTGGTAGGAACTTCAAGCACCACCTTTTCAAGTGGACTTTTTCAAGAGCCATATGGCCTGCCTGAGACACATTACTGCAGTTTATGCTTGACGATGCCCAACTAGCAAAGTAAAGTTCAGGTACCTGCGATGGCCTCTGATTAGGATTATCCACCAGCTGATATAAGGTATACCATGCCTCTGTTCACTTAAGGCTGGCAACCCAAAAGCAAAGAGAAAACACAGCAGCAGAATCTCCCTCAAAAGAGGCCCACCAGTGCAGCAAGTCCATGATCCATAATCAAACTCAAATCCATAAACAAGTCCAGTCTATTAGGTATAATATAGTAGCCGTGGCCATAACCTGTGCAAATAAAGATATGTTGGATGGCCTGCATGGGTGGTAGCCATCTATCTTCCAACAGCTGTTCCACTGGGTCCCCTCCCCCAACTTTCTCTGAGCCTTTCGGATCCTTGTGAATGACCTGGTTATTTAGCCCATGGTGTGTAAAAAAGCGCCGCTCAGAGGTAAAAGAACCCAACGTTAAAAACGACGTTGGGTGGTCTTGAAGGAATTTCCACTTCTGAAGTGTTAACGGGAATTCCTGTTAGGAGCCCTTGAGGGTGAAACACATGCTTTATGGGGAAGCGTAGGTTGGCTCTATGTCCTATGATATCCGTGATATTCTTGCAAATGTTAGTGGTTCTCTGTGTCTTAGTTCCATAAGAATATTTTTTCTTCGAGTTAATTTAATTTTTTTGTCAAAAATTTATTTTATTTCATCCCGAAGTTTCACTGTGCCATAGGCCGCGTCAGTTCTTTAAGTACATGGTCTTCTTCTGAATCTGGGATCATGATGGTGGGTTCTGTACAAGTGAAAATGTTATCCTCTATAACAGTGCTACTTTTGCCACTGCTGGGAGCTACTTCACTTTGTGAAAGGTCTTTTTTGCAAGACGAGTGTTGTTCGATGGGACTGCATGAACCTAAGCAGGTTATGGTCTAAAAGTCTGAATATAAGCATCGAACATAAGCAGTCCGTCGTCCCTGGCAGGTTCGACGGACTGCTTTATGTTCGATAGGACTGCATGAAACATGAGGGTTATCGTCTTCTAACAGAATACCGTTTTTCACTTTAAGTCTGGTATGTATTAGGATGGACATCAAAGAGAAACTAAACAATACGACCTGAGCAGAAGCACGCTTCTTCGTGGATCCAGAAAACCCTACGTAACGTATCAAATCTAACCGTTAAGCTCTGAAAAGAGCTGTGGAACGTTTTCCTAAAAGTTAGCTTTAAAGCTAAGCTAATCTGATTACGTCAGATAACAAACCGAAAGGACGAAAACAGTGATTAACTTCGTATGACTCTTTATTTCAAATTAAAATGGGTAGCATGAGGCGTAAGATAATTGGAAATTTCCCAAATGCTAGATGCCAGCTCAATAATCTTTTCTGTAGGATTTTAGAATTATTTGCACTGGTAAGGTGTGAGCTCAGTACGGCGCATCGATGCTAGAAGTGAGCAAAGGCTGTCCCGTATGGTATGAGGCAACAGAATGGATACTGTGGTGCAACTTGACCGTAATTTGAATGCTGGTGTGTCACAACAACACTGTACATCGAACCCTGCTGAAAATGGGACTGTGCCTCTGGCCACTCGAGTGCCCATGCTAACCTTCGAAAAGTTCACCATCGAAAGCACCTACAATGGGCATGCGAGCATCAAAATTGGACCTTGAATGATTGGAAGAAGGTCGTCTGCTCCGATGAATTATGTTACCTGTTGCACCATGGGGATGGTTGGGTACCTGTGCCTCGTTTACCTAGGGAAATGTTGGCACCAGGATGCACTGTGGGAGGAAAACAAGCCAGTGGAGTAAGTTTAATGCTTTGGGCAATGTTCTGCTGGAGTTCATCTGCTACCTACCTATACATCATTGCAGACCAGGTACATCCTTTCATGACAACGGTATATCTCTCTAGTATTATCTTCTTTCAGCAGGATAATGACCCATGCCACACTGCCTGGATTGTTCGAGAATGGTTCGTGGAACATGAACATGTCTTCCATATATTGCCCTGGCCTCCAAATTTCCCAGACATCAATCCAATCGAGCATCTGTGGTTTGTGTTGGAACATCATATCCGATGTGAAAAAACCACGTAAAAACTTACAAGAGTTAAAGGATCTGCTGGTAATGTGTTGGTACCAGATACCACAAGACACCTTTAGAAATCCTATAGCGTCCATGCCACGCCTGGCAAGATCTGTTTTGGTGGCACGTAGAGGACCAACAATCATATTAGGCAGGTGGTTATAATGTTTTGGCTTTCCGTTGTATATGTTGTATGCCCTTAGCGATTGACTTTCATCTGTTTCTTAGCAGCTGTCCACTCCAGTCCTTGTCACTGGTCATTTAGCTTATTTGGTGCAAAAACAGAAATTCTACATTAAATTTAATCGATACATAAAGATCCCATAAGCAAAAGCTTGACAACCTGCTGTAACACATAACTACATTTGTACAGTCGCTCAAAAAATTATCCGAATGCTATGGTAGATTACAGAATTCAGAAAAATATCGGGCAACGATTTCTTTACAAATTAGTGATCTGATAAACGAAGGTCTCCCAGATTGAAGCCCAGGGACAGACAAGAACATCCCATTGCCTTTACTTTGAAGAAGCTCACGGAACCCAGCAGAAATGTGGTGGTGGTGTGTATGTATGAAGGGGCGGCTAGATAAATTTTTGATCTTGTTATATGGATCCCAGGTCGAGATTTTTTTAGACCATAACCTGCTTAGGTACCTCATAGCTGTCGCAACATTGAGCAGCAAATAGCAGATATTGACATTTGTCATTAATCAGTATGATGCAACCTGCGATTTCGGATTACCAAGAGAAATACTTGGGAAGGGGGGGCTGACACAAGCGAAGTGCCCTTCAATGTATTGATGTGCCAAGAAAAAGACGAAAACAGTGATTTAATTTCGTATCACTTTTTATTTCGTATTAAAATGGGTAGCATTAGGCTTAGGATAATCGAAAATTTCCCAAATGCTAAATGCCAGCTGAATAATATTCTCAGTAGGATTTAAAATTATTTGCAAAATAAAAATCGCAAATGTCTGTAAACAAATAAGGGATGTTCATATTAATAGGAGATAAAGTTTAGCTTTTCAAACTAATCGAAGGGTCAGGAAAAGCAAATGACAATATTAAATATGTTTTTACCAATCCATCTAAAGTATGCATTTTCCTTATTTTTCTTTAAATATAATTATACGCTATTATTCAAAGTCTATTCAATTCGTTAACCAACATCTCTCCTTTCCATTTCACTCTGTAGACTTCGTGATTTGCACGACTGAAATTTCACTCATTTAATTCAAGTTTTTTATGCAACAGCCGAGTAATTGTTTCGAATTGTTTGCTCTGTCAGCAGAAAGATCGCTTCATTTTTATAAAATATTTTTCTTTTAATTTGTGACTTTATCCAAGTGCATTTTTTTCTATTTAAAATATCATATTGAATTTTTAAATTAGCTCTTTCTCATTATCGAAAGTCATTTTTCCCTTAGGTCATCTATCAATAATGCACTAATGTTTACACACGTTTCTATAGATTTTATCTCCTGTCCTTGGTAATATAAATATTTTATTCGAGGCTTAAGAGACCAGCGCACACCCTTTCAGAATACTAGTAAGGGTAAGAGGTTGTCTAAAAATATTTAACATATTTAGCGAATTTTAAAGACTTGTAAAACGCAGTCGGATGTGTAATACTATATTAATCCAGTTTTTGCAAACACACCCCCTTGCATTTGCGTTTCTTGCCCCCACTCCCTCCCATTCGATGTTTTGTAAATACGGCCCGGTATTATTGTGACGTCTTGTAATGCATCCGATGTTACTTTATGTGTAACCCAATAGGATACGTTATATTCAATCCATTATTTCCGGTAGTAAACGTCTTTTTCAAATGATTGTTTCGTTTTTTGACTTCTTACAATGCATCGTATGGATGCGTTCGGGATTTTTATAAAGGAATGCCCTAAATGCAGCGATTAACTTACTTAACGTCACTTTGTTATTGGGAGGTCCTTTTGCAGGCTTTCCCAATTGAGATTTCTGCAGCGATTAAACGAAACATTTCTTATTTGTAACTAACAAGATTGAAAATATTGTGGTGGTTAGATAAGGAGTAAAGAAAATTCTTTGGGCCATTACCATAGTCACTGTATCGAGTCTAAACAGATCGAAAGGCCGTTCATCAATATGAATATCAGCAAGAGGGAAAATACAAGCAGGATAGCAGAAACTATTAATGTTTTTCCTTAAAAACGATGTAATCACTATTGTTCACGGATTAGTCTGAAATGTAAACTTTGGATTTGAACTTGCGCCTTTAGCCCTGTATAAGCGGAGGATGAAGTGATGATGAAAGAACAATTGAGGATTCTCAAGCTACATATCCAGCATCATCCATAACATAATTATCTCCCAAATCCATCTGCAATCAAAACAATTCGTCAATTTCCTTCTTAAGATAAAGGTTTTGCATTTGAATCATTTAAATGATATTTTGTTCAATGAATTTTACACGGAAGAGCGACAATTTGGTGGAAGTCAACTGGGTGGATAACAACTGGAAGTGCGACAATTGGGTTGATACGACAATTGGATGGACAATTGGATGGAACACAATTGGAAGAATATGACAATTGGTTTGAAATAAATAAATTAGGAGAAATAGCAATTATCCATGCGAAAAAGTATTACTGCCATGGCAGGAATCGAACACGGAACAAATCTAGATTTAGGGTTCTGAACGTGGGTACGTGTACCCCTTGGGGATAGGCGATAAAATTTTTTGCGATACGCTGTGAGAGCTCAAATGTCGATTACCCAGTGAAAGGTTTATAATTTTATAATATTATTAAATTGTCTATGTCATTTTTTGTGTTTATTGATATATGCAATTTATGAATACATAAATTAATGTATATATATATATGTTTTATTTTATTCCCATTGTTACACTATAACTATAGTTTTATCAATCTATACAAAGTATACGCCAGTTACATAGACATTTCCAGGGGGTACGTGAAGCATAAAAGTATGAGAACCATTGATATAATATGTTTTATTTTATTCCCATTGTTACACTATAACTGTAGTTTTATCTATCTATACAAGGTGTACGCCAGTTACATACACATTTCCAGGGGGTACGTGAAGCATAAAAGTTTGAGAACCACTGCTCTAGATACTGCCAGAGCGCTCTACCATAAAAACCACGCGTCAGAGGAATATTCGCTTCCGTGATAAGATTTATAAATCTTTCACTGAAATGTGGCGGACTTTGCGCCATCTATACTTCATGAGAGGAAACTTATTTTCCAATTGTTGCCAATGATTTAGATTAAAATGAGGGGCTTGGGCGTTCTGACCGAAATAATTCTAAATTACATGAACGCACCGTAGTATTTGTATCTATTCTCTTTAATTCTTTTTTCTATATAGGTTTTGGCAGAATTTTTACGAAGTCTGTTTCTTCTAAACGTAGAAAACGTAAAATGAAAGAAATGCTCTACTGCGAAACAGAGATTCCTAGGATAATCTGCTTTACTCACTAATACAACCCTGATTAAAAGAAATTTTCAAAAACGTTTTTAAAAAAGAAACAATTGGAAACAATTGAATGTATCATAATAAATCCGAACAGCCAATATCGAGAATTTTTCTGGCTAATACGATTTTCATTAAAACGGATTTTTAAAATTTTTTCCGATTCTATTGATTTTAAGTGAAACAATCTCAAATAAAAGGATCGACTAACGGATGCGACGATGCATAAGACTACCAGTATTCCCTTTAGTTAATAAAATAAATATTTTAAAGATCCTTTACTTCTAATAGAAGCATTTGGAAATTTATGAAATGTATTACAGAATATCGAAACAGGCGATATTGAGAATTGTTCTTGCTCATCCATTCTCGGTTATAACGCACTTTTATATTATTTCCTGCAACCACTAAATGAAGGAAAGTGAAACCAAATAACGCAGTACAGGAAAATCAAACAGAAAAAAAAAATCAACATGCTCACTAAACCCGACATTCAATGGAACGAACTTTACTTCCAATGAATCTTTCATTGAAACTTTCCTCAAGATTCTTTTTTTTATTTTCAAAAGAAAAGAAAGGGAAAGCAAGGGATGTCAAGCAGGAAATTGAAACTGCCAATATATATACACACCGTCCACTGAATTAGTACTTTTAAAAGTTTAATTTAAATATTTTTATATTTATATATAATAATTAAAAATTGATTAAAAATATAAAAATTTAAAACAATACCACAGTTTTTGCCGCCCTATGGCTCCCGTGATATTCGTTTGCACGGTCGAAATTTCCTGCACAGCGTCCCCCGTGTGGCTCGGTGATTGGTTTAAAATTGGGTTCTCACTTGGCCCGTGGCTTCGTTTCGACACAAATTGTGATAGCTCGTGTAATCACTTTTAATATGTATATTCTTATTTTCTCTTCACTAAAGGTTAGTTTTGTGAGTATCCGCCCCCCCGACATTTTATCACAGTTTCAACACGAAGAAATTCCCGGTGTTGCAAAGGTCAATGCTGACTCGGCGCACGCTCTCAGAGCCCGTGACAAACGATCGAGATATTTATTTCTTCAGATTTTGGCATTCTGTAATTACCGACGTACTTCATCGAAAGGTCCCAAATTTCGTAGGCTGGTTTCACCTGCCCGACCCCATGTTTGTGTAGGAAATCAGGTCCCTAGCTGCAATGGGACGCCTCAATAATGCCTTTCGAAATGTGGGGAATCTGGCAATGGCAGCAGATTTTAATGCTATTTTAAATTTTACTTTCAGAGTTAGGGAGCAGTAAATGGCAACAATAGTTTTGATAGTGATTCTCGTTTCCCATGGGAATAGCATGGTAAATAGTTTTGCTTTTAGCAAGCCCCCCTTTTGGACTTTCGACCTGTAATTTGGCACTGCAATCCGGACTACAACCAGAAACATTCTCTAAAAATTTAAAGCCTGTACATTGATTTCCCGATGAGTTATGGCTGTCACAGACAGATACACTCACAGAGAGACATCTCCTTTTATTATGTAGATTCATGCTCGTTACAAGGATGAATTGAAATAAATAACCCATAAAACATCTGCAGGAAAGAATAAGAATATTCCATGAATATAAATGAAATTTAAAACAATGCCGTTGTAAAACTCGAGAGATTTTAGTGGGGGGTTTCATTGTAGTGATTTATTTTGTTAGAATCTTAGTTGAAGTTCTCTTAGTGTTACAGCGTCAGAAAGAAGGTTCGATTTATTATCACTCTTAATGATGATGTAAATCAGGCCCGGCCAATTCACAACTGATTGCAGAAGAACTTGCGGATCATGAAACAAATCTTTAATATGCTGAATATGCTCATTTCGCCCTATTTGTTTTACCAAATATTTTTAGCTGCATAACTAAATGATTTAGCAATTCAGAGTACTCATTCAAAGTGCATATTTATATTTTTTTAATCAATGTATTTCCTTGATTCTCTGGAAATATGAGCATGTTTGCAAAATCATATAGCTAAACAGATAATTTTTCCTGAGGTCATTTAAACTTAATTTTTATTTTTAATGGCTGGTTCTGTTTCGAAAACAAATTATGCCCTTATTATTATCAGAGATATGGCGCAGGGCAAAACCCCGGGGCACGAAGGTCTGACTGTGGAAATCATATCTCAGGTGTTTAATGAACATAAAGATCTGTTCACCCAGCTCTTCAACACTTGCTTGAAACTGAGAGCCTTCCCACAAGCCTGGAAACAGGCAGACCTGGTCCTTTTTAATAAGGCAGACAGAGACCCGCCAGATGCAAGATCGTACAGACCTATATGTCTGCTGCCGGTGTTGGGAAAAGTGCTAGATAAACTCCTGACCAACAGGATGTATTTCCACTGTTATAAAAACGGTTTCCTGAATCCTAAGCAATTCGGGTTCAGGACAGACCAGTCCACCACAGCCGCTATCAAACAAGTGGTGGACATCGTTTAATGTAAATAAATTGCACAAGATGCATACCTCTCTGATTGCCTTATACGTGACGGGCACCTTTGACCACGTCTGGTGGCCTGCAATACTAAAAAGGCTAAAAGATTGTTCCTGTCCAAGGAATATATTTGCTCTAGTGGCCAAATACCTTAGTGAGAGGATGGTCAGATACTCCCATGCCAGCGGGTCAGCCTCAAGAAACTTGGAAAGAGGCTGCCCACAGGGTTCGTGCAGTGGACCATTCCTCTGGAACTTGGTCGCTGATACTGCCCTGGAGTTGACCCTGCCAGAGGGCGTCTGGCTCCAGGCCTATGCTGATGATATGCTGCTTGTTATAACAGCACCCTCCAGAGCAAGACTGGAGATTGCTGGCAATGCAGCACTATGAAAACTCGAAGGATGGTGTCTGAGCAATAAGCTTGGGTTCAGCTTTGCTAAGACAACAGCCATGACTGTTGCAAAAGAGGGTGTCCTCAAAAATAGGTACCCTATTTTTAAATTAAATGGCGAAATCATCCGCCACATGACGACTCTAAAGTACTTAGGGATCACTCTGGATGAGAGGATGAGCTGGATCCCGCACCTGCAGAACCTTAAAGCGAAATGCACAAATGCCATGTGCAAACTGGGGCGAATGGCTCGGGTCTCATGGGGACTCAGAAGAGAAGTCGTCAAAGAAATTCATTTGAGGGGAACGGAGCGGATCCTAACTTATGGTGCGGGCACCTGGTGGCACCCGACGGACCACTCCATAATGTGTAGAAAGCTGCTGGCTGCCCAAAGACCAGCTTTACTGCATATCACCAGGGCTTACAGGACAACATCTACGGATAACCTCCTGGTGTTAGCAGGGATCCCTCCGCTATTTTTGACAGTCGGCAAAGAAGCGACTATTTTCAGGGTCCTGCAGGCCAAGGAGAAAGCGACATTCCTCGGAGTCCAGTATGACCCCGAGGATTATGAATGTGATACCGCTAAGTGGGAACTCCATCCCACGACAAGACTATGTGTGTCCTAGTCCAAGGAGTTACCATCAGGAACAGGAACTGAGGTATACACCGATGGTTCCAAGAGCGAGGACTTCGTGGGCTTTGCCTTCACTGTTTTCAATCAAGGAGCCAAGGTGTATGACTATAGTAGGAAGGTTACAAATAATGGCTCAGCCTTCCAGACAGTTTCTCGCCATCAGAGAGGCCCTTAACTGGGCCCTCAATGACGGCGGTCACGATAACGACATACGGCTGTACACGGACAGCCAGGCAGCTCTGCAAGCACTTGAAGATGCGAACAACAGGCATCAGATAATAGATGAAATCAAGTGCAACCTAGGCAATCAGAACATGCCCAGAATATCCTTCTCCTGGATCAAGGCACATGTAGGTCATGAAGGGAATGAGAGGGCAGACGAACTGGCCCGCTCCGCAGGTAATAATACTCAACCTGTGTTAGCGGTAAAGACTTCAAAAACAACCCTGAAATCTATAATTGGTCAAAGAGTGATAACGGAGTGGCAGAGGCTCTGGGATACGACTGAGAATTGTCTACAAACAAAGACATTCTTGAAAAGGGTCAGTCTATCCCTGATGTCCTCTGACCATTATTTGACGCATGTCCTTACGGGACATGGGAGCTTCCCCAAATACCTGGAGCGGTTTAAGATCACTACCCACAGTTACTGCGGCTGTGGGGCTCCAGAAGCAGATGTCGAGCACTGCATCCTCAGGTGTCTGATTACAGAAGGGTTCGCTAACGAACTCAGGTACTCCTTAGCGATCAATGAGGTAGCAGGCGAGTTGGTCACGGTGTCCAGTGAGAGAGCCCGTGTCAGGGCACACTTGAGGGACATAGGCTGGCTCGTCTGCCGGCTCCGGGACTCTCTCCTTTGAGACTCGGAGCTGCTGTCGCTCTCTTACTTATCTTCCTACTTTCCTCCACTGCTGCACTCAGCATCCCCTTTAACACAACCCATACTCCAAGTCCCTACTGTTCTCCTCTGAGACAAACTTCATCTTCTACTTCTAGGCTTCTCTTTGCCAAGCACGTGTAGTGTCATGAGACGGAGCACGTGCTTTCCCCATGGGGGACGGGTCCTTCGGGACCCACCCCCCACCCCGAAATAAAGAGAGGTGTACAAGACCGATATCTGCAATTAATAGCATGAAGGAGCAGGGCGTCTACTCCCTCTCACCTATTCCCCGCCCTGCCCACGGTCAGTAGGGGACACCGATGGGCTTGGAAAGGCCGCCGTCCGTCGGATGGGACGTTAAGCCGTGGCCCCGTGTGCGGGAGAGCCATATCCTGTGCACGTTAAAGAACACGCTGAATGGCCTTGACGGGAGGCAACCATCTGTCTCCCAACAGCTGTTCCAGTGAGTTCCCTCCCCCAACCTTCTCTGAGCCTTCGGGGTCCTTGTGACCTGGCCATTTAGCCCATGGTGTGCAAAAAAGTGCCGCTCAGAGGTAAAACAACCCAACCCAACCCTCTCAGCTATGATTCTCTCTTACAGCAGCTAGTTGGAAGGTTGTAACAGCTTTTACTGTGCGTAGAAAGCTTCATGAGGGAGATCTGTACGCTAGAAGGCCAGTAATTTGTATACCCATCACGTCACGTCATAGGAGAGAGAGATTGAATTAGACACACACAAGCATGTTAACTGGACAGAAGAGCAATGGAGGTTTTCACTCTTCACAGATGAGTCCAGATATTTCTTGCAGACTGTTTCCGGACAATGTTTGATATGGAGAGAACGAGGAACCCGCTATCACCCCAGTAACTTCCGTCAAAGAAACAGTTATGGCGGAGGTAGCGTGTGTGTTTGGGGTGGCATTTCTTTAGGTGGACGCACAGACCTCTATGTGTTGACGAGTGGGAACCTCAATGCTCAAAGTTATCGAGATTAACATCCTGGACCCTTATATAAGTCCTTACGTTTGTGCAATAGATTAAACATTCATCTTACAAGAAGATAACACTCGTTAACACAGATCTCGACTAGTGGAACAATACCTTCAAGAGGAGACCATTATATGTATGGAGTGGCCAGCTCGATCTCCCGATCTAAATCCGATTGAGCACGTGTGGGATGCTCTAAGGAGACGTGTTGCTGCCCTCAACCCTCAACCTAAAACAAAGGGGGAGCTTATTATGCTTTAAAGGAACAATGGTCGTTACTCCCTACTGAGCTGATTCACAATATCATAAAGAGCAAGGAACATCGCTGTCGTGCCTCCATCGCGGTAAGGGGTAATCACACTCCTTATTAAAAAAAGGTTTCGCATTGCATTCTGACACCTCATTTTTGGATAAGTTCCTGTGTTAGTTTTAACGAAAACTGTTTCTAGTGTTAAATATTTTATGCCATTCTGAAATTAGCATTGTAATTCATGTTTCCACCAAATTTCATTAAATCATTTATGTAGTTTTTTGTTTATCATAATTTTTCTGAGTTTTCCTTAATTTATGGAAACCAGTGTATTTGTCTGTGATGTAAAGGACAATCGATCGAACTGATGATTTCTTCAGAACACAGGAATCAAATATAGAACAGTTGTGGAAAAAGGGACACACTTCGAATCAGGGATGGAGATGAAGCAAAGGGACCCTGGTTTGAATAAGGAAGAATTAGGACAAGAGGACCAGGTTCTGATCAACGATCACTGTCAAGCAAAAGAACCCAAGTTTGAGTTCATAATGGTAGCAGAACAAGGGTAGGAAGTTCAAATTCAGGATGGCTGTAAAAGAATAGGAATCAGTTTCGAATCCAAGGTCACTAAGATGCAAATAAAAACATCCCGGTTGGAATTCATAATAACAGCGAATTAAAAATACCCAGGGGCGAATTCAAAATGGCTCTAAAAGAAATTTTCTCTGATGGCTGGACGATCATGGATGGAATTTTAAATGGATCCAGGATGGTTGTTGAAAAAAGAGACATAGACTAGATTTCCAGTCAGAGATAAGGACGTTTGCAGTTTTCCTGTTTTGATCTCTTTATACCATGTTCACTGTGAGACATCAATTTTACTTCCAAGTCTTTCTTCTCAGACAGATCTCTCCGACAAATAGAATGTTCTACGATATGGCTATAAAGAACAATTCATCGTTTATTATGGATGAAATTTTTTATTGTAAATCTCTGATGAATGATTGGTCTAATGCAGTCGCAAAAAAAAATTATCTGTGATAAGAGAAATCAGAAAAAAATATCTGGCAACGATTTTTTTAAAAAATTAGTGATCTGGCAACCTTCGTATACGTACAAGAAGGTTGCCAGATCACTGATTTAAAAAAAAATGTTTCCAGATAATTTTTCTGAATTTTGAATCAACCATAGAGTTCGGATATTTTTTGAGCGACTGTACATTAGAGATCATCTCTCTCCAATCAGCTGTCAAGTGGATCCGCTTCTCTAATCTTCTCTGAGACTTTGAAGTCATTGTGTGTGGAAAAAGTGCTGCTCAGTGGTAAAGTAATTCAACACAATGGAATATTAACGAAATGCATATTTAGGTGAATTCTGTAGATGAGAATATGTAATGCCAATATGAGTCTCATGTTAATAACGTTCAACTGACGAATTGATAGTGCACAAACGCTGTAAAGTGAAAGACTTATTGATAACGCTGAAGATTTAATTCATCAGTATTTCTTTGCATTTGGGGTTTATATATTTCTTTTTCTGAATGTTTGGAAAATGATCTTCTGTGTTGTTCTTGTGCATAATAAGTTTAACCGTAGAGAATCAGTTATATATTCAGGACATTCAGAGTCTTCATTTCATAATAATTCATTGTTTAAAAGTTGGATTAAATCTATTGACATCTTCCCATTATTGCCTGTTTACGTACTCTTTGGAATTACGATTTTACGGAGATTCCAATATATCATAAGTTACCTTTCGATGAAAAGACTTTTGGAAATGACCTGTATATTTCACTGGAAATCAATTAATAGTCTACAGTTTGATGATCATATCGTTTTCTTTTATGTCAATTTCTAAAGAGAAAGATTTTATTTCTCTTTTTAAATCTCTAACGGATGGAAAATCTCAAATACTCAATTTATGCAATATATTTCAATAAATTAATTCTTTCAGTCATGGCATCAATAAGTGAATCATAAAAGACACTTCTTAATTACGTAGAACATTAATTATGTCGCTACAGATTATTACGTATTTTAAAATAAATGTAAACAATTGAATCATCTTTGACGAAACAAAGCGCACGCCAGGTTTTCAGTAACAGTTTGTTCCTTTTCTCATTTCAATTCTTCTTCACAGAAAGAGGAATCCCCTTTCGGTTCCTGGTAGGAAAGTTGTAATAGATGAATATATAATCCTGTAAGATAAAACTACGAATACAGGTAATCATAAGAGGTAAGTGAAATTAGATATTTTACCGTAAAATGTTAAAATAATTTAATTTTAAGCAACGTTTTTGCATTGTACGTATTTTACCCTGGTTTTCATTAATTAAGACCTGAAAGCACCGTTTTTCTCGAAATTCTTTTCGATCTGTTACATGTGAATGGGAATATAAGCTGAGTTGAGTTGTTTTACCTATGAGTAGCACCGTTTGCACACAATGGGCTACGTGGCCAGGTCACAACGATTCTGAAGGGGGGAATCACTGGATAACTGACGGTAGCGTCCCTTCAATGCCATTCAAGGTGTTCTTTAAGTTCAGGGTTCCACCAGTGGTCAAGTAAGTGCATCATTATACGGTTCCCATTGCACTACGCGATGAAGTTGACCGCAGGTGGGAGACTGAAGGGATTGATTATGCCCTTCAACAGTGAGTTTATACACCCAATTTTGTATGTGGCGAAAAGAGACTGTACAGTGAGGTTATGCATCATCTTTCAAAGCCTCAATGCCTTCACTGGGTGGTAAACCCAATAGAGTCGCTGTACCAGGTGGAACGGACCAGCAATATAACTATTCTGGATATTTTAAATGGATATTTACCAATGAATCCCTGTAGTAAAGGTTACATTGCATTCCTGACCCACCGAGGGCTGTACCAGTGGGATGTATTCCCCTTAGGCCTGAAAAACAATGGGACATTTTTTTCAGATTATTCTGAATACCATAATTATGCCCCATGTTGATTATTGCTGTGCATATCTACATGATATAGCTTTCTTTTTTAACAGGTGGGAGGATCATCTTAAAATCTTGGAGCGGATCTTAGGGATATCAATGTCAAGTTTTTAATAATCAACAGCAAAGTGTACTTCGTAGAGGATCGAGACCAAATATTTTGCCCATATTTTTGGAACGGTCAGGCATCGCCCCCACCACGCAAAACTAGAGGTGATCGTAAAGTTGAAAGCTCCTCGAATGAAGAAGGAACTGAAGAGCATATTAGGACTCTTCAGATATTACCGACCTACCTAGATCAGTATGCAGCGATCGCAAATCACTCACAGACGCGACACTGAAGCAGGCACCTGCACAGTTGAAATGGTGCATACAAGAAGATTAGGCATTCGAGGCATTCAGGGGGGGGGGGGGTCTGCGAGGCAGCAGAATGCAATACTCCTGAACCTGCGTGACCTTATGTTGTGCATTGAAATGCATCTGTGCTTGCGGTCTGCACATGTCTCTCCTAGACTGAATCCCATGGACGAGAACAACTCATCGCCTTTGCTTCGAAGAAGCTCACGGAACCCAGCAGAAATGTAATGGTGGTTGTGAGTGTGTGGGGGAAGGGGGGAGGTAGAAACGTTTTTGACCTGTTTATATGTATCTCAGGTCGAGATTCTTTCAGACCATAACCTGCTTATGTACCTCATAGCTGTCGCAATATTGGGCAGCAAATAGCAGGGATTGCCCTTTGTCAATAATCGGCTTTATGCAACAGTGCATTATAGGAAAGGTGCTTCCTACCGAAACGCGGACGCCCTATCGAGGCTGATTGAACTTATGAATTCGGATTAGCAAAGGAAATACTTGGGAAGGGGATCTGACACAAGCGCAGTATACTCGAATGTGTTGATGTGACAAGAAAAGGAAGGAAGCAGTGATTTAATTTATTAACACATTTTATTTCAAATTAAAATGGGCAGCATTAGGCGTAGGATAATTGAGAATTTCCCAAATGCTAGATGCCAGATCAATAATCTTCTCAGTAAGATTTTAAAAATATTTGAAAAATAAAAATCGCAAATTCCTGTAAACAAATAAGGGATGTTCATATTAATAGCGGATAAAGTATAGCATTTCAAACTAATCGAAGAGTCAGGAAAAGCAAATGACAATATTAAATATGTTACTATCAATCCAACTAAAATCTTCATTTTCCTAATTTTTCTTTAAATATAATTATACTCTATTATCGAAAGTCTATTCGCTTTATTAACCAAAAATCTCTCCTTTCCATTTCACTCTGTAGACTTTGTGATTTGCACGACTGAAATTTCACACATTTAATTCAAGTTTATTAGGAAACAGCCGAGTATTTTTTTTTTCAACATGTTTGCTCTGTCGGCAAAAAGATCGCTTCATTTTCATAAAAGAAATTTTTCTTTTAACTTGTGACTTTATCCAAGTGCATTTTTTTCTCTTTAAAATATCATCATTGAATTTCCAAATCAGCTTTTTCTCATTATCGAAAGTCATTTTTTCCTTAGGTCATCTATCATTAATACAGTAATGTTTGCACACGTTTCTACAGATTTTATCTACTGTCCGTGGAAATATAAATATTTTATTCGATGCTTAAGGGATCAGCACGAACACCCTTTCAGAATGCTAGTAAGGTAAGAGAGTGTCTAAAAATATTTAACATATTTAGCAAATTTTAAAGACATTTAAAACGGACTACATTAAAACTACATTAATCCAAACTTTTGCCCCCCCCCCCCCACTTGCATATTTCCGGTTCGATGGTGTTTCTTGCTCCTACTCCTTCTCCTTCGATCTTTTTTAAATCCGGGAACGTCTTATAATGCATCACATGTTACTCTATGCGTAACACGATAGAATATGTTAGATTCAATCCATTATCCATCGGTAATAAACGTCTTTTTCAGCTGATTGCTTCGATTCTTGACTTCTTATGATGCATCCTGTGTATGCGTTCCGGATATTTATGATAGGATAGTCAAGTTGTGTAATTCAACGAAACATTGCTTATTTGTAATAAACTACTTTGGAAGAATAGTGGTGGTTGAAAGAGGAGTAAAAAAAAAACCTTTGAGGCCGATTGGCAGGGTCACTGAATCGAGTCTAAACAGATCGAAAGGCCGTTTACCAATATGAATATAAGCAAAAGGGATAATACAAGCAGGAAAGCAGCAACTATTGATGTATTTCCTTAACAAAGACGTAATCACTATTGTTCACAGATGAGCCTTGAACGTAACCTCTGGAGTCGAACTTGAGCCTTTAGCCCTGTATAAGCGGAGGATGATAGCGATGAGGAGAGAACAACTGAGGTCTCTCAAGCTACATATCCAACATCATTCATCATATAATCATCTCCCAACTCCATCTGCAATCAAAACAACTCGTCATTTCCTTCTTAAGATGAAGGTTTTGCATTTGAATCCTTTAAAACATATCGTATTCTATGAATTTTACACCGGTGCGCGACAATTGGGTGGAAGTCAACTGGGTTGATAACAACTGGAAGTTTGACAATTGGGTGGTTACGACAAACGCGAGGCTACGACAATTGTGTGGACAATTGGATAGAACTCAATCACGAAGATATGACAATTGGTTTGAAATAAGAAAATTATGAGAAATAGCAATTATCCATCTGAAAAAGTATTACTGACATGGCAGGAATCGAACCCGCAATTCTCTAGATACATGCCACAGCGCTCTATCATAAAAACCACGCGTCAGACAAAAATACGTTTTCAGGATAACTTATAAATCTTTCACTGAAATATGGCAGACCTCGCGCCATCTATACTTCATAAAAGGCAACTTATTTTGCATTTGTTGCCAATGATTTAGATGTTAATGAGAAGGTCACTCACTCTTAAGCGTTCTGATCGAAATAATTCTAAATTACAGGAACGCAATGCAGTATTTGTATCTATTCTCTTTAATCCTTTTTTCTATATAGGGTTTGCATGTATCCTCTTTAATCCGAACCACACTATAGCAGAATTTTTACGAACTCTGTTCCTTCTAAACATAGTAAAGGGAAAATGGATAATCTGCTCTTCTCATAATACGATCCTAATTACAACGAAATTTTCAAAAAAAAAAAGAAAAGAAATTTAAAGGAAACAATTCGAAACAATTGAATGTATCACAGGAAATCAAAACAGGGCATATAGAGAATTTTTCTGGCTAAAACGATTTTCATTAAAACGGATTCTTAATTTTTTTTTCGATTCTCTTGGTTTTAAGTGAAACAATCTCAAATAAAAGGATCGACTAACGGACACGGCGATGCATAAGACTACCAGTATTCCCTTTAGTCAATAAAATAAATATTGTAAAGCTCCTTTACTTCTAATAGAAGAAATTGGAAATTTATGAAATCTATTACAGAAAATCGAAACAGGCGATATTGAGAATTATTCTCGCTTATCCGTCCTCAGTTATAACGTACTTTTGCATTCTTTCCTGCAAAAACTAAATATAGCAAAGTGAAACCAAATAATGCAGTACAGGAAAACCAAACAGAAAAAACAAAATCTACATGCTCACTAAAACCATTCAGTGAAACGATTTTTACTTCCAATGAATCTTTTTACTTCATTTAATCTTTCATTGAAACCATCCGAAATATTCTTTTTTTTTTTTTCAAAAAAGAAAAAGAAATGGAAATCAAGGAATGTCAGGCAGGAAATTGAAACAGCCAATATATACACACCGTCCACTGATTTAGAAACCTTTATGCAGATGTACGCAAACGTTACTTGCGAAGTGTATACGCAAAATGCGTGATCACGTGCATCACACGTGATCTAGCAGCTATTTAAGCCTTCTGCTCGTCGGTAGTGTGATATTTCGTTTAAAAGGAGTACAAATTGAGAAATGTCGTCCAAATCAGTTTTGTCAGAGTAAACAATTGTTAAGCATCGGCTGTTCCCCTTCTTGTAATGCTTTCGTTCGATTTCTGAGTATTCCATTCTAAAAATATGCTTTAAAAATATCGATTGCTTTGATATAACGAATCAGAAAGAGCAGATTCAAATCTTTATTAAAAGTCGAGTAAGAAAATATATTTGTTATATCGGATGCTTAAAATACCATGTGCATTTCTAATTGTTTCATTTAAAAGGAAAAAAAAACGTTTTATTGAATGTCGTACTTGTGAGAGTATTTACAGTTCTAGTCTCTTTGGTTGCCTCTGGTGCCACCTTTTGATATCCCTATTAATTGTTGTTCAGAAAATTGGCTATGGAAAATAAAATTAGTTTCAATCAAATTCAGTTCAAAGAAAGTAAAAATTATCGTTCATGTAGTGAAATGCCTAAAATATAACATCAGATAGATTCATTGAGACGAGTTTAAAAAAAAATTCGCTATATTGGAATATCAGATTAGAGAGAGAGTAGATGTAAATGCTTTAATGAGTAAAAGACCAGATGTAATAAATGTTGTTCTTTGCAGTTTCTTTCCTGGGTTCCTTCGATTACAAATAATCAATTAATATAATTTAATCAATGTCGTAATATAGAGAATAGTGACAAATGCGTCATTACTCATGGATTAGCTAAAATACTTGTAATAGGATTATAATATAATATAATTTAATCAATGTCGTAATATAGAGAATAGCGACAAATGCGTCATTACTCATGGATTAGCTAAAATACTTGTATAGTTTCCCAAAGGCATTCATTTGATATTCAATTGGGTAGTTCGGAAAGGAAAGGATTTTTCGTTTTATTCAATGTAGGATTTGTGAGAATACAAAATTCTTATTCTGATTACGTTCCTGCAGCTCCTTTCCTTTAACTTAAGATTGTTCCGTTTAGAAGGAACATAATGAATTTGATTCGTGAAAATCAATTTCGAGCAAAGCCTGATTAGCGAGAATAATACTATTAGTGGATGCTATCATTTGCTTCTATTTGTTTTTCGATTTCCGCCTGTACCTATAAGACGAAAAGAAACTTCTAAATATACTTTTATTTAATGGCTTAATCAGAATATTAATTATCTTAGAGAGTTTGGTTTTCTAGGATTCGTTATTTTCTTTCCAGATCGTTTTACTTGGAACGAACAGGATGGAACAGAAATGTAATTGTCCGTTGTATCGAAAGTCGGATTAGCGAGAATAATTCTCAATCTCATTTGTTTTGATTTCCTGTAATACTTTCGATTGATTTCCAATTGTTTCCTTTATAAGAAAAGTATCTTTTAAACATTAATTAAAAACAATTCTGTAAAAAAAATTTCCCAGCACAACATTGCTCAAAGCATTGCACTTTGTCCACTGGCTTGTTTTCGTCCCACGGTGCATCCTGCTGCCAAAACTTTCCCAGGTGAACGACGCACACGTATCGGGCTGTCCACATCGTGCAACAGGAAACGCGATTCATAGGAACAGATGACCTTGTTCCAATCATTCAAGATCCAGTTTTGATGCTCGCTTGCCCATTGTAGGCGCTTTCGATGGTGAACCGAGGATAGCATCACCACTCGGAGTGGCCTGCGACTTCACAGCTCCATTTTCGACAGGGTTCGATGTACTGTGTGTGACACTTTACTCCCGTCACCAGCATTGAAATCATGGACGACTTGTATCACAGTATCCGTGCTGTTGACTCGTACCATACGGCCTTCATTCACCTCTAGCATCAATGAGCCGTGATCAGTCCGCATAACCAGAACATGGTTTTTCCCTCCTCAGACTACTTTTTGAAGATACTCAACACGGCTGACGATGAGCATCCAACAAGCCTTGTGTGATGTTACTTCTTCGGTTGTGTCTATTGGGATTACTTAGGAATGTCCCTCCGGTTCGATCGCAATACGCGACGGGTGAAAGGGTCTTTCAGAACAAAAATCAAAGATCTTATTGAAATTGAAGGGACTCGATACTGAGGCTCCTTCCCAATAAATTGGTTCAACTTAGTCCTTGGTAAAACAATAACTATCCTTTATTGATATGAACTACATTGACTGATGAGGAAAAACACACTCGTCACTCATTTACTATGAATTACAAAACCAGCTTACTATCCCCGTTCAGCTGTTTTCCCGAGAGCCTACGTACCGCTAATACCAGCCGGCACTCACCAGCTTTTCAAATCTGCGTCTTTCTCCGCTCGTCCCTCGGCTGGTTCTCCCTCCTCCTCGTTGTTGCCAACCCTTTCTCTCTCCGCCCCGACCATCTGGGAACACCGCTAGCAGTTGGGTGACCTCCGTCCCCTCCGGGCGCTGCTACTTCAATTAACTCTCCAGATACTGGGACAGAGGGCCTCCCACGTAGCATATGCCTTTTTGGTGAAATCCGAAAAAACATACAAAACCCGAACAAAAAAAGTATTTAAAAAGGCCTCTAGCCTGACACCTCCCTGCCAGAAGTCAGTAGTTAGTCCTGTTAACTGCTGACTAAAAAGTCAAGTTGAACGCTGAAAATTAGAGTTCATTTTCCCGTAAACCTGAGAGTTCAAGGCCATAAAATTCAGAGTTCAAAGTCGCTTTATGAATTCTATAAATTTTCTGCGAATTGGCACATCTTTTACACATCTATGTACACTACACTTAAATATAAAAGAACTTCTAGGTATATCCCAGTGCACTGAGTCTAAATATTGTCTTTTTGCTTCAAACAAAAAAAAACCTGGTGACTGAAGTAGTTGTCCAAGAGTGAACAGTTTATAAATTAATTCTCTCACTAAAAACTGTCTTTGACGAAGGTATGCCGTACTGGCGGTGTTCATTCGTTCACAGGTGACATCCCATGTGAAAGGCTATGCACACCTTTCGTGACTACATAGATATCACCTTCCCGTACGTACCCTCTGACTCTACAGGCTGAAAGTCGTCGACTTTGGCGTCGGCCTGACTCAGTGTTACCTCCAATTGCCATGTTCGCCACCTCCCCTGCATAATTTTGATCACCGTAGACATCGAGTCTGACAGATTGCTGCACATGTTTGGGCTGGGAGACAGAACGGCGTTGATTGGACGGTCTCCATGGAGCATACATTTCCCTTTTCCTAACTGGAATTTCTCTACCTGTTTCATAGTAGCTTCCTCTATTGGCCAACGGCTCGTGGATTTTCCTCCTGGGGTTACCAGATACAGGCCTTCTCTCCTTCTTTCTAATTAACTTACCATATGCTTCCACACTCAGAAGTACCTCCTTCCGCAGATTTGCTACTACTGCGCATAGCACTTTAATTTCTCCGCCACCCCCAGTGCTATTGTCTGAGCCATCAGTCAAACTTAAAGGCAGCTCTTTTACCTCTGCTCTTTTGGCATCACCAAACGGTCCATGCAACAACAGATGGTCTTTTACCGGGTGTTTTTCTTCGTTCAGCATACCCTTTCTGATTACTGTCAGGTCTGCCCCCGAATCCACGACTGCTCGAGCTGTCTGGTCGCCACATCTGATTCGAACCTTTTCATAATCTACTGGGATACGTATCTCTCCCTGTCCCATTACTCGACTGCTTGGACTTGGTTTTGAATGTGTGGTAACCCTTCCTATCGTTGCCTCACAAACATCTTCAGAATTCTGATCCAAGGAGCTAACTTGGTACACCTGAGTTCGGCTCTCATGGTCTCCAGTTCTCACTGGGCAGTCTCTCATCAAATGTTCATCGGATCTACATTTATGGCACCTCCTTACCTTTGGATCATTTCTATATTCAGCTAAATTAACTGCCGGTTGATACCTTCTGCTCGAATAATTTATCTCTGAGTCTATCCTCTGCTGGGGGGGAAACAACACATTTTGCATATTGTCTACGCCTTAACTCTTTAAAAGTTTGGATTTCTTCCGTTCCGTTTACACTGGCTAGGTGGATTTCTGCCCACGTTGCTATTTCGTCTGCTTTTGCCCATGACTCCGCCTCTTTCTCTACTACGTAAGCATGAGTGTCTTGAGGAAGGCTATCACGTAACTTATCCGACACTATCAGGTCCATAAGCTCCTCAAATTTTGTCACCTCCCTACTGCGGACGTAGTAATAACAGCTATTTCTGAGCCTCGAGGCTAATTGATTATATGACTCACTCGGTTCTTTCGTGATAGTTTCAAACTTTCTCTTGTACACAGAGGGAGTGACCTTAAACTCTTTTAATACGGCCTCTTTAACTTTCTTATAATTAACAAAATCCTCTGCACTTAATTTTCGAAAAACGTGATTTGCATATTTACCGTCTAAAAAAGAAATGATGACTTTGCCTTGAAACTCCTCTGGTACTTCATATATCTTAAAACCCCTTTCCGCTATCTCAAAGAGATTTATCACTTCTTCTGGGTTTTTAGGGCTTCCAGCTAACATATTTCCCAATAATTTTATATAATTAGCCAGCCGCGCATCTGCTGGATTACTAGAAACTGCCACCGTTCGCACATCACCCCTCTCCTCGTTTGCACTCCTCATTTGCAGTTCCAGCGTTCTATACTCATGCTCTCTCTCCTTTTCCCTTTCTACCGCCTCTCTCTCTTCCCTTCTCAGCTGCATCTCTAACCTCATCCTTTCTAATTCAAAATCATATCCAATCCTTTCTTTAGCTCTCTGCTTTCTGGTCCCGCTCCGCAGCCTATCCGTATCGTTGTCATTGCCATAATCAATCAACCCTCTCATGTCTTCCGCAGAATCAGATTCTCTGTCTATTGTCACCTCCTCGCTTCCCCGGTCACTCCCTGAAGCAACACCCTGCACGCTATCCCTTTCTGTGTCTGTGTAGCCTCGCCTTAACTCATCCCTTTCCCTATCGCGACCGCTCCTAAGCTCCATTTTAGCTCGTACAGGCCTCTGCCATATCTAACTACTCACCCCTAGAGTAAGAGGATACTTACCTCCGATGTGACGACAGGAACAAACCGCCTCGTCAGTCTGCCACCTGAAGTACACAGTCGGAACACTCTTGGCAGTATCAGCCTTGCGTTGGTCAGCTCCCAGTGGATGTTGAACTTTTCCATCACCTTCACAGCTTTTTCCACAGTTCGAACGTGATGCACGATTCTTCAGGTACCTTCACAGCTATTCTATCGCCTGAAGCACACTGCAGGACACTCTTGGCAGTATCAGCCTTGTTCTGCTCAGCTCACAATGGATGTCGGAACTCTTCCGTCACCTTCGCCGCTACTTTCACCTCTGTTGCGTACTGTCGACTGCGCCACTTTGTGATGTTACTTCTTCGGTTGTGTCTATTGGGATCACTTAGGAATGTCCCTTCGGTTCGATCGCAATACGCGACGGGTGAAAGGGTCTTTCAGAACAAAAATCAAAGATCTTATTGAAATTGAAGGGACTCGATACTGAGGCTCCTTCCCAATAAATTGGTTCAACTTAGTCCTTGGTAAAACAATAACTATCCTTTATTGATATGAACTACATTGACTGATGAGGAAAAACACACTCGTCACTCATTTACTATGAATTACAAAACCAGCTTACTATCCCCGTTCAGCTGTTTTCCCGAGAGCCTACGTACCACTAATACCTGTCGGCACTCACCAGCTTTTCAAATCTGCGTCTTTCTCCGCTCGTCCCTCGGCTGGTTCTCCCTCCTCCTCGTTGTTGCCAACCCTTTCTCTCTCTGCCCCGACCATCTGGGAACACCGCTAGCAGTTGGGTGACCTCCGTCCCCTCCGGGCACTGCTACTTCAATTAACTCTCCAGAGGCTGGGACAGAGGGCCTCCCACGTAGCATATGCCTTTTTGGTGAAATCCGAAATAACATACAAAACCCGAACAAAAAAAGTATTAAAAAAGGCCTCTAGCCTGACACCTTGCCACTCGGATTACAATTTGGCCTTTGTCAAACTCTCTTAAGTCCACCGCCTTTCCCATCTGAAGAACAAGAATAACACTGATTAACAGAGCTCAGTATCAGGTGTTATTTATACCGCTTCATGACCTTCACACGTGCCATCATTTACCTGCAGTTACTTCGATTTGCATAAAGAGGCGCTGGTCATAATGTTTTGGCTCTTCGGGGTATATAAGAAGCTTCTGTTATTTTCATGCAGGTGAGTTAAGGTAAAGCCAATCTATAGGTAATTTTAGATATTAATTTAATAATTCAAGTGTTTTTGTTTCCCCAAACGTATATTGGGTCTTTTTATTTTGTTATAGACAGTATTTTTTCTCATCATTCGTGCATAAAGCATTGAAACATGTCAAATGCAATAATATTTCTTTAGTAATTGTAACAGAGGTAAAATACAGTAAAAGGATTTAAATTACCTATTAAATATTAGAACTCGCATTTAAATATTGTAAATAAAAGCAATTTTGTAATATGCTTAGAATATCTAATTGGTGTTTTCTAGAAGATTTGTAAGTTAGAATTTAGCAAAGAGTTTTATTTCAGAGAGGTAAAGAAACTCTTTCATGGTAAGCATTATTTTTGAAATGAAGAAAATTGCTGTAACGAATTCTTTTACGGTAGAATGCGATTGATTTGATGCCTAGTCTACGGATAAATGTGCTGTTTAGGAGTTGATGTAGACGGATGGATATGTGCAGCTTACGCACTGATACACTTGCTTGAGGTTGCGATGGGGTGCTATTGGATATGACAGCAGGTCACCTCTTGTCCGCATCACGGGAACACTGACTGCTGCACAATACCTTAGCGTGGTTCGGCAACTGTCTGCCCCAACCCACCCCAATCCAGAGCAGTATTCTGTTGGTCTAAAGTTGAAGTCCCAACTGCGCTTGCGTGGATATTTTCTCTTTTAACTGCCATTATGAATTCGGTAATAAAAGAAACACCGATGGGCTTGGTAAGATTTATTTATATATTACTAGAAATTAATCGTTGTCATGTCATTTACCAGACTAGTTGTCTCTGATTGGATCATTCTGCTATGATGTCCCTATGCAGATCAGCTTCCCACTTTAGAAAAGCACTGAAACTAAATAACCCAATCAGAGACAACTTGTCCGAAAAATGCAAATTCATGAACAAGTCCCTTCCAGTACATACTTACAGAAACACGGAGAGTAAATAATGGAATCAATAGCACTTATTAATTATTTTCTGGTACGAAGTGTTGTAAATAATGAATGCTCTTGTAAGTCACTACAGGCAACCAATCTAAATTTACAGAATACCATTAGCTAATTTCCAACTGTATCACTATGCATTCCTCTTCGAACCATATTCATGGGCTACACCAACTCACTTCCCAGAAACAAGCATACCGATTGACTTCAAGGTCGACAGCGACTCCGTTAACAAAAATTCTAATTCTCTACGAATTTTTATCCACGTTTAAGCTTCTGATGTAAAAAAATAAATAAGTAACAAATACCCCCTCAAGCAACTGCTAGCCACAGAGGTCTGACAGGAGCCTGTCAGTTTATACGCCAGAGTAGGTCTGAGTGGATGGCGGGACCTCAGCAGAAAAGAAAACACGAACATGCACGCCTTAAATGGCTCGAACCTTAAGTCAGTAGCCAAGCGCGCAAATCACTCGGACATGGGACGGCATACCCATCTAATATACACCTATTTATTACAGTTCTTACCTAAAGCCATTCAAAATGCCAGTATACGATTTTAAGAAATTATCAATATTTTTTTACTGTATTTCTAGCAGAATCAACTAATATTGGACTAAGACCAAAAGGGTATTGTTTATGAGCTATGTATAGGAATATGATTGATTATATATTAATTAACAGCAAATGGGCTAGTTCTGTTAGAAATACCAGGGCATATAGGGGAGCTGAAATTGGATCTGACCATTACCTTGTTAAAAGTGTGTTGCAACTTAAACTTAAAAAGTGTTGTGCTAGGGTTAAAAAATTTGCTTTTAATACTGAAGCTCTGAAAGACCCAGTTATTGCCAAAGCTTACCATGATAGGTTACTTAGTCATTATGACAGTCATGGTATGCTTACTACTGAAGTTGAGGAAGAATGGGATCATTTTAAACAGGCTTTTTTGGACGCTAACAGTACTCTTTTAGGAAAAAAGGAGCAGAAGAGACAGAATTATCTGAGTGATAAGGCACTTGAGCTTATTTCGGAAAGAAAGAACTGCAGGAATGTCCTTAATCAATACCCTACTAGTACTAATAGAAAGCATTACAGAGAACTTAATAAACGTGTAAAAGATCAGTTAGCTGCTGATAAGAATCTTTGGCTTGATGGTTTGGCTGACAAAGCCGAGGAAGCAGTTAGACAGCACAACAGTAGAGAGCTGTACCGGATAGTTAATGTTTTGTGTGGTAGAAAACGGACAGGTATACAGGGATTGAAGGATAAACAAGGTAAGGTTATAGAAGGTGAGGATTCTGTCATGGATAGGTGGGCTGAGCATTTTAGTGATATTCTAAACAATGCGCTTGGTTCTATTCCCATTGTTTGCAATGATGAGAGATGCATTACTGGCTTTAATGTTGGCCCTATAACACAATCTGAAGTTATTTTGGCTGTTTCTAAACTTAAACTTCATAAATCCCCAGGGGTAGATGAAATTACTACAGAAATGCTTAGAGCTGGAAATGTTTCGGTTACCACTTGGATGACTGAAATTCTGAATATCTTTTATGATAAAGGCATGGTTCCTAAGGATTTTACCAGAGCTATTGTTATCCCTATTTTCAAAAAAGGTGATCGCAGTTCTTGTGATAACTATAGGGGTATCAGCCTACTCTCTGTTCCAGGTAAAGTTCTTTCCATGATTGTGCTTAATAGAATTAAGAATCTGGTTGACAGGCAATTGCGTGATGAGCAATGTGGATTCAGAAGTGGTAGGGGATGTGTGGATCAGATATTTTCACTTAGGCAGATTCTTGAGAAATGTTTAGAGTTTCAGAAACCTTTGGTTGCTAGCTTTGTTGATTTCAAAAAGGCTTTCGACTCTGTTGATCGTCATAATTTCTGGTTGATTGTGAAATCATATGGTATACCAGACAAGTTAGTTAACATAATGAAAGCTCTCTATAATAACACTGAGTCATGTGTGAGAGTTGGTAAGGCTTGTAGCAATTGGTTTAGCATTACTTCTGGTGTTCGACAAGGGTGCATTTTGTCTCCTTTTCTCTTTAGTTTGGTTATTGATTATGTTATGCGAAATTCACTTCAAGGGAAAGATTTTGGCCTTAAATGGGCTGGAGATACGAAAATTTCTGATTTAGATTATGCTGATGATTTAGCCCTTTTGGCAAATGATGTTGATGAGATGAAATCTTTCATTCGAGCTGTTGATGAGACTGGTAGTAGAGTAGGTTTGGTTATAAACAGAGAGAAAACTAAAGTGATGAAAATTGGTCAGGCAGTCTGTGATTCAGTTAATCTGAATGGTTGCAGTCTTGAGCAGGTGTCACAGTTTAATTATCTTGGGAGCTATGTAACAGATAATGGTGATGTGCGGCATGAGATTAACAGACGAATAGGGATTGCTGCCGGGACTTTTAAAAATCTATGGAGAGTGTGGAGAAATAGGCGTTTACACCTAAACACTAAAATTAGACTGTATAATAGTTTGGTTCTTTCTAGGGTTAGTTATGGTAGTGAAACGTTGACACTTTGTAAACAAGAGAACAGGAAACTAGATGCTTTTGATTCCAGATGCTTACTTAGTATCTTGGGCATTAGGTGGTTCAACTTTGTAACTAATGATGAGGTTAGGCAATGGAGTCTGCAACCTCCTTTAAGCAGCATATTGTGCAGAGAGAGACTCCGTTGGTTTGGCCATGTTGCCCGTATGAATAATTATAGATTGGCGAATAGGGTTATGAACAGTGTGCCTAAAGGCTCAGAAAGAGGGGGACACCTAGGATGCGGTGGGCAGAGAATGTCAAACAGGATCTTCTTAGAATTGGTGTGCAGTGGCCAGATGCAGTAGATGTAGCTCAGGATAGACTTGCTTGGAGAACTAAATTGCACGGTCTGGTTGGACCTCCGTAGCCCATGGCTGCTTGATGATGATGATGATGATGATGATGATGATGATGATGATGATGATGATGATGATGATGATGATGATGATGATGATGATGATGAAACTTCCATCATATTTAGGCAATGATAATCATTTTCGAAAATTTTAGCGGTAGTTTAGTTGCCCTTTACGGCCATTTTGTGAACAATAGTTCAAAAAATGCCCGTACAGGGCCGGATCTGGTGGTGGTGGGGAAAAGATTGTGTCCTCCTTGAGAACTTTAATAAGGTTAATGGAAGCCAAAAATATTAAAAATTTGCATATTCATCCATTTTTCAAGATAATTTTTAAAAACATCTGAAATGGAGAGGCAATATTATACTGCAAAATTCTTCAATATTATCTGCAAAAAACTTCCCCAATTCTCTTTTCTAGATCAGAGCCTGTTATACGATGGATATGAATTGAAACAAAACGGATGAAATTGAACAGATTTCATAATTCACTCTATTCCGGTTTAAATTAAGATAAAATTTGAAATTGACTTAAAAGTATATTGCAGAAAGCTTGGTGAAGCTGGATCTCTAACTGATGATGCTCTTGGTCGTAACCATTATAATTGTCTGATAGTTAACTTTACTTCTTACTTTACTTCCTTCCTTCCATAACTTTAATAGAGACGCTGGTGACTTTTCTTAAACCTAGTAACTGCTTTGCTTCAACAAGACATTGAAGAATCACATTTTATCATCTGCATTTCTTTAAAACCTGCTGAAACATCGAACCCGTTGATCGTTACCATTTGTTTTGTCTGCGGATCATTCCAAAAAGTGGCAATGTCGATTGTCATGAGAAATAAACACCTCTTTCCTAAATTCTGAACTACCGTTTGCTTCATATGTTGCTTTTACTAATGATCTGAAAGACGTAAATTTCAAATATCGTGTGTTTCAAAAGAGCTGTTTCTAGAAGAATATTCAAGTATTGCCATTTTAATTCCGATCACCGGATACTAAAATTCAACTTCTAAATGTGCTTATGAAAAGATATTTTATTGAATTCGAAATTTCATAAATTTTCCGTAAACTTAAATGTCTTAGATATTTCAGTGGAGCAGTTCGACGACAAGTTTAAGTTTCATTTCATTTATATGTATTTATTTATGAAAAGGAAGCTAAGATATAAGTAGAGATAATTACCGCTATGATATGCGAATTGTTCAGTACAATTTTGAATTGTCTTTTAATCGATATCATTCACAAGGTTTCAATCTACATCAGTGGCTTACAACTTAAGTCGCTAAAATGAATAAGAAAATCATTCAACTTGTTAAATAACTATATAAAATATATACTATATTCAAGAAGGAAATTAAATTACCTATTCATTTATATTTTGAGAACAGGAAAATGTTGTTGTTTTTCGTTTGGATTTGCAGAGCCATGGCCAAAACATTCAAGAAAATTTGACAAACTGAAAAATATTTTAGATTTATTTGCACAAGTATATGAATTATCCAAACTGAATATAAATTAATCCGATGAATCTAAAGCCTATTTATGTTACCCTTTCTTGATAATAGTTAAGATATTTTAATAGATATTTTAAATTATATGATCTTGAGGTTTTACCAAATAGCCGTAGCTGTATTTCTATTTCTTTAAATTATTATCTAACCAGCCAACAATTTAAAGTTATTTAAAAGGATCGGGTTAACCCTAAAATATATTGTGGGGTGGATAATTAATCCCCATATTATGTATAATTATATGTATGTATTCATACATCTCTGTTCCACTGTTTACAGTCGCTTCATGTACGTACACAAAATTCGTGTACGTACACAAAGGTTTTTGGATTCACTAATTTCTAAAACAATCGTGGCCAGATATTTTTCCTGAATTATTATTAAAAACTGAAATTAATCATAGTGTTCGGATATTTTTTGAGCTACTGTACATTAGAGAGCATCTCTCTCCTATCAGCTGTCAAGTGGATCCGCTTCTCCAATCTTCTCTGAGACTTTGAAGTCATTGTGTGTGAAAAAAGTGCTGCTCTGTGGTAAAGTAATTCAACACAATGGAATATTAACGAAATGCATGTTTAGGTGAATTCTTTAGATGAGAATGTGTAATGTCAAAAAAAGTCTCGTGTTAATATCGTTTAATTCACGAATTGATAGTGCACAAACGTTGTAAAGTGAAAGTCCTATTGATAACGTTGAAAATTTAATTCATAAGTATTTCTTTGCATTTGGGGTTTATATATTTCTTTTTCTGAATGTTTGGAAAATGATCTTCTGTGTTGTTCTTGTGCACAATATGCTCAACCGTAGAGCTCCAATTACATGTTCAGGACATTCAGTCTCCATAATAAATCATTGTTTAAAAATTCGATTAAATCTATTGAGATTTTCCCATTATTGCCTGTTTACATACTTTTTGCAAATACGTTTTTACGGAGATTCCAATATATCATAAGTTACCTTAAGATGAAAAGATTTTTGGAAGACTTGTATATTTCACTGGAAATTAATTTACAGTCTACAGTTTGATGATCATATCGTTATCTTTTATGTCAATTTCTGAAGAGGAAGATTCAATTTCTCTTTTTAAATCTCTAACGGATGGAAAATCTCAAATTCACAACATATCATTAGCATACAAATTGCCTGATTTTACTCAGATATTGCATGCTGAAATTTATGCAATATTTGCCGCACTTAACTGGACATTAGACAATTTAACAAAGAAATCAATAGTTATATTCATTGATTCTAAAAGTGCTATACACACATTAATACAAGACAACACATACACCACATATCCATACTACACACATACACTCCTAAAACTTTATAATGAAAACCTAAATGAAAAAAATAACCATATTCAACTTTGTTGGATACCAGGACACTCTGGATTTAAAGAAAATGAATATGTAGATAACATAGCAAAATCAGCACATGATTATGATAACATCTCGCCAACACACAATTTTTATATACATGTTAAAAAAGAAATAAAACAATTAGAATTCAAAATTTTAGAAAAACATGTTCAATTTCACTCTATCTTCAAACCAAATTTCAGATTTGAACTTTCCAACAAAATTAATACCTTCCTACAATTACCATTTTCCAGACATGAATCCAAAATCATATTTCGGCTAAGAACAGATACAATTCATTTAAATAAATCAAAATTCTTACTCAAATTAAGTACCTCACCCAAATGTACAAAATGCAATATTACTGAAAATTCCTCACACCTTATATTAAATTGTGCAAAATATGACTCACAACGAGAAAAATTCTTTGAAAAACTTAGAAACATAAATATTAACGAATTTACTCTGAACTTAATTTTAAATCACCCTACAATCTCAATTCAAACAAAAATATTTGCCTTCCTATTGGAATTCATCAAAGAAACAGAGATATGGAATAAATTGTAACACAGAACAACAACAAAAAAAAAACGTAATATAAAAAAAAGAAAGAAAAAAAGAAAAAAAAATTTTTTTTTTCATTAATAAAAATAAGAAAAAAAAATAATTAAAAAAAAATCTTAAAAAAAAAATAAAAAAATAAAAAAAAATTAAAAAGAAAAAAAAAATAAAAAATAAAAAAAAAAAAATTTCTAAAAAACAAAAAAAAAAGAAAGAAAAAAAAATTAACAAAATAACAAAAAAAATATAATAAAAAAAAGGGTTATAAAAAAAAATTAAAGAAAGCCAAAAAAACAATAATAATAAAAAAATATATATATTTATACCAAAAAAAAAAGACATAAATCAAAATTAAATAAACAAAAACAAAATAAACAAAAGAATTAAATCCTAAAGTTTAGGAGGAAGACGAAACAAAAAAAAAATCTCTTAAAATCTAAGAGGAAAAAAAAATACTGAACATCAAGAATTTTCAAAAAAAAAAAAGGAAAACATAAATTCTATGGGAAAGTCTGTGCAAGGAACTCCCAATTTTTGTGAAGTGTAAACTAAACTAAACTAATTATGCAATATATTTCAATAAATTCATTCTTTCAGTCATGGCATCAATAAGTGAATCATAAAAGACACTTATTAATTACGTGGAACATTAATTATTTCGCTGCAGAATATTACATATTTCACAATAAATGTAAACAATTGAATCATCTTTAACGAAACAAAGCGCACGACAGGTTTTCAGTAACAATTTGTTCCTTTTCTCATTTCACTTCTTCTTCACAGAAAGAGGAATTCCCTGTCGGTTCCTGGTAGAAAGTTGAAATAGATGAATAAATAATCGTGTAAGATAAAACTACGAATACAGGTAATCATAAGAGGTAAGTGAAATTAGATATTGTGCCACAAAAATTACAATAACTTAACAGTAAACAACGTTTTTGGAATGTACGTATTTTACCCTAGTTTCCATAAATTAAGACTTAAAAACAACTTGAAAGCACCGTTTCTCTCGAAAGTCTTTTTGATCTATTACATGTGAATGAGAATAAAAGTTGAGTTTTACCTATGAGTAGCACCTTTTTGCACACAATGTCACAACGACCTTGAAGGGGGGAACCACTGAATAACTTTTGGAAGACAGTCGGTAGCCTCCTTCAATGCCATTCATGGTGTTCTTTAAGCTCAGGGTTACACCAGTGGTCAAGTAAAAAATAAAAAAAAATAAAATAAAATACCCCCTCAAGCAGCTGCTTGCCACAGAGGTCTGACAGGAGCCTGTCAGTTTATATGCCACAGTAGAAGATCTGAGAGGATGGCAGGACCTCAGCAGAAAACAACACGAACATCCATGCCTTACCCGGGGTTCGAACCCAGGTCCCGTAGATCAGTAGCCAAGCGCGCTAACCACTCGGGCACATCATTATAATGATTCCCATTGCACTACGCGATGAAGTTGACCGTCAGGTGGGAGACTGAAGGGATTGATTATGCCCTTCAACAGTGAGTTTATACACCCAATTTTGTATGTGGCGAAAAAAGATTGTACAGTGAGGTTATGTATCATCTTTCACAGCCTCAATGCCATCACTAGGTGGCAAACCCAATAGAGGTGCTGTACCAGGTGGAACGAACGAGCTATATAACAACTCTGGATATACTAAAGGGATATTGGCAAATACCATTGAGCCCCAGTAGTAAAGGTTACACAAAATTCGTGACCCACCGAGGGCTGTAACAGTGGGAAGTGCTTCTCTTTGGACTGAAGAACTCTGGGACATTTTACCAGAAAATTGTGAATACCATAATTACACCACATGTTGATTATTGCTGTGCATATCTAGATGATATAGCTTTCTTTTTCGAACAGCTGGGAGGATCATCTTAACATCTTGGAGCGGATCTTAGGGATATCAATGTTAAGTATTTCACAATCAACCTAGCAAAGTGTACTTGAGGGAGGAGCGAGACCAAATATTTTGGACACGCTGTTGATTCGCTCAGGCATCGCACCAACCATGCAAAACTAGAGGTCATCAGAAAGATGTAAGCTCCTCAAATGAAGAAGGAACTGAAGAGCATATTAGATCAGCATGCAGCGATTGCAAAGCCACTCACAGACATGACTCTGAAGCAGGCACTGCACAGTTGAAATGGGGCATACAAGCAGATAAGGCATTCGTGGCACTAGGGGGGTGGGGGGCTCTGCGAGGCAGCATAATGCAATACGCCTGATCTTACATGACCTTACGTTCTGCATCGAAATGCATGTGCGCTTGCAGTCTGCGCATATTTCTCCCAGATTGAAGCCCAGGGACAAGAACATCCCATCGCCTTTATTCGAAGAAGCTCACGGAACCCAGCAGAAATATAATGATGGATGTGAGTGGGTAGGGCTAGAAAAGTTTTTGACCTGGTTATGTGGATCCCTGGTCGAGATTCTTTCAGACCATAACCTGCTTAGGTACCTCATAGCTGTCGGAACATTGAGCAGCAAATAGCAGAGACTGGCCTTTGTCATTGATCAGTATGATGCAACAATGCATAATAATGAAAGGTGCTTCCCACCGAAACGCGGAAGCCATATCGAGGCTGACTGAACCTGCGAATTCGGATTAGCAAGGGAAATACTTGGGAAGGGGGACTAAAACAATCGCAATATACTTGAATGTACTGATGTGTAATGAAAAGAATTAAAACGGTGATTTATCATCTTATAACTCTTTATTTCAAATTAAAATGGGAGCATTTGGCGTAGGATAATTGAAAATTTCCCAAATGTTAGATGCCAGCTCAATAATCTTCTCAGCAGGATTTTCAAATTATTTGCAAAATAAAAATCGCAAATGCCTGTAAACAAATAAGGGATGTTCGTATTAATAGGGGATAAAGTTTGGCATTTCAAACTATTCGAAGAGTCAGGAAAAGCAAATGGCAATATTAAATATGTTACTACCAATCCATCTAAAGTATGCATTTTCCTTATTTTTCTTTAAATATAATTATACGCTATTATTCAAAGTCTATTCAATTCGTTAACCAACATCTCTCCTTTCCATTTCACTCTGTAGACTTATTGATTTGCACGACTGTAATTTCACATATTTAATTCAAGTTTTTTACGCAACAGCCGAGCAATTTTTTTCAACTTCTTTGCTCTGTCAGCAGAACGATCTCTTCATTTTTATAAAATAAAATTTCTTTTAATTTGTGACTTTATCCAAGTGCATTTTTTTCTCTTTAAAATATCATCATTGAATTTTTAAATTAGCTTTTTCTCTTTATCGAAAGTGATTTTTCCTTTAGGTCATCTATCAATAATTCAGTAATATTTGCACACTTTTCTACAGATTTTTTCTACTCTCCGTGGTAATATAAATATTTTATCCGAGGTTTAAAGGACTAGCACACGCACCCTTTCAGAATACTAGTAAAGGTAAGAGAATGTCTAAAAATATTTAACATATTTAGCAAATTTTTAATACCTAAAAAACGGATGGGGATTGTTATAATACTTTAATCCATCTTTTGCACTCCCCCCTTGAATTGCTAGGTGGTGTTTCTTGCCCCCACTCCCTCCCTTTTGATATTTTGTAGTTCGGGACCCGGTCACTGTTATTGTGACGTCGTATAATGCATCCCATGTAACTCAATCCAACATACAAGAGGTAACACGATATGGTATGTTACATTCAATCCATTATCCACCGGTAATAAACGTCTTTTTGAAGTGATTCCTTCGATTCTTGACTTTTTATAATGCCGATTTGCATAGTCACTGTATCGAATCTAAACAGATCGAAAGGCTGTTAACGAATATGAATATCAGCAAGAGAGAAAATACAAGCAGGAAATCAGCAAATATTAATGTTTTTTCTTAAAAACGACGTAATCACAATTGTTTAAGGATTAACCTCGAACGTAACCTATGGAGTCGAAGTTGCGCCTTTATCCCTGAATAAGCGGAGGATGATAGCGATGATGAGAGAACAATTGAGGATTCTCAAGCTACATATCCAGCATCATCCATCACATAATTATCTCCCAACTCCATCTGCAATGAAAACAACTCCTCATTTCCTTCTTAAGATAAAGGTTTTGCATTTGAATCCTTTAAAATATATTGTATTCTATGAATTTCACACGGAAGCGCGACAATTCGGTGGAAGTTAACTGGGTCGACAACAATTGGAAGTGCTACAATTGGGTGGATAGGACAACCGGGAGAATATGACAATTGGGTGGACAACTGGAGGGAACGCAATTGGGAGGGTATGGTAATTGGGTTGAAATAAGGAAATTATGTGAAATAACAATTATATACTGAAAAATTATTACTGACATGGTGGGAATCGAACCCGTAACTCTCTAGATTAAGGGTTCTCAACGTTGATTACGCGTACCCCTTGGAGGTAGAGAGTAAAATATTTTGTGGTAAGCCGTGAGAGCTCAAAAGTCGATTACCCAGTGAATTGTTTATAATTTTATAAGATTAGTTAAATTGTTTATGTCATTTTTTATGTTTATCGATATATGTAATTTATAAATACACAATGCAATGTATATATATATATAAGTTTTATTTTATTCCCATTGTTATACTATAACTATAGTTTTATCCATCTATACAAGAGGTATGTTAGTTACATAGACATTTCCAGGTGGGACGTGAAGCATAAAAGTTTGTGAACCACTGCTCTAGATACATGCCAGAGCGCTCTATCATAAAAAACACGCATCAGACGAAAATACGCTTCCAGGGTAAGACTTAAAATCTTTTACTGAAATGTGGCGGACCTTGCGCCATCTATACTTCATGAGGGGAAACTTATTTTTCAATTGTTGCCAATGATTTAGATCATAGATTCCCAACGGGGGGCGATACCGCCTCCAAGTGGGCGCTGGAGCCTTCCATGGGGAAGGTGGCGGATCCAGAGGCAAATGGAGGGCGTTGAGGTGGTCAAGAGGGGCAGTCAAATAAATAAATAAATTTAATGGAATTTTCTGTGACAACCTTTTTATCTCTTCTATTCTGTGGTGTCTTCCTGGTGATTCTGGTCATTCACTACCTCATCCATCATGTACAGCTTTTCAACTGCAGCTTGGACAATAAGTTCCCTGCTACCGCCTACTAGCGTACTGGTACGTCTGAAGTCGACTGAGATGCTCTCAAAAGTTCTCTTCAACATCACAGATTGGATATAAGCTTCAATATGTTTTCCCACTCCAAGTCGCTTTGAGTATGCTTTATGGTACGTAGTTACAATACCATCCCACGTCAGAACATAAGGTATAATATTAACATTACACTTGTGAATTAGGCTCAACTCATTAGCCAGCAGATCATACTTCCTCTTCTTTTCAACCTCTAGTGTCTGCAGGTTATTCTGAGATGTTATTCCTACTTCAATAATTGTAATCTCATTCAATATCTTAACATGCACCACTATATCAGGCTTATTATGTTGGATATGTGTGTCCGTCCTGATAGGCAAATCAACCTTGATGCAATAATAATATAATAATAAATTTATTATATTTAATATTTTTTTATAATTATTTTTTAATATAATAAAATACTTTGGAAAATACCTGTTTTCATGAATAAATATTATCTAGCTATGTAAATTATCTTATTGTTTTCGCGTTAATAAGCATTTTTAAATTAGCATTAGGTGTACCTATACCTAATTTGTTTTAGTTTAGAATAGATTGACGGTGACAAGTCCTTGCAAGTTGGTAGGCAAACACGCGGTTCATGCAATTTAACATGTTTCGACAAGAATATGGGAGCTTGAAATGACTTGTTTACGAAGCAAATGCGCAGGCATCGCAAACGTAATAATTAATGCGTGCACAAAATCAAATCTATAAAAGCGATAGCTCTAGGAATGTTTTATTATTTTTATGTGCTTCGCCGTGATAAATAGTCGTGAGTGATAAGTGTTAGAAGTCATTATAAACATTATTTTTATAACTATCTATAAATCTGTTGAGAAGTTAATTTGTATTTGAAAATATCTGAATCTACATCTAAAAAGAAATGCCGGCAGTACAGTATTGAGTATTTGAAATATGGATTTACGTACTCTCCTACAAATCAATCATAACCTATGTGTTTAATTTGCCGAAAAGTTTTTTCAAATGAAGCTATGAAACCTTCTACGCTACAAGAGCATTTAAATAAAATGCATGCTGATAAGAAGAACAAAGATTTATCCTATTTTCAAGAACTGGAAAAGCAATATTTAAAACAGCCAACTATGTCAAACCTTTTTGCGTCGTCTTCTAAACAAGATGATGATGGACTACGAGCCTCATATAACGTTTCATTGTTAATCGCAAAAGCAGGTAAACCACACACAATTCGCGAGGAATTAATTTTGCCAGCAGTCAAAGAGATATTAAAAACTGTTCTTCATCATAAGACACCGTCAGATATCATCAAAAAAATTCCTCTCAGTAATAATTCAGTGCAAAGAAGAATAGATGAAATGGCAAAAGACGTTGAAATATCATTATGTGATTACTTAAAGACTTGCAAATTTTCCATTGAACTCGATGAATCAACTCTACCAAATAACGAAGCTCTACTCTTATCATACGTACGATTTATAAAAGAAGAAAAAATTCATGAAGAGTTATTATTTGCTAAAAATTTGAAATCTGATACAAAGGGAGAATCTATATTTAATACCATGCAAAAGTTTTTTCAAGAGAAAGAAATTCCTATTTGCAATATTTTGTCTGCTGCTACTGATGGTGCTCCAGCAATGACAGGGCGTCATAAGGGTTTCATAGCGCATTTGAAACAAGCAATACCAAATGTACTCGCTGTACATTGTATTATTCATCGTCAGCATTTGTTTGCAAAAATTTTAAATGAACGTCTGCATACGTCGCTCCATTACGTTATTAAAGCAATCAATAAGATTAGAAGCAATTCATTGAATGACCGATTATTTGGTAAGCTTTGTAATGAAGATGATGAAGATTACAATCGCTTGCTGCTGCACACAGAAGTACGTTGGCTCTCTAAAGGTGTTTGTTTGAATCGTTTTTTCAATGTATTTGTCTCAGTACTGGACTTTCTTGAAGACAGAGACGAAAAATTGCGCGAAAACCTGATTACGTCAAAAACTGACATCGCTTATTTGACAGATCTGTTTAAAATATTTAATCAAGTTAATTTACAATTGCAAGGTGATGAGTTGAATTTAATTAAAACAAAAAACGTCATAGCTGCTTTTGCGGGAAAACTTCTATTCAAACGAAATCTAGGTAGAGGTGAATACAACCACTTTCCCACATTATCAGCAGTCTCTGCAAAACCGGAAGATTTACTTACTTACTGCCAACACTTGGAAGTTCTTCATGTTGATTTTACGGAGCGTTTCCAAGATATTTTAAACATGAATATACCGAGTTGGGTTTTAGATCCTTTCGCAAACACAGATACTGAAGAATCATCAAATTTGGAAGAGGAACTCTTTGAACTCACGACTAACGAAGCACTCAAAGTAAAATTCAAACATGAATACCAAGAGTTCTGGCTTCAAACATCAATACCAGTTCTCTACCCTGGATTGTGGACAATAGTACAGAAGTTTTTAATCGCATTTCCTTCGTCCTATATGGCTGAACGTGGATTCAGTGCAGTAGCTAATTTACTGTCAAAGAAGAGGAACAGACTACACATCACTGAACGTGGCGATCTGCAATTGATGTTAACGAAATTGGAACCCGACATTAACAAATTGTTAACACCCCACCAGCCTCAACCATCTCATTAATTTTTTTTATTTATTATTAATTTTGCGTTTATCTCATTATTTTTTATTTCTTATTGATTTTGTGTTTATTTTTAAAATTTTAATAAACAATTTTATTGTACATTTGGTTGTCGTTTTATTAATTTCTGCTTTATGATTTTTAATAGATAAATAAACAGATAAATTAGGTACAGATAATATGCAACAATATTTTAATATTGCATATAAAATTAACTATTATGGACTAGGGGGCGTTGAAATTTTTGTTCTCTTCTAAAGGGGGCGATGGTCCAGAAAAGTTTGGGAATTACTGATTTAGATGCTAATGAGACGATTACTCTCTTAAGCGTTCTGACCGAAATAATTCTAAATTACAGGAACGCATTGCAGTATTTATATCTATTATCTTTACTCCTTTTTTCTACATCGGATTTGCATGTACCCTCTTTAATCCGACACCACACTATGGCAGAATTTTTACGACGTCTGTTCCTTCTAAACGTAGTAAATGGAAAATGAAAGAAATTCCCTACTGCATAAACAAAGCTTCATAGGATAAGCTGATTTTCTCACTAATACAGCCCTCATTAAAACAAATTTTTCAAAAAACATTTTATAAAAGAAACAATTGGAAACAATTCAATGTATAATTGAAAATCAACGCAGACCATATCGAAAATTTTTCTGGCTCATACGATTTTCATCAAAAGGGATTTTTAAATTTTTTGTTCCATTCCAGTGGTTTTAAGTGAAACAATCTCAAATAAAAGGATCGACTAAAGGACACTACGATACATAAAACTACCAGAATTCCCTTTAGTCAATAAAATAAATATTTTTAAGATCCTTTACTTCTAAATAGAAATAATTGAGAATTTATGAAATTTTTTACAGAAAATCGGAACAGGCGATATTGAGAATTATCCTCGGTTATAACGTACTTTTGTATTCTTTCCTGCATCAAGTAAATGAAGCAAAGTGAAACCAAATACACAGTACAGGAAAATCAAACAAAAAAATCAGCATGCTCACTAAACCCGATATTCAATGGAACGATTTTTACTTCGAATCAATCTTTTTCTTTCATTGAATCTTTTTTCATTTAAACCTTCATGAACATTCTTTGTTTTTTTTAAAAAAAGAAAGAAATGGTAATAATTAATCTACCGGTAATAAACGTCTTTTTCAAGTTATTGCTTCGATTCTTGACTTCTTATAATGCATCCTATGGATGCGTTCCGGATATTTGTAAAGCTATGCACATCATTTGTTCAGAAAAATGGCTGTGGAAAATAAAATTCGTTTCAATCAAATTCTGTTCAAAGAAAGTAAAAATTATCGTTCATGTAGTGAAACGCCTAAAATATAATATCAGATAGATTCATTCAAACGAGTTTTCAAAAAATTGAATATATTGGAATATCAGATTAGAGAGAGTAGATGTAAATGCTTTAATGAGTAAAAGTCCAGATGGAATAAATGTTGTTCTTTGCAGTTTCTTTCCTGGGTTCCTTCGATTACAAATAATCAATTAATATAATTTAATCAATGTCGTAATATAGAGAATAGAGACAAATGCGTCATTACTCAGGGATTAGCTAAAATACTTGTAAATGACGGTTGGTTTAGTTTCCCAAAGGCATTCCTTTGATATTCGATTTCTTAATTCAGAAAGGAAAGGATTTTTCGTTTTCTTCAATGTAGGATTTGTGAGAATACAAAATTCTTGTTCTGATTACGTTCCTGCAGCTCCTATACTTTGACTTAAGATTGTTCCGTTTAGAAGAAACATAATGAAATTGATTCGTGAAAATCCGTTTCGAGCAAAGCCTGATTAGCGAGAATAATAATGTTGGTGGATGTTATCATTTGCTTTTATATGTTTTTCGATTTCCGCCTGTATCTATAAGAAGAAAACCTTCAAAATATACTTTTATTCAATGCTGGCTTAATCTGAATATTAATTGTCTTACAGAGTTTTGTTTTCTAGGGTACTTAGTTTGGTTTTCTAGGATAGGTTATTTTTTTTATTCCAGATCGTTTTACTTGGAAGGAACAGAATGGAGCAGAAATGAAAAATTCCGTTGTATCGAAAGTTGGATTAGCGAGAATATTTCTCAATCTCATTTGTTTTGATTTCCTGTAATACTTTCGATTGATTTCCAATTGTTTCCTTTATAAGAAAAGTATCTTTTAAACATTCATTCTATTGAGTGTCAGATTATTGAGAACAATAATAGTCTTACGCATTTTCGTTTCCAGTAGTCGTTCCCTTTATTTGAGATTGTTTCACTTAGAACGAACAGAATAAAATAGAAACATCTGAATCCGTTGTATCAATAGTCGGATTAGGAGAGTAATTCTCAATATGAGTTATTTTGATTTCCTGTAATGCATTTGATTACTTGCCGATTGTTTCATTTAGAAGTAAAAGATCTTTAAAATACCCGTTTCATTGAGTGTCGGATTACTTGAGAATATATTGGTAGTCATGTAGTTTCATTTCCTGTAATCATTCCTTCTATTTAAGATGTTTCCATTAGAACGGACAGAATAAAATAAAAATATCAGAATCGGTTGTATCGAAAGTCCGATTAGCGACAATAATTCTCAATATCGGTTGTTTTGATTTTCTCTAATGCATTTGATTGTTTTCTGATTGTTTCTTTTAGAAAAAAAAATTGAGGGTCGTATTGTGGGAAACAGATTATTCTATGAAACTTTGTTTTGCAGTAGTGCATTTATTTCATTTTCCTTTTATTACGTTTACAGACTTCATAAAATATCCGCCGTAGTGCGCTTTCGGATTAAAGAGGATAGATGGAAATCATTTATTGAGAAATGGATTACAGAGAATACATAGAAATACTGCATTGCGTTCGTGTAATTTAGAATTATATCCGTTAAAAGGAATATATTTATAAAAAAAAAATTCGCTCTATTCAGAGTCGGATTAAAGAGAATAGAAGTAGTTGTCTACTATGTAGTAAAAATCTCAGCAAATTCGTTTTACTAAGGGCGTCGTGGTTCAAGAGACTTCCGAGATTGTTGAATTTGTTTGCCCTCGACATAAATTGTAGGAGAAGTGGTAGTAATCCAAATTACACCTCATCATTTCCTTATTTCCTTCCAATTATCTGTCTCCCAGTTGTCGTCCATCCAATTATCGTATCCTCCCAAGTGTCTCGTTCATCCCAGTTATTGTATCCACTCAACTGCCGTCTACCCAATTGTCGCCCTCCCATTAGTCGTCCACTCAGTTGACTATCACCCAACTGTCGTCCTCCCAATTATCTGTCTCCCAGTTGTCGTCCATCCAATTGTCGTATCGTCCTAAATGTCTTGGTTGTCATCCACCCAGTTGACTTCCACCCAATAATCGCAGTCCCGTGCTCTTCATAATGCAGTGGACATTTCCTTAATTACAAAGAAAGCACGTGATCTCTAATGCACCCCGAAGAAAGAACGTAACAACCAGCAGATCTGTTGTTTCACTTATAACTCAGGTGAAGATAAATCGTTCGGGAGTTATCACACCGGTCTATGACAACGTCGTTGGCGTTTGATTGTTGCACATGCAGCTGTAAATCAATTTTAAAAAACCTTTTCCGAAAAAATTCGATAATGGAGAAATTTTGCCGCAGAACAAATCTGAGTACGGGGATAAAATTTCCATAAGTGTGAAATTCCATACAAAGTTCCGTAAATCAGGATTACTGTATGATATCTATGAAAATATCTGTGAGTTCTTCATCGGAAATTGTTTATTGGAAGTGTCACATTGGAAGTATTTCATGATTCGTCAAGCATCGAAGAATAAATCGAGCTGGAAATAATTTTGGAAATCTTTGGATGATTTTCTGTGACGCTTTGTAGATGACATCATAAGACACAGATTCTTGCATTCATAAACTCCGCTTAAGTCCTTAGATTGTTCCTTGGGAATCCCTTCCTTGTGTATAGAAGGTTAGGAGACTTCGAAATTCGAATATTCATTTCGAACACGAAAATCTGTCCAATTAATCGTCGTAAGCGTGGTGATTCATGACACGTGGCGATTATTTAAACTTCTTTTCTCTAGTGATGTAAAGAACCTTGCTTGCCATTTGGGAAAAACCTGCTCTTATCATTATGCACTCTTTCTTTGCAGTGTTTTCATACAATCAATTCAAAGTAACGTAAACTTGTTATTATAACCCTCTGATAAGTCTACTACGTGGCAGGATTTAGATGTAAATGATTGTGTTTCAAAATTAGAGCCAACTAATTTTTCTTTCGATTTTCTCTCCTTGGTGCTCCCTCAGTATGAAATATAATAGATTTCTAGTAAGCTGATTTCTCCACTCTCTCCATTATCTCCCACTTTCTCCATTATCAGAAAATATTCCTGTATCCTCTTAGCAAGTATTTGAGAAGTAAATAAAATCGATCATTATTGTCACTTCCTTCGTTTTAGTAAAGAATTAAAACGTGTTTCATTTCTCTTAAATTTGAACAATTCGAGTATATGAATTAACTACCCCTTTTGTTTTAATTTAAATATTCTATCTAAGGTTAAAAAAAACCGTTGCCAGATATTTTTCTTTTTTTTTAAATCTGTAATCAACCACAGCGTTCGGATATTTTTTTGACCGACTGTACGTATCGTTTACGATACACCGAATTTTTTAAAACTCTAAGGTGGAAATAAAAATTTAAACTATTGTAGAAATAAAGGATTGGCATAACATTCGCATTCATAAGTTCGCATCGACATATCAGGTATAGTCGCTCAAAAAATATCCGAACAATATGGTTAATTACAGAATTCATAAAAAAACTGGCAACGATTTTTTTAGAAATTTCTGACGACACGAATTTATTTCGTACATGAAATAAATTCGAAATTCGAATATTATTTCATGTACTATTTATTTTAGATTTATTCATTTTAGATTATTATTCATGTATTAATTCATTTAGATTATTATTCATGTATTAATTCATAGATTATTATTCATGTATTAATTCATTTAGATTATTATTCATGTATTAATTCATTTAGATTAGTATTCATTCATGTATTATTTTTTTCATGTATTAATTCATTTTAGATTAGGAACTATCGCAGAAACAAAGGATTGGCGAACATGAAGGTTGCCAGATCACTGATTTCTAAATAATTCGTTGCCAGATATTTTTTTTTTGAATTCTGTAATCAACCAGTGTTCGGATACTTTTTTGAGCGACTGTACGTATCGTTCACGATACACCAAATTCTTTGAAACTCTAAGGAGATATCCACTACTATCGCAGAAACAAAGGATTGGTTTCGACGGAAACTTTTTCCAAACGGAATTTTGTTTCAGACGGAAATTTGTTCGAATGACAGTTGTTTGAGCAATATTTTGTGGACAGTTTGAGATGCCGATAGAGGGCGTTCTCCTCAATAAAGTCTTTTCTGCTTTCTTACTGGGAGATTATCGAAGAGGGAGTGGATCTGGGAAGAGCAGAGACGAAAGAGAAGGTTTCATTTTAGATTAGGTAGGGTAAAACACTTCTTTTCCAGACAATCTAGGTGGCGTTTAATTCCTCTCAGTTTTCAATATTCTTATAAGTTAGGCAGAGTGGCTACTGATCAAAGGGACCTGGGTTCGAGCCCAGATAAGGCATGGATGTGTGTGTTTTTCTGCTGAGGTCCCGCCATCCTCACAGACCTTCTAATGTGGTTTATAAACTGACAGGCTCCTGTTAGACCTCTGTGTGAAGCAGCTGCTTGAAGGAATATTTATTGATTTAGATTTATACTCAGATTTTTGAGGTAGAGGAATTATGTTCTTAATTTAAATCTGGATTATTTTTTAAAATTAAATTCGTCTTTTCTCATAGTGAGATGTTTATAATCGTGAATTCTTGACTCGCTCCCTTTACTACCTGATCATCTGTGTGTTCCTTCCTTTTCATTGCCGCACTACACGTTGACCGAATCCTGTAACCCAGTGATTCCCAACCTTTTCTGGACCATCGCCCCCTTTAGAAGAGAACAAAAATTTCAACGCCCCCCCTAGTCCATAATAGTTAATTTTATATGAAATATTAAAATATTGTTGCATATTATCTGTACCTAATTTATCTTTTTATTTATCTATTAAAACCATAAAGCAGAAATTAATAAAACGACAACCAAATGTACAATAAAACTGTTTATTAAAATTTTAAAAATAAACACAGAATGAATAAGAAATAAAAAATAATGAGATAAACACAGAATTAATAATAAATAAAAAAAATTAATGAGATGGTTGAGGCTGGTGGAGTGTTAACAATTTGTTAATGTCGGGTTCCAATTTCGTTAACATCAATCGTAGATCGCCAGGTTCAGTGATGTGTAGTCTGTTCCTCTTCTTTGACAGTCATTTAGCTACTGCACTGAAGCCAAATAGGACGAAGGAAATGCGATTAAAAACTTCTGTACTATTGCTCACAATCCAGGGTAGAGAACTGGTATTGATTTTTGAAGCCAGAACTCTTGGTATCCATGTTTGAATTTTACTTTGAGTGCTTCGTTAGTCGTGAGTTCTAAACCTTTTGCGCTAAGAGTTCCTCTTCCAAATTTGATGATTCTTCAGTATCTGTGTTTGCGAAAGGATCTAAAATCCAACTCGGTATATTCATGTTTAAAATATCTTGGAAACGCTCCTTAAAATCAACATGAAGAACTTCCAAGTATTGGCAGTAAGTAAGTAAATCTTCCGGTTTTGCAGAGACTGCTGATAATGTGGGAAAATGGTTGTATTCCTCTACCTAGATTTTGTTTGAATAGAAGTTTTCCCGCAAAAGCAGATATGACGTTTTTTGTTTTAATTAAATTCAACTCATCACCTTGCAATTGTAAATTAACTTGATTAAATATTTTAAACAGGTCTCTCAAATAAGCGATGTCATTTTTTGACGTAATCAGATTTTCGCGCAATTTTTCGTCTCTGTCTTCAAGAAAGTCCAGTACTGAGTCAAATAGATTGAAAAAACGATTCAGACAAACACCTTTAGAGAGCCAACGTACTTCTGTGTGCAGCAGCAAGCGATTGTAATCTTCATCATCTTCATTACAAAGCTTACCAAATAATCGGTCATTCAATGAATTGCTTCTAATCTTATTGATTGCTTTAATAACGTAATGGAGCGACGTATGCAGACGTTCATTCAAATTTTTTGCAACCAAATGCTGACGATGAATAATACAATGTACAGCGAGTACATTTGGTACTGCTTGTTTCAAATGCGCTATGAAACCCTTATGACGCCCTGTCATTGCTGGAGCACCATCAGTAGCAACAGACAAAATATTGCAAATAGGAATTTCTTTCTCTTGAAAAAAATTTTGCATGGTATTAAATATAGATTCTCCCTTTGTATCAGATTTCAAATTTTTAACAAATAATAACTCTTCATGAATTTTTTCTTCTTTTATAAATCGTACATATGATAAGAGTAGAGCTTCGTTATTTGGTAGAGTTGATTCATCGAGTTCAATGGAAAATTTGCAAGTCTTTAAGTAATCACATAATGATATTTCAACGTCTTTTGCCATTTCATCTATTCTTCTTTGCACTGAATTATTACTGAGAGGAATTTTTTTGATGATATCTGACGGTGTCTTATGATGAAGAACAGTTTTTAGTATCTCTTTGACTGCCGGCAAAATTAATTCCTCGCCAATTGTGTGTGGTTTTCCTGCTTTTGCGATTAACAATGAAACGTTATATGAGGCTCGTAGTCCATCATCATCTTGTTTAGAAGACGACGCAAAAAGGTTTGACATAGTTGGCTGTTTTAAATATTGCTTTTCCAGTTCTTGAAAATAGGATAAATCTTTGTTCTTCTTATCAGCATGCATTTTATTTAAATGCTCTTGTAGCCTAGAAGGTTTCATAGCTTCATTTGAAAAAACTTTTCGGCAAATTAAACACATAGGTTATGATTGATTTGTAGGAGAGTACGTAAATCCATATTTCAAATACTCAATACTGTACTGCCGGCATTTCTTTTTAGATGTAGATTCAGACATTTTCAAATACAAATTAACTTCTCAACAGATTTATAGATAGTTATAAAAATAATGTTTATAATGACTTCTAACACTTATCACTCACGACTATTTATCACGGCGAAGCACATAAAGATAATAAAACATTCCTAGAGCTATCGCTTTTATAGATTTGATTTTGTGCACGCATTAACTTGTATGTTTGCGATGCCGGCGCACTTGCTCCGTAAACAAGTCATTTCAAGCTCCCATATTCTTGTCGAAACATGTTAAATTGCATGAACCGCGTGTTTGCCTACCAACTTGCAAGGACTTGTCACCGTCAATCTATTCTAAACTAAAACAAATTAGGTATAGATATACCTAATGCTAATTTAAAAATGCTTATTAACGCGATAACAATAAGATAATTTACATAGCTAGATAAAATATTTATGCATGAAAACAGGTATTTTCAAAAGTATTTTATTATATTAAAAAATAATTATAAAAAATATTAAATATAATAAATTTATTATTATTATATTATTATTGCATCAAGGTTGATTTGCCTATCAGGACACACATGTCCAACATAATAAGCCTGATATAGTGGTGCATGTTAAGATATTGAATGAGATTACAATTATTGAAGTAGGAATAACATCTCAGAATAACCTGCAGACACTAGAGGTTGAAAAGAAGAGGAAGTATGATCTGCTGGCTAATGAGTTGAGCCTAATTCACAAGTGTAATGTTAATATTATACCTTATGTTCTGACGTGGGATGGTATTGTAACTACGTACCATAAAGCATACTCAAAGCGACTTGGAGTGGGAAAACATATTGAAGCTTATATCCAATCTGTGATGTTGAAGAGAACTTTTGAGAGCATCTCAGTCGACTTCAGACGTACCATTACGCTAGTAGGCGGTAGCAGGGAACTTATTGTCCAAGCTGCAGTTGAAAAGCTGTACATGACGGATGAGGTAGTGAATGACCAGAATCACCAGGAAGACACCACAGAATAGAAGAGATAAAAAGGTTGTCACAGAAAATTCCATTAAATTTATTTATTTATTTGACCGCCCCTCTTGACTGCCTCAACGCCCCCCATTTGCCTCTGGATCCGCTACTGCCCCCATGGAAGGCTCCAGCGCCCACTGGGGGGCGGTATCGCCCCCGTTGGGAATCTATGCTGTAACCGAATCCCATGGTCTTAACTCTTAGTGTTTAAAGAAATTCCCCCTTTTTTATAGGGGGAAAATATTTGAGGGGGAACTAATTACGTTGCTTTAAGTTATGTTCAGAGGAATCGTTTTACGGAATTTGGTGGTCGTAGCTCTTACCGTTTATGAAAAATTGTTCTTTTTTCTGTAAGTGCAGTAATATATTTTGGTGTAGTAACCAAATAGAAAACTTACCTTGTATCTTATCTTCCTTTCTTATCCTGAAGCATCATGCAAAATTGCTTTACAATATCTTTAACAGTTCCCAAATACTTAGCAGAATCATAATCAGAGATTTTTTCAAAATGCCTATAACGAAACGATATTTTGCAAATTATTCTGAGTCACCTGTGTATTACAAGTTCGTCTTGATTGTTGGATTTTCTCTGAACAAGTCAAAATAAGACTTGAGAAAGTATCCGGCGTTTCCTGGGAAAGAATGCATTTTGCAAAAGATTGACGCATAAAATTTCGTGTGATTTGGTGTGAATTTCGGATTTGGGCAAGGAACCCACTGGACAGCTGTTGGGAGACAGATGGTAGCAGCCTCCCATTAAGGACATCCAGCGTGTTCTTTAATGTGCACAGGGTGGCCTTTCCAAGCCCATCGGTGTCCCCTGCTGACTGAGGGCGGGGAGTTTTTCGGATATAATTCTCAACGCAGGCAGAACTCTAACCTGGGAACTGCAAAATAAAAGTCTTGCGCGCACCCGACTGAGCCACCCCGCCACATAGACTTAAAATTTTCTGTTTGAGAGTGTAAGCAGAGAGTGTTTAATGAATTGCATTATGCATTTTTAAAGAATCAATATGGTTAGTCAGTAGCACTCAGGAGAGATGCTTAAATCTCACATTTAGAGATTAACTTTAAATAAATTACTAAAACAATAGCTACGAGAGTGCTAAAATTATTACACTTCGATATTCAATGAATAAAACCTAAGAAAAATACTCCGCTTAAGGTCTCGAAATTTTTGCTGTTAGAGATTTGTTTCTTTGATTCTAATAGTAAGGAAATAGCACTCCGAGAGACGTCAAATGATTGCATTTAATGAAGAGAATGGAAAAAAGTCTCTCAGAGAATCAAAATTATTACATTTAGAAATTTATGTTATTGAATCAAATTAACACAGACCAACAATTAGCACGAATGAAATTGACATGGAAACACAACTAGGAGTTATTATTTTGGATTGTTTTACCTATGAGCGGCACTCTTTTGTACACAATGGGCTAAATGGCCAGGTCACAAGGATCGCGACGGCTCAGAGAAGGTTGGGGGAGGGGACCCACTGGAACAGCTGTTGGGAGACAGACGTAACATCCGACAAGGCCATCCAGCGTGTTCACACACACCAGCGTGTTCATATCTCTCCCACACACGGGGCCAGGGCTTGACAGCCCATCTGAAGGACGGCGGCCTTTCCAAGCACATCGGTGTTCCCTACCGACTGGGGGCGGGGTGGCTCAGTCGGTAGCGCGCCAGGCTCGTAATCTCTACTTCCCAGGTTCGAGTCCCAGCTGGGTCAGCGTTGAGATTTATCTCCGCAAAATTCTCGGCCCTGCCCAAGGTCAGTAGGGGAAACCGATGGGCTTGGAAAGGCCGGGTGTGACGTTAAGCCGTGGCCCCGTGTGCTGGAGAGCCATACCCTGTGCACGTTAAAGAATATGTTGGATGGCCTTGACGGGAGGCTACCATGTGTCTCCCAACAGCTGTTCCAGTGGGTCCCCTCCCCCAACCTTCTCTGAGCCTTCGGGGTCCATGTGACCTGGCCATTTAGCCTATGGTGTGCAAAAAAGTGCCGCTCAGAGGTAAAACAACCCAACCCTACTGACCGTGGGCAGGGCGGGGAATTTTGCGGAGATAAATCTCAACGCTGACCCAGCTGGGATTCGAACCTGGAAACTACAGATTACGAGTCTGGCGCGCTATCGATGAGCCAACCCCGCCCCACACAACTAGAAGAAACTAAAAATTCAATCAATATCAACCAACCAATCAATCAATTTTATTTCATCATAATATACAATTTATAACACAGAAAACTATGAGTGAACCCAAAAACAACATGGTTTGTCTGGGCCACTAAAGGAAATTAATACAAAAATCAATAACTATTTACTCAATACAAAGATTACAAACAATATGTGTCATTTTTCCGATATATGTATAATAAATTTTTACTTCACACTTGATTATTTAACATAGGTTCAACATCTTCCAAAGAAAGGAGAAAAGTTTTTAAATTCTGCTTAAACATTTTAAAAAATTTTCTACTTCTAATTTTAAGAGGCAACTGATTGAAGATTTTAGGTGCCATATACGAATAATGCTTATGAGCAATTTCTTTTTTGGTCAAAGGAACTGAGTGTTTGGACCTTTCTCTCTGAAGTTGTATAAATCAGGCTGAATGTGAAAATTAAAGCAATTTTGCTTAAAAAATATTCTCACTCTAAAAACAAATGATCCGTTCCATGGCCGAGTGGTTAGCACGCTTGGCTACTGATCTAAGGGACCTGGGTTCGAGCCCCGGGTAAGGCATGGATGTATGTGTCGTTTTTCTGCTGAGGTCCTGCCATCCTCTCAGACCTTCTACTATGGCATATAAACTGACAGGCTCCTGTCAGACCTCTGTGGCAAGCAGCTGCTTGAGGGGGTATTTATTTTTTTTTTATTCATAAAAACAAATGTATGTCTAATTGGTAGAATTTTTAGCATAGAGTAACGACTGAAATTGCTTAAAATATCAGTGTTTTTTTTGCAATTAATTTAATAATTTTGTTTTACAGAGGTTTAAAAACCGAGACATCAGTTCCACCCCTCATTTGTTTCGAAATTTAAAATCTGAAATTTCACTTCCTCTAAAAGGAAAGCTACGTTTCAATAATTGCAGTTTAGGTGCAATGAAAAACCTTTCGAAATTGCGGGGAAAGCGCCCTCAATGTCGATTAGTAGTTCATTCCTTTTTTTTCTCCGTCTCACTAACGTCTTTCGAACGAAACGCAAGCAGCGCTCGTCAGCCAGAACGTTTTTCACACATCATGCATTCTCAAGAGAATCCATCAATTTCACACTTTTAAAAGTATAACAGAGATTTTAAAAACGAAAAAGAGAACGATAAAAGGTTTAAAGGTAGAAGATAAACCATATACACACATCCTACAAACAAGGGGGGGGGGTGCAGACAAAAACTTATTTTCAAACGCTCATCAAAAGCAGAGTCACAAACTACCAAACGGCAGGAAAGCGGAAAACGGATCCACCCTGATAGAAGGAGCTCCTCGTAGCCCAGCCGTGCGGGCCCAAAGAGACGTATCAAAACACAAACAAACTGGTAAAATACACTGAAGTCCAGGGAAGGACAAAAAATAACACCCTGGCATGCAGGCGCAGGGAAATTAATTAGGCAGGACGCAATAACCGGATAAGGATCGTACCATTGAGCGAAAACAAAATACTAAGTAAGCAATTTAAACAGAAATAAAAGGGGTAGGTTGTTTTTCTTTTTTTCGATTTATGAACTTTAGAATATAGAACGTTAAGAGAATTTAAACGCGTTTAACTGTTTTCTAAAATAAAGAAAGTGACTATAATGTTCGATTTTAATTACTTCTCAAATACTTGATAAGCAGACACAGGGATTTTGCTTGATAAAGGAATGAATGCAGAAACCATCTCATTTGAAATCTATTTGTAGATTTTTTCAACATTCATGTATTTTGTTTCTCCTCACATAGAGCCATTTCTAAAGATCCAATTAAATGGGCATTGGGTTTTCAAGGTCATCAGTGTTCATTTTTATACTAAGGGAGAATCACGAAGAGAAAATCGAAAGAAAAATTGGCTATAATTTTGAAACACGATCATTTACATATAAATCCTGCCACGTAACAAGCTTATCAGAGGCTTATAATAACATGTTTACGTTACTTTCAATTGATTGTATAAAAACAATGCAAAGAAACAATGCCGAGTGATTACAGCAGGTTTTTCCCAAATGACAAGCAAGATTCTTTGCATCACTATAAAAAACGAAGTCGTTTAAATAATTGTCACCTGTCATGAATCACCACGCTTATGACAATCAATTGGAGAGATTTTCGTGTTCGGAATGAATATTCGAATTTCGAAGTCTCCTACCCTTCTATATAGAAGGAAGGGATTCCGATGGAACAATCTAAGGGCTTAATCGGAATTCATGAACGCAACACATCTGTGTCTTATGATGTCATCTACAAAGCATCACAGAAGATCAACCAAAGATTTCCAACATTATTTCCAGCTCAATTTATCCTTCAGTGCTTTACAAATCATTAAATAATTGTACATTTCCAAAAAATAATTTCCACTGAGGAACTCATAGATATTTTTATAGAAAATAATCATGTGTTTGGCTACAAGTTTTCCCGATTGCTTTCTTACTATAATTTATAATCACGGTGCAGCAAAACTAATAATGATCTCCTATTAATTTTTTCATTACAGTAGTTCCCGATTTACGGAAATTATGTATATAATTTCTCAGTTTCGTTGCACTGCAAAATTTCTGCAGTAAGGTGAATTTTTCGAAAAAGTTGTTTTAATTATTTTACAGCTAGAAATGGAAGAATTTAACGCCAACGATGTTGTCGTAGACTGGTGTGGTAATTCCTGAACAATTTCTCTTCACCTGAGGTTATAAGTGAAGCCACAGATCTGTTGGATGTTACATTCATTGGACCTGTATGCATATATGAAGAATTAATCGTTTGTTATATTTTCCTATTGAATGCGTCTTATAGAAATTATAGAGCTTTGAATTTAGATTCCCATTGATATAACATGGAAAATCTGTAATATTTTGGTAGAGTATTAGTATTAGTTATTTTGGCAGAGTATTAGTATTAGTATTAGGAATCAATCGACTGAAATTATCCATTAGCAATTAGGCTAATGGATAGAATATATATTTTTTACCTATGTTTGAGCTGTAAGAGCAGCAATGCCGCGCACATTTATTTCTATACTGTTTGAATAACTGTAATATTATTAGCTAAATATGTAGAAAATTATTCAGTATCAGTATTTCCCATATTGAAATGTTTTCCATGCAGATGCTGCCATCTAGTGCTCAATGCTTAAACTAAGCGGAAGTTGATTTTTTTTTTTACACATTGTGACAGACAACTTCTATCTCCATCTTTTGTGTTTTGTAAAAGAATATTGAATGAAATATATAACTCATTTGAATCAGAGACGAGAGTTGGCTTATCGGCAGCGTGCCAGACTCTTAATCTACAGTTCCCAGGTTCCAGTCCGAATTATGTCAGCGAAGAAACTTATCCCCGCTGAATCCCATCGTTCTCTTGGTCAGAAAGAAGATATTAATGAGTTTGAAAGGCTGTCGTAGATCGGTTAAGCCGAGAGCAGGAGAGCGATACTTTAAAGAATATTCTTAGTGGCTTTAAAGGGAAGCTTCCATCTTTCTCATAGGAACTGTACAGCGTTTGGCCATTCATTGTAGGTGTCCTGTTCACAGTATACGCCCATTTCTTTCGCAGCAGGAGATGGCTCAGCCAGTAGTGTGCCAGGCTCTTAAACTTCAGTTCGGTTCTCAGTTGTGCCTGCTTTCAGATTTACTCTGCTAACCTCCATTCTTCCTCAGTGATAAAGGGGACAACGGTTGGACTTGGAAAGACCACCGTACATCGGATGGGACTTAAACTTCCCTAACCTTCTGTACAGTCGCTAAGAAAATATGCGAATACTATGGTTGATTACAGAATTCAGAATTTGTGTTACCAGATATATTTTCAAGAATTTGTGTTACCTGAAATTCAGAAATTTGTGTTACCTTTATAGTCCATTGGGAAATATTTTTCCCAATGGACTATAAAGGTAACACAAATTATAGTTAGGCTTATTATGCAATGTCTTTTATTTATTGGTTTATTAGAACAAAATGTTAACTAAAATAACACAAAATTATGAAATAAAATTACTATACAAAATGATGTGCGAATTATGATATTCTGCGAAGCAATTTCTTTTGGTACCGAGGCAAAGATGGACATTGCACATAGTACATATATTATGCGTCCTGACAGTTCTGTTTTTGTTTTCTAAACGTTCTCGTTTACGTAATTGAGTTCGGCATACCTTCTATTTTGACATTCTGTATAAAAAATGCAGATAAGGTTATAATATATATGACAATAACCAATTTTAAAATGGGAAAAATGTTTCCCTTAGTCGTGAAAGGGTTAAGGTAACTTATGATATATTGAATCTCCGTAAAAACGTATTTGCAAAAAGTAGGTAAACAGGCAATAATGGTAAAATCTCAATAGATTTAATCGCATTTTTAAACAATGAATAATTATGGAGACTCTGAATGTCCTGAACATGTAATTGGAGCTCTACGGTTGAACATATTGTGCACAAGAACAACACAGCAGATCATTTTCCAAACATTCAGAAAAAGAAATATATAAACCCCAAATGCAAAGAAATACTTATGAATTAAATTTTCAGCGTTATCAATAGGACTTTCACTTTACAACGTTTGTGCACTATCAATTCGTGAATTAAACGATATTAACACGAGACTTTTTTTGACATTACACATTCTCATCTAAAGAATTCACCTAAACATGCATTTCGTTAATATTCCATTGTGTTGAATTACTTTACCACTGAGCGCACTTTTTTCACACACAATGACTTCAAAGTCTCAGAGAAGATTGGAGAAGCGTATCCACTTGACAGCTGATAGGAGAGAGATGATCTCTAATGTACAGTCGTTCAAAACACGAAGGTTGCCAGATCACTAATTTTTTAAAAAAACATTGCCAGATATTTTTTCTGATTTCATAAATTTCCAAAAAAACTACACATTGTTATGTATTTTTCTTATGATTTTGATTTATTTTACGTCTAAACAAACTAAAATAAACAGTTACATACTAATATTTACTCTTAGAAACCTTATGGTCCTGAAAGTGTTAAGATGAAAAGATTTTTGGAAAAGACTTGTATATTTCACTGGAAATCAATTTACAGTCTACAGTTTGATGATCATATCGTTATCTTTTATGTCAATTTCTGAAGAGGAAGATTCGATTTCTCTTTTTAAATCTCTAACGGATGGAAAATCTCAAACTGTCATTTTATGCAATATATTTCAATAAATTCATTCTTTCAGTCATGGCATCAATAAGTGAATCATAAAAGACACTTATTAATTACGTGGAACATTAATTATTTCGCTGCAGATTATTACATATTTCACAATAAATGTAAACAATTGAATCACCTTTAACGAAACAAAGCGCACGACAGGTTTTCAGTAACAATTTGTTCCTTTTCTCATTTCAATTCTTCTTCACAGAAAGAGTAATTCCCTGTCGGTTCCTGGTATAAAGTTGAAATAGATGAATAAATAATCGTGTAAGGTATAACTACGAATTCAGGTAATCATAAGAGGTAAGTGAAATTAGATATTTTGCCGTAGAAAGTTACAATAATTTAATTCTAAGCAACGTTTTTGGATTGTACGTATTTTACCCTGGTTTCCATCAGTTAAGACTTTTATCTGCCATATTATCACTGAATAAAAAGAAATATGACTCATAGTTGGAACACAGTTTACTTGAATTCCTGAATCCTTTACATATAGTTATTAGTATGTGTATAGTTGCTAGAAAGAATGTGGTTAACTGATATTTATACTTTCGCACGTGACGCGTTACTGATAATGATAGTATTTAGCACCTCAAGGTATTATTATTATTTATATTAGGGGACAACGATGGTCTTGGAAAGGCAGTCGTCCGTTGGATCGGACGTTATGACGTGGGCCCGTGTGAGCGAGAGAGCCATACCCTGTGCCCTTTAAAAAACACGCTGGATGGCCTTGTCGAGAGGCTACCATCTGTCTCCCAACAGCTGTTGCAATGGGTCCCCTCCAGCAACCTTCTCTGAGCTTTCGGGGTCCATGTGACCTCGCCATTTAACCCACTATGGGAAAAAAAGTGCCGCTCAAAGGTCCTTTACACATATTTAATTATTATTCTTTATCGCTTCTTTTGCTATTCAGTTGTTCGGGCCCGGTCATATCTATATAGTCCTGACGTCAGTTGAACAAAATAGTCACGAAAAATGGGGAAAAAAAAGCGTCTTTGTTTTATTATTTGAATTTCTTTAAAATTTAATTATAAGCTTATTATAAATTTACGAAGAATAATTGGTTGTAAAATACAAAATAAAAAAAATACCCTTAATAATTAACAGACATTAGAAAATCTATTTTATTTTACTAATTCAACTGATGCAGTATTTAATTAGTAACGTAAGTTCAGATTTTTCGGGTCCGGTCATATCTATGTAGTCCTGACATCTGTTGAATAAAATAGTCACGAAAAATGTAAAAAAGAAATGCGTCTTTTTTTTTTCTATTATTTGAATTGTTAAAATTTAATTTTAAGCTATTTATTTCAAAAATGACAAGTAATAAACTAATTTATTGTGACTTTATTAAAACATCATGAAATATTACGAAATAAATTAAAACTCTTTTTAGAAATAGGGGAGCAATTAGTTGACTTTCAATACAAACAATTTTCATAGCACCATAATGTAATTGGTATTCCAAAATTTGAACAACGTATTCAAAAGACAAATAAATTTAGTTCTGATTAATTCTAAGCTCAGTTAAGAGATTTATATACAAATGCACAATATAAAATTATCCCTAAACAACAGCATAATTTTTACGAATTTCTGTTTTACAGACTATACAGCGATTAACTGCTTAGTCCAGGAGTCATTTCACACCCTAAACAGTTAACCTCTAACGATTATTTTATTTTCCAAACCAAAAATGCTTTAGATGTTAGGAAAAAGGGTGAAAATATCTTCATAAAGAAAATAAAAAAATTAAAAAAAATCTCCCTCAAACAGCTGCTTGCCACAGCGATCTGACTGGAGCCTACCAGTTTCTGAGCCATAGTCGAAGGTCTGTGAGGATGGTGAGACCTCAGCAGAGACAACACAAACATCCATGCCTTACCTGGCGCTCGAACCCGGGTTCCTTTGATCACTTTAATACGTCATAGGGAAGATATGTGTTTGGTTAGGTTGTTTTACATCTGAGAGACAATTTTTTGTACACAATGGTCTAAATAGCCAGGTAACAAGAACCCAAAGGCTAAGAGATGGTTGTGGGAATGTGACCCAATGAAGCAACTGTTAGGAGACAGATGGTAACCTCCCGTCAAGGTCATCCAACGTGTTTTTAACGTTGGTTTATCTCTGAGCGGTAGTTTTTTGCACACAATGCGCTAAATGGCCAGGTCATAAAGACCAGAGGGCACAGTTTAAGTTGTGGGAAGGTGACCCAATGGAACAGCTGTTAGGAGACAGGTGGTAGCCTCCTGTCAAGGTCATACAGCGTTTTGGTACGTGGGTTGTTTTCTCTGAGCGGTAGTTTTTTGCAAAGAGTGGGCTAAATGGCCAGGTCATAAAGACCCAGAGGTCTCTGAGAAGGTTGGGAACACACTGGAATAGCTGTTGAGAGACAAATGGTAGCCTTCCATCCAACGTTTTATTTAATCTTCCCAGGGTATGGTATGTGCAGAATTTCTACACTCTTTTCTTGTGGTTTTCATCAAATTTTTATTCTAACTATATTCTGATTTTACGACAGTTTGGTTCATCCCATGGCCAAGTGGTTATCGCGCTTGGCTACTGCTCTAAGGGAACTGGGTTCGACCCCCGGGTAAGTCATAGATGTAGGTATCATTTTTCCTGCTGAGGTCCTGCCATCCTCTCAGATCTTTTACTATGGCATATAAACTGACAGGCTCCTGTCAGACCTATGTGGCAAGCAGCTGCTTGAGGGGATATTTATTTTTTATTGGCTTTGCTAACTTTACACATATGACGTCATCTCCTTGAAATTTATATAAATAATAGAGCAGTGGTTCTCAAACTTTTATGCTTCACGTACCCCCTGGAAATATGTATGTTACTGGCGTACACCATGTATTATTTAATTAAATACCCACAGAGGTACACAGGCCTGACAGGAGCCAGTCAATTTATATGCCACAGTAGAAGGTCTGAGAGGATGGCAGGACCTCAGCAGAAAAACGACACATACATCTATGCCTTAACCCGGGGCTCGAACCCAGGTCCCTTAGATCAATAGCCAAGCGTGCTAACCACTCGGCCACGGGACGGCTACACCATGTATAGATACAGAAAATTACAGTTATACTATACCAATGGGAATATAATAAAACATATATATATATACACATTTTTTTATTGTAAAATTTTCAATCTTCCGATGTCTGTCGTTTTTAAAAAGTTCGGTAATATCTGGTCAGTGACTTAGTTCTTTATAGGCAAGTTGTTAAAGGCAAAAAATCCTATTACAATCTATTTATTAACGGTGGAGTTGATCAATTGACCTGTCGCTTCTGTTTCTGAACGGTTTAATTCTTCGCCTCCTACTGGAATATTATCTAACCACTTTTACTTCTACACTGCTCACAAAAATTAGGGATATTTTTTCGCTTCATATTAATTTTGAAATATCCACTAATTTTTGTGAGCAGTATATTTCGTCAATTAGGATGATTAGTTTGATTTCAGGAATATACTATGAATCTATTGCTTGCTAAAACTTATTCGTGACGGAAATGCTAATCACGAAACAAATAAATGTCGTATCCGGGTTAACGTTTTTGAAAGCATTGTTGTGTCATCGATTCTTTAGCTACAAGCTGTTTTATTCGTTTCTCTTTCATCGTGAAAGGTTTATTATTTTTTGAAACGTCTTATCCTATGATGAGAAACCCACGTAAAGAACTGCTTTCCATACATTGTAACAGTTACCGGTGAATATGAAATTTACGTTTTCAACTGAAGTATATTTCATTGTTTATTTAGATATCGTTATTTCTGTTATTAAGAGCTTTCCGGGAGTCTCCCAAACGACACGACACGTAGGAGCCTTTTCTGCAGGTAAGCTTAGGAGAATAAGGATTTCCCCAATTGCGAATAATTATGGAATGTAACGGACTTCTTTATCGCGGCATGATACTGTTGAAGCAACGTTCACTTCAGTGAACTCTTAGTACGACGGACGTGATGCAAATATATTACGGCAGGGAATATTTTTTAAGCCCCAGAAGTTTGTGATATGCTGATCATTTCACATATAAATTTCGGCGTTCTCAATTTTTGGTGTACAGCAGTTTACCGCACCTAAAGAAACTGATATTTTGCTCGAATTTACTTAAAAAAATATATATATATAACGTACTAAATTATGAATAATTACGGTTAATGTTTAAAAAGGTTAGTATGTCTATAACATTGCGACGTTTTGATAATTTAAAGTATTCATAATTTCAAGCTATTATTTAATTCGGTAAAAGTTTCAGAGGTGATTGAAAGATTTAGTGTGATAACTAGTGGAACACGAAAATTTTTCCATCCGTCGCATAATGGGTTCTTTTACGCATAAGCGGCACTTCTTGGCACATACAGGACAAAATGGCCACTCCACAAGGACTCCATGCAATCGGCGAAAGGAAGATGACAACCTCACATCATGGTCATCCAGCGTCTGATTTAACAGGTGCAGGGTATATATCTCTTACACACACGGACCATGGCTTTACCTCACAACCGACGGACGACGGCCTTTACAGAAACCATCGGTGTTCGCTCTTCTAATTTACAGAAGGAATTGGAGTTTAACGTTAAGAAAACAGAACTTTGACTGTAGTGGGACTCGACCCTTGAAAATACATATTCCTCCGAGTGGTGAGCACGCTTGGCTATTGATCTAAGGGACCGGGTTCGAGCCCCGGGTTAAGGAATGGATGTGTGTGTCGTTTTTCTGCTGAGGTCCTGATATCCTCACAGATCTTCTACTATGGCATATAAACTGACAGGCTCCTGTCAGACCTCTGTGGCAAGCAGCTGCTTGAGGGGGTATTTATTTATTTATTTATCCTGTGGCAATACCATCACCCCCTTCACTTTAATCAAAGCACTCTTTCTGATCGTATGTCTTTTGGTGGCATTTCTAATAACAATGCGGAAGACCGCTTAGTACGAAAGCAGATATCGTTACTATGCGATGACGTATGTATATATATACGTAACTGTGGGGCTCGGCGCTGTCACAGGCGCTAGTAGAACCAGAAAAGAAATGCACATAAAGAGAAACCATAGCAGTTATTCATTCGTTAACGGAAAGAAATTCTGCGGGGACAGGGTGGCCCAGTTGCTAGCGCGCCAGACTCGTAACCTGCAGTTCCCAGGTTCGATTCCCAGGTGGGTGAGCGTTGAGATTTATCTCCGCAAAACTCCCCGCCTTGCCCACGGTCAGTAGGGAGCACCGATGGGCTTGGAAAGGCCACAGTTAGTCGGATGGGACGTTAAGCCTTGGTCCCGTGTGCGAGACAACATACCCTGTGCACGTTAAAGAACACATTGCATGACTTTGACGGGAGGCTACCGCATCTGTCTCGTAACAGCTGTTCCGGTGAGTCCCCTCCACCAACCTTCTTTGAGCCTTCGAGGTCCTTGTGACCTGGCCATTTAGAAAATTAAAAAAGTGCCGCTCACAGGTAAAACATCCAACTCTGAGGGCTATATAATATGAAATACGTTTTATTGTAGGAAATTCCAGTCAGATATTCAAATTGATTTTCTTTACATTTAAAAGCATCCATCTAACAAAGATTTTAAACATCATTCGTATTCATCACAGCGCATTCCTGGTATTATATTCTCTAAAATTTGTTTCAGTATATTTCTCAACTTTAAAATAAAATAAATCCTTTTTGCTACAGAAAAGGAATAATCTAAATTCAATACACCCACTTCTGTTTCAAATACACCGTAAATAGGTTCCCAAAGAAAACGTGCAAAAAATAAACCTTATAAAAAAACAATACAGTGCATAAGAAAGAAAAGAGGATTGGTTCCAGACGTGAAAACCCAGTACAAATAATAAAATATGAAAATCTTTAAGTATTTATTTGATTTTGATCATTTAAACACATTTTTATTATAAAAAAATCTCGTATAAAAGTCAAAGTTAAAATAGAATGGCGAGAAAGAAAAATGGCGGCATCACAAATAGGTCAACTCGCTAAAATTAGTGCATTAGTGCTGCCTGTGAATACGGCACACTAATTTAGTTGTTTTGCTACTGAGGTATTATGGCAATGTTACCGGTTTTTTTTCCATCAGATACGTATTGTGAGTGACCTCGGAAAAAAAAATGTTTGGAAAATGTATTGAAATGAATATTGAACTGTGATTGTTTCTTTCACTATATATTTTTGTTGTATGGCGTTCATGACACATTGAAAATGCTTTTTCGAGATATGGATATTATAGAAATTATGCTGGGAAGTAGGCGAAAGTACGTTGCTGACGTCTTCTCTCTGTTTTGTCGAATTTAGTATTAAGGCACACACATATTTTAGTTTGCTTACTTATGGCAATACGTAGCTCTTACATGGTACACGTGGGATATTTTTTATTTTAACGAATCTAGGGAGGGAAATTTTTCGTTATTCGATTATCTTTGGTTATTTGATGGCGATCCCCACTGCTAGATTATTCGTTTCTAAAATATTTCGTAATTAGCGTCACCCAGGTACGAGAAATGGTAAGAAAGGAAGCTTAACGAGAGGGAACGTTGTTGCGAATATGGAGAAGTGTCACTTCCGTCGAAGTCAGACAACAGTTAAATCAGCAATGTTATTGTCAGACGTCAATAACGAATTATTATGATTACTTTCAATCAGGATACAGTTAATGAATTCTGTTGAAGTGAAACGTATGTAGAGTGGACGATTTTCAAGTTTTCTTCTAGGGAATCGAAGAGAGTACTTGAGGTTAGAAAAATAAGCCGTCTTTTAGTCATGGAGGTAGGAAGAGGTAATTTTAATGGTATCGTATATGTCGCTTGGGTAGTCGCCATGTTGGTCTTATAAACATATTTAAACTAACACTTCTAACTTTAAACACGAAATGAGAGACCAAGACTAAAGTTTGTATTGAAGATGAAAATTGAGTGGAATTCTCGGAACTCAATGTTGCCACTTTATTCGGAATGAAGTAGGTTTTGTACAATTTTTTCATAGAATAGAGAATAAAATAGAGAAAACTTGTTGTGTAGTTATGTTAGTGTAGTTTTTATTTTGGGAATTTTACTGCAGAAAATGTGTATTTATAATATATTTTCAAAGTTAAAACTCCTTCGAAAAGTATGACCATAAAAGCGGCATCTTTCTTATAAATGTAAATTCTAGGAATTTTTTCTTGAAGAGGAATATTTTACAGAATTAAATTCAAATGGAGATTTTTGAACCGTATTTACATCAAAATAAATCGGGTAAAACGAGAATTGGAATTTTTTCCTAAACTGTGTTAAATCAAATTCGTGTAAAAGAATTCCGTGTGAAAACAGAATTGGGTGTGCAACGAAGTAATATACTTGATTGAGATTCCAATTTCTCACTCATTAAGCTAAACTGATTGCATTGTTGCTACCGTAATTAAGCACGAGCTTGTGACCCAATAGTAGAACGGGACCTCAGCATAAAAGCCACACACATCAATGCCTTACGCGAGGTTCGAACCCAGTTCCCTTAGATCAATAGCCATGCATGAAAACCACTCGGCCACGGAAAACCAGTAACCAAAAAAGTTAAAATATAAACTAGAAAGATTACTAGTTACAGAAATCTGAAACCAACACAAACTATTCAAAGAATAAGAATTAACTTGATTTATAGCGCTCTTGGTTACTGATCAAAGGAACCTGGGTTCGAGCCCCTTGTAAAGCACAGACGTTTGTGATCTTTTTTGCTGAGGTCCTGCCATCCTCTCACACCTACTATGTCATATAAACTGACCCCTGTCAGACATCTGTGGAAAGCAGCTGCTTGAGGGAATGTTTATATTTTTTTACCAGTACCCCACAGTACCCCCCAGTACCCACTGAACCAGTACCTGGTTCTTATCCTTATTTGTGGTGGCGAAGAGCAACTCTGTAGTTTGCGGTTAGTCTTGTAATACGCGTTTCCGTGTGTTGGCGTAGAACAATTTCGTAGTTTACTGTTAGGCTTGAAATATGCATTTCCGTGTGGTGGCGAAGAGCAACTTTGTACTTTGCGGTTAGGCTTGAAATACGCGTTTCCTTGTGGTGGCGAAGAGCAACTTTGTAGTTTGCGGTTAGTCTTATAATATGCGTTTCCATGTGGTGGCGTAGAACAATTTCATAGTTTACTATTAGGCTTGAAATACACGTTACCGTGTGGTGGGGAATAACAACTTGATAGTTGCGGTTATGCTTGAAATCTGCGTTTCTGTGTGGTGGCCAAGAGCAACTTTGTTGTTTACTGTTAGGCTTAAAATCGCATTTCCGTATGGTGGCGAAGAACAATTGGTAGTGAACTGTTAGGCTTCAAATACACGTTTCCGTGTGGTGGCAAAAAGCAACTTGGTAGTGAACTGTTAGGCTTGAAATGCGCGTTTCCGTGTGTTGACGAAGAGCAACTTTGTAGTTTGCGGTTAGTCTTGTAATACGCGGTTTCCTTGTAATACGCGGTTTCCGTGACGTAGAAAAACTTGGTAGTTTACTCTTAGGCTTGAAATACGCGTTTCATTCTGGTGGCGAAGAGCAACTTGGTAGTTGGCGGTTAGGCTTGAAATACCCATTTCCGGGTGGTGGGGAATATGAACTTGGTAGATTGCGGTTAGACTTGAAATACGTATTTCCGTGTGGTGGGGAATATCAACTTGGTAGTTTGCGGTTAGGCTTGAAATATGTGTTTCATTGTGGTGGATAAGAGAAATGTAGTTTTGCGGTTATACTTGTAATACGCTTTCCGTGTGGTGACGTAGAACAACTTTATAGTTTTTTCTTAGGCTTGAGTTGCGAAATAATTATGTGATGGATTATGCTGGATATGTAGCTTGAGAGTCCTCAATTGTTCTCTCATCATCGCTATCATCCTCCGCTTATACAGGGCTAAAGGCACAAGTTCAAATCCAGAGATTACGTTCCAGGCTCATCGTGAACAATTGTGATTACGTCGTTTTTAAGGAAAAACATCAATAGTTTCTGCTTTCTTGCTTGTATTTTCCCTCTTGCTGATATTCATATTGCTGAACTGACTTTCGATCTGGTTAGACTCGATACAGTGGCTATGCGAATCGGCCTCAAAGGTTTTCCATTACGCCTTTTCTAATCACCTCTACTCTTTCAAACTTGTTAATTACAAATAAGAAATGTTTCGTTGAATCTGATTATGCCCCAAACCAAACCATGAATATCGCGAACGCATCCATAGGATGCATTATAAGAAGTAAATAATCGAAACATTTACTTGAAAAAGACGTTTATTACCGTTGGATAAGGATTGAATCTGACATATCTTATCGTGTTACAGATAGAGTAACATGAGATGCATTTTAAGACGTCACAATAATGGTGCCCGGTTCCGGAACTACAAAACATTGAAGGGGAGGGAGTAAGGGCAAGAAACACTATCGAAATGGAAAAATGTAGAGCGTGGCGCAAAAGACTAGATTAATGAAGTATGACACATCCCTCTTCCTTTTAGAGGTCTTTAAAATTTCCTAAATATGTTAAATGTTTTCAGACACTCTCTTACCCTTACTAGTATTCTGAAAGGGTGTGCGGGCTGGTCCCTTAAGCCACCGATAAAATATTTATATTTCCACGGATCTGTAGAACGTGTGCAAGCATTACTGTATTATTTATAAATAACCTAAGGGAAAAATGACTTTAGATAATGAATAAAAGCTAATTTGAAAATTCAATGATGATATTTTAAACAGAAAAAAAATGCACTTGGATCAAGTCACAAATTGAAAGAAAAATTTATTTTATGAAAATGAAGAGATCTTTCTGCTGACAGAGCAAACAAGTTGAAACAATTACTCGGCTGTTCCGTAAAACTCTTGAATTAAATGTGTGAAAATTCAGTCGTGGAAATCACGAAGTCTACAGAGTGAAATGGAAAGGAGAGATGTTGGTTAATAAAATGAATAGACTTTCGATAATAGCGTATAATTATATTTAAAGAAGAATTAGGAAAATGCAGATTTTAGGAGAATTGGTAGTAACATATTTAATATTGTAATTTGCTTTTCCTGACTCTTCCATTAATTTGAAACGCTAAACTTTATCCCTATTAATAAGAACATCCCTTATTTGTTTACAGGCACTTGCGATTTTTATTTTACAAATAATTTTAAAATCGTACTGAGCAGATTATTAAACTGACATATAGCAATTGGTAAATTTTCAATTATTATGGTAATTTTATTTTGAAATAAAGAGTTATAAGAGGAGAAGTCACTGTTTTTTTTTCCTTTCCATGTCACATCAACACATTCAAGTACACTGCGCTTGTGTCAGTCCCCCTTCCCAAGTATGTATTTCTCTTTCTAATCCGAATTCGAAGGTTCAGTCAGCCTCGATAGGGCGTCGCATTTCGCTGGGAAGCACCTTTCCTATAACGCACTGTTGCATCATGCTGATTAATGAAAAAGACCCAAATCTGCAATCTGCTGCTCAATGTTGCGACAGCTATGAAGTACCTAAGCAGGTTATGGTCTGAAAGAATCTCGACCTGAGATCCATACAACCAGGTCAAAAATATTTCCAGCCCCCTCTCCCCACCACAGACACCACAACCACCACCACATTTCTGCTGTGTTCCGTGAGCTTCTTGGAAGCAAAGGCGATAGGATGTTCTTGTTCCTGGGCTTCAATCTGGGAGAGACATGCACACATGCATTTCAGTGCACAACGTAAGGTCACGCAGGATCAGGCGTATTGCATTCGGCTGCCTCAGAGAGCTCCTACGCTCCTCAGTGCCTTGAATGCCTAATCTGCTCGTATGCACCATTTCAACTGTGCCGGTGCCTGCTTCAGAGTCACGTCTGTGAGTGACTTTGCAATCGCTGCATACTGATCTAGGTATAGTGTCGGTGATATCCGAAGAGTTCCAATATGCTCTTCAGTTCCTTCTTCATTCGAGGAGCTTTCATCTTTCTGATAACCTCTAGATTTGTATGGTGGGGGCGGTGCCTGACCGAACCAACAATGTAGCCAAAATATTTGGTCTCGCTCCTCCCCCAAGTACACTTTGCTAGAATGATTGTGAAAAACTTGACATTGTTATCCCTAAGATCCGCTCCAAAATGTTCAGATGATCCTCCCATAAGTTCGAAACAGAAAGATATATCATCTAGATATGCGCAGCAATAATCAACATGGGGCGTAATTATGGTATATACAATTTTCTTGAAAAATGACCCAGAGTTTTTCAGCTCTAAGGGAAACACTTCCCACTAGTACAGCCCTCGGTGGGTCACGAATGCTGTGTGACCTTTACTACAGGGGCTGATTGGTATTTGCCAATATCCCTCTTTCATATCCAGAGTTGTTATATAGCTCTTCCGTTCCACCTGGTACAGCAACTCTATTGGGTTTCATTGGGTTGAACGAAGGTGTACGAAAGTTGCACGAAGATATACGTACACGAAGATTGCCAGATCACTAATTTCTAAAAACAATCATTGCCAGATATATTTTCTAAATTCTGTAATCAACCATAGGGTTCGGATATTTTTTTTTGAGCGACTGTACAGATGGTATGAGAAGCTTAAGTTCCATCCGGTGTACGGTGGTCTTTCCAAGTCCAACCGTTGTCCCCTTTATCACTGAGGAAGAATGGAGATTAGAGGAGTAAATCTCAAAGAAGGCACAACTGGGAACCGAACTTCGGAAGTGAAGTTTAAAAGCCTTGTATTATTGTTTTATTTTATATTATTATTTTATATTATATTATATATATTATTTATATTTTACCTTATTATTTTTGGAAAAGTCTTGCATATTTCACTGGAAATCAGTTTACAGTCTGCAGTTTGATGATCATATCGTTATCTTTTATGTCACTTTATGAAGAGAAAGATTCGATTTCTCTTTGTAAACCTCTAATGGACTGAAAATCTCAAATAGTTATTTTATGCAATATATTTCAATAAATTCATTCTTTTTGTCATGGCATCAATAAGTGAATCATAAAAGACATTTCTAAATGACGTAGAACTTTAATTTTTTTCGCTACAGAATATTACATATTTTAAAATAAATGTAAGCAATTGAATCATCTCTGACGAAACAAAGCGCACGACAGGTTTTCAGTAACAATTTGTTCCTTTTCTCATTTCAATTCTTCTTCGTAGAAAGAGGAATTTCCTGTCGGTTCCTGGTAGAAAGTTGAAATAGATGAATATATAATCGTCTAAGGTATAATTACGAATACGGGTAATCGTAAGAGGTAAGTGAAATTAGATATTTTGCCATAAAAAGTTACAATAATTTAATTCTAAGCAAAGTTTTTGGATTGTACGTATTTTTTTCCTGGTTTCCATAAATTAAGACTTAAAAACAACCTGAAAGCACAATATTCTCGAAATCGTTTCTGATCTCTTACATATGAATGGGAATATACGTTGAGGTGGGTTGCTTTACCTATGAATAGGACCTTTTTTCATACAATGGACTAAGTGGCCAGATCACAACCGTCCTGAAGGGGGGAACCACTGGAAAACTGCTAGAAGACAGACGGTAGCCTCCCTTCAATGCCATTCATGGTGTTCTTTAAGCTCAGGGTTCCACCAGTGGTCAACTGAGCACATCATTATATGGTTCCCATTGCACTACACGATGAAGTTGACTGTCAGGTTGGAGACCGAAGGGATTGATTATGCCCTTCAACAGTGAGTAGCAACCTGCATAATTGCAATGGTGCATAGAAGGAGATAAGGAATTCTAGGACCCGAGGGAGTGGGGAGGGCTCTGCGAGGTAGCAGAATGCAATACTCCTAATACTGCTTGACCTAACATTCTGGATTAAATGCATCTGCGAATGTCTCTCTCAGATTGAAGCCCAGGGACAAGAACATCCTATCGCCTTTGCTTCCAAGAAGCTCACGGAACACAGCAGAAATGTGGTGGTGGTTGTGATGTCTGTGGTGGGGAGAGGGGGCTGGAAATATTTTTGACCTGGTTCTATGGATCTCAGGTCGAGATTCTTTCAGACCATAACCTACTTAGGTACTTCATAGCTGTCGCAACATTAAGCAGCAAATTGCAGATTTTGGCCTTTTTCATTAATCAGCATGATGCAACAGTGCGTTATAGGAAAGGTGCTTCCCAGCGAAATGCGACGCCCTATCGAGGCTGACTGAACCTTCGAATTCGGATTAGAAAGAGAAATACATACTTGGGAAGGGGGACTGACACAAGCTCAGTGTACTTGAATGTGTTGATGTGACATGGAAAGGAAAAAAAAAACAGTGACTTCTCATCTTATAACTCTTTATTTCAAAATAAAATTACCATAAAAATTGAAAATTTACCAATTGCTATATGTCAGCTTAATAATCTTCTCAGTACGATTATAAAATTATTTGTAAAATAAAAATCACAAATGCCTGTAAACAAATAAGGGATGTTCATATTAATAGGGATAAAGTTTAGCATTTCAAATTAATGGAAGAGTCAGGAAAAGCAAATGACAATATTAAATATGTTACCACCAATTCTCCTAAAATCTGCATTTTCCTAATTCTTCTTTAAATATAATTATACGCTATTATCGAAAGTCTATTCATTCTATTAACCAACATCTCTCCTTTCCATTTCACTCTGTAGACTTCGTGATTTCCACGACTGAATTTTCACACATTTAATTCAAGTTTTTTACGCAACAGCCGAGTAATGTTTTCAACTTGTTTGATCTGTCAGCAGAAAGATCTCTTCATTTTCATAAAATAAAATTTTCTTTCAATTTGTGACTTGATCCAAGTGCATTTTTTTCTGTTTAAAATATCATCATTGAATTTTCAAATTATCCTTTTCTCATTATCGCATGTCATTTTTCCCTTAGGCCATCTATCAATCCCTTAGGTCAATAATGCAGTAATGTTTGCACACGTTTCTACAGATTTTATCTACTGACCGTGGTAATATAAATATTTTATTCGAGGCTTAAGGGACCAGCACGCACACCCTTTCAGAATACTAGTAAGGGTAAGAGAGTGTCTAAAATATTTAACATATTTAACATATTTAGCAAATTTTAAAGACTTGTAAAACGGAGGGGAATGTGTTACACTACATTAATCCAGTATTTTGTGTGTGTCCCCCTTGCATTTTTCCCGTTCGATGGTGTTTCTTGCCGCCACTCCCTCCCCTTCGACCTTTTTCAGATTCGGACCCGGTCACTATTATTATGACGTCTTATAATGCATCCAATGTTGCTCTATGTGTAACACGATAAGATATGTTAGATTGAATCCATTGTCCATCGGTAAAAAAACCTTTCAAGTGAATGCTTCGATTCTTGACTTCTTATGATGCATCCCATGGATGCGTTCCGGATTTATGAAAAAAAGACCTGGTATAATATTGGATAAAACGAATATTACATATTTATAATTAATACCTTTGAAAAGGTAGTGGTAGTTAGTACAGGAGTAAAGAAAAACTTTTGAGGCCGATTGGCGTAGGCACTTCATCGAGTCTAAACAGATCGAAAGGCAGTTCAGCAAAATGAATATCAGCAAGAGGGAAAATATAAGCAGGAAAGCAGCAACTATTGGTGTTTTTCCTTAAAAACGACGTAATCACTATTGTTCACGGATGAGCCTAAAACCTAATCTCTGGATTTGAACTTGTGCCTTTAGCCCTGTATAACGGAAGGATGATAGCGATGATGAGAGAAGAATTGAGGACTCTAGCTATATATCCAGCATCATCCATCACATAATTATCTCCCAACTATCTTCAATGAAAACAACTCGTCATTTCCTTCTTCAGATAAAGGTTTTGCATCTGAATCCTTTAAAATATATTGTATTCTATGAAATTTACACGGAAGCGCGACAATTGGATGTAAGTCAACTGGGTGGACAACAAATAGAGGTGCGACAATTGAGTGGTACGAAAATCAGGAGGATACGACAACTGGGTGGAAAATTGGATCGAACACAATTAGGAGGATATGACAATTGGGTTGAAATTAGGAAATTAGGAGAAATAGCAATTATCCGTCTGATAAATTATTACTGACATGGTGGGAATCGAATCCGCAACTCTCTAGATACATGCCAGAGCCCTTTACCATAAAATATATAAATCCCAAATGCAAAGGAATACTGATGAATTAAATCTCATCGATATCTATCAATAGGTCTTTCACTTTACAGCGTTTGTACACTATCAGTTCGTCAGTTGAACGTTATCAACATGAGACTGATTTTGGCATTACACATTCTCACTTACAGAATTCACCCAAACATGCATTTCGTTAATATTCCATTGTGTTAAATTACTTTATCACTGAACAACTTTTTTCACACACAATGACTTCAAAGTCTCAGAGAAGATTGGGGAAGCGGATCCACTTGACAGCTGATAGGAGAGAGATGCTCTCTAATGTACAGTCGCTCAATAAATAACCGAACACTATGGTTGATTACAGAATTCACGAAAAATATCTGGGAACGATTTTTTAGAAATTAGTGATCTGGCAACCTTCGTGTACGTACACGAGTGGGTGTCTAATTTCTAAAAAAAAAATCGTTGCCACATAATTTTTCCGAATTCTGTAATCAACCATACTGTTCGGATACTTTTTTGAGCGACTGTACAGATGATATGGGAATCTTAAGTCCCATCCGATGTACGGTGGTCTTTCCAAGTCCAACCGTTGTCCCCTTTATCACTGAGGAAGAATGGAGGTTAGCAGAGTAAATCTGAAAGCAGGAACAACTGAGAACCGAACTGAAGTTTAAGAGCCTGGCACACTACTGGCTGAGCCATCTCCTGCTGCGAAAGAAATGGGCATATACTGTGAACAGGACACCTACAATGAATGGCCAAACGCTGTACAGTTCCTATGAGAAAGATGGAAGCTTCCCTTAAAAGCTGCCAAGGTTGGGTTGGGTTGCTTTACCTCTGAGCACTTTTTTGCACACCATGGGCTAAATGGCCAGGTCACATGGACCCTGAAAGCTCAGAGAAGGTTGGGGGAGGGGATCCTCTGGAACAGCTGTTGGGAGACAGATGGTAGCCTCCCGTCAAGGCTACCCAGCGTGTTCTTTAACGTGCACAGGGTATGGCTCTCCCGCACACGGGGTCACGGCTTGGCTTAACGTCCCATCCGACGGACGGCGGTCTTTCTAAGCCCATCGGTGTCCCCTACTGACCGTGGGAAGGGCGGGGAATTTTGCGGAGATAAATCTCAACGCTGACCCAGCTGGGACTCGAACCTTACGAGCCTGGCGCGTCATTACTAACCATTACGAGCCTGGCGCGCTACCTACTGAGCCCCACCCGCCTCCCATTTATAATTAGTGGAAATTAACATCATTATTATAAGAACTGCTAAAAACACTCTTATATGGATTAGTAAAGTTCAGTATAACGGTTTTGCTTTCTTTTTAACTAGTTTTTATTAACTTAGTAGAACAATTATTTAAACTGTTATTTTAGCTGTATAATGTTACAATCTGTGCAACTGTGAAAATAGTAAAAGAATTTTATTAAAAAACGACACTGAAATAGATTTCATTGCGATGATTTTAATGTAATGCTTGTTTAAGAAGTTACTAAGCTATGTATCTGAATTATTACTGAGATAATATGAAACTGTTCGAAATAAAGCATTGTGCTCTGGACATGCTTTATTTCTGTTATACGTGTTAGAAGATCATGGCTTGAACCTCCTCGAAGAAGAAGGGTTCCTAGATGATAGAAGATCTGAAAACACAGTAACAGGTGGAGAATGCTGTGAAATTTTATCAATGCCAGAGGATGTGACGATTCCCTTACCCAACAATTCTAAGTGTTGACATTACCATTCAGCCGGAAGTATGCCTCCTTAATCCGTAAAATGTTACATGGCCAATTGTTGGCCAGCTCCATCCTATCCAGCCCTAAGCCTTGAAAATACCAATTTGTTCCGGAAGTAGCGCAACACATTTCGTAAGACCTTGGAGACAGTCGGTCACGCAAGATTCAGGAGTGTTACATCGGCCCTGGCTCTAAGAGAAGACTACTGCATTAGCCATTTACAATGTGTTCAAAAACCGGCAGACTTCCTCTGCAATGGCATAACGATTAATAACCATTTCTTCAAAATTCTGAGCCCTGTTTTGCAACTCATTTTCCTTAAAGGCGTCTCCATCTCATCAGTAAGCGATATTCGGCTATAGCATTCGTGTCTTTGTTATTATTTTGGAAAAAGAACTTACCAAGAATGCACGATCCTTCAGTTTCAGTGTCGTGGCTCTTTTTGTCCACTCTTCTGGGTTGGGTTGTTGGGTTGTTTTACCTCTGAGCGGCACTTTTTTGCACACCATGGGCTAAATGGCCAGGTCACATGGACCCCGAAGGCTCAGAGAAGGTTGGGGTAGGGGACCCACTGGAACAGCTGTTGGGAGACAGATGGTAGCCTCCCGTCAAGGCCATCCAGCGTGTTCTTTAACGTGCACAGGGTATGGCTCTACCGCACACGGGGCCACGGCTTAACGTCCCATCCGACGGACGGCGGCCTTTCTAAGCCCATCGATGTCCCCTACTGACTGTGGGAAGGGCGGGGAATTTTGCGGAGATAAATCTCAACGCTGACCCAGCTGGGACTCGAACCTGGGAACTACAGATTACGAGCCTGGCGCGCTACCGACTGAGCCACCCCCGCCCCCCACTTTTCTGGAAAGTTTGAGAAAGTGAAAATGATCATGCTCTCTATTACAAAAGGATCAGGTCTCTTGATGGCTTTCTGTTTTCATTCTGTAACCACGTGATATATTCTCTTACTAACACGATTGGTAAAAAATGTGCATCGTTTTTTCTGTACAGCTCCACGTTCAACCAGCTGGCATTTTTTATAAGAATTCAATATTTTACCTGCCATTTTATTCTGCATGACCTGATTATTATTCCTTTCAAATTTCAGCTTTGTGCAACTAACTGTGTTTATCCGCAGACCTACAAAGTAACGTAGTTTCATTTAACCACTCAGTATATATCATCAGTTTGAAACATTTCATTTGAGACCTCCTCCTCCTCGCCCTCGGTGTGAGCGCCTGTACGTGGTGAGGGGGACCACCCTGTGAATGTTCTGCTGGCTCGGTTACCTTCACAGGGTATTAAACGCTCGCCCGCGTGTTTGAAGTGTGCAGAGACCCGTGTCCCGGGAAAGGAGGATCCTGGTAGTTGCTCGGGGGTCCCCGTCTTCTCTCCTTAGCTCACGACTGGCATGGTCCCCATTGGCCGTCTTGCCATTGGGGAGCTTGTCTGTCGTGGGGCTGGGCAGCGGATTCCGGGGCCTCTGCTTCCAGTAAACAGGAGCTCCTGGGGTGGCTCCCCCGGAGCAATCGGCTGGTGGGCAGTTCCTGCTAGGGTCAACCGTGCAGAGCAGTGATGCCTCCTTACTACGGTCTGGGTACAGGTTTGCAAGTTTCCTCACAGCTTATTTTCCTTTTGTCGTTATCCTTTCTTTGTGAGGCCAGTTTGACCATTCACAATTTTCTTATTTTATGCTTTGTTTCATTTGTGTAGAACGTTTTTCTTCTGCACAATTCTCTTTTTATTTTCCTTCTTTTTTTGTGAGGGCGTGGCTCCCTGTCTGTGTGGGTATAGTGCCTGCGTAGCCCTGGCGCCCAAACGGGCGTCCCCTTGTCGGGCTATGTGGAGGGTGGGGACAGCGGGCACTGAACCACACAACACAAAAAATGAGAGAGAATGATGAAATTAATGCGATCACTGCCAACAAGAGGGCTCGACATGAGCCCCGTCTTCCTCGTCTTTGTTATCACTGCCGTCGCCTTCTTCGTCTGTGTCTTCGTTCCCGAGATTCCTGATCATCCACTCCACGGGTGATCAGGTACTTGGGAACATGTCCCCATTTTTCTTTAACAAAGGTTTGAAAGGTCTTGCGGGAGAGCCGAAATCCGTCAAGCGCTTACGATCTGGCGACTTGCAGGTTGAGACCTCTTGTTCTAAACACTCGGAACTGCTCCTGAAAGTCAAGGACATTGGTGGGGTGGCTGTTGAAGTCACTCCCCATAAAACATTGAATTCCTCTCGGGGTGTGATCATTGAGTGGGGCCTCCTCAATGTCATTGAGGTAATCCTCTCAGAGCTCACACCTCGAGGAGTAACAGCAGTCCACAAGGTTTTGACACGCCGTGATGGGAAATTAGCACCCACCCGGGTGCTGATTGTGACATTCAACACGCCACGCCTGCCTTCTTCCATCAAGGCAGGTTATTTACATTGTGAGGTACGGCCGTATATACCGAACCCTCTGCGCTATTTTCAGTGTCAGATATACGGTCATGCCCGCACAGCATGCCGGGGTAAGCCCACCTGTGCTCGCTGTGGCAGTAAGGATCATCATGATCCTGACTGCACAGCATAAAAGGCATGCTGTGTGAACTGCAGTGGCGAACATCCGACGTACTCCCGTGACTGCCCGAAGTGGAAGGAGGAAAAGGAGGTACAACGCCTCAAAGTCATGAATAACATCTCTTATGCTCAGGCAAGAAAGCTTGCTGCATCGCCCACCCCACCTGGCAAGGTTTCCTATGCCAGTGCAGTCATTGCAAAGCCCATCGTTCCAATGACTTCGGTTGCGGTGCAGACTGACATCAGTGTACCACCTACTGAGTCTTTCTCGCCAGCTGCGAAGTACCTCCTCACGCAGGCGAAACCGAGGGTGGTGTCGACTTCGACATCAACCGCGGTTTCCATTCCTGCAACACAGCCTTCCACCTCCACCGGAAGGCCTCCTCCTCCTCGTCCTCAGACAGCAAGACCTTCAAAACCTAAGGGGCCCCCACCGGGCCCAAAAAGAAAATCACTGCACCACAAAGGGCGTCACCGATCGATGTCCCTCGGAAGATTCCGAGGACATGGATACCGACTGCCCCCTTTTCACTAAACCGTCCTCTGCGGCGGTTAAGTTGAATAGGAATTCGTCGTCCGCCCACTCCTGAGATGGCCACACTCGTACAATGGAATTGTCGTGGATTCCAGAGGAATCTTGACGACATCAAGGCACTCTTTCAGGCACACCAGCCCATCTGTGTGTGCCTGCAGGAGACATACTTGCAGCCAGTCACAGATCCCACGATCCGGCACTTTTCACTAGTTCGCCGGGACCGAGATGGAGATGGTCCAGCTCGCGGGGGTGTCGCCATCCTTGTGAGCAACCATTCGCCATTCCAAGTCGTACCCCTCACCACCGACTTGGAGGCGGTATCCATCCGTCTGTTCGTGGGGTTCTCGCTGACTGTCTGCTCTGTATATCTTCCACCTGGGAGCATCGTCTTCCAGGAAGACCTTGATGATCACGTCTCGCAACTGCCGTCCCTCTTCCTCATTATGGGGAACCTCAACGGACACAGTCCACTTTGGGGCAGTGATGACACCAACGGGAGGGGTGGGGTCCTAGAGCAGTGACTGCTGGATCCTTCTCTCTCCCTGTTGAACACCGGTGTCAGTACTTACTTTCACTCCCCAACCCGCACTTTCACTGCCACTGACCTCACCATCTGCTCCTACTCGATCCTTCCACTCTTTACATGGGAGGTCGAGGACAACCCCTGTGGAAGCGATCACCTCCACGTGGTGTGCACCATCTCCGTGAAGGCCCGCCTTGCAGCCCTTCACGCGTCTCGCGGTGGAAGCTTGATCGGGCTGACTGGGGTGGTTTCGACCTGCTCTCTGAGCTCGATGACCCCTCTGTCAGCCAGGAGCCAATCAATGTGGCAGTAGCGGAGATAACGGACTGTATCGTAGATGCAGCTGGATCAACAATTCCTCAAACGTCTACACGGTTTCCTCGCTTTCCGAAACCGTGTTGGAATCCAGATTGCACCGCAGCTCGTAAGGCTCAGAAGAAGGCTTGAGGGATATTTCGGAGATATCCGACGTCCCCCAACCTCGAAAAGTTCAAATGCGCCAGGGCGAAATCTCGTTTCGCCCAACGCCAGAGCCAGAAGGAATCTTGGATCAAGTATACGTCTTCTATCACCCGCACGACCTGTTCTAAGGTCGTGTGGGATAAAGTCCGGAAGATGGGTGGGAACTACACGTCCCACTCGTTATCGATCCTGGAGCAGAATGGACAGGCAATTGGTGATCCCAAAGCAATTACCGACACTCTGGGGGAGTCCTTCTCCTCCATCTCTTCATCTTCCTCTTACTCCCCCGAGTTTCTGGCCCAGAAGGGCATGGCGGAGCGCTCTCCGCTGTCTTTCCACTCGAATGACCTGGAGCCTTACAACAGGCCATTCACAGCGGAGGAGCTTCGCCTTGCTCTGCACATTTCTCGTGCATCTGCTGTCAGGCCAGACAATGTCCATTATGCCATGCTCCAACATCTGTCACCATCGAGTAAGGATCGACTGCTCCGACTCTTCAATCGAATTTTTCTTGAGGAGCAGTTTCCGGACTCCTGGTGGGAGGCTATTGTCTTGGCCTTCCCCAAACCAGGCAAAGATTCCAAGATTCCTTCCAATTATCGTCCCATCGCGTTGACGAGCTGCGTGTGCAAGGTGTTGGAAAGAATGGTAAATGCTAGACTCATCTGGTATTTAGAACACCACAACCTTCTTTCCAACACCCAGTGTGGCTTTTGCAGGCAACGGTCAACTCTTGACCATCTGATACGCCTCGAATCGGCTATCAGAAACTCATTTTTACGTAGAGAGCACCTGGTGTCAATTTTTTTCGACATCGAAAAGGCGTACGACACGGCTTGGAGATTCGGCATTCTTCGTGACCTCCACAGCTTCGGCTTGAGAGGTCACATGCCGATCTTCATCTCCAACTTCGTATCAACACGTTCTTTTCGTGTCCGTGTCGATAACACTCTGTTGCGGCCGTACCCCCAAGAACAGGGGTTACCACAAGGCTGCGTTTTGAGTGTTACGCTTTTCGCTGTCAAGATTAATTCTATAACTAGACAACTTCCTCCATAAGTAGGCAATGCCCTCTACGTTGATGACTTTAGCATCTTTTGCTCTTCGTCCATAATGAGGGTCATTGAAAGACAACTGCAAATTGCCCTGAACAATCTTTCGGTTTGGGCGACGGCAAACGGGTTTCGGTTCTCCCCACAGAAGACCGCTTGTGTGCACTTTTGCCACAAGCGTAATCTTCATCTGGATCCCGAGCTGTGACTCGGGGTAACATCATTCCAGTTGTGGCGGAGACCAAGTTTCTCGGTCTCATATTCGATCGGAAATTGACCTTTTTACCTCTCATACGTCATCTCAGGACCAAGTGCACGTGGGCATTGAACAATGTCAAGGTCCTCTCCTCCCTTTCTTGGGGGGCGGACCGATGTTATTTGCTCCACCTGTACCAAGCACTTGTCCGATCGAAACTTGACTACGGATCCCAGGTGTACAACTCTGCCGGGATTCGGTGGTGAAAGTGCAGGAACCCCTCCATCATCAGGCTCTCCGTGTTTGCACGGGAGCCTTCCGCACCTCACCGGTCCAGAGTCTTTACATTGAGACCGACGAACCTTCTTTATCTCTTCGCTATCAGCAGTTGTTCCTACAATATGCGTCTAAATTGCGATCCCTGCCTGGCCATCCCACTTGGGACTGTATTTTCAGTCCGAAGTGGGAAATGCTTTTCACAAATCGGCCGACTGCCATTCGTCCTTTTGGTTTGCGTGTCCGAGGTTACCTCAGAGACATTAACATCAGTCTCGATAGCATCGCACAGTCGACAGCTGAGCCACTTCCACCTTGGCTTGCTGTTTCCCCTTCCTGCAATTTTTCCCTGTGCAGGACGGGGAAGGCCTTTACACCCGACTGTGTGTACTGGCAACTCTTTGCCAGCCACTGTGCTAAGTAACCGGACTTCTTGCCTGCCTTCACATGGCTCGAAGTCCGGCACATCGGTGGGATCAGCCATGGTCTGCTGTGATGTAATCATTGCAGACCAGATCCCACTGCAGTGTTCCATCTTCACTGCAGAGTTGCACGCTATCAGGCCTCGCCTTGGACCACGTGGCGACTAAGCATCATCGTCGGTGTGTGCTTTACACCGACGCGCTTAGCTCGCTACAGGCTTTGATCTCGGTGAGGCATCGGCCTCACCCAGTTCTTACTAAGATCCGCCAGCAGCTACATCGTCTGGCAGCCACCACCACCATCCATATCTGTTAGGTGCCCGGTCACATCGGGATTAGGGGCAATGACTTGGCAGACGCTGCTGCCAAGTCAGTCACGCCCCTGTCCGACTCTCCATTGCCAGTTCCATATCTGGATTTCCGGCAGCGTTTTACCACCGAGCTCCGGGCTTGTTGGAGAAATCTTGGGCAGAAATCTTGGTCAGAACAGCTTACGAACAAGCTATTTGAGATCAAACCTATCATCAAACCATGGCAGTCTTGTTACTGCAGGAATCGCAAGGAGGAAGTTGTACTTGCTCAGCTCCGCTTAGGTTATTCGTTTATTACTCATTCGTTTCTTTTACGGGCGGACGATGAACCTAAGTGTGAGTTTTGTGACACCTTTTTAACGATCAAACATATTTTAATTGAATGTCGTTGTTTTAACCTTGAAAGACGTATGTTTTTTAACTTTCACGATTTTACGTCCGAGCCCCTTACACTCGGACATCTTTTATCAGATCATTGTTGTTTTAACGCTGTTTTTCACTTTTTAAAATATACTGGATATTTTACTCGTCTATAGTTTTATTCGAATGTATAACCCAGGTCGCTTACACCTGGGTTCGTTTTATATTTATTACACATTTATACATTTGTTTCTTGTTAACTATGTTTCCTTTTATTGTTTTGCATTTTTTGTATGTGTGCATAGTCAATTTTTAAATTTGGTTGTGGGCCTTATGACTTTTAGTATTTACTTAGACATTTGTTTGGTGCATTATAGCCTGAGATGCTAATGTGCCATTAACCCAAAACAACCAACCTCCTCCTCCTTTAGGGGTGGCTCAGTCTGTAGCGTGCTAGGCTCATAATCTGTAGTTCCCAGGTTCGAGTCCTAATTGTGTCAGCGTTGATATTTATCTCCGCAAAATTTCCCACCCTGCCCACGGTCAGTAGAGGACACCGATGGGCTTTGAAAGGCCGCCGTCCGTCGGGTGGGACGTTAAGCCATTGGCCCGTGTATGGGAGAGACATACCCTGTGCACGTTAAAGAACACGCTGGATGGCTTTGACGGGAGGCTACCATCTGTCTCCCAACAGCTGCTCCAGTGGGTCTCCTCCCCCAACATTCTCTGAGCTTTCGAGGTCCTTGTGACCTGGTCATTTAGCCCATTATGTGCAAAAAAAGTGCCGCTCAGAGGTAAAACAACCCAACCTTCTTCATTTTTAAATTTCGAGGTTAAATCCTAACCGCGATTGAGATAATAAATAATCATTTATTTCTTGAAACATTACCTAAAATGTTATTTAGTTTCATAAAGAAATAGAAGTACAAACGTATATTCTGACCACGGATGAGTGTAACAGCCTGAAAATACACATGAAAACACATCATACATAGATTCAGTGGTGGAACGTAAGCATCTGAAGAAATGAAAGCCATTCGTATCGCAAAACCAATATGTAAGATTGGAGGAAAGTTTTTTGGTATTGTTCGAGAGCATTTGGGTTCGGTAGTTTCACCTCTGAGAGGTACAGTCGCTCAAAAAAATATACGAACACTATGGTTGATTACAGAATTCAGAAAAAAATATCTGGCAACGATTTTTTTAGAAATTAATGATCTGGCAACCTTTCGTGTTTTTCTTTTTTTTACAACACGAGGGTTGCCAGATCACTAATTTAAAAAAATCGTTGCCAGATAGTTTTTCTGAATTCTGAAATCAACCGTAGTGTTTGGAAATTTTTTTGAGCGACTGTACGTGTTTGCAAAAAATGAGTTAAATAACAGGATCACAAAGACTCCGATGTCTGAGAGAAGGTTGGGGGAGGGAACCCACTGGACAACTGTTAGGAGACAAATGGTAATTTCCCATCAAGGTCATCCAGTATGTTCTACAATGTGCATAGGGTACGTATCTCTCCCGCATGCGGAGCCACGGCTTAACGTCGCATCCGAAGGACGGCGGCCTTTCTAAGCCCATCGGTGTCCCCTACTACCGAGAGCAGGGTGGGTATTTTGCGAAGTTTAATCTCAATGTTTGCCCAGGTTTGACTTGAACATTTGAACTGTAGATTCCGAGCCTGGTGCGCGATCAACTGCCTCCACCCAACCCAGAGCAGTATTCTACTGTTCTAAGGTTCCAACTGTGCTTGCGTTAAGTCTCAACTGTGCTTGCGTGGATATTTTCTCTCTTAACTGCCACTCTGAATTTGGTAAGAAAAGAAACACCGATGGGCTTCGTAAGATTTATTTATATATTACTAGAAATCAATCGTTGTCATGTCATTTACCAGACTGGTTGTCTCTGATTGGATTATTCTGCTATGATGTCGCTACGCAGCTCAGCTTCCCACTTAAGAAAAGAACTGAAACTAAATAACCCAATCAGAGACAACTTGTCTGAAAAATGCAAATTCATGAACAAGTCACTTCCAGTCCATAATTATAAAAACATGGAGAGTGAATAATGGAAACAATAGCACTTATTAATTATTTTCTGGTACAAAGCGTTGTAAATAATAAATACTATTGTATCACTACAGATAACCAATCTAATCTTACAGAATAGCATTAGTTAATTTGCAACACTATCACTATGCAGTCCTATTCGAACCATGGAAAGATCGCTTCATTTTCATAAAATAATTTTTCCTTTAATTTGTGACTTTATCCAAGTGCATTTTTTTCTCTTTAAAATATCATCACTGAATTTTCAAATTAGCTTTTTCTCATTATCGAAAGTCATTTTTCCCTTAGGTCATATATCAATAATGCAGTAATATGTGCACAGGTTTCTAAAGATTTTATCTACTGTCCGTGGTAATATAAATATTTTATACGAGACTTAAGGGACCAGCACACACACCCTTTCAGAATACTAATAAGGGTAAGAGAGTGTCTAAAAATATTTAACATATTTGGAAAATTTTAAATACCTGTAAACCGGAGGGTGATGCGTTATACTACATTAATTCAGTCTATTGCGACCACCCCTTGCATATTTCCGGTTGGATGTTATATTCTATCCATCATCCACTGGTAATAAACGTCTTTTTCAAGGGATTGTTGTGTTAATTATTGTGAATTAATTATGTTATTCACAATTTTCTGCAAAAATGCCCCCAGAGTTCTTCAGCTCTAAGGGAAGCACTTCCCACTGGTACAGCCCTCAGCGGGTTACGAATGCTGAGTAACCTTTACTAGAAGGGCTGATTAGTATTTATTAATATCCCTTTAACATATCCAGAGTTTTTATATAGCTCGTCCGTTCCATCTGGTGCAGCAACTCTATTGGGTTTGCCACCCTGTGATCGCACTGAGGCTGTGAAAGATGATGCATAACCTCACTGTACAGTCTCTTTTCGCCACACACACAACTGGGTCGTAAACTCACTGTTGAAGGGCATAATCGATCCCTTCAGTCTCCCACCTGACGGTCAACTTCATCGTGTAGTGCAATGGGAACCATATAATGATGTGCTTACTTGACCACTGGTGGAACCCTGAGCTTAAAGAACACCATGAATGGCATTGAAGGAGGCTACCGACTGTCTTCCAGCAGTTATTCAGTGGTTCTCCTCTTCAAGGTCGTTGTGACATTGTGTGCAAAAAGGTGCTACTCATAGGTAAAACTCAACTTTTATTCTCATTCACATGTAATAGATCAAAATGACTTTCGAGAGAAACAGTGCTTTCAGGTTGTTTTTAAGTCTTAATTTATGGAAACTAGGGTAAAATGCGTACATTCCAAAAATGTTGTTTACTGTTAAGTTATTGTAATTTTTGTGGCACAATATCTAATTTCACTTATCTCATGATTTCCTGTATTCGTAGTTTTGCCTTACACGATTATTTATTCATCTATTTCAACTTTCTACCAGGAACCGATAGGGAATTCCTCTTTCTGTGAAGAAGAATTGAAATGAGAAAAGGAACAAATTGTTACTGAAAACCTGTCGTGCGCTTTGTTTCGTCAAAGATGATTCAACTGTTTACATTTATTTTTATATATGTAATATTCTGTAGCGAAATAATTATGTTCTATGTAATTAAGAAGTGACTTTTATGATTCAATTATTGAGGCCATGACTGAAAGAATTAATTTATTGGAACATATTGCATAAAATCACTATTTGAGATTTTCCGTCCATTAGAGATTTACAAAGAGAAATCGAATCTTTCTCTTCAGAAATTGACATCAAAGATAACGATATGATCATCAAACTGTGACTGTAAATTCATTTGCAGTGAAATATGCAAGTCTTTTCCAAAAATCTTTTCATCTTAAGGTAACTTATGGAATTGGAATCTCCGTAAAATTGTATTTCCAAAGAGTTCGTAAACAGAAAATAATTTGAAGATGTCAATAGATTTTGTCGAACTTTTTAACAATTACCTATTATGAAACGGAGACTCTGGATGTCTTGAATAGGTAACTGGAGCTCTACGGTTGAGTTTATTGTGCACAAGAACAACAGAGAAGGTCATTTTCCAAACATTCAGGAAAAGAATTATATAAATCCCAAATGCAAAGAATATTGAGAAATTAAATCTTCAGCGTTTTCAACAGGTCTTTCACTTTGCATTGTTTGTGCGCTATCAATTCGTCAGTTGAACCTTATTAACATGAGACTTATTTTTGTATTACACTTTCTCATCTATAGAATTCACCTAAAAATGCATTTCGTTAATATTCCATTGTGTTGAATTACTTTACCACTGAGCAGCACTTTTTTCACACACAATGACTTCAAAGTCTCACAGAATATTGGGGAAACGGATGCACTTCATAACTGATAGGACAGAGATACAGTCGCTCAAAAAGTATAATAATATACAGTCGCTCAAAAAGTATCCGAACACTATGGTTGATTAGAGAATTGAGAAAAAATTTAGACGCTCAAATATACAGTCGCTCAAAAAGTATCCGAACACTATGGTTCGGATATACAGTCGCTCAAAAAGTAATAATATACAGTCGCTCAAAAAGTATCCGAACACTATGGTTGATTAGAGAATTGAGAAAAAATTTAGGTTACAATTTTTTTTAAAATTAGAATTAGATTTATATAGTAGGAATTTAAAATTTAGTTGTAAGTTCCGTTTTTAAGAGGTTTACATTTTACAACAATGATTTATTACTCCACGAGTGGGAAAGCAATTTTTTTTTTTGTTTTAAGAGTTAAAGAAAAAAATTATGTAGGTTATTTGGAAAAAATTTAAATTTCTTTATTTGCCTTTTTTCAACTACAGTCGTTCAAAAAAGTATCCGAACACCATGGTCAAATTACAGAATTCGGAAAAAATATCTGGCAACGACATTTTTAGAAGTTAGTGCCAACCTTCATATACGTACACAAAGGTTGCCACTAATTTCTAAAAATATCGTTGCCAGATATTTTTTTCTGAATTCTATATCGACCATAGCGTTCGGATATATTTTGTTCGACTGTACACGAAGGTTGCCAGATCACTAATTTCTAAAAAAATCGTTGTCAGATATTTTTTCTGAATTCTGCAATCAACCATAGTGTTCGGATATTTATTTGAGCTACTGTAAACAATGGAACAGAGGTGTATGAATATATACATATAATTATACATAATATAGGGATTCCCTATCCTCCCCCAGAATATATTTTAGCGTTAACCCGATCCTTTCGCATAACTTTAAATTGTTGGCTGGTTAGATAATAATTTAAAGTAATAGAAATACAGCTGCGGCTCTTTATTAAAACCTCAAGATCTTATAACTTGAAATATCTATTAAAATATCTTAACTATTATCAAGAAAGGGTAACTTAAATAGGCTTTAGATTCATTGGATTAATTTATATTCAGTTTGGATAGTTCAGATACTAGTGCAAATAAATCTAAAATATTTTTCACTTTGTCAAATTTTCTTGAATGTTTTGGCCATGGCTCTGCAAATTCAAACAAAAAACAACAACATTTTCCTGTTCTCAAAATATAAATGAATAGCTAATTTAATTTCCTTCTTGAATATAGTATATATTTTATGTAGTTATTTAACAAGTTGAATGCTTTTCGTATTCATTTTAGCTGCTTAAGTTGTAAGCCACTGATCTAGTTGCAACCTTGTGAATGATATCGATTAAAAGACCATTCAAAATTGTATTTAAAGATATCGCATTTCATAGCGGTAATTATCTCTACTTGTATCTTAGTTTCCTTTTCATAAATAAATACATATAAAAGAAATGAAACTTAAATATATCGTCCAACTGCTCCACTGAAATATCTAAGATACCGTATTTCTTCGATTCTAAGACGCATTTTTTCCCATATAAACTTCTCTAAAAACGGGGTCTTAGAATCTGTTTTTTCCTTTCAAATTTTCCCGCGCTTTGCACACTGCACCACACGTTTTGTTTTTACGCGGAAACCAGCCTCCAAGTTTGGCCGTTATCGCATTCTCCAATTCCATTGGAAAATAAAGTGGCGTGGGTATTTTCCCGCTTGGAACCTGGCTGTTGACTGATAACCTTCCGTTGACACCTTCCGAAAAAATTAAGAAAGCGCCGGCACCAAAATTGGCGGAATGGGTATCAACAGCTTGGAAGGTAATCCCAGAAAGAATAGTGCAACACTCAGTTAAAAAATGTTGCTTCACCAACGCTCTCGATACAAAATGGATTGAACTGAACAGATTTCATAATTAACTCTATTCAGGTTTAAATGAAGATAAAATTTGAAATTGACTTAAAAGTATATTACAGGAAGGTTGGTTAACCGGGATCTCTAATTCGATGCTCGATGGCTCAGAAGAAGATATATTATGCTATAATGAAGATAAAGGCGACTCAGAAGAATCGGACTCTGAATGTGAAGTAGACTCTGATATTGATTCAGATGCAGATATGACGGCTCGGAAGAATCAGACTCTGATAATGATTCAGAAGAAAGTGATGAATAGCATACTTACTGATAAATATGTACTATTGTTGTTAGTAAATTGAATTCTATTATAATAAAAATATTTGTTAGATATATTTTAACGTTTTATTGTTTTTAGAATCAAAGCTATTTTTATGTTGATGGTATTGAAATTAAGGTGCGTCTTACAATCGATGGCATCTTATAATCGAAGAAATACGGTATAAGCAAAAATTTATGAAATTCTATGACTGCTTTCAAAATTTAATAAAGTATCTTTTCTTAAACTCATTTGAATGTTAATTTTTGGTATCCGGTGATCAGAATTAAGATGCCAATACTAGAATATTCTTGTTGAAACAACTCTTTTGAAACACACGATATTTGAAATTTACGTCTTTCAGATCATTAGTAAAAGCAACATATGAAGCAAACGGTAGTTCAGAATTTAGGAAAGAGGTGTTTATTTCTCATGACAATCGACATTACCACTTTTTGGAATGATCCGCAGACAAAACAAATGGTAACGATCAACGGGTTCGATGTTTCAGCAGGTTTTAAAGAAATGGAGATGATAAAATGTAATTCTTCAGTGTCTTGTTGAAGCAAAGCAGTTACTAGATTTAAGAAAAGTCACCAGCGTCTCTATTAAAGTATGGAAGGAAGGAAGTAAAGTAAGAAGTAAGGTTACCTATCAGACAATTATAATGGTTACGACCAAGGGCATCATCAGTTAGAGATCCAGCTTCACCAAGCTTTCTGCAATATACTTTTAAGTCAATTTCAAATTTTATTTTAATTTAAACCGGAATAGAGTGAATTATGAAATCTGTTCAATTTCATCCGTTTTGTTTCAATTCATATCCATCGTATAACAGGCTCTGATCTAGAAAAGAGAATTGGGGAAGTTTTTTGCAGATAATATTGAAGAATTTTGCAGTATAATACTGCCTCTCCATTTCAGATGTTTTTAAAAATTATCTTGAAAAATGGATGAATATGCAAATTTTTAATATTTTTGGCTTCCATTACCCTTATTAAAGTTCTCAAGGAGGACACAATCTTCTGCCCACCACCACCAGATCCGGCCCTGTACAGTCGCTCAAAAAAGTATCCGAACGCTACGGTTGATTTCAGAATTGAGAAAAAATCTGGCAACGATTTTTTTAGAAATTAGAGATCTGGAAACCTTCGTGTACACGAACTAATTTCACTAATTTCTAAAAAAAATCGTTGCCAGATTTTTTTCTGAATTCTGTAATCAAACATAATGTTCGGATACTTTTTTGAGCGACTGTACTCTGTAGGGACTCATCTGTAAATACCGAAGCGATATGAGTGTGGGATGGATGTTATAATGAGGTATCACAAAACATACTATTAACGTTATTATTAAACATGCCACCCACCTAGTACACTACGACATTAAAATGCTATATTTATTTTTGCGATTAGTCTTTTCAGTGTTTTCCGATTTCAAAAATCATTTTTTGAATGTAATATCCCTTGTAATTATATACTACTACAGTTATTACTCACTTGGTATGTTGACACTCGTTCAAAAGTGAAGATTCCTACTCAAAATAGGCTAGTAAAATGAAGAGGCATTATATATTACATACGTTATATACGTTATATACATTAAAAACGACCTGTTCTAAAATAACAGTTCGTACACTATTATTGTTAACTTTTAGTGACTTACATTGGAAGTCACTGAACTGGAATCCATCCCTCGTCACACTATACGTTATGATTAAACGACTACATAAGACTACATTAAATGATACTAAAATTTATAGTGGTAGATGTTTTCACCCTCCTTTAATTACATTTATCTAGCAAATAGCATACAATTAAAAATGATGATTTAGTATTTCGTTGAAATAATATCTTCATTATTACACTGACTGCTTTCAGAATTAAATAAAGATTTCTACATTTTCTAAACTATGTGTCTTAATCTTTATATACGGGGGTGACCTAAATTAAACGGACAATATTTAACAACATTTGTAGAGAGAACTCAGTGGATATAAGCAATAATTTAGATTTGCGCATCTTAGATCATTGCTAAACAATACACTAAACAGTAGTCATCATGATATACAAATAGAAGTAGTGTAATTTTCAATTTTAGAGAAGATCAAAAAATGTCCTATAAACATGAAATTCATCGCGATTAGCTTAGCTGTTATATCTAGAAATTCTTTTGCCAACCATCGTCTTCAATTATATTTAAGACAACTTCCAACGACTGATTGCATTTTATAATCGGTGCCTACGTAAGGGGAATGTCTGCCGATTTCCGCGAATCTCCGTGTTAGCGAGCGCGCATTGGAAGCTTCAGAACTTACCACATGAGGTCAGCACCGTTCCGCGGTCAGCTAACGTACGCTAACGGTAAGTATATAACGATCTGTTCGAAGTCATATGGTAAAGAAACGGACAGATGGTTAACTAGAATACTGGATAAACTAGAATCTTTCTCAGAGATACAACGGGAATAACGAAAAATATGTTTAAAAATATTCGTGCTATATGTGAAAATTATTATCCATTAGAATCCGAAATTTTCAAGTGTTCACCCAATAATATTATTTAACGGTAGTTCTTTAAAGGACAAAATTTAAATTTTTTCCAAAGCAATTCTTTATCTAATTTAATAATTTTAATTACTATTGCAATAGAGCTTATTTATTGTTAAGGGAAATTCATATGCAATAGATTTTGGCAAGATTATTTTGATATCAATACTCGATTTTTTAAATTTCCTAAAAAAATAAGGATTAAAAGTAATAGTTTTTTAAATGCAATGCGCGCAAAGTTCATGTTGCAGTACAGAATTGACTCTTTATATGTTGGTCTTTTTATTTCATTACTTCTCCCGAACTATAGGGCCCCCTACTGTTTTTTTGTTTTTTGCTTTTGCATTTTTTTAAAGTAATGCTATTTATTTTTATCATGTCAATCGACGATTTTACAGAAATAGTTCAATTTTCATTATTTTTTCAGTTTAGAAAAATAAAAGGGACTCCATTTAGAATATTGCTCTAAGGCTCCTATTTAGAACTTTGTTCCAGGGCACCCATTTGGAACTTGGCTCCAGATCTCCCAATTGTTTAATGCGCCCTGGTTCATACACATATTTGTGCAGTTCAAACGCTCACAAAGTGTTATAGACTTCCACATTCCATTAGTCATATACAAGACTGGTTTCAGAAGAGATGAAGGTGGGGGGGGGGGACAAGAGCGTCCGGGTCAGACGAAAATGAGTGACATATTCACTATACGTAGCAGTATTTTTTTAAAGTAACATTATTTGAATTAGTGAAAAATTAAAATTAGTAATAATAATATTATGCTCAAAGAAAGCTATAGCATTATCTTTCCATGTTATGTCAACGGGAATCTAACAATGAAGCTCTGTAACAGGGAGGACCAAACATTTAGACTCTGCGATTGACTATTAAGACAGAAAATCCTACGCGATCGACCATAGTACAGAAGTCATAATAATCATTTAACACTGCTTGACCAGCTAAGTATAAAATAACAATTTAGCATCAAACATATTAACGTGACATTGTTACATTAATTAAAATACAATCTTTTCCACCTAAAACTGGCAGCTATGCGATCGACTGTTTGGCCATTTCTGCTTTATAACATCTAAAATATTGCATTTAATAGAAAAATGCGATGACGATAAAGATTGGCAATTGTAGACTTGTCGAGACTAAATTCTTTTTGAGACACTCGTGTGTGCAGAAGGGTATTTGTCTCTACCTTGGCACGATGCTGCTGCTATCTAGGTGGCCGATAAACACAAACTGAGATTGGTAGCTAAATAGTCACTGGAAGGAGAGCTATGCACCAATTCCCTGTGATGATGCATAGAACCGGCCAGGCCTAGCACCTAATGTCCGACCCGCCTTCTCGTGGTGCAGACCGTTAGTACCTTTCAAAAGAGATACTCTCTTGTGGAAATGAACGGAATGAGAGGGCTGCCCGATTAGTGTGGCCTACTGATCTGGACAACTATGGCTACTTTTCTTTTTTTTTTCTACCCTGCTGAGGAGTGGTCAACCACACAGGGTCCTGGTGCTGACCATATAAACTCACTGGACTGGACAGATATATGGCTCTGAGCTTGATTATGGATCCTGATTTTGCTGCACTGGTGGGCTTCTGTGGAGGGAAAATCTTCCGCTGTGTTTTCTGTTTGTTTGTGGGTTGACAGCCCCAAGTGAATAGATTCACAGGATATGTTTATCAGCTGATGGATAATCCTGAGCAGAGGTCATCGCAGGCACTTAAACTCTTTGCTTCTATTGCATCGTCAAATTATACATTGGAGGAAGTCTTCCAGTGTAGATGTCTTTAGTCTTTAGTGGTGGGGGAACGGGTCTTTGCTCCACGTCTGCGATTATTGGACTCTTTGATATTGTCGGCATTCCCTCTCTCAATAAACATAGTTTCTTTAAACATTCCCCCCCCCCCCCATGTGAAGACTATGCACAGAACCTTTTCTCTTGATGTCGTCACACAAGAATTCCACCGTTAAAATTTATATATTCTCGGCTTGCAAGAGACCAGATGGACAGATAAATGTCAGATTCTTAAAAGTAATATTAAATTTCTGTTTCAGGGAGGGAAGATGAAAAACATCACCAAGGCGTCGGTCAGCTTCTCAGCAGACACGCTAGTGATGCTCTTCTAGGATATGAGTGCATTAATGAAAGGTTTCTTACAACCAAATGTCAGCCAAGCGTTAAAGACTTGAATATTATCTGCTGTTATGCCCCCACTGAGGATTCTGATAAGGATGAGAAGGATAGGTTTTACAGACAACTTCAGGATATTTTGAATTCTGTCAAGAAAGAAGATATTATCATCGCTCTAGGTGACTTCAATGCCAAAGTTGGTACTGATTCTTACCTTTGGGGAGGGGTGATAGGCCCTTTTATTATTGGTAGCTGCAATGGCAATAGGCAACGTTTCCTACAGGTAAGTAAACTCAATGGTTCCAAAATAACTAACACTTATTACAAACACCGTGACATACATAAGTACACATGGGTTTCACCTGATGGGCTGCATAAGAATATGATTGATCATATATTAATTAACAGCAAATGGACTAGTTCTGTTAGGAATACCAGGTCATATAGGGGAGCTGAAATTGGATCTCACCATTACCTTGTTAAAAGTGTCTTGCAACTTAAACTAAAAAAATTTTGTGTTAGGGTAAAAGAATTTACTGTAATACTGAAGCTCTGAACGATCCTGTTATAGTTAAAGCTTACCATGATAGGTTACTTAGTCATTATGACAGTCATGGTTTGCTTACCACTGAAGATGAGGAAGAATGGGATCATTTTAAACAGACTTTTTTCGAAATAAATGGTACTCTTTTAGGAAAAAAGGAGCAGAGGAGGCAGTGTTATTTTACTGATAAGGCACTTGAGCTTATTTCAGAAAGAAGGAACTGCAGGAATGTCCTTAATCAGTACCCTACTAGTCCTAATAGAAAGTATTACAGAGAGCTTAATAAACGTGTAAAGGATCAGTTAGCTACTGATAAGAATCTTTGGCTTGATGGCTTGGCTGACAAAGCAAAGGAAGCAGTTAGGCAGCACAACAGCAGAGAGCTATACCAGATAGTTAATGTTTTATGGGGTAGAAAACGGACAGGCATACAAGGATTGCAGGATAAACAAGGTAAGGTTATAGAAGGAGAGGATTCTGTCATGGCTAGGTGGGCTGAGCATTTTATAAATAAATAAATAAATACCCCCTCAAGCAGCTGCTTGCCACAGAGGTCTGACAGGAGCCTGTCAGTTTATATGCCATAGTAGAAGGTCTGTGAGTATGGCAGGACCTCAGCAGAAAAACGACACAAACAGCCATGCCGTACCCGGGACTCGAACCCAGGTCCCATAGATCAGTAGCCAAACGCGCTAACCACTCAGTGATGTTTAAACAATGTGGTTAGTTCTCCCATTGTTTTCAATGATGATAGATGCATTGGTGGCTTTAATGTTGGCCCTATAACACAATCTGATATTATTTTGGCTATTTCTAAACTTAAACTTCATAAATCCTCAGGGGTGGATGAAATTACTATGGAAATGCTTAGAGCTGGGAATTTTTCGGTTACCACTTGGATGACTGAAATTCTGAATATCTTTTATGATAAAGGCATGGTTCCTAAGGATTTTACCAGAGCTATTGTTATCCCTATTTTCAAAAAAGGTGATCGCAGTATTTGTGATAACAAATAGGGGTATCAGCCTACTCTCTGTTCCAGGTAAAGTTCTTTGCATGATTGTGCTTAATAGAATTAAGAATCTTGTTGACAGACAATTGCGTGATGAGCAATGTGGATTCAGAAGTAGTAGGGGATGTGTGAATCAGATATTTTCACCTAGGCAAATTCTTGAGAAATTTTTAGAGTTTCAGAAACCTTTGGTTGCTAGCTTTGTTGATTTCTAAAAGGCTTTCGACTCTGTTGATCGTAATAATTTGTGGTTGATTGTGAGATCATATGGTTTACCAGGTAAGTTAGTTAACATAATGAAAGCTCTCTATTTTAACACTGAGTCGTGTGTGAGAGTTTATTAGGCTTCTATCAATCGGTTTAGCATTACTTCTGATGTTCGACAAGGGTGCATTTTGTCTCCTTTTCTCTTTAGTTCGGTTATTGATTATGTTGTGCGAAATTCACTTCAAGGAAAAGGGTTTGACTTAAATGGGCTGGAAATACGAAAATTTCTGATTTAGATTCTGCTGATGATTTAGCCCTTTTTGCAAATGATGTTCATGAGATGACTCTTTCTTTCGAGCTGTTGATGAAACTGAGAGTAGAGTAAGTTCAGTTATAAACAGAGAGAAAAGTAAAGTGATGAAAATTGGTCAGGCAGGCTGTGATTCAATTAATCTGAATGGTTGTAGTCTTGAGCAGGTGTCACAGTTTAATTATCTTGTGAGCTATGTAACAGATACTGGTGATGTGCGGCGTGAGATTAACAGCCGAATAGGGATTGCTGCTGGGACTTTTACGAATCTATGGATAATGTGGAGAAATAGGTGTATACACCTAAAGACTAAAATTAGACTATATAATAGTTTGATTCTTTCTAGGGTTAGTTATGGTAGTAAATTTTGGACACATTGTAAAAACGCTTGGACACTTTGTAAAGACGCTTTTACTAGACGCTTTTGATTCTAGATGCTTACGCAGTATCTTGGGTATTAGGTGGTTCAACTTTGTAACTAATGATGAGGTTAGGCAAAGGAGTCGGCAACCTCATTTAAGCAGCATATTGTGCAGAGAGAGACTCCATTGGTTTGACCTTGTTGCCGTATGGATAATTATAGATTGGCGAATAGGGTTATGAACAGTGTGCCCAAAGGCCTCAGAAAGTGGGGGAGACCTACAGTACTGTTCAAATTAGTTGGGACAATAGGAAAATGCAGTAACAAAGACACAACTAAAATATTTATTTGTTTAATAGTGTAGTTAATAATGAATGTGACCCCCCACTTAGCCATAATTACTTCTTTCACCCTCTCAACCATTGATGCCACTAGCTTTCCACACATCTCCTTCACTTCAGGGTCGTGGCACCACACTTTCATGACACTTTCTATCATTTTGGCTTTCGTCGTGCAATCCATCTTAGATATGCGCGCTTTAATAATGGCCCACAAGTTTTCAATGTGGTTTAGATTGGGTGAATTTCCTGGCCACTCCAATACCTACAAATGTTGCTGGGTAAAGAAACTCTTAGCAAGCTTAGACTTGTGGCATGGAGCCAGATCCCGTTGAAATACCCCATCGCCGTTAGGAAACAGCTTCTGCAGTGTTGGGACCATTTTCGACTCCAGAACGCCTATGTACCTTTTGCTGTCCGTCAATCCTTCAATGGGGTGAATCGTCTGTGGCCTGGAAGCTGTGAAACATCCCCAAAACATGACTTTGGGTGGGTGTTTGGGGATTGCTGGATGTGGCCGAATCGAAGAGGTTCTCCAGGCTTCGCTTGTCCCAACTAATTCGCACAGTACTGTAGGATGTGATGGGCTGACAATGTGAAACAGGACCTGATTAGAATTGGTGTGCAGTGGCCAGATGCAGTTGATGCAGTTCAGGACAAACTTTCTTGGAGAACTAAATTGCACTGTCTGGTTAGACATCCGTAGCACATGGCTGCTTGGGGATGATGATGATGATGACTTAAAGAGTTATGGAAGTAGGAATAGTTAATAATAAATTTTCTTGTTTGATAAAATATCATTCATAAATATCTAACATCGAAATAATCGTTATGCAACTTTTAATATTTATATTAAATGATTCGAAAAAAAATTATTTGAATTTTAATTAATATCTGAAATAAATTCTTATGACCCATTACTGTTGCGAAATATTCTAATTTCCATAATTCCTTAAATACCAGACGAATGCTGTTGAAAATCGAGACTTTAATACATATGTATATTTAATACATAAATCTTGAATTTATTTTCAGTAACATGTTTTCATTAAATGAAAATTTGAGAAGTTACACAGCTTGGAAGTTAGATTCCCATTCACATAACATAGAAATTTTCTAATACTTCGTTAGGGCAGTGTAACTCAGTTCCTTATATTACAAAGATATTCAACGTTTCAGCTAATGGGAATAACCTTTCGTTGATGACAATTTCTGCGATTCCAAAATATTATTTGTTCAAAAGTGATCTTTGAAACGTTTTCCAATTGCTCATGTCAACGTTATGTTGCCGACATATTGCTGCAGCCACGTCTCACAGATCCAGTTTCGAAAAGATTCGATAGAAACAGAGTTTTGTTTCTTAAGTTTCGTTTCTGCAAAACATCACACAACACTGCATATCGTTCAGACTTCTGGTTAAAAAGGGCAGAAAGTAGACAGAATAGTAAATAAATCACATATGAACAAATCCATATCAGAATCCAATTTTTAAACTAACTGTAAACAGCGTAATAAGGTATAATGCTACGGAGCAAGTAAAACAGCGGATCGCCAGCGCTACAGCGGACGAAAATGTAACTAGCGAAGCTGTCACTTCATGTCTTGAAATCGGCAGGCATTCACATTACGTAAGGCACAGTCTACTTCCAGATATCAGGGATTGTTCCTCTGTTCCAGCATTCATTAAATAGTTTCAATAAAAGCGTAAGACCTTCCTGTGGAATGCACTTAATACTAATATTGATGATGCTATCTCGTCCACAACTACCTGTATATTTCGTTTTATTTATAGCATTTTTGCGTTGCGATTGGTTAAAAAAATTATTCATAAACTCTGAAGCTATGGTTAGATATTCTAAGCCGTCCACGCCCGATCTATGAAAAAGGTTTGCCACCATTTTTTCCTCAAAAACTTTCGTTTGTCTTATGCCTTTGGCACAAACTGTTTTGGAAGTCTTCAATGCCTTTTAAATTTCCGGGCCTTTCCGTTTTTCCTTTATTTATCCTATTTGCGCTGATCGTTTTTTCTTAATAACATCAGAACACATTTTAACAGGACCTTTGAATTCCTCAGTTATTTTGGTGGTTCTTTGTGAGAGAAGAACTAAATTCATTTTGATTTGTCTGGTTTTGATATTTCATATGAGATATTTTTCTTGAAATAAACCCAATTAGTAACTTTTAATTGAGACTTAGAATTTAGACCAATGTTATCTGAAATAATGACTGGTCACTGATCGCTCCCAAGAGAATCACGGTTTGTTATCCATGCAAAATGCTTGGCAAAGGGAGCTGAAGGCAATAAACAGATCAATAACACTTTCTTTTCCTGGAAGTTTGAGAAACGTAGGAGAGTCTTCATTGAGAACAACCAGGTTTAGATCCATGGACAGATCTTCTACGATGTTTCTTCTTCTGTCTGCAGTGTGGCACCCTCAAGTTGCACTATGTGCTTTCCAGTCTCTTAGTGCAAAATATTTCTTAAATCCTACAACGATATATATATATACTGGAGTATACAGTAAGAAAATTCTGAAGGTAAACTCTTTAATTTTCACTTATACTGCTGCAATTACGGGGAACTGATTCCTACAGGAGATCTCAATAGGAACTTGGGGTAATTTCGAGTGCACATAATAACCCCCCCCCCCACACACACACACACATACACCCTCGTTAGACCCATCGTTTCTAGGTTTTTAGATAAGAAACAAACTTAGATAACTTAGGAGTTTTTCCCACATATTTTTCAACGAAAACTCGAATTGCAAAATGTTTTTCTCCAAGAAGAGCATTTCTCAAGAATTTCTTTTTCAAACCTCTATAGTTCCATTGAAATAAGAAGTTTATTAGGATTGTGATTAAGGTCCATAAACATATTTTTTTTATCATTTTTACTAATAATATTATTACTCATAATCATCAAGTATCTGATAAATTTTCTACTTGTTTATAAATTTATTTATATTATTTTTCTTCGATGAGTTTTTTAGAAAGTTTAGGAGCTCTGTTTGGCATTCCACAACATCATTAATTTTCAGGAGGATGATTTCAGCTTCAGTTTCTTCATAAGATTTTTGTGCCTAGGGATTGCATTTTTTGATCGAATCCTGTTTTCTCGCAGTAGATTTTTAAACGGACGTAGACTCTATACGGCAGTAGACTCCATTCGATGAAAGTTGATTTTTCACTACATTTCTTGATTCCCTGTGTAAAATACCAAGTGATGCACTGTCATGATCTGTAAGATAATTACAAGTTTCACTAGTATCGATTTGTAAAGTTCCTTTGGTAATGTAGGTGTGGTACTCTTGTATCATTTTGAGAGCCTGTGACCATGGTAAACTATTCCTGATCATCAACTCCTTTGCTCGACAGGCCTGCAGTGTCACTTGTCATCCTGCATAAGTCGAAGGGTGTTGTCCTCCACTGTTAGGAAGCATAACAAAGTATTATTACATTCTTTATAATTATGATGCCTCTTACATCTCTTGCATCGATTTCTGTTTATATCAGTAAGCTGCAAAATGCCCAAATTTCTGGCAATTTGGGCAAATTGGAGGTAGGCTTAAATTTTCATTCACTTTGTATTCTTTAAATCTAATTATTATGTTATCGAATATCTTTTGATTGAATGTTAGGACCGTTCTGGAGATAGGATTTCCCCTTTCGGTAGGATTTCCCTTTTCGGATAGGATTTCCCTTTTCGGATAGGATTTCCCCTTCAAAATGCTTCACAGCGGTAGTTGTCTTCACTTTCGCATCAGTTCCTTTTTTTATGACTAAATGTGTATAAAAATAATATTTGATATATATCCAGGCTCTTCCCTCCACTTCCATCTTTTTCTAGATTCGGTCGTGGACATACATACATACATACACACACATACATACATACATACATACATACATACACACACACAGGGATATACCCAGGGGAGAGACGGGACCCCCCCACAAAAAAATTACGAAATCTGAAAATTGTCTACCTGCTTTGAAATCCAAAATATTTGTCTTTGCATAAATTTATTCGAGCACCATATTTTATGACCGAATTAATATACGTTGAAAAACACTATATAATATCATGCCATATAGAATAACATTTTAAATTTTCGTGTTTGGTGAAATATAATTACTCAAGTCTTACCTCTTGAAACTAAATTATTCTCAAAGTCCTCCGCCCCCACGAAACAAAATTCTCGGACCACACTCTCCCTGAAAAAAATTCTTGGGATACATACATACATAAATACATACGTACAGTTGCTCAAACAAATATCCGAACAGTATGGTTGATTACAGAATTCAGAAAAAATATCTGCCAACCAATTTTTTTAGAAATTAGTGATCTTGCAATCTTCGTGTACGTAACACGAAGGTTGCTAGATCACTAATTTCTAAAAAAATCTTTGCCAGATATTTTTTCTTAATTCTGTAATCAACCATAGTGTTCGGATATTTTTTAAGCGACTGTACATACCTACAGAAACCTCAAGCAGCCATGGGCTACGGATCTCCAAACAGATGGCAATTTAGTTCTCCAGATATTCTGTCCTGAGTTACGGCTATTGATATGGGCTCGATTACGGAAACGTAGTGTCGATGAGTTATCAAAAAGGGAGATTAATTAGGCGACCTTAATAAGTCAGTCTCCTAAAACGTTCTTTTTATATACATGACGAAATAAAACGAAAGTAACTTTATTCTGTAGATTGATCTTCGCAATCCAACGAACCTGTTTCTAAACATTGCAGAAATTTTTATTTAGTTGAATGAAATATGATTTTATAATACTCTGTTATCTAAACAGCTTTGCAGTTCCCTTTAAAATAATTTTACAATCATATTACACCACTTATAAATTTATATTATTATCATTTCTGAATTTTCTTTCAAGAATTGAAAGTAAATAACAAATATCATTTGAAACACAATATCGTCTTTAATCATGAATTGAGACATTTTGCTTAAGTCATAAACAAAGTAGTGTCGGATTACGTTAGTTTTTAAACTAATAAGTTCGTCAGATATCCTAGCCATTGGAACTATGGTCGCATTTCTAAACATCTATTATTTGTGCGTCATATATAATATCTATCTGGGATAAAGATCATTAAAACTTTCATACTTATGCTTGTAACCTGCAACTGACATTCTTCAGATTGTCTTGAGGGATGATCGCCCTCTAATGACCAAATTCGAATTATTATGTTTTACATATTTCAAACAGTGAAAATTTTAAATATCACATTTATCCACTGAGCAATTTTACATACAAAGCTGAAAATACTCGTATATTGTCAGTTTAAATTCCTTCGCTTCACACCTATAGATTAATTTTTATATCAATCAATGGACTAGGGAAGAATTTTTCATATTTTTTGTTTAAATATTGGTGTATTAGATGCTTTAGTCGATTACTTGTAAAATAAACAGTAAATGTTTATTTCTTTCATAATTTTTTACTCATAGAAAAAATTAATATGAAAGTGAAAACAACTACCACTATAAATACTGAAACATTTTAATATGGAATTAAACTTTTATTTAATTAGTATCCGTTCTTTACATGTGGTAAAATATTCCAGTTCAGTGGCCTACAGTGTAAGACCACTAAAAATCAATAGAAAAATTTGAACATTCTTTTCACTTACATCACACAGTGTAACGCTTCAACGGAACTCCATAAACCTTTTCCTTTTCCTAACGATTTCCTTTCTCAAAGTAATATTTAATTATAAGTCATAAAAAAGTACCATTTTCTCCTTAGAAAACAGAAAAGCAATTAATAAATGCTTACGGAGTGCTTCATTACGTATTGAAATCAAAGGCTTTATCATCATTTCCATCTTCTCTGGCGGAGAGTAAAGTTCGGTCTGCGAAATCTGTGCATTGTTACTGTGGCGTCTACTAAAGAAGGTGAAAGATTTTACATTTTCAGAAGGATATAGGTTCGGGATGTAGAGAAAAAAAATTCATGCCAATTTATCACAAGTATATGAGGATAATGCACTGTCATGGCACTGTTACGACAAATATAGAATAGGACGGCAGAGCTCGAAGAACTCCCTCGTGCACGAAGACAAAGGAGGCCGTGAACAAGAGAACCGTCGCTGATGTTTGTGTCGTAAACTGATTAAGGAAAACCCATACATCACCATTCAGATGTCAGTTTATCAAATGGCAGTGTGGAAACAATTATTCATCAGCAATCCGAAGCATCTGTGCAAAATGGGTACCCCACAAGCTCAGAGAGCAGAAAAAAGGACTAGAGTCGACTCGTGCAAGTAGATGTTGACAATGGTTGAACCTATGGCCCCAAATGGTTAACAGACATTGTCACAGAGATGACACGTGGTTTTATTACTATACAACTCTAACTATGTATGTGAAACTATGTTTGTGTTGCTGAAGATGAACCGGGTCCACAAATCCTCCGACAAGACTTTCGCTCAAGAAAGAGAAGGTTCACAATTTCTTTCAATTACCGAGGAGTGATAACCAGGAACACATTACCTAAAAATGCATTTAAATGGTAACACTACACCAACATTGGGGGACGGGGATGGCTCAGTCGGTAGTGCGCCAGGCTCGTAATCTGTAGTTCCCAGGTTCGAGTCCCAGATGTGTCAGCGTTGAGATTTATATCCGAAAAATCCCCGTCCTGCCCACGGTCAGTAGGGGATACCGATGGGCTTGGAAAGGACGCCATCCATCGGATGGAACATTAAACCGTGGCCCTGTGTGCGGGAGAGCCATACCCAGTGCACGTTAAAGAACACACTGGATGGCATTGACGGGAGACTACCATCTGTCTCCCAACAGCTCTTCTAGTGGGTCCCCTCCCCCAACCTTCTCTGAGCCTTTGGGGTCCATGTGACCTGGCCATTTAGCCCATGGTGTGCAAAAAAGTGCCGCTGAGAGGTAAAACAACCCAACCTAACACCAACATTGTTTTGCCCAAAATGGTTAACGAGGCGAAGGAGCAGCATCCAACAACAGGCGTATCAAGGGTTCTCCTTCTTCATGACAATGCTCATGCTCACAAAACGCGGAAAGTTATGATCTATCTCGAAGTGTAAAAAATCAAATAGCTACTCCGTCTAGTATATTCACCCAATTTTGTACCGTGCGATTATTGTTTTTTTTCCAAAAATTAAAAGGTAATTTGCTGGGAAAACTTTTTCAAGGGTGCAAGATCTTACAAAATGTGTTTATACAAAGTTGTGGAGTATGTTTCCCCACAGGAATACCACCAAGCTTTTCAGAATTGGAGTATACCTTTGCAACTTTCCACAGAAGCTGAAGGGAAGTACTTTGAAGGACAATAAAAGTTTTGTTGAGGTAACTACGATGGTTTTTGCTCTGTAGATGCAAGTCGAGATCTTTTTGCACACCCTTCTTAAATAAGAGTAGCGTTACCTCCAATAGTTCCCCCTATTTGCAAAGAGACCTAAGGGAATCACTTAACGCATATACATATACCAAAGAGGCAAAACATTATGACCACCTGCATAATATGATGTTGATCCTCCACGTGCCGCCAAAACAGCTCTTTCCCGGCGAGGCATGAATGCTATAAGATCTCTAAATGGTGTCTTGTGATATCTGGTGCTAACACGTCAGCAGCAGATTCTTTAACTCTTGTAAGTTACGTGGTTGAGCACCCGCACATCGGATATGATGTTAAAACACAAACCACAGATGATAGATTGGATTCATGTCTGGGGAATTTAGAGACCAGGGCAATACCTGGAAGTCTTCCTCATGTTCCGTGATTCATTCTTGAACAATCTGGGCAGTGTGGCATGGCACATTATCCTGCTAAAATAAGGCAATACTAGAGGGATATACAATTGACATGAAAGGATGTACCTGGTATGCAATGTGTTTAGGTAGGTGGTAGATGTCAAAGTTTTCTGCACATAAATGACTGGAACCAAGTTTTCCCAGCAGAACTTTGGTTGAACATGGCGCTATACAGAAATTACCATGCAAATTATTCTGCAATCACGTGTCAGTAAGAGATTATAATATCAGGTGTGTCGTTTCCTAGGGTTGGTAGAATATAATTGCTCCACGGCGCCCACAGTTAAGGACGTAAGATTTCGGTTCGTTCTGTATTGGGCTTTCGATGTTTGAGACTTCAGAAAGATAACCAACTCCAAGTTTTAAACAATAACAAAATGCTTATTATGAAAAATATATACACAGTCTCCGCGAGCCTTGACGTTGGCTATAAACAACCACATTCGGATTGCTTAACATGTTGCGACTTTACGCACCTAACAGAGGAAACCTCCTCCCTTCATGAATATCTATTCACCGAGCACCTCCATGTCTGCTCCAACTAGTGCATAAATCAGAAATGTCTAACATTCTAACGGGCACTCCGACATTTGGCGCTGACCTCCCTGTCCCACGAGGACAGTTATTTGGCTCGCACTCCATGATCAATCGAAAAGGGCCGGAAAGGGATGTCGATAACTGACGATCAGGTACCATAAACCTGTCTTGCTGATTACAGCAAGACATATTAGCCATAAGCAGCTTTAGTCAGTAGTGGGAGAAAGGAAACAGTTTCACATAAAGGATTAGAAATGCAAGGTCAAATACAAATATATACATGAAATGACAAAATTATATTCAGGTGTCTCATCAAAACCTGACAAGGTGGTTACAGAATGAAAACAAAAACCAACATGAGATCTCACCCTTTTGGATTAGAGAGCCTGATCATTTTCACTTTTTTAAACTTTACAAATTAGTGGATAGAAAGAGCCAGGACACCGGAACTGAAGGATCGAGCATTATTAAGGTTAAGCTCTGATACCAAAACAATAACAAAGACCCGAATGATGTAGCCGAATATCGCTTACTGAAGAGACTGAGATGTCATTGATCAAAATGAGTTAGGAAACACGACCAAAAGTTTGAGAAAATGGATGTTTATCGTTCTGCAATTGTAGAGAGGAGTCTATGGATTTTTGAACACATTGTGGGTGGCTAGTGAATTAGTCTTCTCTTAGAGCCAGGGCGGTTGTAACACATCTGAACCTTGCATAATCGACTGATACTCCTTAGTTTGAAATAATTTGCACATGTATCAAAAACAATACTGCTCAAATGGAACTCTGCACAATGAAAGTGATCAATAGTCTCCCCCCCCCCCCGCCATATACAATCTGTGAAAAATTATTTTGACATGATAACATCAAAGTTAATGTCAAACTCACTTAGCTTAGCTTAAAACATGTTTATAGTTTGGGTTGTTTTATATCTGAGTGGCACTTTTTTGCACACTACGGGCTAAATGGCCATGTCACATGGACACAGAAGGTTCAGAGAAGGTTGTGGGTGGGATCACTTAACACATATACAGATACCAAAGAGTCAAAACATTATGACCACCTGCCTAATATGATGTTGATCCTCCACATGCAGCCAAAACGGCTCTTGCCCATCGAGGCATTTACGCTACAAGATTTCTAAAGTTGTCTTGTGGTATCTGGTACCAACATGTTACCAGCATATCCTTAAACTCATAAGTTACATGGTTGAGCCGCCTCGGATCGGATATGCTTTATGACAATGCCCGTGCTCACAATGGTTCGATTGGATTGATGTCTCGTGATCCACAGATTCTCTCGATTGGATTGATGTTTGGAGAATTTGGACCCAGGTGAACCTGGAAGTCTTCCTCATGTTCCACAAACCATTCTCGAACAATCCGGGCAGTGTGACATGGCGCATTTTCTTGCTGAAAGAAGGCACTACTAGAGGGATATACCATTCCCATGAAAGAATGTACTTGGTCTGCAATGATGTTTAGTTAAGTGGTAGACGTCATAATATCCTGCACATGAATGTCTGCACCCAGGGTTTCCAGCAGAACATTGCCCAAGGCATTACCCTTCCTCCACCAGCTTGTTTTCGCCTCATGTTTCATCCTGCTGCCAACCCTTCCCCAGGTAAACGATGCATAGGTTCCCGGCTATCCATGTGGTGCAACAGGAAACGAAATTCATCGGAACAAATGACCTTCTTCCAATCATTCAAGGTCCATTTTCGATGCTCGCATGCCCATTGTAAGCCCTTTCGACGGTGAACAGAAGTTAACATGAACACTTGGAGCGACCTGCGGCTATGCAGCCCCATTTTCAGCAGGGTTCGATGTACTGTGTGTTTTGACAGATTACTCCGTTCAGCAGCATTCAAATTACGGGCGAGTTGCGCCATTGTATCCCTTCTGTTGGCTCGTACCATACAGGATAGCCTTCACTCACTTCTAGCATCGATGAGCCGTGATCGGCCCACAACTTGTTCGTGTTTTTTTCCTCCATGGACCATTCTTTGAAGGTACTAACCATAGCTGACCTTGAGCACCCCACAAGCCTTGCCGTCTCGGAAATGCTCTGACTCAGTCATCTGACCATTACAATTTGACCTCTGTTAAACTCACTTACTTCCGCTGTGTTTCCTATCTGAAGAACAAAACAAACACTGATTAGCAAAGCTCGGTATCAGGTTTTATTTATACTGTTTCATGACCTTCACCATGCGCGTCGTTTACCTGCAGTTGGTTCGATTTGAATAAAGACACTCTGCCCTGGTTATAATAAAACTGACATTACTCAGAGCGATGTAGAGATGGATCTACTCGACGGATCACAGAGAAAAGTGGTGGATACATTAATAAGAACATGGGATAGAGAATTTTCGAATATAAAAAATTAGTTAGTTTTAGTGCCAACCGGGTGCGTGGGTGCGCTAAAAACCTGGTAGAACATGCTAATTTCTCGTGACATTGCAGCCAATCACATGTGAGAGTTGCATGAGGAACACTATAAAATGTGATGTCTTCCCTGTAATCGCTAGAAGGAATCATGGGTATCTGCAAGTAGACCGAGCTTTGATAGTGAAACTCTGTTACCAAAACGGCAGTAATGCCGCCGGTGCATTATGCGAATATCGTCGTCTGAAAGATATAAGGAAAGGATCATTTGTCACTAAATGGACTGAAGAATATTATATAAAAATTCGAAGAAATAGGCGAGATGGGTGTGGCTCTGGGTAGAGGCCAGCGACCTGTTACAGAAAGCAATGGGAAAAACGTTACACTTACCGTTGCAGAAATTCAGCCGCAATCGGAGCTACCCTTTGTTAGTGTGAGACAGGTATCCCGGTAACTTTCGTGGCCAACTGCCCATAAAATTATATGGTCTATCCTGAAATAGTATCCTTATGAAATTCATAGGGGCAGCAGCTGCAACCACGTGAACCTGAACAGTGCACCGACTTCGCTTTGCGATTTATGGCAAGGATGCAGCTCGACGACATGTGGCCTTCGAAAGTGTTATGCAGCGATGAGGCTCATTTTCCCCTACATGGAGCAGTGAATACGCACAACTGCCGAATATGGGGACCTACACATCAGCATGATGTGCCCCTACACTCCGACTATGTAACTGTATGGTGTGGGTTTACCATAAACTTTATAATCGGATCATTTTTCGTTGAGGAGATCACGCCTCAAGGCCCCATGCGTCGATTGGTGAATGGGCCACGTTACACAGATCTTCTCCGCTGCAAGATTATTCCTGCTTTGCAAGGAAGAAATTGCTTAGACTCCATAACCTTCATGAAGGATGAGCGCCACCCCATATTGCACCCCACCTCCGATATCTTAGTAATTAAAGTGGAAGTAAGGTTAACTGAACAGGTAAGTTACTACCTTAGTAATAAGTTACTACTGAACAGGTAAGTTAGTACCTTAGTAATAAAGTGGAGATTCACTTATTAGTGAATAAAGTGGCGTGGGTGTTTTCCCGCGCTTTTCAAATGTGAAGCCACCCTTATTTCATTATGGTATAGCTAACTCAGAGACAACTAGGAAGTTTTGGTTGTATCTTCGAAAGTACGTTAGAAGTTCAGTTACTGTATTCCGTTCATTTTGATCCCTTATTGCACATCAAAATGTTGTCAGAATGATTGCACTACGAAGACGCATTGAAGCGAAAAGTTATTGTGTATGCTGAAGAACATGGAAGAAAAAAAGAAAGCCTCGGCATCAAAATTGGCGGAATGGGTATCAACAGTTTGGAGGTTCATCCCAGAAAGAATAATGTAGCATTCAGTTAAAAAATGTTGCATCAAAACGCTCTCGATGGCTCAGAAGACTATATATTATGTGATAATGAAGATAAATGCGACTCAAAAGCATCAGATTCTGAATGCGAAGTAGACTCTGATATTGATTCAGAAGGAAGTTATAAATAACATACCTACTGATAAATAGGGTTGGATTGTTCCACCTTTGAGCGGCACTTTTTTGCACACCATGAGCTAAATGGCCAGGTCACAAGGACCCCCAAGGTTCAGAGAAGGTTGCGGGAGGGGACCCACTGGAACAACTGTTGGCAGACAGATGATAGCCTCCCGTCAAGCTCATCCAGCGTGTTCTTTAATGTGCACAGAGTATGGCTCTCCCGCACACGGGAACGGCTTAACGTCCCATCAGACGGACGGCGGCCTTTCCAAGCCCAGCGGTGTCCCCTACTGAAAGTGGGCATGGCGGGGAGTTTATTGGAGATAAGTCTCAACGCTGGCCCAGCTGGGATTCGAACCTGGGAAATGCCTGGCGCGCTACCGACTGAGACACCTGATAAGTAAGATACTATTGTTGTTAGTAAATTGAATTCTATTTTAATCAAAATGTTTGTTAGATATATTTCAGCGTTTTCTTTTTTTTTTTTTTCTTATAATCAAAGCTTTTTTTCTGTTGGTGGCACTGAAATTAAGGTGCGTCTTACAATCAATGGCGTCTTAGAATCGAAGAAATACGGTAATACAATTGAAATTTCCTTCTGATAAAGGGTTTTGAGTGCAATCAGTGATATCAAGATATATTAAAGGGATACCAATGGCTTGTAAAATGTCTATTATTTTCACAATTTATATTAGGAAATAAATGCTTGCATACTTTAATGAAGACGATTCATTTCCCTCACCATTTGATCATTTCGCCATGAAGTACGCAGTCACATCCGTCTGATTAACGTCGTAATTGGAACGAAAGATAATTCTCTTAAAAAGTTTTTGATTGCGTAATCTTTGTGCTACGACATCGGCAGCTGCGTCTGCTAAATATATCCCCTGATTCACCATATCAGTATTAAAGGACATCTGAAATTTGCATATGCAACTATTTCAACGAAAATTTATCGAAAGCTATATTTTTACTCCTAACGTCCACTCTTTCACTGATTCATTTATTGAGCATTTTAAGCAATAAATCACGATATTTACTAAATCACATTGTTTTAATGACATCATATTTGAAGAGTAATATTTTATTATGATGTTATAAGTGATTTGTTTTTCATTATCAGTTTTGGCTTTATTTAAGTTTATTAACTTGGCTTGTGATCTCGGGACCTGGGTTCGAGCCCCGGGTAAGGCATGGGTGTGTGTGTGTGTAGTTTTTCTGCTGAGGTCCTGCCATCCTCTCAGACCTTCTACTATGGCATATAAACTGATAGGCTCCTGTCAGACCTCTGTGGCAAGCAGCTGCTTGAGGGGGTATTTATTTATTTTTTATAATAACTGCCTCAAAATTTTTCGAATTCAATTACCGATTTATCACAGTTTGATAACAGATCGATAAAGTGTTCTATCAGTTTTATTTATTCAGTTTGCTAATTGATTCAGTTGTAGATTTATCCTATGCACCAATTATTTCAAAAACATTTTCTTGGAACTCTGAGGAATATTAAATATCTATAAGCTATTACATCTTACCATATTTTGTATAAAATGTTTTCCTCTTCACACTTCAGCATCTTTGGAGACAAATATTAAAATTCAAACATTTTTGATTATATTTGCATTTTATTCATATTTTCTCTATTAGCCGTAAATGGGTGACATTCAACTATAGAGCTTTTTCATCTCTTCTTCTGCTGACACCAAAAATAGCACCGACACCTATTTCTATAGCGTATCTTTAGCACTGAACGTTATATGAAGAGTAAGTTACGCTTTCACTACATCGCTGCAGACGCAAAAAATTATGTTTATTACTTTAATATAAACTTTTCAAATGAAACATTTTGTTTGCATTGACTACTTTTCAGGTTACATTTACCGGCCACGCCTAGCACCTAATGTCCGACCCGCCTTCTCGTGGTGCAGACCGTTGGGTTGGGTTGTTTTACCTCTAAGCGGCACTTTTTTGCACACCATGGGCTAAATGGCCAGGTCACATGGACCCCAAAGGCTCAGAGAAGGTTGGGGAAGGGGACCCACTGGAACAGCTGTTGGGAGACAGATGGTAGTCTCCCGTCAAGGCCATCCAGCGTGTTCTTTAACGTGCACAGGGTATGGCTCTCCCGCACACGGGGCCACGGCTTAACGTCCCATCCGACGGACGGCGGCCTTTCCAAGCCCATCGGTGTCCCCTACTGACCGTGGGCAGGGCGGGTTATTTTGCGGAGATAAATCTCAACGCTGACCCAGCTGGGACTCGAACCTGGGAACTGCAGATTACGAGCCTGGCGCGCTACCGACTGAGCCACCCCCGCCCCCAGGTGCAGACCGTTAGTACCTTTCAAAAGAGATACTCTCTTGTGGAAGAGAACGGAATTTTAGAGACTGCCAGATTATTGTGCCCTACTAATCTGGACAACTGTGGTTACATTTCTATCTTTTCTGCCCTGCTGAGGAGTGGTCAGCCACACAGGGTCCTGGCGCTAACCATGTAAACCCACTGGACTGGACTGAATTAAAGCTCTGAGCTTGATTATGGATCCTAAATTTGCTGCACTGGTGGGCTTCTGTGGAGAAAATTTTTCCGCTGTGTTTTTTTTTTTGTTTGTGGGTTGACAACCCCAAGTCAATAGATTCAGAGGATATGTTTATCAGCTGGTAGATCATCCTGAGCAGAGGTCATCGCAGGCACCTGAACTCTTTGCTTCTATTGCCTTCGTCAAATTCTACATTGGAAGAAGTCTTCCAGTGTAGATGGCTTCAGCCATTAGTGGTAGGGGAACGGGTCTTTGCCCTATGTCTGCGATTAGGGGGTTGTTTGATATTGTCGGCATTCCCTCTCTCAATAAACATAGTTTCTTTAAATATACCACTAACCATTTTCTCTCCATAGGTAGTTGGGATGTGAGGACTCTGAACAGAGCTTTTTCTCTTGATGTCCTCACACAAGAATTCCACCATTATAATTTAGATATTGTCGGCTTGCAAGAGACCAGATGGACAGATAAAGGTCAGATTCTTAAAAATATTCTTAAAATTCTCTTTTCAGTGAGGGGAGACAATAAACATTACCAAGGCGTGGGTTTGCTTCTCAACAGACACGCTAGTAATGCTCTTCTAGGATATGAGTGCATCAATGAATGGTTACTTACAGCAAAAGTTCAGACAAGCGTTAAGACTTGAATGTTATCTGCTGTTACACCCCCACTGAGGATGCCGATGAGGATGAGAACACTCTCAAGAGAGGAGATATTACCTTTGTTCTAGTTGACTTCAATATCAAAGTTGGTACTGACTCTAACCTTTGAGGAGGGGTGATAGGCCCTTTTGGTATTGGTAGCTGCAATGGCAATGGGCAACGTCTTCTACAGGTAAGTAAACTCAATGGATTCAGAATAACTAACACTTATTACAAACACTGCGACATACATAAGCACACATGGGTTTTACCAAATAGTCTGCATAAGAATGTGATTGATTATATATTAATTAACAGCAAATGGGCTAGTTCTGTTAGGAATACCAGGGCATATAGCGGAGCGGAAATTGGATCTGACCATTACCTTGTTAAAAGTGTCTTGCAACTTAAACTTAAAAAGTGTTGTGCTAAGGTTAAAAAATTTACTTTTAATACTGAAGCTCTGAAAGATCCAGTTATAGCTAAAGCTTACCATGATAGGTTACTTAGTCATTATGACAGTCATGGTATGCTTACTACTGAAGTTGAGGAAAAATGGGATCATTTTAATCAGGCTTTTTTGGACACTAACAGTACTCTTTTAGGAAAAAAGGAGCAGAGGAGACAGAATTATCTGAGTGATAAGGCACTTGAGCTTATTTCGGAAAGAACGAGCTGCAGGAATGTCCTTAATCAATACCCTACAAGTCCTAATAGAAAGCATTACAGAGAACTTAATAAACGTGTAGAAGATCAGTTAGCTGCTGATAAGAATCTTTGGCTTGAAGGTTTGGCTGACAAAGCCGAGGAAGCAGTTAGACAGCACAACAGCAGAGAGCTGTACCAGATAGTTAATGTTTTGTGTGGTAGAAAACGGGCAGGCATACAAGGATTGAAGGATAAACAAGGTAAGGTTTATAGAAGGTGAGGATTCTGCAATGGCTAGGTGGGCTGAGCATTTCAGTGATGTTCTAAACAATGTGGTTAGTTCTACTCCCATTGTTTGTAATGATGATAGATGCATGGCGCCTTTAATGTTGGCCCTATAACGCAATCTGAAGTTATTTTGGCTATTTCTAAACTTAAACTTCATAAATCCCCAGGTGTAGATGAAATTACTACAGAAATGCTCAGAGCTGGGAATGTTTCAGTTACCACTTGGATGACTGAAATTTTGAATAACTTTTATGATAAAGGCATGGTTCCTAATGATTTTACCAGAGCTATTATTATCCCTATTTTCAAAAATGGTGATCGCAGTTCTTGTGATAACTATAGGGATATCAGCCTACTCTCTGTTCCAGGTAACGTTCTTTCCATGATTGTGCTTAATATAATTAAGAATCTGGTTGACAGGCAATTGCGTGATGAGCAATGTGGATTCAGAAGTGGTAGGGAATGTGTAGATCAGATATTTTCCCTTGGGCACATTCTTGAGAAATGTTTAGAGTTTCAGAAACCTTTGGTTGGTAGATTTGTTGATTTCAAAAAGGCTTTCGACTCTGTTGATCGTCAAAAATTGTTTTTGATTGTGAGATCATATGGTATACCAGACAAGTTAGTTAACATAATGAAAGCTAAGCTTATATATATACTAAGTCGGGTGACACCCGACTTAGTATATATATAAGAAACGGCCAGTCGGGTGATACCCGACTTAGTATAATAATACTAAGTCGGGTGTGAGAATTGATAAATCGTGTAGCAACTGATTAAGTATTACTTCTGGTGTTCGACAAGGGTGCATTTTGTCTCCTTTTCTCTTTAGTTTGGTATTCATTATGTTATGCGATATTCACTTCAAGGAAAAGATTTTGGCATTAGATGGTGTGAGATGCGAAATTTTCTGATTTAGATTATGCTGATCATTTGGACCTTTTGTCAGATGATGTTGATGAGATGAACTCTTTCATTCGAGCTGTTGATGAGACTGGTAGTAGAGTAGGTTTGGTTATAAACAGAGAGAAAACTAAAGTGATGAAAATTGGTCAAGCAGGCTGCGATTCAGTTAATCTGAATGGTTGCAGTCTTGAGCAGGTGTCACAGTTTAATTATCTTGGGTGCTATGTAACAGATAATGGTGATGTGCGGCATGAGATTAACAGACGAATAGGGATTGCTTCCGGGACTTTTAAGAATCTATGGAGAGTGTGGAGAAATAGGCGTATACACCTAAAGACTAAAATTAGACTGTATAATAGTTTGGTTCTTTCTAGGGTTAGTTATGGTAGTGAAACTTGGACACTTTGTAAACAAGATAACAGGAAACTAGATGCTTTTGATTCCAGATGCTTACGCAGTATCTTGGGCATTAGGTGGTTCAACTTTGTAAGTAATGATGAGGTTAGGCAAAGGAGTTTGCAACCTCCTTTAAGCAGCATATTGTGCAGAGAGAGACTTCGCTGGTTTCGCCATGTTGCCCATATGGATAATTATAGATTGGCGAATAGGGTTATGAACAGTGTGCGTAAAAGCCTCAGAAAGAGGGGGAGACCTAGGATGCGGTGGGCAGACAATGTCAAACAGGACCTTGTTACAATTGGTTTGCATTGGTCAGATGCAGCAGATGTAGCTCAGGACAGACTTGCTTGGAGAACTAAATTGCACGGTCTGGTTGGACCTCCGTAGCCCATGGCTGCTTGAGGATGATGATGATGATGAAAGAAAGCATTACTGAATCTCAAAGTTAAGGATTAAGATTGCAGTACAGGTCTAAGGAAATAGTTCCCACATTTCTTCAGGGCAAACAATAATAAATATGCTAAGAAAACCTATTCTCCTTATAAGACAACTATTGCACTCTCTAAAGATATTACTGATGTAGTCTAAATTTTATCAAATTTTGTATTGTACCAAAAAAATGTTTAAGGCAGATTTGAAAAGGATGAAATAATTATTACTTGAACAATTTAGGATGATACATACACTTTAGCGATTCATGAAAACAATGAAATAACATATTTTGCGAGTATTGTAATATGTGCTAATTAGGTAATTGAGGAAAAAGTTTTTGATACATCATTTTAGTAAAAACCACTTTTCGGAATTTAGTAAACGATCATTGTATTTGATTTTAAAAATGCTGGAGAACGTTTTGTACGAAGCAGAGTATGAATGCTAAATGGATTTTTTTTTGTTTTAGGCTACTAAATTGTCAGTGATATGCAAAGTTTGACTGTTAAATAATTAATCATTCTGGAAAAAAAATAATTAAATTTTTGAATTGATATAACTAAAGAAATGATAAATGTCATATTGCTTTTGGTATATTGGTAAACAGCCATACGCTTATAACATTAGATTGGCTTTAAATATTAAAAATATAAATGTGAAAGAGGTTATAATACAGCTGTATTCATTTCTGATCAATCCATGGATTGTTTGGAATATTATAAGCAATAATTAAGTTCAGCACTATTGTAAGTTTCAAAAAAAATATTACAATTGCCGTGTTTCGTTCCCGAAACCGAGAGCCTCTTTTTACTACGTGACACACTATTGTTGTCACGTGACATATGGCCGTCTCCATATGTCATGTATGTGAAGAGAGGGCTTTGTATGATGGCACAACCGTTTTCAGAAACACCCAAACTGAAAAATAAAGAGGGAAAAACAACAAAATACTAGATACAAGTGGGAAAAAATATATTAATAGCTACCACTTGTTTTATATAAAGGTGAAATTAAAATATATATCTTTCGTTCAATCATATAGTCCGGAAGTACATGTGGTAAATGATACATTACGGATATACTCAATGGTATGTCCAAGATTTAGGAAAAAGAGAATTTTTTTGCGAAATACGCAAATGGTTATCCTTCTGCATCTATTGGGTGTCTCAATACTGAAATGTGCAATTGTATCAACACTATAATTTCTTATAATATTCTCGGACTAATTTAGCGTTTAAAATGCCTATTAATTGGAAGTTTCAACCAATCAATACGTCAAATTCAACCTGTATACATCGAATAATACGTAATGTAACGTAAAACGAGCAATAAAAATGAATTTTCGTATAAAGCATTTGTTCAAATTTCGTTTTTGAACAAACCAATACATTAGTCGAAATAAGTTAATTAATATCTTGAACCCACTGCGCTCATCTTAGTGTTGCCAACTTTACATTACAGAAAAAGCAGATATTTTTTGTGGGGGGAGATTTCTCTCTCTCTCCTTTTTTTGCTTCTTTCTATCAAATGTTTAGGGGAAACGTATATAAATAAATATGCAAAACTGTTTTACAGATTTTATTAGACTAAATATAAACACCCTTCACTTCCAAAATTCAAATCTATCAGCTATTTTTATTAAGCACGGTCATCTCCAGAACTATTCTATCTCACAATCGATTAATGACTTAAAACATGGGTGCTAATACTCTATCGTATTCAATATACCAGCTTCTAAACAACAAGGAGAGAATTTTTTCATCTGGGAGTCCCCACAGAGAAGTAAAGGATGTTTAAAAATTAAAATATATATATATAGTCTTTGAAAAATAAAATTTTATTTTATAAAAAAATAAACAATAATAGATTTCCAAAATATTTAAACCTTTCTTCAAACATGTTTCTTGAACTTATATTTATATCCTCCTTTAGGGGATATTAGTAGACCTTTGCAGACACTCGTACAATTGTTCTGTATTTTCGTTAAGTACTTCGTTTAGTCTGGTAGCTTTTTATAATTACGCTGATACTTGTAATATCCATGCTGTTTGTTAATTGCAGTACTTGACTCAAGTTTATGCAATTTTGCATCAACTTTGTTTGTGCAATTTTTAACAAATTTAGACCCGTTTAAATAACACAACATAGGTAAGTTCTTATGATTGGAACGCCAACTTCTTAACTCACTTCGACGAATTAGGTCTAATGATTTCGTTGCCTTCGATGAATAGTTATCACTGCTACGGATTTAAGAAGCAGGATCAAGTACTCTTCATTCTAGGAGCAAGCAGATTGTATCCCTTTGTATTTCATTAGTACTCTTACCGTAAAAGAAGAGACTGTATCGCATGAAGTTGTTGAAACTATTGAGGTAATAAAGAGTGCTATATGCTTATTTGTGGACAATCTTCCTTAGAAGTCTTAGCTTTATTTTATCTTCCATGCACCTTGCTGGTCTAGATGTAATGTATCACCATACCTTCCTGCTTCAAAAATTAACATCATTTAAATCCGAAGATAGAGAAACCAGAAAAGTTGTGTCTGGTCGAAGTCATAACCTGGACACCGAACATTTCAGTTGGAAACAGGGCGGTTAGCAACTCTAGTCATATCCGTGTTGTATTTTGGTGACCCTGGCTGAATCCAGTTCCTAGTACTACGGAAATTATACAAGCACGAAGAATGTTTGATAGTAAAATCGACAGGGACATCATGTGAAAGCTTCGTTATGATGGAGAGCGTTTAACGGTACGTCGGTGGTGGTAGGTTAGTGATGTCTAAATGGTGACGTAATGGGATATGGAAACAAGGGATGCATTCCAAAAAACTACACGTGCAATGTTGGATGAAAGAATAACATAAGCAGATGACCATTATCTGGTTTTGAGTGGCAGATGCCATAAGTGAATTAACTGTCCCATATCGAATCATATCCCGTTGGAAGGTTGTAGAAGACAGGTATGCAAAAGTAACCGAGATTTCTATCCGCAACAAATCAATACAATGAGGAAAGGTTTCAACTGTGGTCGTGAAGATGGAAACTGGAACTCAGAGAAATGTTCAATCTAATATTTACTGATGAGTCCAGATTGGGTCTGCGATCTGAATCTCGACGTCTCCTAATCTGGAGAACGACCAGATACCGCCTCATGGGCACTAGAGAAAAGGAGCAATGTGAGGAAGGTGCATTGGTGGTCGGAAGAGAAGTAAGATGCAAAAATTGTACGGAACTCTATTATCTTCGAGAGAGAAATGTCAATTGCTTTGAGATTTAGGGGCGAGATCCTTGCAGTCTATATTAGACTTTTTTTGTGTATGACGAACCCAAGAATTAATTCTAATGGGCGATATAGAAATTTTTTCTTCCAAAGATATGTGTATTCAGTGATTAACCTAAATACATAATTTAAAGGAATAAAAATACCAATTTTCCTATATGTGCTCTAAAAATTAAAAAAATGAAGTAAAGCATACCGATGATGAAATCTCTTACTGAATAAGTATTATCTTCAAGGAAGATAAGATGTCAAAACTGATTTACCTATCGAAAAAAATATTTCACGAAACCTATTTTTTTTAATTACCTAACTCGCCCCAGGAAAGTTGGGTCTATAGCAGTCCCCTATTCCCGTGTCATACAAATAAAGGGGAAAGAATGAAGTAGAGTACCTTTGATTTTCTAGGTTGAGGGTTAGAAGACATTCTTCGTCGTGTGGACAAAATTTGACTTTTTTTTTTCAAAACGTAATTTGACGCTATCGACCGCAGGAAACAGAAAAATGTAAAAGCATTGAGCATTTTTTAGATATCCTGATACTTTCCAATCTTCTTAAGAAAAGCAAAGACCAGATAGGCACTCTCGGTGAGTTGGAGGGGTAGTCCAGAACGTTTTGTAGGGTTAATTCTCTGCCAGTTAAATTTCTGAAGTTTTCCTGGAAAATATTCCTTTCTGCTATATAGTTTTGACATTTCATGATTATGTGTTGTGTGTTCTCTATTTCATCACATTTCGCGCAGTTGGGAGAGTTTGCTTCTTTTAATGTAAACACAGCTTTTTCAGAAGGGTGTGGTCTGCTACCATTCTGGTTATTTTTGTTTGGTGTTCCTTTTTAATTTTCTTAATTCTAAGTCACTTTTTATGGAATTTCTTCGTACTCTGGCTCTATGGTATTCTCTATGGAGTGTTTGTTGTAAAAAATATGCTTCAAAATTCTTTCATTTTCACTTCTTCGTTTTTCTTTTTAGTGCAGTGTTGTCGTTACGGTACTCAGTGTTGATTACGCTGCAATCAAGTGCCTCTTTGGCTAATTGATCGACCACTTTATTTTCTGCTATACCACATTTATTGGGTGTCCAATTTAGTGTGATTTTATTGTGGTTAATTGTCATACGGGTATTGATTTCATTTAAAAGTTTCGTAGCAAATTTTCTTCATATGTTTCGTAGGCATATTTTGTTAGTGCAGTCAGTGCTGATTTGCTGTCAGTAAATATGGAGATATTTTTATTTTTCAGATTTTGGCAGAACTTCAGAGCTTCTGTGATGGCAGTAATTTCTGTATCCATTATATTAAGGTTATTTTTTAGTTTGAAGCCAGCTTTCAGGTTGAGAGTGGGACAGAAGTATGCACCAGCGTGGTGTCGTAATATAGCTTCTTAGAGCCATCTATGAAAATGCATATCTCAGTGCTTTTGATCTTTTGGATAATTTCCTTCATAATGTGTTTGTTAATATCTGCTCCAGGGCATCGTTTTCTTATCATTACCTCTTTTCTTAGATTAATGGTAGGAAATTCCCACATCCATGTGGCTGGTAGATAATCTGTTGCATTTTTATTGTTATAAAGTGATGAGACTTCTGGATATAATGGATGGTTTTTGATTTCAGCTATAACTTTATCTCTTTTGAAAATTTTTCCTATTTTGCCAAAAAGGTCATGTGTAGCATGTATTGTAGCAAGTGTTATATAGTGCTGAAATAGTAAATATTTTTTTCTATTGTCGTGCAGCTCAACAATTGCTGTAGATAGTGATCTACACCCCACCAGCTCTGGGGGTTAGGGTGGAAAGAACTAGGGGGAAACCGAAAGATTTTAACCCCAAAATACCTATGCGATTTCGTTGTGTATTTTTAATCATTCTCAAATATTTACTTCACCTAAGTATACTATCCAAGCCGTTGATCAAACACTTTAAATCTCCCAAATGCATCACTTAGCACCATAGATCAATTAAACTAACTCTTATATTAGCATTACAATAACATATTTATTCACAAATCTCTACTTAAAACAATAGTTACATAAATTAAATGCATCCTACTTCCGGGATGTTCTCGTCATGAGAACGTTTGGCTCGACCTCTTCCAACAAGGGAAGAATAACGTATTTTTGCAAAGAATCACTAAAGTCTCATTTAGAAAGCTAACATACTGCTCTCAGTGCACTACTGGAGTATTGTGGTGGCGGCTAGAAAACTGTTCATATGTGGAAAGCAACCAAGATGTCGAAAAGGCCCTACCTCTCTCTCTTGTAGTCGTTGATACGAAGACATCATCGCTCATTGTCCTCACTGTTACCTCGAACTGACTCTCGAGGAATTTTTCCCATTGGCAGGAGACGTCCGCTCACCTCGCGAACTCGGAGAAGAAGAAGGCTGATCAAGAAGGAGAACGACACTGTTCATCTCCGTTGAAAAACTACTGAATCACGCGACGCCTATCGGAGGTCGCCAGGTGAGATGTGTCCTCACCTCATTGGTTCGGACATCCTAAAACAGGGAGGAAGCCCCCTGTCCGTGGTCTTTGATGAAGGCCGCGACGGGACCATCGCGAACAGTCTACGCTGCAGGGGAAACTTGGCCTCCGCTGCAGCCAGGCGCCATCGGGTCTTTCAACTTGGAGGTTAGCTTACCAGTTCGAGTGTTCGAGAATCTTCCAGCTCCCAAAGTCGTGTCCACAGGATAAGATCACTGTGGTCATGACAGTTGTTGTTACTTTCTTTTTATTATCTTTTCACAATTAAACCCTTATAACGTGATTCAATTTTAGCTATCTGGGAAAATATTTCACTTAGACGTCTATTTTTCAAAAAATAACGCCGTGTTTTCTATGATTCATTTGTTAAAATGACTAAATTTCTAAAAAGACCACTTCGTATGGTGATCATAGAACAAATTTTAAGGATTAAAAATGTCCGGAAAAAGTGTCCTTTATGAACAATAAAATAAACATTTGAAAAGAATTTGCATCAAACTGAAAAATATCCATATCCGAATAAATATGTGCAAAGCGAGATGCTGAATGGAGTCTATCCCTAGGCTAGATTCTATAACCAAAATAAAAACGATTCTTTACGGGTTACTGAGAAAGACACTTTATATGAAACATGCTGCTTATTATGCAGCAAGGAGCGAAGATATCCATTAATGGAATCTTCAATGGAAGACCAGATGCACTGAAATGGGATTTTCCAATAACATTAATGGAATGAAGGAGGTGTTAAGAGTTAGATCATGAAGTCATGATGATTAATGTTTAATGACATGTATGAGGTCTACTAAAACACATATCAGCTGAAACCTTTTCAGTTATCATTATAGTGAAGATCTCATGTAGGTAGATGGAAGAAGAAACTTTTAATAAATTTGTCGTGTAAATTTCCTTTTTGAAATGTAACTGATCTTTCCAGCGGTTGGTAAATTTTATGAAATGAAGCACGATATAGAAAAAAATTCGGTAATATAAAGTAGAAGGAAAACGTATATTTTAAATTTTTTTTATTTTTAAAATATACATTTAAATACATTGTTTTCGAAAAATAATGGTGGTAATAATATATGAAAAATAATATGCTTATTCAGAAAAGTAATAATTTAATAGAAAGCTTACCTGAAATAGTTTTGAACGCAATTAGTGGTACACCACACGTTCATCTTTCGTGACCTTGCAGACATCCAATTGGTATTCCACTTGTTTCCATACAAACTGCAGCCTATCTCTTGTTAATTACTCAATTGTTCCTTTTATTCTGGTTTTCAAATGATTCAGGTCTCATATTTTGTCCCTTCTAACACAATTATTTGAAAAGCCCCATAATTAAAAAAGGATTCAGACGATGTCAAATCAGGGTGCCTTTGGGATCATAGAATTTGAACTGCCCTGTCGATCCATTTGTCAGGAAATGCTACACGAAGAAATTCTGTAATATCTCTTGAAAAATGTGATGGTGCGCAATGTGGCCTCATCACTTCCCATGAAAGTGTAAGAGTAACGGAATGTAGAGGCATAATATTTAATATGATACCATTTGTGTAAGTAAGGATAGTGTTTCCCGAAACCCCACCTTTAACTATCAAACACCCTTTACTTTCAGTGTGAAATATAAAATAAACTTATTTGCTATTCCAATTTACTTCAATTTAGAAAACGATGTTGAATTGTAACCAGTGTCATTACTAAAATAATGCATCCAAAACAAGAACCACAATGTTCCCGTTTTTAACGTATTAGCAAATATACGTATAAATGATAATTGATAAAGCATTTGTAATGTCATTGTATCACATAATAACTTTCTTTCAGCGCCGTTTTTTAATTTCGTTTCGAATGAGGAGTAAGAGTTTCCTTCATTTGTTTACTTGATAAGTCTTATTTTGCGACACATCAGCGGTGACTTAATGACCTGTCGTGTAGGACTGATTTCAGTTCAAGACAACAGATTACTAATTCACGTATCGTGTTAATAGAAGATCTTATATTTGTAAAATATTCAAAAATATTAAGTCATTTACCTCCTTTATTCCAATTGTGATGTTTATAAGACTGAATCATTAATTGCACAGTGCGGCAAGAAAGTATTGAGACTGATCTAAAATAAAAACAAGATGGAAACAGTTTTATTAATTGTTTCCTTCAAAGCAGTTCCAGAGAGACTGAATACGCTTATTACATTGCTCATTTGAACTTTTTTTACGCATTGTAAAACTCGTCTACCGTAATGATATTCAGTTCCACCTTCATGGTCTTCTGAATGTCATCGACCGTATCAAATTGTTCAACTTTCAATCTCAATTTCAGCTTGGTAAACAGAAAAAAATCCGTTAGAGTCAGGTTAACCGTCAGCTATTTGCACAAAATCTTTGCGAACATTCAATCGGCCGAGTATTTCTTCATTCCACAAAGAGTACAGTCGCTGAAAAAAGTATCCGCACGCTATGGTTGATTACAGAATTATCGTGTTACCCGAAGTTTCCCAGATCACTAATTTCTAAAACAAATCTTTGCCAGATATTTTTTCTGAATTCTGAAATCAACCATAGCGTTCAGATACTTTTTTGAGCGAATGTACGGCACAAACTAGGTACACCATACGTTCTCTTACCAAATTTTTCTCTCTCCTTTACTTTCATTTGAGAAATAGAAATGAAATAATTCTAAATATATTATCGTCATTAATCATTAATTAGTGTATTATTTGTAAAGAAAATAGCTTCACTTCCGTTAGTTTTCGACCTTATAAGTTTGCCATATATCCCACCAAGGTAGGACCTAAGGAGGGATATTAGGTAACTGGCAAGTCCCAGATGTACCGCAGCATATGGCTGCACACCATCTATGGGGATAATGCCAAATCTCCACTACCTACGTCGTGGGCAAGACAACACCATAGAGATTCCCCACGACTATCTATGGCGAACAGTCCTATAGCAGGAAAGTTCATCCATCGGTCAAAACCTAAATTTATTCTGTTCCCCGGTTAGCCACAAACAAAGATATATAGATCTAAGTTGACTCGGCTCACGGGATGGAGACTCTTAGTCAGGCCTTACCAGGCCGTTCCGCCGGGTTCCCGTCCAACCTAGGTGCCCCAAACACCAGTCAGCGGGGCCCTCAACTTCACCGAGACCCAGCAGTTCCATCGGAACTCCGTTCAGCCAGACACACCCCAATACCAGTCAGCGGAGCCCTCATCTTCACACGGGCCCTACAGCCCCCCACCACGTTAAGGTGGTCCCCCACCGGGGGGGGGGGAACTAATGAGGGAGGGAGGGAAGGGGAAGTGAGCACGTGGGGGGAGCATGAATGTCAAAGGTGGAAGGTGAGGATACTAATAACAGTAATGGAGGCAAAAATTACTAAACTCAAGGATGTTTCACGTATTCTTTATGAACATTTCTTAAAACCTCTAAAACAAAGGGAAAAATATTATAGTGCAATGGAAATTCAGTCTGATGCCCCCCCCCCTCCTTAACCTTGTATAAGCTCTATTGGGTCATTTGTTTCCGCCCCCCCCCCCCTTCCTCTTTCATTTTCTTCTATATCGGGAGTTATCCTAGTCATGGAATTCGGATTGCATTTTAGCTACCTATCATTTGATCATCACTTGTATCTCCCGGAGATGTGAACCATCGTTATGCTTTCACGTTGAAGTTGTTTCAGAGCTTTCGTTGGATTTATCACATGAATGATAATCTCCATCTGTTGGCGAAATTCTGTACTAGTTTTATCTGAAAAATGAAAATTTGAAATACCACATTTGTCCACTAAGTTGTTTCTAGAAGGTTACTTGGGTATTGTCAGGTTAAATTGTCAGCTTCACATATAAAGATTAAGTGGCATAGGTTGGCAAAGATATGATTCTTATTTAATTTAAAAAAAACACAGTGTATTAATGATGTTTTTAAATTTTTTTCTTAACTTTAAAAGATTTTCATTTTTACATGTATTATTTTAACGCAACATTAAACTTCCTTTCCTTCATATGACCTTAGTTTAAGAAAAGTAATTAACGGGATAATTCAAAGAGCAACCGCTATGAATCTCTGTATCTCCTCAATGTAGTTTTATTCATTCGTAAGTTGTTAAAGAACACAAATTTCTTGGTGTTCTTCTTGACCATCGTTTAATTTGGAAACCTCAAATGAATCTAGTCTGTCAAAAAGTTAATAGCAGATTGAATATGCTGAGATATCTAACTGGTACATCGTGGGGAGCTAAATCTAAAACTCTCCTTATTTTCTACAAGTTTTAATACGCCCGATTCTCGAGTATGGTAGCCAGCTTTATCTTAATGCTTCCGATTCCTTGTGCAAAAAGCTTGAAACCTGTCAAAATAAAGCTATTAGATGTTGCCTCGGATTACTTCCTGGATCTCCAACTCTTCCATCATTTGCTGAAGCTGCCATACCTCCACTCAGCGTTAGAAGAAATTCCATTGTTTTTAAAAGTGTAGCAAGAATGAAAACAAGACCAATAAAAATCTAATCTTAGATAAAATTTTGAACTGTAAAAGATCGAGCATTTTTAGAAGTATCAAAAGTAATATTTTCCTTTTAAATTAGATTAACATAAATATTGCAGGAGACAGCATACCCGATTTTCCCATTTGGAATATCTCTAGGCCAGATATTTTTCCTTACATCCTTGACGTGATTTCAAAACATCACTACCCTTCTGAAGAACTATGGGCTCTTACCATGCAATATATTGGTGGGATATTTGCTGGTTTTTGCCACATCTTTACTGATGGTTCTAGAAGTGATGAAACTGGAATAGTATCCTGTGCTTTCTGCATTCCTGGTCTCAGTATTAAAGAAGGATTTTCGTTGTCTAATCCAACATCTATTATGAATGGCGAACTTTGGGCTATCCTCAAGGAACTTGATTGGGCATTCATTTTTCATTCAGAAAAAATTCTGATTCTTTCAGACAGCAGGTCTTCACTCCAAGCTCTTCTAGCTGATCCACTTTCTACCGCTAACTGTCCATTAATTTCAGAAATATTATGGCAATGCAATAAACATGTTGAAGAAAATAAAAACCAAATTGTGATCCAGTGGATTCCTAGCCATATAGGAATCCATGGGAACGAAGAGGCAGACAAAACTGCTAGAGAGAGCTTACAGAAAACCGCAAACATATTTAACATCATTACATACAAAGATTTCTGCATTAGAGAAAATAAAATAACTCACTCTGAATGGATTAAACTTTTTCAAAATAGTCGGAAAAATGTTGGCCTATTCTATCGCAGCATCTTTAATAGCCCCCCACCCCAACTTCAAACATCTCATCTGAGCAGAAGACAAGAAACAGCTCTTTTCAGGATTAACCTTGATCACTGTGCTTTAAATGAAAAGCTCTTCAAAATTAACAAAAAAACCCTCTCCACTTTGTGCCATCTGTAAAACTCCAGAAAATATTTCTGTCTTTTTACATTGTCTTCTCTATCAATTTCAACGACAAATTCTGAAGGAAAAGATGAAGAAGATTATTGATGAAGAATTGTCAATGAAATCTCTTCTCTGCAGAAGCTACAGTAAAAGCAATAGATTTAAAATTCAGACCCTGATTATCAGTTTCTTGGAGGAAAGTTCTTTATTATACAGAATCTGAATTCATCCATTGCTGGGTTTTCGTTTTTCGAAAATAAAAAGAAGAGGAATTTAATAATATACAAATATGAAATATTGACTGTTCAAGAAAAATGTGTTTTTGTTTACAAACTTTCTCTAGTGGCCAGTATCTCAAGTGATGACCTCATGGTTATTTTTGTGGTGGAACTGAAGAAAGAACTGTGACTGTTATTTTTTATACCATGTTTGAAGTGTTAATTTTGTTTTTGAAATCACTTTTGGCGCAGAAAAGAAAGAAATTAAGATCCAAGAGTATTGGATTACAGAAAGTCTACTCTGCATAAGTAGGAACTTTTAAAAAAATTCAGAAAAATTATTATTTTTATTTTCTACACTGTGATTTACACGTCCGATTCTTTGTTTGGGATAGCAGGAAGCCCATTGTTGAAGGGTTTCTAACCTTCCCATCACATTTTATCACATCACATCATCACTCAAAGTGAATAGTGACAGTATTCCAGTTCAGTGGCTTGCAGTATGAGTAGCTACATTTAACTCAAAAGAACAAAACCTCTTACGAAGTATCCTATATCTACAGAATAACTAGTTGGCACAGATGTATGACTCAATACCACTAGAGGCCTTATATAAGTAGAGGTTGGCCATCTCAAAATTAGGCGCCATGCTTTGTCGTCGTTCGAATTGTTTAGCGTACAAAGTTGAATGGCATTGCACGAATACTTATTGATTAGAAAAGGGTATGTTAATATTTGATACAGATTTCAGTGTTCACGATTGGAAGCATTTTGGAAAACTGCTGAAACAGACAAGTAAATTTTATGGCTTAAAAAAAAGAGATAATAATTTCGTTTTGTCATCTGTCTTTCTGTAGACTTCGAACTATTTTCTTTATACAGGTAAAAAAAAATCTTTTTATGTTAGATAGGTATTGATGAAAATTGGATTGAATATTAGGATTTGCAATTTCTGAACTCCCCACAGGTATAACTACGCCCTCTAACGGTAGAAAATTTTGAAAATTCAAAATTTGAGACTAATATTTCACACGAAGTATTTATCTTAGAAATTTGAAATTTTTCTGTTGGAATGTGAAGGTCGTGAAGTTACCATGGTAGCAAAATGTTATCCCTTCGACCGGGGGGGAGCAACCTTTTAGGTTTTAACAGAAAACTGTATGTTTTTAGAAATAAATTAAAAATATTTTTTTTGGGATGGACAGGATTACGAATTTTATTTTTCGAATCTCTCGAAAACTATAATCGCTCCCTCTAACGGTGGAAAAACTCGAAAAAATTCTAAAATTTAAACAAATATTTCAGATTATGTAGTTATTCTGGAAATTTAAGATCCCCGTATGATGAAGAGTTCTGACCAACATGTCTGAGAAATGGCACCCCACACCCGGTGATGGAGATGTGTGACGATGTTGCACGCACTGGGTGGCGTTCCTTTCCCCTGGATGAAGGCAAACACGTTATCTACCGTTGTGGTGACCAAGACAAAAACGATATTCGTCAATAAACACCACGGTACTCCACTCCTGCTAGTTCCAGTTCTGTCTGAGGCGACATCACTGAAGAGTGCTTGTCTGAGGGCAGATGTGAGGGACAAACGCAATGACGGACGACATGCTCGTAATAATAATGTAAAAGCCTAATGTTTACCGTCCGTCTGGTAGGTGTTCGATGTGGTACCTTTGCCAGTCCCTTTGCAGTTGCGTTATAACCACGAATCCGTCACGCAATGCCATGCATCGCAAATGGCGGTCCTGTCGCTCCGTAGTCATATGCCGTCTTCCTGATATTTCTCGATGTGTGTTGGATTCTTATTGAACCCACTGGCGCCTTATGTGTAACATAGTGCTGGGATTGCGGCCAACACGTTTGGCCATATCTCTGTACGATAAATCAGCTTCTCTGAGGCCGATGATTCTTCCACGCTCAAAGTCTGTTAACTGTTGGAACGGCTATCGCCGTCTGCTTAAGGACGACATCTTTAGAGGTTTAGAACAATTTCCACAACGTTTTGTCAATCAGGCAGCTTTGGTTGCCTTTATATGTATTCGATTGCTCCGCATTTGTGACAGCTTGCGGCTGTCCAATTGTTTCGATCGTCCTCCAAACCTAACCATTTCCATGCATTTCCATTAACTACCGCCTCCCTAAATTTCGTCACATTTCCATAAATTCCTGCAAGTGTTTCATTTTTTTTTATTTTCTGTAGTGTATATTGCTGGTAAATAACGTTGCTGAAGGTTATTATTATTCCTGCTTAGAACGATGTTTATACGAAAGACCAACAAAGCAGCCTAGGTAGGTATATTTGTCATTAGATTGTGTTCAGTTTGTCCCAAAATAATAAATATCCCGATATCGGCAATTAGAGTTATCTTCGGATGTTCAACAGATACTAGTTAGATGTATTTCGTAGTCAGCTAGTGATTAAAATAAAGATAAAATTAATTACAGTAGACTCTCTCTTATTCGGTCTCAGCTTAACTGGCCTCCGCTTTAACCGGTCGTTGCAGGGTACATATTTGCTTCAGTTCCGTTTTTGTGAATATTACAGTGCACGGTGTACTGTTCGTATACAGGAGTGTGTGTTGTGATCTATTAATTATTGTGTGGTACAAAATGAGTGGGTGCAAACGTCAGCGAAATAATGTTACGAGGAGATGAAATTAAAAGGGTTAGAACGTATTGGCAAAGGTGATCCAGTAAAGCATACCATACGAGTCAAACTGAGGTCCAGACCACTTTAAAATTTTGATGATGACGATAATAATTATTGACTAAAATAGGTATTAACAAATATCCTCCTCCTCCTCAAGCAGCCCATGGCTGCTTGAGGATGATGATATTTCTACAAGCAGGGTTCAACCAGACCGCGCAATTCAGTTCTCCAAGCATATCTGTTCTGAGCTACATCTTCTGCATCTGGCCAGTGCACACCAATTCTAACAAGGTCATGTTTGATATTGTCTGTCCACCGCATCCTACATCTCCCCCTCTTTCTGAAGTCTTTAGGCACATCGTTCGTAACCCTATTCATCATCATCCTCAAGCAGCCATGGGTTACGGAGGTCCAACCAGACTGTGCACTTTAGTTCTCCAAGAATACTTCTCCTGAGCTACATCTGTGCATCTGGCCACTGCACACCATATCTAACAAGGTCATGTTTAATATTGTCTGCCCATCGCATCCTACATCTCCCCCTCTTTCTCAGGCCTAAAGGCACACTGTTCATATCCTTATTCGCTAATCTATAATTATCCATACGGGCAACGTGGCTAAACCAACGCAATCTTTCTCTGGACAATAAGCTGCTTAAAGGAGGTTGCAAACTCCTTTGCCTAACCTCATCATTAGTTACAAAGTTGAACCACCTAATGCCCAAGATACTACGCAAGCATCTGGAATCAAAAGCATCTAGTTTCCTGTTATCTTGTTTACAAAGTGTCCACGTTTCACTACCATAACTAACCCTAGAAAGAACCAAACTATTATGCAGTTTAATTTTAGTCTTTAGGAGTATACGCCTATTTCTCCACACTCTAATTTTTTTTTTTTTTTCAATTTTTTGAAAATTTTTTCCACATTGACCAATTTTAATCTCTTTAGTTTTCTCTCTGTTTATAACCAAACCTACTCTACTACCAGTCTCATCAACAGCTCGAATGAGAGTTCATCTCATCAACATCATTTGCCAAAAAGGCTAAATCATCAGCATAATCTAAATCAGAAATTTTCGTATCTCCAGATCATTTAAGGCCAAAATCTTTCCCTTGAAGTGAATTTCGCATAACATAATCAGTAACCAAACTAAGAGAAAAGAAGACAAAATACACCCTTTTCGAACACCAGAAGTAATGCTAAACCAATTGCTACAAGCCTTACCAATTCTCACACACGACTCAGTGTTATGATACAGAGCTTTCATTATGTTAACTAACTTGTCTGGTATGCCATACGACCTCACGATCAACCACAAATTATGACGACTAACAAAGTCGAAATCCTTTTTTAAAATCAACAAAGCTTTTAACTACAGGTTTCTAGAACAATAACCATTTCTCAAGAATCTGCCTGAGTGAAAATATCTGATCTACACATTCCCTACCACTTCTGAATCCACATTGCTCATCACGCAATTGCCTGTCAAACAGATTCTTAATTCTATTAAGCACAATCATGGAAAGAACTTTACCTGGAACAAAGAGTAGGCTGATACCCCTATAGTTATCAGAAGAACTGCGATCACCTTTTTTGAAAATAGGAATAATAATAGCTCTGGTAAAATCCATAGAAACCATGCATTTATTATAAAAGATATTAAAAATTTCAGTCATCCAAATGGTAACCGAAACATTCCCAGCTCTAAGCATTTCCGCAGTAATTTCATCTACCCCTGGGATTTATGTAGTTTAAATTTATAAATAACCAAAATAACTTCACACTGTGTTATAGAGCAAACACTAAAGCCAGTAATGTATCTATAATCATTACAAACAATGGGAGTAGAACAAACCGCATTGTTTAGAACATCACTGAAATGCTCAGCCCACCTAGCCATAACAGAATCCTCACCGTCTATAATCTTACCTTGTTTATTTTTCAATTTCTGTATACCTGTTCGTTTTCTACCACACGAAACATTAACTATCTGGTACAGCTCTCTGCTGTTGTGCTGTCTAACTGCTTCCTCGGCTTTGTCAGCCAAACCATCAAGCTAAAGATTCTTATCAGTAGCTAACTGATCCTTTACATGTTTATTAAGCTCTCTGTAATCCTTTCTATTAGGACTAGTAGGGTACTGATTAAGGACATTCCTGCAGTTCCTTCTTTCTGAAATAAGCTCAAGTGCCTTATCACTTAAATAATTCTGTCTCCTCTGCTCCTTTTTTCCTAAAAGAGTACTGTTAGTTTCCAAAAAAGCCTGTTTGAAATTCATTCTTCCTCAACTTCAGTATTGAGCAAACCATGACTGTCATAATGACTAAGTAACCTATCATGGTAAGCTTTAGCTATAACTGGGTCTTTCAGAGCTTCAGTATTAAAGGTAAATTTTTTCAATTTACAACAACACTTTTTAAGTTTAAGTTGCAAGACACTTTTAACAAGGTAGTGTCAGATCCAGTATCAGCTCCCTATATGACCTGGTATTTCTAACAAAACTAGCCCATTTGCTGTTAATTAATATACAATCAATCATATTCTTATGCAGCCCATCGGGTGAAACCCATGTGTACTTATCTATGTCGCGGTGTTTGTAATAAGTGTTAGTTATTCTGAATCTATTGAGTTTACTTACCTGTAGGAGACGTTGCCCATTGCCATTGCAGCTACCAACACCAAAAAGGTCCTATCACTCCTCCCCAAAGGTCAGAGTTAGTACCAACTTTGGCATTGAAGTCACTTAGAACAAGGGTAATATCTCCTTTCTTGACAGAATTCAAAATATCCTGAAGTTGTCCATAAAACCTATCCTACTCATCCTCATCAGCATCCTCAGTGGGGGCATAACAGCAGGTAACATTCAAGTCTTTAACGCTGTCTGAAATTTTGCTGTAAGAAACTTTTCATTAATGCACTCATATCCTAAAAGAGCATCACTAGCGTGTCTGCTGAGAAGCAGACCCACGCCTTGGTGATACTTATTGTCGTCCCTCCCTAAAAAGAGAAATCTAAGATTATTTTTAAGAATCTGACCTTTATCTGTCCATCTGGTCTCTTGCAAGCCGAGAATATCTAAAGTATAACGGTGGAATTCTTGTGTGAGGACATCAAGAGAAAAAGCTCTGTGCAGAGTCCTCACATTCCAACTACCTATGGAAAGAAAATGGTTAGTGGGATGTTTAAAGAAATTATGTTTATTGAGAGAGGGAATGCCGATAATATCAAACAGCTCCCTAATCGCAGACATGGGGCAAAGACCCGTTCCCTCACCACTAAAGGCTGAAGCCATCTAAACCGGAAGACTTCCCCCAATGTAGAATTTGACGATGCCAGTAGAAGCAAAGAGTTCAGGTGCCTGCGATGACCTCTGCTCAGGATTATCCACCAGCTGATAAAACATATCCTGTGAATCTATTCACTTGGGGCTGTCAACCCACAAACAAACAGAAAACACAGCGGAAGATTTTCCCTCCACAGAAGCCCACCAGTGCAGCAAATTCAGGATCCATAATCAAACTCAGAGCCATATAGTCCAGTAGGTTTATATGGTCAGCACCAGGATCCTGTGGGTTGACCACACCTCAGCAGGGTAGAAAAAATAAAGTAGCGATAGTTTTCCAGATCAGTAGGCCACATTAATCTGGCCAAGTCCTTCCCTTCAGTTCACTTCCACAAGATAGTATCTCCTTTGAAATGTCCTAACAGCCTGCACCACGAGAATGTGGGGTCGGATATTAGGTGCTAGGCCTGGCCGGTTCTATGCATCATCACAAGGGATTGTGGTGCATAGCTCTCCTTCCAGTGCCTACCTAGCTATCATTTACAGTCCTTAATAAATATACGAAATTTCAATTAATATTACTGGAGCAAGGTAATTCACAGCATATACTCGAATTTTAAATTTTGCTAAGTATTAAACCAGATGTGCAGTGAATTTCCTTGCTCTATATATCCTGGCACTACAGATAGACAAAAAAAGTGATACAGATGCTGATGGCTCACATAAGACAAGAAACTCTTGTGGAGTCATGTGCCCGTGGCTACTCAGACTATGGGGATATGTACTCCCCAAATGCCCTTAAATGACAGTGGTTGATTAGATGTTGTGTAGCATAATATCAGCTGGGAGGAGATATTGATCGGCAGCCGGTAGCTCAGTGTTCAGAGCACCTGACACGTCATTAGGAGGACATGGGTTCAGATCCCATCCGGCCCGAGACAATTTTTCCTCTACACTCATCTTCACCCTATTGACTAAAAATGGCATGATAATGGTAAAATACCTAACGAAATATAATACAACTTATTAGAAAAAAACACATATTTTAACTTAGTGAAAGCCTTATATATAATTATGCCTTAATATTTGGAAATTCATTAATAATTTGTAAACATTTCAGTGGTTCTCAATGGGAACGTTTTAGAAATTTATGAGGGGGAAATTTCTTCAGTTTTCTAGAAGAAATAGATGTTTTCTAGAAGAAATAGATGTTTTCTAGAAGAAATAGATTAAACAGAATATCAAATACTTTGGTTAACATAGTTAAGTCTCATTTTAGAAAAATATTGAAACTCATAGATCAAAATACTCGTAAATTGGTGTATATATATATACGGTAAGTATTTTTCAATTAGTGTTATACAAGAAAACTTATTTAATATCCATGAAGGGGAGGTTATAAAAATAATATATATATTCAATTCAACCCAAAAGGTTGGGACCACTGATCTAAAGTACTGGAATACTTCTTTTCATGTGAACCGAAAACCACTATCAACGCTATCTAACTCTAAAAATTAATTTTGTTCGGAAAAAATATATAAATTAATAAAAATCCTGATTTTAAACAACATTCGTTTGATATTTACAGATTTATGAAAGATAAACATTCATGTACAACGTTGGTAGTCCTAAGTATTTATCTCTAAAAGACAAAAAATAACTGTTAACAAATCGTTTACTAAACTAAAGGTAATTTTATAAGTTTGTGTAAGGAATTGTTTCGGGTTTCATTAGTTTTCACATGAAGTGCTTTATGATCGCGTAATAACATCATTGTTAAATATTTCGGTTCCCATACCTCTTTAAATATTAAATGAACGTTATTAACAAATCAAGATTTGCATGAGATGTTCAATTTATCCCCAGTGACATTTTTATGTAAAGAGCTTATTTCAAAGTTAGAAAGGAGGAAGCTTTGTGAATGGCTTTTCCATTCACATAACATAAAGTGTCCCAAGGCTTCTGGAAATATAGGATGTCCGATAGTGACTAAATAGGCTTGCAGTAATCTTAGTATCATACCACAAACATCAAAATATCATAAGCATGAAAGCTCAAAGGTAATTTACAGGATTTTTTCCCATAATCGCTCGAAAAGTTTTCTGGAAGTGAAGGTAGAAGAAAGGAACTGATATTGTATCTTTAAATTCAGTTTTGTTAATAACAAATGAGAGGCAAAAAAATGTAGAAAAGAAATATTGGGAGGTGGGGAGGCAATCGAAGCAATCGGGCAGTAAAAAAGAAAAAAGGTAAAAGGGTGTGTGTCAAGAGACTGAATTTCCGTTCCAATGTAACACTTCCTCCCTTTTTTCAGAGGTTTTTAAAAAAAAGTCTTGAAAAATGCGCGAATACGCACAAGTTTAATAATTTTTATCCTCCATTACCGTTACTAGCATTTGCAAAGGGGTATCCCCCTTTGCTCCTAGATCCTTCCCTGACAAATGATAGTTAATAACTAACTACATCCCGCTAAAATTTACAGATAAATGACCTCTGATCTCCAATGATAACTTTTCCCTTCAAACGTTTTCAAATTACCTTTTTAGGTAATTCTCCATTTATAACGTAGGCAACACCAGTGACTTCATATTCCCGACATTCACAAAGGGATCAACACTACCCTATGACAGGTAGAAACCCGATCTATTCGTCCAACACGGGCCCACACAAGGGCACCTGCATTCGAGATTTAGGATAATCGGTCAAGTTTGAAGCTAGAGCTCGCGCTGACGTCACCATGCCATAAGCCGAGGCCATAAGAGAAACACATTAACGGGTTTCCAACGCGTTTCATAACGCGTTGGAAACCCGTTAATGTGTTTCATTCATTAACGCGTTTCATAACTGCATATTTGAAAAATGTGTATAAATAATTCATTCAATATTCTTTTAATATTTTGATAAATTTCTTAGAACATATTGCTGTTTTAATATGTTTAAACCTATTAAATATTGAAAGAATATTGTTAAAAATCGAGAATTATAGATTTGATTGAGATCTTTAAAATATCATCAGCCACATTTCCTCATAAAATTCTTATTTTAGAAGTTATAGATCTTCGAAACTAACTTTCCATTGGTAAAACATGGGCTATAGTGGTCATAATTCAATGTCACTGAGTGCATATTAATTACAAGAGGTAAGTAATATTCTAGTACAATAAGTCCAATGATGCTATGCAAATGGTATCTAAGCAGACAAAGATGTGTTTATCAAATGGTGTTTAAGTTATGAGTCATATAAACTACATTACCAAAGTATTCGGGTACTTCTATATTATTTGAATCGAAAACCACATTCAAAGCGCCCTATTTTTAAAAATAAGTTTTTTACAGCGAAAAAACACTGAAAATAAATTGAAGATTTTACTCAAATCTATCTAAATCTCGAAATTAATTACAACTGTTCGGTTACAGCTATCATCAATATTGGACCGAGACACTAAAGGCTACAATCATCATATGCTCAGAAGGATAAAAAGCATTTTGAACGTCTGTTCCTATTAGGGTTGTAGGTGCCTGGATTTTGTGGTGTCTGTCCGGGTTTAAAATGAAGAAAAAAACGGCTTTTGCCTTTGTGTGATTTTAAATAAATTAAAACCTAATATTATGCCACACACATACAAGGGATGCGAAAGGAATACTTGTATGCTGATTCCGTCGAGAAATTTACTACAGAAACACTTCAAGCATACACAAGAGAACTTTGTTATCGGGATAAATGGTATCTATTCGATAATTTAAAGTACCGAGTTTTTAGCTGATTAATGCTGATACAGTTGATAAAAGCCCTGCTTTTAACGAATTTACTGAAAAGCGAATTATGTCTTCTTCAATATTCCAGTACCTGTAAGATCGAGCTTTGCTCGGTAAAGGTGGGCTGAGTGATAAACTTGCTGTGCATACAAAATTTTATATTTTGCTATGTTATTTCCAAAGACTGTAACACTAAGGAGGTACCCCCGGATGACCGCCTAAGTGAGTTTTCCCAAAGTCGAGACCTAGCTAAATCGCTTTCTCGCACCCGAATACGGTAGATTCACACCATTTCATCAATATCGTTAGGCCCGTTTTCAAGATAGAAGTTACATACATATATACAAGAATTGCTCGCTTTAAAGTATAGGATACACATGTATGGTATCTAAGGATGCCATTTGGGCTATTAAAATCAATTTATTTTAGGAAGTCAAGGCCTAAAACGCATTCATCGTAGATTTTTCCGCAATGCAAACACGGTGCAGCTACCAACTCTAGTGTCAAATTCTATCCTTCCACGGACTTTAGCACGATCTCCAGTGACTGTTTGCAGAGTAAATATTTGACTGTCTAGAATACCAGTTAAGTTGAATTGCTATCTTCTTTATTACATCAGGTATGAGTAAGATTACATTCGCACCAGTATCTTCTATCATGTGACAAAGCACTTCATTCCCTGTACCATCAGCTACTAATCCATTGTCTTTACCATGCAGTGGTTAAACATGGGCGACTTCCCCTTGGGCCAACTAATCAATAGCCAGCTTTTGCTCCTCAAGACTGACTAATTTTCGTTTCCCTGTGTCTGTTGTCTATTAGATGAACTTTGACTCCTCATCCGTTTCTTATTGCAGTTGGCTTGAATATGTCTAGTTTTGCAGCAGTTCCAACACTGAAGTTCTGTGGAAGTCCTTTGGGAGGAATTGTATGCAAAAAAAATGCCGCTCAGAGGTAAAACAACCCAACCTTAGGAAGGCACTTTTAACTTCCTTTAGAACAGATAAGATGGCTATTGTTAATTCTTGTATGCCACTATTCTTTTCTGCAGTTTCTTTAGCATTTACAATTCTCACTATACGTTTGTGAGCTCTGGAGGAAGCCTGGAGCACTAATATCATTTTCATATTCGTATCGTAATAATTTTTTGTCGTGTTATATACATAATCACGGCATTTACTCTGCAAATGAGTCGCAAATCGTCTGCTTTAATTTATACAATACGAATTTTTCCATTACGGCTACCATGTGGAATCTTAATATTATCCATTATAGCAAATACACAAATGCGCTGAAAGGGCATTTGTGAGGGGTCACCATATACGAGTGACCCGTGACATTTGATTGGCTGATTCAACCAATAGTCGATGATCTTGTTACTTAGCGAAAATCTTTATTTGACTGTGCCAGGCTCAAAAGACTTTAAATTCTCCTGATATGTTCTCCAAGATATGTTTGAACTTGAATTGGATTGCTAACTTTTTATTTTTCCAAGAAAGGATTAGTTATGTATTGAAATCATATATTGTATATGTATTTGAAACCATGAACTTGGTTGCAATGATTAGACCTTGCAACCAGGCTCATGGCATCCTGGTTGCAAGGTCTAATCACATTTTCATATCTAATGTTCTTTTTTAAGTGTGTTGAAAATTTCTTTCTACAACTGAATACCAATAACATATTTTAACACGCTGTTTCATCAGCAGTGCTTAGCTCAGTGGTACAGTCGCTCAAAAACAATATCCGAACACTATGGCTGATTACAGAATTTAGAAAAAATATCTGGCAATGATTTTTTTTAGAAATTAGTGATCTGGCAATTAGTGGTTGAGCGATCTTTTTGAGCGACTGTACCTTGCATTTAGACATAGGAATTCACAGCTCATCACTGATTTAATGAATATTCGTTCACTATCAAGCTGTTTTTTAAGTGATAGGAGAAGTAGGGTGTAGAGAAAAAATGGCTTCACCGAGTGGGATCTGAACCCACGACCTCCTGACTGTGCCAGGTTCAACAGTCCTAAACTTTCCTGGCAGTTTTTCTAGACATTTTTTCCTCTATACTCATCTTCTCCTGTTACTAAAAAAACAGCTTGATAGGGCATAAATATTTATTAAATCAATGATGAGCTGTGAATTCCTATGTCTAAATACAAGGTAGTACTAATCAAACCACAGGAGAGTCAGATTCAGATTTTCTCACAAAAAAAAATAGCAACCAGGAGACCCTTGTGGCTGGTTGTGTGCACATGACCGGTATGGCTGCGAAGAATAGAGTCCCCAGATGCACTCAAATGACAGCGATTGACCAGATGGAGTACAGCATAACATCAGCAGTGGATTGATGAGCGGCCAGTAGCTTAGTGGTCAGAGCACCTGACATATCATCAGGAGGTCTTGGGTTCAGATCCCACCGGACAAGATAATTTTTTCTCTTCACCCATCCTCTTCTGTTACTTAAAAACATCTTTATAGTGGATAAATATTCATTAAATGCCTAGCACAGTAAACGAACCAGTCGTTATTTTTTTTCCATAATTCATTTTATTACTATATCACTTTTTTACAATTCACGTAAAATAAATTAATATATGTAATAATATATATAAAACAAATTAATATTGTAAATGAAATATAACCAAAAGAGACAACTTTTCAAGTGCCAATTTACTACGAGTCACATTAAAATAAGAAAATATAAATTTAAAATATATATTCATATATATAGGGTGTCCCAAAGGTCTGGATCCATTGGCAGTTTTCTTTATTTGAAATACGATAATTTTCTACTGTATTTCAGATTCAAGATGGCTTCGGAACTAACAGTAGATGAAAGAATTGAACTCGTTCTCATGTACGCAAGTCAGGATGCTTCACACAGCGGAACTGCTGCCGAATTTAATAAAACGCATCCCGATAAGCATTCAATAACACATGCCACTCTTGGAAAAGTGTTTAACGTTTTAGAGAAACATGAAGCGTACGATATTTGGCGGCGGACGGCGTAGTGGTCGTCCAAAAACTGTAATTGATGAGGAAACCTCTGCAGTGGTATGCGAACACCTGCTGAGAAATCAAAAAAGTCAATACGCAGATTATCAGATGAACGTCGACTCAACGAATTATTAGAAATCACCATTTCCATCCCTATAAAGAGCACCTGGTCCAGGAACTGCATGGCGATGACACAGACAGGTGTGTGGAATTTTGTGAGTGGTTCTTACAAGAGCGGGAATTTATGGTGTTTTACAGTGATGAAGCCTCATTTCATCTAAATGGTAGTGTCAACCGTCACAATGTACACTACTGGTCTAAAAGACAACCCAAACTGGATGGAGGAAGGCCATTTCCAAACAAATCCACGAATTACGGTGTGGGCGGGGATATTTAGCGACAGATTAATTGGGCCATTTTTTTATGGTAACGTAACAGGGGAAACTTATCTCCGTATGTTACAAACTTATCTTGTCCTTCAATTGGATGACATCCCTTTGTTGGAACTACGTAAAATGTGGTTTCGGCAAGACGGTGCCCCAGCACATTTTGCTATTGATGTGAGGAAGTTTTTAAATGAAACGTTTTCAAACAGGTGGATCGGAAGGCGAGGTCCAGTCGAATGGCCTTCCTAGTCTCCAGACCTAACACCATTGACTTTTTCCTTTGGGGACATCTGAAGTCAGTAGTTTATCGGAATCGGCCACGAAAAACTAACGCTGCACTAAAGAAGGAAATCATCTCTGCATGTAACAACATTGGCTCTGATACTTTGAGAAATGTTAGTAGTGTCAAAGGCCGTATGGCATACCCGGAAGTAGCTCCACGGTCCACTGCACACGGTGGCGTCGGTAGTGACGTCATCGCTGGCGTCGGGGCTTAATTTTTGTGGGGGATGCCGACCCCCCCCCACGTGTGTGCTGGCGTCGGGGAGGAAGTGCCGACCCCCTCGCAGGTGTGTTGGGGAGGGCTTAATCGGCCCCCATAAAAGGCCCCCCACGGGAGGGTTTAATTTTCTTGACGCTGGCGTCGGGGGCTTATTTTTTTTGTCAACCGGAAGTGACGTTCCCCCACATGTGTGTGTTGGCCGGAGGGGAAGTGCCGACCCCCCTCGCAGGTGTGAGGGATGGGCTTCATTTTTTGTCGACCAGAAGTGTTAGAGACGGAGAGGTCTTTGGCCCCCTAAAAAGGACCCCTTAGGTGCGCTTATTTTTAACGGTCGTGGCGGCCTACGGCTTAACGCCCACGCAGGGTGGGGAGGGATTCCACCCCCACCCATATGCTTTTCCTGGCCTCGGGGTGACCATGGGATTCTGATTTTTTTCTTGTAATGTCACCCCCATTTCTTACCCCCACACGTATCAGCATTTGGCATGCACCACGCAGGAGGGATGTTAAAAAACGGACGCCACGGGAGGTCACGTGATCGTGGGAGACACATTTCCAGATTCTTGCTGAAACTGTCCGTTGGCGGAAACCGACCACGCAGGTAGAAACGAGGCGGGAACGGAATTTTGAAAAATGACGGTTTCCACCCCCATTTCTTACCCCCATGCGTATCAGCATTTGGCTTGTGCCTTCGGCAGTATGGTGACCGCCCATGCAGGCGGGGTGTTAAAAAAAAAACGGACGCCACGGGAGGTCACGTGAGCTTGGGAGAAGAGACCCATTTCCGGTTACACATATGAAGAGAAACTTATTGATTTAAATCGTGGCACTGGCGTCATAGCGCGCCGTTAGCGAAGCATGTCGCCATTGACCTGTGCGCCTGAATTACATAATTTATCGTTCAAAATACTAACATTTTAAATATTACGTTTGAGTGTAATTTACCGTACGTTTTAAAATATGCTCACGATGTTTGTCATAAAGGCGTGATTCATTTTACGTTCAATACATAATTTATCAGTCGTTTTAAATACAGACAAGATATAAAGGCGTGATTAAATTTTACGTGTAAGTGAAATATATTTGCGTGTAAGCGTACGTTGTATAGCCACGTATTATAACTTAGGTTCTACACACCAATAAAAATAAGATAATGTATAACAAAAAATTATTTCTAGTAATCCTGAAGTGTATGTCCACGTATTATAACTTAGGTTGTACAAACCAATAAAAATAAGATAATGTTTAACAAAAAAAAAAAACTTTTTGAGATCTGCATACAGAAACACATTGGGAATTAATTTTGCTCTATCTGTAGACAATTATAAAGCAGTTTTTGATTCTGCTTAAAGCAGAGGATTTGACCCAGAAGATCTGTACATGCTAAAACAATGCATGGTTCAACTTATTCGATGCATCTGTTGGAATCGACTACCAAAGTATAAAGCATTGAATCATTTTTTAAATCAGAGATTTTTTTCTTTTCACCATTTTTATTTCTTCTTAAAGTACAAGTATATGGAAGAAGGACTACCCTGCAGAAACTGATTTAAGTAACTGCCCCACAGAAAAAGAAAAAAATAAATTATTTGAAATTATGTAAATTATTGCGGGATAATATTGTACTGTATGTGTGACGAAAAAAGACCCGGCCCCCAATTCATACACTAAGAAATTACTCTTCTACAATTGGTTTTTAATATCACTAGGAATTAGATCTCGACCAATGGTGGTCTATTACCAGGTGACGTCAAAGGTTTTAGGTATAAGTAGTACACTTGATGTGTGAAAAGACATAGTTTTGCAGTATTGAAGTGTTAAAGATGGCCTGTGTTCAGCATTCTCAGTCCGAAAGTGATCTCCCCGTGGAGCGGTTTGCTATTGGAGATGACGACTACCAGCTAGGCTCTGACTTGTTGGTGGAGATTTGCAAGAACGTTCCCGAAGTCCACATATGTTTGCTTCAGAAGTGCAGTGACATTCCGTTTAGGCCCATAAAGGCTTCGGTTATATTATCCGAAGAACAGTGGTGTGGACTGACTTCTACACTCGCCTATATGTTTACCTTCGCGTATGAACTGAACGGCATGGTGGTATTCAAGGGTAAAAATGGGGTGGTCATTGAAAAAGGTGGTGTGTGTGACGACGGTACTTCAACGATTTCTTCGGTACATCTCAGCATCAAACAATGGGCGTGGTTAAAAGATTCCCGCAACTCCATCACATGCAGCTTGATGGCTCTGAAGTTCAATAACTTTTCTAATGCGGTAAAGGATGTCGAATTAACTACAGACCATACTCCAAGACTATCTAATGTTGAACCGTATGATCAGAGAGCCAAGCTAAGTTTCATAAAAACATTAAATACTCTCGTCAGAAAAGAAATTTTTCGGATTCTTCGTACGAACTGTATTGGGTGTGAAGTAGATCATCCGAGTCAGCTTCGCCATTCGTGTGTTGCTATATCCGTTGAATCGGTCGATGTTCATTTCGCAGAAGCCGTGAGAAACATTCATTTAAGCGATATCACTAAACTTCTTGTGGAAGAGGCCGGAGTTGAAGATAATTATACCTACATGTTACACTTTCCTATATTACTAAACGAAGTGTACGACGAACTGGTACGTACCTCTGAATATGTACTAAATAAATGCTAATAGTGTTACTAATTTCTGTTCTATATCTGATTGGGCGTCATTGTAATTTCTTAGTGTATGAATAAAAGATTTTTCCCGCAATGCTGTTTCATTGTTCTACTTAACTGAATCGAGAAATGTAAAAGAATGACTAACTGAAAACTGTACGATATTAGAGTAATAATGTTGTAGATTTGATATGAGTGATGGCTATGAAAGAAATCGTCTCGTTTTAAATTGTTAGCTTCTTCTGTAGCAAGCAACTGTCAGAGTTCTAGGTCTTTTCTTATTCATGACCCTGTAATGGTAAAGGCAGGGAGTTTATTAATTTCTCATACTGTACAGGAAGTCCTGAATAACATTATTGTGGATTTAAATCAGTTGAGTAATGCGCTTAGTATCAGATTTAATCCAGAAGTACTTCACATTGCTTTACCTCTTATTTTGAGATATGTAAGAAAACGAGACTAGACGTTATACACATTAGATTTATCTGTTGTACAACTTTTAGTCTCCATGGCAACTGTTGTTTATTTAAGCTTAGAAGTGTTACTGGGTAGATTGATACATTTCGAACATAACCAATTCTTTTCTAAAAACATCCTCTCAAAACCATCACAATAAAAATGGTCCTCGTCATCACATGCGCCTTTGAAATGAAGAGACTCACAAACTACACCCATGAGTGTCATATTAACTCGACAAATAGAGAATTTTCCACCGGATCATTAAGGTTCTATAAAAAAGAGGAAGGGTTGTTGGAGCGTGTAAATAGGTTACGAGAATCTTGCAGAAGCCTTTCATTGGCCGAGATATAGTTCACACTGAATTGCAGAAGCCATTCATTGGTCGAGATATAGTTCACACTGAATGGTTGAAGGTTCGGATTTAAATCATAAGTACCACTGTGTGCCTGTATCATTTGCTGTCAGTAAGCGACTCGTTGAACATGTCAGGACGAAAGAGCGATCCTATTTGGAAAGGTTTCAAGAAATACCCTAAAGGAAAGGGATTTCGTGCCGTTTGTTTACAGTTGAACAAGGACGTCATCGGGCTTGTAGCGCGACTTAAAAGCCATCAATGTGAAGGCCCAGCCGTAACATCTTCGCAATGGCTAGACCATGAAATCTTACCTGTAATGAACTCGTCAGAACCCGACAAAATGAGATGCTACCTCGACACCCTTCAAACTCATCTAAAGGCCTTGAGGGACCAAGCAAAGGTTTCAGCGATGCGAAGTGAATGAATTTAACTATCCACTATGGCTCTGCACCGTTCAGTTAAGAATGTGTCAGGATGCGCAAAGAACTGTATTGCGGGTAAAGTCAGCTTCGCCATTGGCACCTTGCTATAACAGTTGTAGACTATTTCCCAGAAGACGTAAGAAACATTCACCGTTATCGCTAAACATTTTTGTGAAAGAAGTTGAGTTACATCGTTTAGATATCATTCCTGTCTGTATGGAACTTTCCTGCGGCGTGGGCTGTATATATACTAATAGTTATTAAATAAATAGTGTATCTGATTTTTTTGTCATTGTGATTTCTTTCTTAGCGGGGTTGAAAAGGTTTACCTAAACCTTATACGAACTAACGAGACAAAGACGTCTGTCAAAAACTATAGGAAGAAAGTGATGACTAATCTCCCAGACAGCGGAATTACACAGAAAAATGCATGTAAACGACCAGAGGAGTTTTAAGTGAATCTCGAAATGTGTTACAGGGACTTTAAGCTGCAAAATTTTTTCACATGTCTTGGTGTGTACAAATGTGATAGCATTAAGCAATTATAGTGTAAACTTCTATTCCAAAACATTCTTTATACCTTCTACAAGAGAAAAACACAGGAAATAAGAATCTTAAATTTCCTTCCAACATGAACAACCTAACTCGTTTCGTGTGTAATTTTAAGTTCCGTTATGAAAGAGATTAGTGTTCGCAGTAAAACATTCTTTACCAATAGCGCAGTCCATACGTTTGCACTATAATACCCAAAGAAAGTTCGTGAAACCTGTTTTAGAGCAGTGTGGGTCACTACAAGTGTGCATGCAAAAGTTTCAAAGACAGTTTGCTTTTACGTTCAAGTGGTTTGGCACCCCAGTACATATAAACAAATATAGTAAACTTAGGTGGTATTAGAGAGTAATATTAAAATGAACAGTGATAAAGATGGAGAATAGTTTCTGAATTTAAATAAGTGATATCAGAATATTTATTATGTCTTAGAAAATAACGGGAGTGAAAAGACATTCTAAGTAAAACATTCAGGACTCGAGTTTTTCAAATCCTCCCCTGCCAGGGTCCCGACGGAGTTGCGTCTTTCAAGGCCATCGTCTGTCTCCATAATGTTGCTCGGCTGCGTGGTCGCCTATTGCGGCTTTCGTACGTCGACTCACAAAAAATCACGCGTCCTATGGCAACTTGAAACGCACAGACAACGATGTTTTAAACTGAAAGCACGGCCAGAGTGCAAGACCTCAGACGTAAAATCTTAACCCTTTGATGTCTGTACATTTCCCACGTGTACGAGGCAACTTACTCATCAGAAAAGTGAATATAGCGTGTGTATTTAAATCATCAGACTGTGAATATCTCAATATGGCCTTTGCCAGCTTTTTTCAGTTCGCGCTAAGAATATGGAAACTGGTTTGTCCACATATCGTTGGAGCATCTTAGAAAAACACGCTGGGTTTGATTTTTTAACCCCTGGGGTAGTGCGCCAAAGTTTTGATTTAAATCAGCCAAGTGAATATAACCTGTGTATAGGGTTGGTCCTCATATCGATGGAGCATCCTAGAAAAACAAGCTGTGTTTGATTTTTTAGCCCCGGGGGTAGTGTGTTGCAGAAAAAGGGTACCGTCAAAGTTACGAGGGTTTTTAGAAAGCTCCTTTAACCCCTGGGGTGTTGTATTGCGGTGCAGCATCTCGGTGTCTAAACTTTTGTATAAGAGTTTTCGAAAAATAGAGTATTCCCGTCGTGAAGGTACATTGCGGTCTCAGCTTTGGTAACGGTTAAGTGTGTTTCTGCTGTCAGAATATTCAAGAAGTACGGGTTGCCCTGGGGACTTTTTCGCATTAAACTTCTAGAATTATTTAGATGTTGTCTGGATTACTAGAATTTTCCCCCCGTCTGATGTTTTCAGATATTTCTGTATGCAGATCTCGAAAAGTTTTGATGTCATTTACTGTTCTATTCATTACTAAAAGCTTTCGTAGTGAACCTTAATAGTTAATCATATGAATCAAAGAGCCTGACTCAATGCTTTATACTTTGGTAGTCGATTCCAACAGATGCATCGAATAAGTTGAACCATGCATCGTTTTAGCATGTACAGATCTTCTTCCGGGTCAAATCCTCTGCTTTAAGCAGAATCAAAAACTGCTTTATAATTGTCTACAGATAGAGCAAAATTAATTCCCAATGTGTTTCTGTATGCAGATCTCAAAAAGTTTTTTTTTTTTGTTAAACATTATCTTATTTTTATTGGTTTGTACAACCTAAGTTATAATACGTGGACATACACTTCAGGATTACTAGAAATAATTTTTTGTTATACATTATCTTATTTTTATTGGTGTGTAGAACCTAAGTTATAATACGTGGCCATACAACGTATGCTTACACGCAAATATATTTCACTTACACGTAAAATTTATTCACGCCTTTATATCTTGTCTGTATTTAAAACGACTGATAAATTATGTATTGAACGTAAAATGAATCACGCCTTTATGACAAACATCGTGAGCATATTTTAAAACGTACGGTAAATTACACTCAAACGTAATATTTAAAATGTTAGTATTTTGAACGATAAATTATGTAATTCAGGCGCACAGGTCAATGGCGACATGCTTCGCTAACGGCGCGCTATGACGCCAGTGCCACGATTTAAATCAATAAGTTTCTCTTCTTATGTGTTACCGGAAATGGGTCTCTTCTCCCAAGCTCACGTGACCTCCCGTGGCGTCCGTTTTTTTTTTTAACACCCTGCCTGCGTGGGCGGTCACCATACTGCCGAAGGCACAAGCCAAATGCTGATACGCATGGGGGTAAGAAATGGGGGTGGAAACCGTCATTTTTTTAAAATTCCGTTCCCGCCTCGTTTCTACCTGCGTGGTCGGTTTCCGCCAACGGACATTTTCAGCAAGAATCTGGAAATGGGTCTCCCACGATCACGTGACCTCCCGTGGCGTCCGTTTTTTAACATCCCTCCTGCGAGGTGCGTGCCAAATGCTGATACGTGTGGGGGTAAGAAATGGGGGTGACATTACAAGAAAAAAATCAGAATCCCACGGTCACCCCGAGGCCAGGAAAAGCATACGGGTGGGGGGTGGAAGCCCTCCCCACCCTGCGTGGGCGTTAAGCCCTAGGCCGCCACAACCGTTAAAAATAAGCGCACCTAAGGGGTCCTTTTTAGGGGGCCAAAGACCTCTCCGTCTCTAACACTTCCGGTCGACAAAAAATGAAGCCCATCCCTCACACCTGCGAGGGGGGTCGGCACTTCCCCTCCGCCAACACACACGTGTGGGGGGACGTCCCTTCTGGTTGACAAAAAAATAAGCCCCCGACGCGCTTTACGCGTCGGGGGCGTTAAACCCTCTTGTGGGGGGCCTTTTATGGGGGCCGATTAAGCCCTCCCCAACACACCTGCGAGGGGGTCGGCATTTCCTCTCCGAGCCAGCACACACGTGGGGGGATCGGCATCCCCCACAAAAATTAAGCCCCGACGCCAGCGATGACGTCACTACCGACGCCACCGTGTGCAGTGGACCGTGGAGCTACTTCCGGGTGTGCCATACGGCCTTTGACACTACTAATGTTGAACGTTCTTGCATTCAGCTTATCCAGAAGTGTCGCGAAGTGCAAGGCCGTCAATTTAAGCATTTGCTCTAATGTACCTTTTTTGAATAAAGTTTTGTCTATGGATACACACTTTTGGGACACCCTGTGTATTAGAAAAAAAATCTACACCTAGAAGACATTTTTTTTACGAATAGATTCTTAAAATACCACTAGAAAAATAAATTAATATCCCCTCGAGCAGCTGCTTGCCACAGAGGTCTGACAGGAACCTGTTAATTTGTACACCATAGTAGAAAGTCTGTGAGGATGGAGGGACCTCAGCAGAAAAACAGCACGAACATCCATGCCTTAGCCGGGACTCGACCCCAGGTCCTTTTGATCAGTAGCCAAGCGTGTTAACCACTCGGCCACTGGATGGCTGAAGAAGAATACACATTTATATATATAGATAATTAGTAGAGTGGAGGGGAAAAGTACTAAAGTGAAGTAGAATGGGCAAGAACACTTTTACGAGTTTGGTTTCGTTTCGAATTTTTTTGTTAAATAATGCGTTTCTATCATAGCTGGATAAAAATATATATTTCTATACATTATGGAACATTTTTTAAGTCCGATTCGGTTCATTTCAATACTAAGCATCTTATCAAAACCTTTTTCCTACGTCCGGGCCATGCTTGTGCTAGTGAAAGTGCCCACCAAAACTTTTAGTCACGAGTTGCCAATGATTAGAACGTAACGTACGAACTATTTAGTGTGAGGCGTACACAAGTTGCCATTTAATGAAAACTAATCTTCTGATAATATAACAGAATACATATTTCAATTGCAAATTTCGATTCATAGTCAACCAACAGTTTTACCCGGCGATTGCTCGGGTCTGAAACTCTAGAATATAGAGTAGATGGCACTCTCCACGTCGCAAGCTTTCATTTGCCATAAAAATCATTATGATCGATCTCTTCCCCGCTCCAGTTAAAAATTTCTCCCTCGTTTAGGAGAGGAAAGAAATGGACATAGCTCGAAGTACCCATAATCCTTCCCATGTCAGAAGTTTCTAAACCAAAAACCAGAATTCCCTCGCTCAGATAGCGAACTTTTCAAATCACTTCGTACCTACCAGGATCACTCGGATACAGTTTGCCACGCACATATAACTTTTACAGCAAAAAAAAATATGGTATGAGTTACCCAAAAAATGTATCGGTGCTACGAAAAATTTATTATTTTTATTGAAAAACATTATTTATTTCTTAACATATTAAGACTTTTATTAACATATGAGATATAGGTTTGTTAACTTTTACATATATTTCAAATAAAGTTAATGATTTTAACTTGCGATACGAATTTAGTTTTTGAAGCTTTTATTTTAAAAAAAAGAATCTCGTGTCCGCTTTGCTTAATTAGAACGACTTTAATATCAAGGGAAGCTCGCGCTCTTGACCCAACAAACTGAACAATGAGTTTATCAAGCGAAACCAGAAAGAAATTAGTTTGATGCATTCATTATTTCAAATTTATTGGTGGCAACAGTTATTTTTGAATAACTTTCAACCGTTAATGTTAAGTCTATGGGGATTTGGAGAAATTCAAACCAGTCACCTTAATTTGGTTGACCACAGCAGGTTCGCAAATAGTCTTTATTCTACCCTTGAGTGAAGGTAACATTCATACCAAGTTTGGAGCCTCTAGCTCTTCTGGTGCCGAGTGCAGAAACGGACAGACACACAAACTTTCTTCTTTATACATTAGATATTAATGCAGCTATTCTTGCAAATTTTCCCAGCATACTTTCGCATATAATATATAATTATAATTTACTCTTTCGGTAGTTCGAGCACTTAAGTTCAAAAATCATCAGTACCATGCTTTAAAATTTCGAACGTTGCAAACAAAGTTATCAAAATGGAACGATTAGAAGGTAATGCACGAACTGTTTACTGTGACAGTGAAGTTGCCATTCAACGAAAACTAATATTCTTATAATCTTTTAAAGTGCATTTCGACTTTCTTTCCTATGATGATCTGGCAATCGGACTTCATTGCACAGTTACAGAGTTAGCCCATTATTAGAGTAGATAGGATCAAAGATTTCATTATTGGTGCCTGCATTAATGAAATTCCTATCGATCTTGGAATAAACGATCACTTGATCCATTCACCTGAGGATCAAGAAAGGGGATGACACTTTAATGATCAACTCCGAAAAATCGGACGGCGATCACAGATCGAATGGAGGACGAAATAGGATAAGTTGATAATCTCTGTTATCATTTTCCAAGAGACACTAGGAATAATTTTGAAAGTTACTGAAATGAAGGAAGCTCTGAAATTATGACTTTTGGAGTTGAAACACAGAATTATTTTCAGCGTCTGCGGGAGTACACACTTCGAATTAGAAGTTGTAAAGCACTAGTGATGATGTACAGAACCGGCCAGGTCTAGCACCTAATGTCCGACCCCGCCTTCTCGTGGTGCAGCCGTCAGTACCTTTCAAAAGCGATATTCTCTTCTGGAAGGGAACGCGGAAGGGGAGGGCTGCCAGTTCAGTATGGCCTACTGATCTGGTCATCTATGGCCACTTTTTTCTTTTTTTTTTTAATCCTGCTGAGGAGTGGTAAACTTCACAGGGTCCTGGTACTGACCATTTATACCTATTAGACTTGTCTTGTTTATGGATTTGAGCTTGATTATTGATCCTGGACTTGCTGCACTGGTGGGCCTCTGTTGAGGGAGAGTCTGCAGCTGTGTTTTCTGTTTGCTTCTGGGTTGCCAGCTCTAAGTGAACAGAGGCATGGGATACCTTATAACAGCAGCTGTGGATAATCCTAATCAGAGGCCATCGCAGGAACCTGAACCTTACTTAGCTAGTTCGGCATCGTCAAGCCTAAACTGGAGTGATGTGTCTCAGGCAAGCCATATGGTTCTTGAAAAGGTGGTGCCTGAAGTTCCTACCAGCATCGGTGACTTCAGCCTTTAGCGGAGGAGGAACGGGTCTTTGCCCCATGCCTGCGATCAGGGGGCTGTTTGATATTATTGGCCCTACCAATCTCAATAAACCTAATTTCTTTAAAAATCCTACTAATCATTTTCTCTTTGCAGGAACGTCGAACGTAAGGACATTACATAGAGATTATTCTCTTGATGTCCTCATGCAGGAATTCCAGCGCTATAACCTAGATATTCTAGGCTTGCAAGAGACCAGATGGACAGGTAAAGGTGAGATACTTAAAAATAACTTTAAATTTCTCTTTACAGGGATGGAGGATGGAAAGCATCACCAAGGCGTGGGTCTGCTGCTCAGCAGACATGCTAGTGATGCTCTTCTAGGATATGAGTGCATTAATGAAAAGTTTCTAACAGCAAAATTTCAGAGAAGCATTAAACACTTGAATGTTATCTGCTGTTATGCCCCCACTGAGGATGCTGATGAGGATGAGAAGGATAGGTTTTACGGACAACTTCAGTATATTTTGAATTCTGTCAAGAAAGGAGATATTACCCTTGTTCTAGGTGACTTCAATGCCAAAGTTGGTACTGACTCTGATCTTTGGGGAGGGGTGATACCTTTTGGTATTAGTAGCTGCAATGGCAATGGGCAACGTATCCTACAGGTAAGTAAACTCAATGGTTTCAGAATAACTAACACATATTACAAACACCACGACATACATAAATACACATGGGTTTCACCTGATGGGCTGCATAGGAATATGATTGATTATATATTAATTAACAGCAAATGGGCTAGTTCTGTTAGAAATACCAGGGCATATAGGGGAGCTGAAATTGGATCTGACCATTACCTTGTTAAAAGTGTCTTGCAACTTAAACTTAAAAAGTGTTGTGCTAGGGTTAAAAAATTTGCCTTTAATACTGAAGCTCTGAAAGACCCAGTTATAGCTAAAGCTTACCATGATAGGTTACTTAGTCATTATGACAGTCATGGTTTGCTTAGTACTGAAGTTGAGGAAGAATGGGGCCATTTTAAACAAGCTTGTTTGGAAACTAACAGTACTCTTTTAGGAAAAAAGGGGCAGAAGAGGCAGAATTATTTAAGTGATAAGGCACTTGAGCTTATTTCAGAAAGGAATGTCCTTAATAAGAATGTCCTTATTGCAGGAATGTCCTTAATCAGTACCCTACTAGTCCTAATAGAAAGGATTACAGAGAGCTTAATAAACGTGTAAAGGATCAGTTAGCTACTGAAAAGAATCTTTGGCTTGATGGCTTGGCTGACAAAGCTGAGGAAGCAGTTAGGCAGCACAACAGCAGAGAGCTGTACCAGATAGTTAATGTTTTATGTGGTAGAATATGGACAGGCATACAAGGATTGCAGTATAAACAAGGTAAGGTTATAGAAAGTGAGGATTCTATCATGGCTAGGTGGGCTGAGCATTTCAGTGATGTTCTAAACAATGTGATTAGTTCTACTCCCATTGTTCTTAATGATGATAGACGCATTGGCAGCTTTAATGTTGGCCCTATAACACAATCTGAAGTTATTTTGGCTATTTCTAAACTTTAACTTCATAAATCCCCAGGGGTAGATGAAATTACTACAGAAATGCTTAGAGCTGGGAAAGTTTCGGTTACCACTTGGATGACTGAAATTTTGAATAACTTTTATGATAAATGCATGGTTCCTAAAGATTTTACCAGAGCTATTATTATCCCTATTTTCAAAAATGGTGATCGCAGTTCTTGTGATAACTCCAGGGGTATCAGCCTACTCTCTGTTCCAGGTAAAGTTCTTTCCATGATTGTGCTTAATAGAATTCAGAATCTGGTTGACAGTCAATTGCGTGATGAGCAATGTGGATTCAGAAGTGGTAGGGGATGTGTGGATCAGATATTTCACTTAGGCAGATTCTTGAGAAATGTTTAGTTTCAGAAACCTTTGTTTGCTAGCTTTGTTGATTTCAAAAAGGCTTTCGACTCTGTTGATCGTCATAATTTGTGGTTGATTGTGAGATCATATGGTATACCTGACAAGTTAGTTAACATAATGAAAGCTCTCTATAATAACACTGAGTCATGTGTGAGAGTTGGTAAGTCTTGTAGTAAATGGTTTAGCATTACGTCTGGTGTTCGACAAGGGTGCATTTTGTCTCCTTTTCTCTTTAGTTTGGTTGTTGATTATGTTATGCGAAATTCACTTCAAGGGAAAGATTTTGACCTTAAATGGACTGGAGATAAGAAAATTTCTGATTTAGATTATGCTGATGATTTAGCCCTTTTGGCAAATGATGTTGATGAGATGAACTCTTTCATTCGAGCTGTTGATGAAACTGGTAGTAGAGTAGGTTTGGTTATAAACAGAGAGAAAACTAAAGTGATGAAAATTGGTCAGGCAGGCTGTGATTCAGTTCATCTGAATGGTTGCAGTGTTGAGCAGGTGTCACAGTTTAATTACCTTGAGAGCTATGTAACAGATACTGGTGATGTGCGGCATGAGATTAACAGACGAATAGGATTGCTGCCGGGACTTTTAAGAATCTATGGAAAGTGTGGAGAAATAGGCGTATACACCTAAAGACTAAAATTAGACTGTATAATAGTTTGGTTCTTTCTAGGGTTAGTTATGGTAGTGAAACTTGGACCCTTTGAAAACAAGATAACAGGAAACTAGATGTTTTTGATTCCAGATGCTTACGCAGTATCTTGGGCATTAGGTGGTTCAACTTTGTAACTAATAATGAGGTTAGGCAAAGGAGTTTGCAACCTCCTTTAAGCAGCATATTGTGCAGAGAGAGACTCCATTGGTTTGGCCATGTTGCCCGTATGAATAATTATAGATTGACGAATAGGGTTATGAACAGTGTGCCTAATGGCCTGAGAAAGAGGGGGAGACCTAGGATGCGGTGGGCAGACAATGTCAAACAGGACGTTGTTAGAATTGGTATGCAGTGGCCGGATGTAGCAGATGTAGCTCAGGACAGATATGCTTGGAGAACTAAATTGCACAGTCTGGTTGGACCTCCGTAGTCCATGGCTGCTTTAGAATGATGACGATGATGACGATGATGATAATGAATGATATAAATTAAAACTTCCAAAGGATCTGAAAAATCTGAATCATAATATTTCATTAGTACCTACCTAACAAAAAAAATGAATTTTTAAATTTTCTCTTAAAGCAGTTACACTCCCCCTCCCTCTGGTGTAAGGGATCAACTTATTTTTGCCAAGGCACACCGATCACGATCATCACATTCCATCCCAAAACTTCAAATTTCTGACATAAATATATCGTTTAATATATCCGTGAAAATTTGACAATTTTCAAACTTTTTCACCGTTAGAGGGCGCAAACTTTTTGGAGATTCGTAAAGTGCGAATTGTAGCCTACAGCTATTTAACACAAAAAGAGTTTTTAACTCTGAAAACAAACAATTATCTTTTAAAATTAAAGTTGCGTTTACCTACCCACTCTGGCGGTATTTTGGAGTCAACTCATTGTTACCAAGGCAAACTTCATGACCTTCATATTCTACCACCAAATTTTCAAATTTCTACCATAATACACCGTTTGCAGTATTCAATCAAAATTTTTCAATTTTCCACCGTTAGGGGACACAATTTAAACTTTGGGAGATTCGGAAAATGCAATTTATAATATTTCATCAACACCTATCCAACCCTAAAAAAGAATCGGGGCGTGGGTGACTCAGTCGGTAGCGCGCCAGGCTCGCAATCTGCAATATCCAGGTTCGAGTCACAGCTGGGCCAGCGTTGAGATATATCTCTGCAAAACTCCCCGCCCTGACCACAGTAGTGAACACCGATGGTCTTGGAAAGGCAGTCGTACGTCTGATGGGACATTAAGCCGTGGCTCGTGTGCGGAGAGCCATACTCTGTGCATGTTAAACACGCTTAATGGTCTATAACATAACTGTCTCATAGCTGTCCAGTGTGTAAACTTCTCCAACTTTCTCTCAACCTTCCCAGGTTCGAGTCCCAGCTGGGTCAGCGTTGAGATTTATCTCCACAAAACTCCCCGCCCTGCCCACTGTCAGTAGGGGACACCGATTGGCTTGGAAAGGCAGCCGTCCGTCGGATGGGACGTTAGGCCATGGCCCCGTATATGGGAGAGAGCCATACACTGTGCACGTTAAAGAACACGCTGGATGGGCTTGACGGGAGGCTTACCATCTGTCTCCCAACAGCTGTTCCAGTGGGTCCCCTCCCCCAACCTTCTCTAAGCCTTCGGGGTCCATGTGACCTGGCCATTTAGCCCATGGTGTGCAAAAAAGTGCCGCTCAGAGGTAAAACAACCTAAAAAAAGAATTTTCTATTTATCTCTAAAAGTAAGAAAAATTGAGTGTCTACAGACGAACAGATAGACGACAAAGCGAAAACTTTTTTTTAAACGAGATAAAGACTCACATAATATTGTCACGAGTAACACATTATCAACAACCAATTTTTCAATACAAAGAATTCTCCGAAAATGACCATTATGGTGTATAGTCAAAAATTCATAATTCAAAACGCCTACTCAAGCACCTGTTTATATTAAGGAGTGCCGGATTGAACTTGTTTGAACAGTAAACAATAAAGACACTCCAGCCAGAAAGGGTAAACAAATATTTACAGAGTTGACGTCAGAGTACGTCACTTCCCGGCTCATTAGTTCTAGCAACGTCAACGACATCCGAGTCAATTGATGGTGCATCTATATTGCAAGAAACCTGCTGTCTCCTCCCCCACCTGCTATGAGAAGAGCCACTCTCTCTGCTAATAAGCTTTAGGCGGCTTAGGCCTTAATAAGTGGACGAACAAGGGGACGTTATGTCAGCAGCCTTCTTGCTAACAAGACTGCCTTGCCATTGGCTGCTTCTAGGCCAGCTGACAAGAGGAGACAAACGACTAGCAGTAGGAATTGGCAAATTGCCAAGGCGAGGTGGGAAGGATTGTGTGAGTTTTGGGTGAAATGACTGAGGACGAGGTGGGCCGACCATCGTAGAGATGTGTCCTGTGTGAATGACATTTTGTGTTAATATCTACGCTTAATAACAATTGCAGAGAAAACGGGTTCAGGACTGTGAGGTGACGGATTGAGTTGTTTTATCCTAACTTTTTATTTTGCAGATGTAACGTTTGGTTTCTTATTTTGAACATTTCATACTTTAGTCGTGTATAAGCCAGGATCCAGAAAAAACATATATTGCAGTACATTAATGGTCTCTAATAATATAAATTAAAATTTCCAAAGGATTTGAAAAATGTAAATCATAATATTTCATTAGTACTTATCTAACAAAAAAAAATTTAACTAAATTTGCGTTTTTTGGGTGAAATGATTGAGAAGGAGGTGGGCCCGACCATTGTACAGATGTGTCTTGTGTGAATGACATTTTGTGTTAATATCTACGCTTAATAACAATTGCAGAGGAAACGGGTTCAGGACTATGAGGTGATGGATTGAGTTTTAACTGCTGTCCTATCAAGCCAACGTCAATGATATACGCAGTTAATGTTTAATGATATATGTTCTCATTAATTATCATTAATTGATGGGGGGATCCCGAAGGACCCGCACCCCATGGGGAAAAACTCGTGCTCCTTCGAAAGACACTACACGAGCGGCGATGAGAAGCCTGAAAGTAGAAGATTAAGGTTTGTCTCAGAGGAAACCAGTAGGGACTTGGAGTATGGATGGCGTTAAAGGGATTGCAGAGAGCCCGGCTAGAAAATACGGTAGTTAAGTTGAAGAGCAAAAGCAGCTCCGGTCTCAAAGGAGTGAGTCCCGGAGCAATGATGATATACGCACCAACGAATCTTTTGAGCAGTTCCGCTTTAAAATGATAGAAAATAGTGTTAAGATTATAGTGATTATATCGTTCCGATTTATAAGTTTTTGAAATTACAACAAGTGGTGGAATGGTGGGGAGGTGGTGAATTCAGAAAATGTTCCGCATAGATTTTCATATACAGGTTGTCTCAAAAATATAGGTACAAACTTTTAGGGGAGGTAGATAACATCTAAAAGAATGAGAATTGCATAGGAATCCATAACCGGAAACGTCATGGGAAAGCGGTAGCAGAGGTACAAGATCTGAAAGGACACTAAGACAGTGATTAATGGGGAAGCATTTATTGGACATAATTATTACAAATGGCGTACTAGATGATACATTTCATAATGTTACAACAGATGCTCGAAGTTTCCACCATAAGACGTGATGCATGCGTGACACCGACGGAGCATTGATTGCCGGACACGGTCGAACACACCTCGAGTTTCTTTGATAGTAGCAGCAGCGCAGACGAGCCTTGCCATGAGATCCATGTCAGACTCCACAGGCGATTCATACACGGTAGCTTTGAGGGCTCCCCACAGAAAGAAATCAACGCTCGTTAAATCAGGTGAGCGTGGGGGCCAGGCAACTGGTCCAGCACGCCCAATCCATCGTTGCCCAAAAGACATGTTCAAATGCGCACGAACACGTCTTCCATAATGGGGAGGCGCCCCATCATGTTGAAACCACATGTTGCGTCTCACATTTGCTGAAACATGGGCAAGTAAGCCTGGTAGAACCTGTTTCAGAAAGATCAGATACTTCGCGGAGGTCATGTGGGTTGGTAAAAGATATGGTCCGACTAAGCAGTCGCTAACCAAACCTGCCCACACATTTATTGCGAAGCGATGTTGTGCCGCATGGGTGCGCACACCGTGGGGGTTCTCGTGAGTCCACAAATGCGCATTGTACTGATTGAATACGCCATCTCGAGTGAAATTGGCCTCATCAGTAAACAAAACATAAGCTGGTAAATTCACATCTGGGGCACTTTCTTGGAGATACCACTGTGCAAAATGCACACGTGCAGGATGATCTGCTGGGAGAAGTAACTGAACTCTTTGGAGATGAAAGGGGTGTAAGGACTCGCCGTGCAAAATACGCTGTACACTGCAACGAGACACTCCTAAGGCAGAGGCCACACACGTGTGCTGGTACTAAGATTAGTCTCCACGGCATCCAACACACTTTCTTCCATGGCGAGAGTACGCGTCAATCGTAGCCTGCCCTCACTTCTGCTACCTCTTAATGACCCATAATCGCACAAATTTTGATGCGCACGCGCAAACAAACGGTGGCCCGGTACATGTCTGTGTGGGAAGAGTTCTTGATACATTCGTTGAGCGACTCGTTCGTTGCCCTCAGCTATTCCATACACTAAATGCATGTCTGCCAGCTCCCTATTCGCATACCTTTGCATGCTCTTCGTCAGCCGACTACCGCTCGAATGAGGAAATCCGAAATTTCCCCTCTAGCGCACTGATGAACAGCGCCGCCTATTGACTTACGGTGACGTCTTCGGTTATGGGTTCCTATGCAATTCTCATTCCTTGAGATGTTATCTACCTCCCCTAAAAGTTTGTACCTATATTTTTGAGACATCCAGTATATGCAGAACGATATCAAAAGTGTTTCATGGCTCGTTGTTCACCATTGTTGGCACAGGGACAAAAGACTCGCAAGCCATTTCCGCCAAATTCACGGTGGCTGGCGCCAATCGCTATCAAGCCAACGTTAAAAGTGGCTGGAGTGAGGGCCTCCCCTGTAACCTCTACAAAGACAGACTTCTGCTAAGACGTGGCCAGCTGGAGAGGTCACGCTCTCTCGCTGGCCACGGCTAAGAGGTAATGATGTCTCGAGAGAGTGGAAGCGAGAGACAACACTTCCCCTGTGCCTCGACATGTGCAATGCGCTCCTACCACCAAATTCATCCCCAGGGAAGCAATCAGGACCATGGCATCAGAGTATTCGTGGGAAAGGAACAACCCATGTGGTAGAGAGCGCAACATGAAAGAAATATCCATCCCCGCTAATATTTGCTCCTTCTGATTGGTTGATACTGACCAATGGAGGGAGCAGATGAGACACTTTGTGAACGGGCTGAGAGGGTCTGCGGGAAGGAGAGGAAAAGAGAAAAAGTTTGGAACTGCGTCTCAAAAAAAAAGAAAGTTGCGGAAAGTTTTTTAGGCCATGAGCGAAGAAGGGTCTCAGGGTAGTGGTAGAGTCCTAGAGAGGCTGAGCTTATTATTGTAGTCGCATGATATGAGATGAAATGACATCGTATGTTAGTTTAATGTCATATTAATTGTAAAAATAATGTGAACTTCAATAAATGTTAATGTTTAGAGTGATTCTAAGGTGTATAGTTCAAAGTAAGATTTAGATTTCGAAATAACAGCGTAATGTACGGTAAGATTCCAGCAGGGGAAAATGATCACGGACAACCTAAGATGGGGTGGGAATGTATATTTCAGAATTTTCCTTCTCCCCCGTATAGCAAAAGAATACATTGAGCTCTACTTTGAACGCTTTTAACACTCTACATACATTTGATTCTTTACATCTTTTCGAATTGGGGGCGAGGGTGGCTGGTTCAGACAGGTAGCATGCCAAACTTCTAATCTGCAGTTTCCAGGTTCGAGTTCCACCTGGGCTAGCACCGATTGGTTTGGATAGGCTGGGGTCCTTCGGACTGGGGGTTAAGTTGTAGCTCCATGTGCGTGAGAGCCATACCCTGTGCATGTTAAAGAATTATATGATGCATGTCAAATTATATGATTATATTAGAATTATGCACTTTCTTAAAAAATCCGTTAAATTGAGCGTAATCTGATATTCGCAAGTTTTGGGTTTCAATTATGTAAGGATTCGGCATTCATCTGAGATTTCAGAACACTGGATGGCCTTGACGGAAGGCTACCATCTGCACAGTAGGTCCCATTCAACCCCAACCTGCTCCGAGTCTTTAGGGTCCTTGTGACTTAGCCATTTAATCCAATGTGTGCAAAAGAGTGCCGCTAAGAGGTAAAACAACTCAACCCATCTTCTCGAATCTTTGGATTGATTGAATGTTTGCATCTATGTATCCGCCTGAATTTTTGCATCTGCTTGAATGTGTGCTTTTTCCTTTCGATACATCGTCATCGAAAAAAGCCTGGTGGAAGCTTCAAAATTTAAAAAGTTGTTGTTGATTTTAAAAGTGTTGTTGATTTTAAAAGTGTTGTTGATTGTCGTCCATGATAGTCATGTCCCTCTAATTTATTTTTTAATTTATTATTGTATTTTGTTGTTATTTTTATTGTTGTAAATATATATCTGCATTAAGTGTATTTTTGGAAGTGCTGAGATGGGGATGTGACTCACAAGTTGTTTTCGGGTCTGAGTGGACTGACTGCACATGCTCACAAGTCGAAAGCACTTTTATGACTAGTCTCTGTTGCGAGTGCTAGCAATGGAGACAACGGCAGCAATAATGAACAATAGTCTGAGCGTTGCTCAAACTGGAAGAGCGTTTGAACACGAGTCAAGAGGCACCGCTCTTGCTCAAAACCCTTAAGGAGAGGTTTCGGTTCTGTGTGAGCCAAGATTCGGTTCTGCATGAACCAGGGTTCAGTTCTGTGTGAACTGAGGTACGGGTCTATGTTAACCTGGTAGTAGGCGAGGATTAAATATCCTCTCGCCGACTGTGAGGTCGGTAAAGCGAGAATCTGCAAAACGCAGATCTCCACCTAATTGCAAGATTGATTGTTTGCAGTAGTGAAGTACCCAAGGAATCGAGCGCCTCACCAGCACGTAATTGTATATGAATATAAATTAACTGTGTCGTCCATATACTGCTCTCGTGCTTGAATTGTTGGACATCTTTCTACACATCACTTGGCACAGCAAGTCTGAGACCTGTGATTTCACTAAGTAATGTTGAATTTAATTAAGGGACTAAGTGATCTCCTATTGCTAAAGAGCGATATTTATGTCATCGGAATCACAACACAAGATTTGGTGCAGTTCGGTCCACATACATAATCATACGCGATCTGAAGAAAGAACCTGCGCCCGCCCCCCACCACGACAGGTATAGTGGCCAGTTTTGGGTCGGAATTTCAAAAGAGAGGCATGCTGGAAGCAAAAATATTTACCACATATTTCTACAGGACACGGTCGACATGTGTTTCTTAACTTCTGGTGGACTGGAGAGCTCCGTAAGGTATTATTAGTTACTTTATGTGGTGGTAACTGATGAAAACTTTTACGAAAATGATTGCTATATATAGGGACCGTTTAAGGGTTTACGCCGTCCTGTTCCCAAACTTTACAGAGATGGACGGTTTAATCAATAGCCTGCCAGGATCATAATCTGATTTTCGCAAGTTTTGGGTTCAATTGTGTAAGGATTCGGCATTCACCTGAGATGCCAACAGACAATCTGGCACCACGACTTCCTGGCTGTATTTTACTCAACAAAGAGCCTCAGAAGGAGGTAGCAGTAAGGTCAGGTGATTTAACCAATACGCACTCCCTCACCCCTTGGTCAGGTCACGTGTACTTACCGTACAGGGTGAGAGAAAAGGAGCAGAAAGGGCTCGGCTGCTGCATCTCGGTGAGGATAGTCAAGCAGGGACCCTTGCTCGTGCATCGTTGACGTCATTCTTCATTGGACTTGAGGTGCAGTTGTTGTTGGGTTGTTTTACCTGTGAGCAGCACTTTTTTGCACACAATGGGCTAAATGGCCAGGTCACAAGGAACCCGAAGGCTCAGAGGTTGGGGTAGGGGAACCACTGGAACAGCTGTTGGGAGACAGATGGTAGCTCCCGTCAAGGCCATACAACGTGCTCTTTAACGTGCACAGGGTATGGCTCTCCCGCACACTGGTCCACGGCTTAATGTCCCATCCGACGGTCGGCGGCCTTTCCAAGCCCATCAGTGTCCCCTACTGACCGTGGGCAGGGCGGGGAGTTTGGCGGAGATAAGTCTCAACGCTGACTCAGCTGGGACTCGAACCTGGGAACTACAGATTACGTGCCTGGTGCGCTATCGACTGAGTCACCCCGCCCCTCTCGAGGTGCAGTGCCTCACGTTTGGATGGCTGGCTCGGAATGTTAATAGTTAAGACCAAAGTGTGGTCAAGGATAGTCATTGTATATATGAAGTGTACATATGAATGTAAATAAATTGCTAGTATATACAGATATTGCAGTAATTTCCGGCCATCAGTGACTTTACCTGTATTTTAGAGTACCCAATTTAATGCTCCTTCACGCCCTCACGTATAAAAGAGTAAACGACAAATAGTACGTGCATTTAGAATTTTCCCCACTTAGTTCCATTCTGCTCTCAGCGAGAAAATGAACACCATGGACTTGGAACGGCTGCCATTCGTCGGATAAGACGTTAGGCGGGGACTGTATGCAACAGGTCATATCCTGTATATGTTAAAAAAGAAATCGCTTCACCTTGATGGTATCTGTTGCTTAAAAAAAGTGGTCCAGTAGGTCCCCCTTCCAACATTTTATGAGTTTTAACATGATTGCTGGTTATCTCCTCCTTTCATTAATTAGAGGAATTGCTACACTTCAAATAAAAAACTAGATTAATCTCTATATTATTATTCAATCCACTATAATTTCATTAGAATCAGCAGTTGCCTTAATTCAAGCATTCGTATTTGCTATCCTATCTGGGTCCTTGTGACCTGGCAGTTTTAGTTCGAGTCCCATCTGAGCCAGGGTTCAGATTTATCTCTGCTAAACCAACACACTGCCCTTGGTCAAAAAGGGGACATTGATGGGATTGGAAAGGCGGCCATCCGTTGGATGGGACGTTAAGCCTGGTCTCAATGGCAGGAGAGTCGTACCCTGTACATGTTAAAGAACAATCTTAATGGCCTTTATAGGAGGCTACCATGTGTTTTCTAACGGCTGTCCAGTGGATCCCCTTCCTCAACCTTGTCTGAATCCTCGGGGTCCTCATGACCCAATTTATCGCATTGTGATCCACTCAGAGGTGAAACTACCCAACCTGGCTATTTAGCCCCTTGTGTGCAGGAAAGTGATTCTCAACAAACCTATAACTTATGCCATTATTATTGAATTATATTTAATTTGTCACAGACTAAATCCTTTTCTCAAAACTGATTGTATTCTGTTTCTACAATAGCTAACGATAGATGGCGTTCACAGATGGACACGATTGAGGTTCTATATAGACTATCATTCTTCACCTTTCACTGGACCACTTAGGTTGGCCATCTCGGTGATTGACTGCCATTAGTTGATTGAGTCACATGGTTTATGGGCGCCATGTTTTATTGTACCGCGAGTCGAAAGCCTAAGAGTTAGTGTGTGTACCTAGATAAAGCTTCTCAGTTGTTATAGTTTTATACATTTCTACCGTTCTTTTGCCTATAAAAGCTTTCGTAATTTATCATTGCCTCACTGGTCTGCATTTGGCGGAAAAATTCCACTCACAAAAATAAATTAATGAAGATTTTTCGAAGAAATCCCGTCAGAGGACAGCAATGGGCTGCAAAAGTGAAACGCGCTAACTGAAACCCAACAAATAATCTATTTTTAGTTGGCTTGTAAAACTGGCTAATGTTTTCACTTTGTCGTCTGCGTATGCAATGTTGGTTCGTTTGTCCGTCTGTCTGTCCCTCTACAGAAAATCAACTTTTTCACTTTTAGAGATAAGTGAAAAATTCTTTTTGCGTTGTATAGGTACTGATAAAATATTATGATTAGCAATTTTGAACTCCCCCAATAACGCCGTCTAGCGGGAAAAATGGAAAATACTAAAATTTCAAACGAATATTACAAACGATTTATTGACACTGGAATTCTGAAATTTTGGTAGTAGAGGGTTATGGTCAGAAGGTTTACAATGGCAACAAGACTTTGCCCTCTTACCCCAAAGGGGGTGTGAAAATGAAGCTTTTTTATTTTAAGAGATAAACGAAAAATTATTTCCTTTTACTGGTAATAAATAACAAAATATTAATATTTTTCGAATCACCCATGAACTGAAATTTCCAGTTAGAGAATGCTAAAGATGGTAAATAAAAACTTAAAAAGCGGCCTTTAGCGACAAAAAAGTGGAAAATACCAAATATTTTAAACAAACGATCTAATATACACAGTCGTATCAGAATAATATGACCACGTACCATAGTATATGTATGGTAGGTGGTCAAATTATCCTGATACGATTGTGCATATGCTAGAAATTTAAAATTTTAGAGATAGTGTAAACCACTTGACCATTACAGTCTAATAGCAATGATTAGTCCCAATTTTTCTGTTTTAAGAAATAAATGAAAAATATGTTTTGTGTTATACAGGTACTAATAAAAGATTAATAGTTTATTTTCCCAATTACCCATTAATATTTAGTGTTAAAGAACTCTGGATGCTCTAGACCAGGGAGGGCCAAACTTTTGGACTCTGCGATCGACTTTTAAGGCAGAAAATCTTTCCGATTGACTTTAGTACATAAGTCATAATAATAATGATTTGATACTGCTTGACCAGCTACGCATAAAATAAAAATTTAGCATCAGATATATTAACGTGACATTGTTACATTAAATACAATCTTTTCCACCTAAAACTATTTATTATAAATATCAACAAGAGGTGATTGTTTTCACTAACTTTGCTATTGAGAAGTATATGCATGACACTGCATAAATAATAACAACTATAATTGCGTTAACTGAGGTTTCAACGTCCAAATTTGGCTAAATTTTTCAAAGTAACAATTTAATAGAAGAAATAAGTAAATAAGAATCCTTTAATGTTTAACGAAAGACCTATACGCTATAACTTTTTCCAATCTGTGTTTATGAAACATAATGTCAACATTTACCATGGTGATAAATTAAGAATTGTACGATCATACTAGAATTATACACTTTATTAAAAAATCCGTTAAATCTCGATGCAAATTCGCTAACAAACACTAAGAGGCTGTGTGCAACAGAGCCTTGTGACCCAATTTATATAACCTATAATAACATAGCCATGTACCTGTGTTTTTCAATCAAGTATTTGGAAAATTATTAGTCCAAAAGTCTAATTACTGATAATTTTGGCAATCGTAAAATGAGAAGAATGATCACGACTGGTCGAACGCGATCGACTGTTTGGCCACCTCTTTTAAGGCGTCACTAACATTTGGAGTCTGCCATAAAACTTGTCCAAAGATGGTTTTGTTAAACTTTTTTAATATTAATTTGTACTTTTGTTCTAACTTTCCAGTAAATAAAATTATATTAAAATATGTTTAACATTTTTTTCCACGAGCTTGCAGTGGCGGATTATAGCATAGATGCGCTCGCTAATCGCCTCGACTCTCATGGCGATCCCAAAACTCTTATTTTTTTCAGTATTTAATGGAGCAAAATATTTTACAATCAGTGTAATTTACTATTGACATACACTTCTCGTGTTTTTTCTTAGGTTAATACAAAATATGATATGATTTATGTTAAATGCACTAAAATGAACAGAAATTTAATTTCATTTATAATGAAGTTTTTGTAATACATATTTAATTTTTTATTTCTGGGTCCTGTAATTCAATCTATTTTATTTGGTTTTAATTATTATTAATGCATTTGTTTTCCATTCGTAAGCTGCAAAATATTGTGTAGAGCGAGTACCTATTTTCTCTCGACTCTTTTGTGCCTGGAGCCTTCAGATCCCTTATTCCCTCACTATCGGCTTGGGTCATTTTCTCAATTCCATGACTCTCAGAACTTTCCTCCGACTCTAATAGGGGCGGGGGTGGCTAGGTCGGTAGCGCGCCAGGCTCGTAATCTGCAGTTCCCAGGTTGGAATAACATCTAGGTCAGCGGTTGAGATTTATCTCCGCAGAACTCTCCGACCTGCCCACGGTCAATAGGGGACACCGACGGACTTGAAAGGCAGTCGGCCGTGGGATGGGACGTTAAGCCGTGGCACCGTGTATGGGAGAGCCATACACTGTGCACGTTAAAGAACACGCTGGATGGTCTTGACGGGAGGCTACCATCTGTCTCCCAACAGCTGTTCTAGTGGGTCTCCTCCCCCAACCTTCTCTGAGCATTCGGGGGTCCATGTGACCTGGCCATTTAGCCCATGATGTGCAAAAAAAGTACCGCTCAGAGGTAAAACAACCCAACCCAATCCTCTGACTCTAATAACATAATTGTGAACACAAAAATACCTTTTTTTCCAGAAAAGAAACACTGGAGATAATTTTTTTTTAAACCTATGAGGACTAAGAAAATATTTAGCTGTGATCCAAGTTACCGTTCTTTGGATCTACTTGAATTTGGAAATCCCGACTAATCTTTACACTTAGCTATTTAAATCTGTGAATCCACAGGATCTTTACATTTATTTATTTGAATCTGTGGATCCACATAGATATCTGCATCTAATTGGATCTTTGAATCTACCTGAATTTTTTCTCTACTTGAACTTCCATTTCCATTTGATATTTTGTTCTTATACCTACCTGCATCTCAATCGACTTAAAAAACTTTTGGATCTACTTGAATCTTTCGATCGACTTTAGTATTTGAATCAACTTGGATCTACTCGAATGTACTCTCGCGTTTAATACATGAGAATATTTGTTTTCCATATATTTGAATCGTTGGATACATGAGAATGTTTCTATCTATCAGAAGCTTTGAATGAGATACAGATTCGGTGAATCCAATCTTTATATCATTCGATTTTCTTTAAATAGAAAATGAAAGAATAAATACCCAAGTAATCCTTCTACTGATTCAGATAGATAAAAATTTAGATAGATCCACCTAAACATGTGGATCCACCTAAATCTTTATTTACCTGAATATGCGTATTCACTTAAAATTTTGTCTATTTGAATATGTGGATCCACCTACATTTTTATCTAATTGAATTCAGTGAATCTGTTCTAATCTAAATTCTAATATAATCTAAATTTTTATATCAGAATCTTTTTTTTTTTATCTTCAGTCTTTGAATCTGGATCCACGTAGATTTTTTGATGCATCTGAATCCTTTCAATACACATACTAATAAATATTCTTTCATTAGGCCTAATTGATGGCAAAAATTACAAAGATTCAAAAATGACACATATTCAGATGTATCCAACAGTATATCCAATGTCAGATGCCTCGGTGGTCGTTATTGGCCACTGATCAAAATGGGACTAAGTTTCGAGTCTCCCGAAAAGCACCGATATTTGTTCTGTTGCCTTTCTGCTGACTCGCCTTCTATACAGACCATCTCTGGGATGTATTTATACTCACAGATTCCTCTCAAACCTCTGTGTCAAGTAACAGCTTCGGGGATTACATTTCTCATTCAACGATTCTATCAGATGCAAATATTCGAGTAGTTCCAAAGATCCTAACAAGCCTTAAAACCGTAATATACCTGAGAAGGAACTGAAATTGTGTTGGGTTGTTTTACCTTTGAGCGGCACTTTTTTTTGCAACAATGGGCTAAATGACCAAGTCACAAGGAACCCGAAGGCTCGGAGAAAGTTGGGAAGGGTACCCAATGGAACAGCTGTTGGGCGGTAGATGGTAGCATCCTGTTAAGTCCATCCAGAGTCTTTCAAGTTTCGGTAGATGGTAGCATCCTGTTAAGTCCATCCAGAGTCTTTCAAGTGCACAGGACCATGGCTTAACGTCCCATCCGAGGAGCGGCTACTTTCCAGGCCCATCGGTGTCCCCTACTACCCGACAGCAGGGCGGGGAGTTTTGCAGAGTTAAATCTCAACGATGTTCCCCTGGGAGTCGAACCTCGGAAATGCAGATTACGAGCCTGGAGCGCTACCGACTGAGCCATTCTCGCCCCGAATTTGAAACTGTGAAAATGTGATTTGTAACCTATATGCTTTGGTCACAATGTATAGAATTTTATCACCTCCGAATTGTTATATCGTTGAATAATCCCGTACTCGAAATGTGAACTCGCATTAGTCTTGACCCTAATATCTCACCTGTGCGGGCGGTACGCTACTAAACTGCAGGGGTTGCAATCAAGCAACTGCTATCCAGAAACTATATCCACATTCTCGCACGCACAGCCCACTCCCACCCACCGTCCCATCCATGATAAGCCAGCGTTGTTTCGCGTCAGAATACGCTCCAGCAATGTGCATACGTCAGCGGGCCAACAGAAGCCTCGGGGTGGAGGGGGGGAAAGAACAGGGAAGTTCCTGAATCTGCAGATGTCCTTTTCGTTTTTTTACGTTTGAATCAACCCCATCCACACTTTCGCTTAAAAAATGGATGTTCACAATTTTTTCAATTCTCAAGGAATAGTAGCCGTGGATACCTTACCTGAAAAAATGACTATAAATGGCCAATACTGCACCTACATTGTTATACCCAAAATAGTTAAGGAGATGAAGGAGCATCAACAGGCGTATCAAGGGTTCTCCTTCATCATGACAATGCCAGTTCTAACAAAACCTGGCGAATTGCGGCCAATCTGGAGCAGGAAAAAAATCTAACAGCTACCCCATCTCGCACATTCACCCGATCTTGAACCATGCGATTTTTTGGTTGTTTCCAAAGTTTAAAAAGGAACTTGTTGGGAAGCCTTTTTAAAGGATGGAAGACCTTGCAAAATGCGTTCATTCAGGGTTGCAGAATATCCCCAACAGTATTACCCAACAGGAATACCACCATGCATCACGGAATTGGCATAGATCTCTGCAACTTTGCAAAGATGCTGGAGGGGAATATTTTGAAGGACAAAAATTTTTTTGTTGAGGTAAGTGCAATGGTTTTTATTCTGCAGATACATGTCAAGAACTTTTTTGAACGCCTCTCGTACGTGCCTGGCGCGTTACCGAATAAGTCAACCCCTCCCTCCCCCCCATTTAGAGGAACATTCTTTCTACTTTTTGCGCATTAAATAAATCGATGTTTACACACTGAAAAAAAATATGGGATTTAATTTTTGCTGAAAATATAAGATTTAGGTTTCGTCCACAATATCTTCTCTTTGAAAATTCAATCACCTGGATGAATCCCTTAAACTCGCCCATCTCAATTGAACCCCTTCTTACGTTAATCACTGTGAGGACCTCAACTTAAACTCGGCCACTTTGGTGGACACCCTTTAAAGATAGCGATTTGAATTAACCTTTTCTGAAATTTTGCCACTTAAGACTTAAACTCTCTTTAAATGGATGGAGTCTCTCCTTAACGCAGTTACTTGGATTACTCCATAGATGGATAAACATCTTAAAATTCAAAGTTCCACTTCAGTCTCTAAATCCTGCAAGTGACCCCAATGATGGGATCAGATGGATGGCCTCCCTTAAATTAAGACATTTAGATGAATTATTTCCTAAGTGAGCATTTAAATGCCCTTCTTTAGGCACTTCGACTGTTGGATGACCATCCATAAACTCAATCATTAGATGGACCCTCTCCGTCTCTTTGAACTCGGCCATATGGATAGATTTCTTTCGATCACTTAAATGGACAAAGTCCTTTCTGGTGGGAAACGTCACGCTCATCATGACCCTCACACCACACTACCAAAATTTCAAATTTCTAGTAAAAGTTGACAATTTTTTACTTTTTTTCGCAATTATAGGAATATGCAAAACGTGATATTTCATCAATATCTAGGCAACTCGAAAAGAAATTTTTATTTATCTCTAAAAACAAAATAGTTTAATGTCTACAGATGGACAGACGACAAAGTGAAAACATTAGTTCGTTTTTTTTTTCCCTTTTTAAAAACGGAAGAGAAACAGAGAACAAATGAGCGCTGCCAGATGCACTGCCATTTGCGCATGACTTGAGCAGAGATCTCTTTTTCTGAAGCCGAGTGTGTATTCTCCCAAGCGAAGCTGAAACTATGATTCTTCTGCAACCTTCCAAAAGCCGATTGTCCTCTCACTGACCCCCACAGTCGAAATAGCGGAGATTAAGAGCAAGTCCCTGCAAGTAGACGTCGCCTATTCAGCGAAAGCATCGGTCCCACACCCGTGCCTGTAGATCCTGCTGGCCGTATTCCGCCTCCTCCTTCATCCCCGGAGAGGCTAGTCAGTGATCCTGCTTCTGTTGTGCAGATAACAGCTAAGGCAGCGGTGATGAATGAGGAACGTGCGGTCAGCCGCAGGCCGACGGTAATGAAAAGTTCTCTACCGTGTATGTGATGCTGAAAGAACAGGAGGAAGAGGTTCGAATGGATAGAGGCAGCGGCTGACGCGAGCGAGGCTTTATGTTGGTTCCTTCAATGGATGCTCGCTTCAAAGGCACAGAATAAGACGTTAGCGAGCCTCTTGTTCTTTAAAAGCAGATTTTCGTTTCGAACCAGAGTGGAAATAACACTGGTCGCCGTCTTAAAGAGAGATATGAGCGTGTTTTGTTGAGACAATGCTCAAAGAATGGAGAGGGAATTTGAGGAGGCATTATCGTTGTTACTTCCACCAAGTATCTAATGCATAATCATCTGGTATATAAATATTTTCGACCAGATTTTGCAAGATGGTTCCCGAGATAAAGGGGAAGGTTTTTTTGTCCATGTTCGACTGCCCCCCAAACTTCCTCTATCTCCTTTCAAAAACTCTGAATCCCAGTAAGAGCTACAACTACCTAATTAAATATACATCTTTCTCTTATCATAATACAACGTGTTTACATACTTAAATTTTTTCTGTCAGTCAGTTTCTTTCCCCTCCCCCAAAAAAAGAGGGATAGTGATTGGCTCAGTTGGTATCACGCCAGGTTTCGTAATCTCCAGTTTGCAGGTTCGAGTCCCACCTGGACCAGCGTTGAGATTTATCTCCGCAATACCCTCACCCTATTCTCAGTCGGTGAAAAAGGTAAAAAACTGCAAACTTTTACTACAAATTTGAAATTTTGGTAATGCAGAAATGGGACACAGTTGGGCTTGTAAAGGATGCCTTTTACAAGTAAAAAGAGCTAGTTGGAATCCCGGAGGATCCAGGGGAAAATGTGGGTACAGTTACTACAAGATATATCCGAAAATTTACTACGTTCGAGTTTCCTCTTTTTAAGGGCTATAATTCCTTTCCCCCACTTTTAGGAATATTTGTGTACACATACCTTACTTAAACATAAATTTTAGATCATAAATAAAAAATAGAAGGAAAAAATCTTCAGTGAAGTAAACTGATTATCAGATTTACTAAACATTTACATTTCTATTGATCAGATTTACTAAACAATACGGGAAACCATGTCTTAAAAAAATTCCATTCGATGGAGATTATACGAACGAATTTAAAAACAAACTAATTTTGTGATGTTTTTGTTGCTACATCAACACTTGACGGAGTACCTTTTCCGTGTGACTTGCACATTCATTTTTACATATTCATGAAGTAACTTTTTTCCTGATATTTTATGTCATTTATTGAAAGTTACGAAACGAGATATTTTATGTCATTTATTGAAAGTAACAAGGCGAGATCTGAACAGAAAAATGAGTTGGGTTGTTTTACCTCTGAGCGGCACTTTTTTGCACACAATGGACTAAATGGCCAGGTCACATGGACCCCGAAGGCTCAGAGAAGGTTGGGGGAGGGGACCCACTGGAACAGCTGTTGGGAGACAGATGGTAGCCTTCCGTCAAGGCCATCCAGCGTGTTCTTTATCGTGCACAGGGTATGGCTCTCCCACACACGGTGCCACGGCTTAACGCCCCATCCGACGGACAGCGGCCTTTCCAAGCCCATCGGTGTCCCCTACTGACAGTGGGCAGGGCGGGGAGTTTTGCGGAGATAAATCTCAACGCTGACCCAGCTGGGACTCGAACCTGGGAACTGCAGATTACGAGCCTGGCGTGCTACCGACTGAGCCCCCCCCCCCCCCAAAAAAAAGTAATTCGAACCTCACGTTAGGTGGCGCTGCAGTACAATTTTTGAAAGAGTTACCCAAATGATCTGTCTCACGTGATATCTGTGCCACGTGACATTCTTGTGCAGAAAAGGTTTATTGCTAAGAGAATTGGTTAGAGTGAACTCGAGTATGTGTAACATCCTTCATCATCAAAGCTGAACCACTTTATAAGCGGGTCTGAAAGACCCGCCATCATCTGGTCCACGAGCAAAAGTAGGCAGTGAGTGCTGAATGAGTCAGCGGGGTAGGGACCTACACAGTGAAATGCTAGAAACCGTACAGGTGGCGAATAGGCATAGGGCGGCAGGCCACCTAAGTCAGGTCAACAGAATCAGCAAAAGAAAAATAATCTTTCGGTGCCTGGTGATGCAAAAAGGGAAAAGTTAGAGAAAAAAGATATCCTAGTATGTCCATATGGGCCGTCCCGTGGCTGAGTGGTTAGCACGCTTGGCTACTGATCTATGGGACCTGGGTTCGAGACCCGGGTAAGGCCTAGATGTGTGTGTGTTGTCTTTCTGCTGAGGTCCTGCCATCCTCACAGACCTTCTACTATGGCATATAAGCTGACAGGCTCCTGTCAGACCTCTGTGGCAAGCAGCTGCTTGAGGGGGTATTTATTTTTTTTTTATTAGTATGTCCATTGGTTGTAGACCTTGTATTGGAAGAAAGTGAGGCCAGTATGTGCAAAACAAAGTAGCATTTTTTTTAAAAGGCTCCCCCTCCCTTAGGGGGTGGGAAGAGTCGGAAGCAAATGGGGGGGGAGGTTTGGGGTAGTAAATAGACTAAAAGTATAGAGGAATCATCAGATCTCTTGAGGGGGAGACAAGAAAATATTTTTTTCTTCTCTTAGCCCCTCCTCCCTCCAGAGATTTTATCTGGGGGGATTAAAAATGGTAGGGGGGAGAGTGATATGGGAAGGTACTAGTTAGTGAAATTTAGAGAGATTAGTTGAAAATTATGGGGAAGATGGGGCTAAGGAGTGAACTCAAAGCGAAATCGTTCAGTCCATCACTCGCGTGTAAATACGTCATCACTGGCTCGCCAACGAGGGAGCACGTCGCTCGCTCACTTCCGTTCGAGATCTTTCGCTTCCTTCCTTTCTTTTCGAAGTGTTTTTTTCAATCCTATTATCATCCGATATGTGTGCTAGTTTTTTTTATGTATTTCAAGAATGTATTCTCCAAAATGTAAAATTTGAAAAAACTCTTCCATGCCGGGTTTTGATTAACAGTACGTTTTTTTTTCATTATGCCATGGGTAACATGTAACCATAGCATTTAAACGTAGTTATCTTCAATAAAAAAAATGAAGAATGAATAATCGATCATTTATTATTATTCCTTATAAATTAACTTACATATAAATTTTTAAGAATAAATTATGAATTTTTTTGAAAATAGGCTTTTTACGGAATAAAGTCACTACACATAAAGTGAAGTCAGGGCTCTCTAAATCCTTATACTATTAATTTAATACTTAAAAAGTTAGGGAAGCTAAATGCCGTCCCGTGGCCGAGTTGTTAGCGCGCTTGGCTACTGATCTAAGGGACCTGGGTTCGAGTCTCGGGTAAGGCAAGGATGTATGTGTCGTTTTTCTGCTGAGATCCTGCCATCCTCTCAGATCTTCTACTGTGGCATATAAACTGACAGGCTCCTGTCTGGCCTCTGTGGCAAGCAGCTGCTTGAGGAGGCGTTTATTTTTTTATTTTATGGAAGCTGAAACTTTTGCTAGTTTTGAAAATTTACGTCAAAAAGTTAAATCATATCTGTTTGTTATAAGCTAGTGTTAGCAATATAAATGCAATATTTGAATTTTGTGAAAGGGTTTTAAAAGTTTTTATCATTTTTTGAAGGATAGTGGGATGTTTTGTAATAATCCCTGTTGTTAAATATTTCCTTTAAGCATTAAAAGGAATATTCTCTAAACACAGACATTTAGAAGGATATTAACTAGTGATTTTTCCCCGTAAAAAGCCTATTTTCAAAGTTAGGTAGGTTGTGGCTATTTATTCACTTTAACATGAAAGTATTCGAAAACTTTTTGCAATATAGTATACTTTTTTTTTTGTCTTTCATAGCGGGTTTCGAACTAATGATTCTTTAGACGAGTTAGGAGTCAGTACGTGTATTGTATCCATTAAGCCATCGGTTATATCCGACCATAGTGTTTAAATGTATAGATATTCTCGATAAAAGTGAAGGAGGAATAAAAGCATCTTATTAAATAAATGCGCCCCCTTCATTAAAAATTATTAAATACACCTTCGTAAGAATCACGTGACATTTTTGCACGGATTAACACGTCTGTTGTGAACACAAAAAATTTCAAATAGAAAAGTATACATGTCCACTGACGACCAATTAGGAGCAACGATAACGTAAGTGACTTGCGTTATACGTCACTCGTCGTTAATATATCCCCTTAACAATAAAAATAAAGATAAGCATGCTTCGTTTTTAATTATTATATAAATAGTATTATCATTATCAAATATATTAATGTATTAATTCAAGCGTTTTTAAGTTTGCATTAAGATTTCTTTCGGATATTACTAAAAACACAAAGAAAAACATTTTAACCTTTCCTGTTCGGTGAAATATTTCAGTATTTTGGAAACGATACAAAAAATAAATACCCCCTGAAGCATCTGCTTGTCACAGAGGTCTGACAGAAGCCTGTCAATTTATATGCCATAGTAGAAGGTCTGTGAGAATGGCAGGACCTCAGCAGAAAAACAACACAAACGTCCATGCCTTATCCGGGGCTCGAACCCAGGTCACTTAGATCAGTAGCCAAGCGCGCTAACCACTCGACCACGGGACGGCCCTACTCAGGCCTTATTCTCAGAACCTTTCCCCCCCCCCCCGGAACTGTAACCCGAGTATGTGCCTGTATGGACGGACATTATCCCATTTTTATTTGAAAGAGATAAAACTGATGAGACAAAAGCAAAAGGAAGATAGATATTTCTCAATTTATACATTTTTATGATACGTCTTACAAAATGCACCCTAAAAAGTAAGAAATAAAAGTAAACCATACCGATCACGAAATCATTTACTGAATTTCTGTTAATTCCAAAACAAAATAAGGAACAGGCGTTTTTTATTCAATCGGTAAATCAGTTTGGCGCTCTGCCTTTTTCTGTAATCAATAAAAATTAAAATAAAGTGTGTTTATTTTACGATGGTATGCATTACTTTTCAAGGCGCATATATAAAAATGGTTACTTTAAAACGCTTTGGTTTAAATATTTTACTTAGTCACCAAAAAACACCTATTTGGAATTGCGTCACCTCTGAGCAGCACTTTTTTTGCACACAAATGGAGGTTCCCATAGCCAAGTGGTGAGCGTGCTTGGCTACTGATCTAAGAACCCCCAGTAAGGCATTGATGTCTGTGTTTTCTTTCTGCTGAGGTTCCATCATCCTAACAGACCTTCTACTGTGGTGTATTAAACTGGCAGGCTACTGTGAGACCACAGTGGCCAAGAAGCTGCTTGAGGTTTTTTTTTATATAACCTAAATAGATAGTTCCTAATAAATTAATTAACTTAAATAGTTAGTTCCTAAATATTTAGTAACCTAAATAGATAGTTCACAAGAAATACAAATTCAGAGAAAGTTAAGGATAGTTGATGCCAACCTCCCATCAAGGCTATCCAGCGGGTTCTTTAACCTGCACATAATATAACTTTCCTACATACGCATCTAGGCATAAAATCCCATCTGAGAGACGGCTAACTTTATAGGCCCATCAGTGTCCCCTTCCTGATTGATGAGAGCACATGATCAGCAGGAGATAATCTCAACGCTCCTACAAGTGGGTCTCGAACTAGGAACTGCAGATTGATTCTGGCACGCAACTGACTTAACAAAACATCGCCCCCCCCCCATTTATTTCGAAACTCCCCTTATTTAAGGATGGAAGAAACCATGGACGGTAAATTTTTTACAGCCTACAGCAATGCATAACTAGCTTTCCTTTAATATAACTCCTCTAGAACATATGGAGAAAAAGCATTCTGACTCAACTACTGACGACCAAAAAATATTACGGAAATTCGAAAAATAGACTTTATTCCTCTTGTGTTTCGTTGAGGCATCGTCAATTAATTTTTCAACATTTAAATTTCTCTTAACAATTTGTCTTTCGTTAATGCTTTCGGAAATCAAAAATCTTATGCACATCATTTTCAGGAATAAAAATATTTATCACGCAATAATTTAGTTGAAAGAATTTGATTAATTTTTTAATCTTGAATCTTTTTTAGCGAATTATCTGGCATCCAGTTTAAAATATTACACAGAACACCGATCTAGCTTAGATAGAACGGGAAATGACGTCACTGAAACATCGCGATGCAAACAATGGACATGACGCTGTCCAAAAGACGGAACAAAGTCACAATTCGAAATGACAGTTACTTAATTAATAATAATTATTTAATTAAATTATAATTACCCCTTCCTGATTGATGAGAGCACATGATCAGCAGGAGATAATCCCAACGCTCCCACAAGTGAGTCTCGAACTAGGAACTGAAGATTATGATTCTAGCACGCAACTGACTAAACAAATCATCGCCCCCTTCCTTTATTTCGAATCTCCCCTTATTTAAGGATGGAAGAAACCAAGGACGGTAAATTTTTTACAGCCTCAGCACTGCATCACTAGCTTTTCTTTAATATAATTCCTCTAAAACATATGGGGAAATACGTTCTCCATATGTTCTCCATATGACGACCAAAAAATATTACAATTGGAAAAATACTCTTTATTCCTCTTGTGTTTCGTTAGCGCATCGTCAATTAAATTTTCAACATTTAAATATCTCGTTACAAACTGCCTTTCGTTTATGCTTTAGGAAATCAACAAATTTATGCAGATCACTTTCAGGAATATAAATATTATCAAGCAGTATTTTAGTTGAAACAATTTCATAAATCTTTTAATCTTGTTTTTTAGTGAATTATCTGGCATTGAGTTTAAAAAATTAAACAGAACACCAACCTAGCTTAGATAGAACAAGGAAATGACGTTACTGAAACAAGGCAATGCAAACAATGGATATGACGCTGCCCAAAAGACGCAACAAAGTCACAATTCGAAATGACAGTTAACTCGAGAAGAACTTCTTCACTCATGCTTTTTCGCTGCTGCTAAAAGGTGCTTTGAAGATATTTGCCTATGTGAAATATTGCTGAAAAGAGTTTAAAGATGGATTCAGTGTGCTTATTCAAGAGTCACGAGGAGTTTGAATATATCCGTGGCCTGGGGGAAGGAGGATTTGGACAGGTTTTGCAGATGTTGGATAAGAAGACAGGAAAGAACGTGGCAGTAAAGGTGGTGATGCGCCCTTCCCCAGGAGAGGAAATATATTGGCCACATCTCAATGATAGGTATGTTGTTCCTTTACACGAAACTTTATTACTTGGAAATAGAACGGCCTTCGTGATGCCTTTGATGAAACGAGATATGCATGACCACGTTTACAATTCGGATTTTATTAACGATGTTAACAGCTTCACCAGGAAGAGGAAGTATACTTTCAACATACTAAGTGGGCTTGCTTATTTACATGGTCGTAACTTAGCTCATATGGACTTGAAGGAATGTAACATCATGATTCACCTAACTGCAGATCGTGCACTACTGACAGATTTCACTTTTCTCACTAATATTGAAAGTGTGAGCCAGTACACTTTCGCTGTCCCCTTCAGTTATCTGCCTCCAGAAGCAATATCAACCCTATGGCAAGGCCCAGTTCATGGTGTATCACCAGAGATGTGGACTTTTGGAATAACCTGTCTTCAGATTTTCACTCGAATGGCCTTTACGAGAATGTTGGATTTCACTTCGAAACAACCCACTTTTGATGACCATATATTTCCTATTTTGAGCGAGTTGTTCGTCAGCAAGAATATGCATCTGGTGTTAGCCAAAATGCATCCCTCTGCTTCTGTCTCTCTGGAAACTGCTGAGCTGTTCATCGATTTCCTTGGAAAGTTCCTCTGCATGGAACCAGCAATGAGAATAGGTGCAGTAGAAGGGATCAAACATCCTTTCCTGAATATTCCCGAACGTATGCAGGGATTGGAAGATGAAGAGGAAACAGAGAATGATAACGTAGTTGTTGCTGAAAGTGGTCCCCCAAGAGAAAACGAATTTTCCAGAGAGAATACAATGAGGAAGAGGTTGGCTGGAACGTGCTTACGTGCAAGGATGTGGTTGTCGAAGAAGAAGAGACTATTAAGTAACAGAGTGAGAAGGATGTTCTGCTGTTTGCAGCCCAGATCATTCTTGCTGGAATAGGAAATCTTAAAAAGAGACATTTCAGTCCACAAAACAAAAAGAGACAAAAAAATTCATAATTGTATAAAAAACTGTAAACTCATTGAATTTCCATAAACTAATGCTGCCTGCCTGCCTGCCTGCTCAGTCCACAAAACGAAAAGAGACAAAAAAATTCATAATTGTATAAAAAACTGTAAACTCATTGAATTTCCATAAACTAATGCTGCCTGCCTGCCTGCCTGCTCAGTCCACAAAACAAAAAGATACAAAAAATTCATAATTGTATAAAAAAACTGTAAACTCATTGAATTTCCATAAACTAATGCTGCCTGCCTGCCTGCCTGCCTCCCTCCCTCCCTCCCTCCCTCCCGCCCTCGGCAGCATTAGTTTATAGAAATTCATGAGTTTACAGTTTTTTACACAATTATGAATTTTTTTGTCTCTTTTTGTTTTGTGGACTAAAATGTCTCTTTTTAAGACTCCCTCCCTCCCTCCGTCCCTCCCTCCCTCCCTCTTGGTCCAGAAAACAAAAAAACAAAACAGATTGATATAATACAAAGATATCAGATATGTGGTAAGAAAAATAGTAGATAAAGACACAGTATATTCAGTGATTGTGGCTAATATATTTCCTCAGTGATAATATCTGTGAAAATAAGTGAAAAAAATAAGGGAAAAAAGGAAAAAAAATGAAATAAAAGGGTAAAAAAAAATAAAAAACGGTCCTTTTCAGGGCCCCCGGCCTGCGAATGGTTGCTACACTTTAGCTGGAGACAGCATTCAAAAGGGAAAATTGTGTTAGCAACCTAACGTCCTACCCCGCCTTCTCGTGGTGCAGGCTGTTAGTACCTAACAGAAGATGTAATGTTTATTCTGTTGGGGAACCGAAGGGGAGGGCTGCCAGATTAGAATGGCATATTCATCTGGTCTCATTACTTAATTTTAATCACAATCCTTCCAAATTGCACCTCTTTAACAAAGGTATTGGCTTTGCTGTAGTTTTAATGAAAAATGCATTACTAAAAAATGTTGAAAGCTGTTTCAGAATTAAGATTATTACACAGGATACTCCAATATCTCCCACTGGAAATACTGCAAATGTTGTTGGGTTACCATGACATATCCATATGGAGGATCTTGAGCAGAGCCATAATATGACACATAGAAATTGAAATATTTTGCCATTGCTCAAAAAAATACACCTTGGAGGTTACAGTTTTCATGGGTTGTGTTGTTTCACCTTTGAGCAGCATTTTTGGCACACAATGGGGAAAATTGTCAGGTCTCAGAGAAGGTTGGGGAGGGGAATAAAATAAAGAGCTCCTAGGAGAGCTAGAAGCCTTGTATTAATGCTATCCAGCATATTTTTTAACATGCACAGGGGATGGACTCTGTGGGACATGTGGCCATGGCTTTAAGTTCTATTGGATGGCAGCCTTTTCAAGCTCATCGGTGTCCTGTTGCTGACTGAGGGCAGGATGGGGGTTTAGCGCAGAGAAATCTCAACGTTGGAACATTTGACTCGGAACTGGTAACTACAGATTACGAGACCGGTACACTACCCCCTGAACCAATGCCTGTCCACGAAGGATCACTCATAAAAACTTGAAGGAAAAAGTCTGGACATCATAAATGAGCGAAGACCGCATATCGCAATTCAAATACTTAACGTTTCTGTGAAGTATTAGCTAAAATGCATATCTTGAACAGTATTTCGATGGACACGTGCTTGTTAAATGTTAAAAAAACGAAAATCTAAAATGTAATTCTTAAAACATACCGTAGCCTACAACCAGATGCCTGACGTATTGGACGAACCTTGACAACACTTGTTTTCAGGATCTGCCGCTGGCTAAGGGTTCATACATTAGAGGCTGGCCATCTCGGTGACTGCCTGTCATTGGCTGATTGGGTCAGGTGGTTTAAAATGCGATGTTTGTTGTACTGTGAGACGAAAGCAGAAGCGTACTGATAGTCCCCACAATTCCCGCGGTCAGGGGAAGCTCCTGTAAAAAATACAAAATTAATGATGAAACTTGATATACAGTGCCGTGCTTAGACATTTTCGTGCCCTAGGAACAAAGTTACATACGGGGGGGGCCCTACACTTTAAATAATCAGTAGGCATAAAACTATATATATATAATTTAGAATCCATAATCGCATAAAGTTACAAAAAAATTAAATAAAGAAGTATTTAATATTTTGTTTCCAAACTATTTCAATTACACTTAAACAACAAACAATTACATTTTCTTTCGAATTTTCTACTCGCTAAAATCGTTAATTAATTCATCATAATTCCCCTGATAAGCTTCGGCTCAGTGGGATTTTTGTGTAAAATAATTATAGATATTACTTATTGGAAATAAATTTGAATTTCAATTTTAATAAATATACTGTATTTTTTTTCCATGTAGAAAATTGCCAGAACATTCAATTTTTGCTCTACGAGTATACTTCCTTAATAATATCCGGCACAGAAAACGAACGCTCTCCTTCGGTGTTACTCATTTGGGAAACTAAAAATATTCTAATTTCAACATTTGATAATGAATAAAATAGCTTTTATATTGTGAATATGTTCTACAAGGAAACGTTTAGATTAGATTTTGACAATTGGTCGACGAATTGAAATCACTATTACAGATTCTGCTATGCAGAAACCTTTAAAATCATTACCCTTCATAATATACACCTTGAGTGAAAACAGCATTTACTTTAAGAAAAAACCTTAAATGAAAATAATAATACATTCCCTTTTGTACTACCTCATCACTTTTGAACCCACCTAAAAAATCTACCGAAGAGTAGTAAAAACACCCATCCCCTTCCTCCATCTATATTTTCAACTACATAAACCCAAAAGAGTCCTTATCAAGACAAGTATCTAAAACGTCCTTCTTAAGACCAAACCTATAACACTGAACCCTTTCACGGCAACGTTCCTTTAACACAGCTCACAAAAAAGTCCTTCTCAGGACTAAAATGAAGATCTAACACAAACTATATCTCTTTTCTCACCACCTTTCCTCTCTCGCTTATTTTTCTTACTACAGCTTCTAGGCCTGACAAATATTAACAAAACGGAAGCAGGATGCGGTGGGCAGACAATGTCAAACAGGACATTGTCAGAATTGGTGTTCAGTGGCAGAGGCAGCTCAGGACAGACATGCTTGGAAAACTAATTGCTCGGTCTGGTTGGACCTCCGTAGCCCATGGCTGCTTGAGGATGATGATGATGATATAACCCAACTGTAAGGGAGACGAAGTAAAGTGACATTCTCAAAATCATTTTGCAACGTTTGAAGTGGGAACCATATATATCCAGAGTGCTTCATGCAGAGCTGGAGGAGAGGAAGGGCGCAAGGAGCCATGTCCTCCCCCTTTCAGAATGCTTAAGGGTAATAGAGACAAGAAAATACAATATTTATATTTCATGCATTTGTCAATAAAATTTTTGAAGACCTGTAAAACGGAAACGGAAATGTTATATTGCGATGTAAATACAATCTCTTACCACTCACTCCTTTCTTACATTTTTGCGGCGCGACTGTGTTTCTTGCCTTCCCCCCCACCCCCGTGTTTTCTAGATACGGACCCGAACAGAATTTTGAGTTGCTACTCGTTTTATAGAATTCTGTTGGGCAAAGCGAAAGAAATACGAAGATTTTGAAATCATTTCTAAACCTGTACGAAAGTGACAACAGCTAAAAATATTATAGTGATAATATGATCGAGAAGAAAGATTTTATTACAAATATTTACAAAATGATTTCGAGAATGTCATTTTACTTCGTTTCCCTAACAGTGGGGTTATATCATCATCCTTAAGCAGCCATGGGCTACGGAGATCCAATCAGACGGTACAATTTAGTTCTCCAAGCATATCTGTCCTGAGCTACATCTGGCCACTGCACACCAATTCTGACAATGTCCTTGTTTGACATTGTCTGCCCACCGCACACCAATTCTGACAATGTCCTTGTTTGACATTGTCTGCCCACCGCATCATAGGTCTCGGGTCACAAAAATCCTAAGTCACAAAAATATTCAGGATTGATAGGCGATGTCGAACAAAGATACGCGATTGTCATTTTTTTCCATAGATATGAAAGATTCCTATAAAACAATGCATTAGGACCTACTACTGACATCTCTCTTCAACGCAGCATTCCCTTGCCAACTAAATGTTTGATTTGTTCTCAGCTTAGCTGCTAGAATACATGTCTAGTATTTAAAGGATACAGAGAGACATTAGGTATATTATGTTGTATGATAAGAGATTGGGACTGATTAGGTTCTCGTATGCGCATTTTTAAATATCATAGGCTCAAATTCACTTGTCACAAAATGAAAAATCGAATACTATTCTTCGAGGGGTTCCAAGCCCATTTCATGGGCTTGGAACCCCTCGAAGCGTTCCAAGCCCATCGAGGCGTTCCAAGCGAATACTCTTTACAGAAAAATGTCACTGGAGATAAATTGAAGATCTCAGTTAAAGCTTTCTTGTTCTTGATTTTCAGTTTTATTCGTGTGATATTTAAAGAGTTATGGCGCCTGAAGTCTTTAAAAGCGGGGTCCCGTGTAGGTAAATTTTACTTCAAAAGCACACAAAAACACATTATAATTGTCACAATACACTGCTTACTTATTTAAAAATAAATTAGTACGAAATTTACAAATTTAATTTATACATAATCAGATATATTCAGTGGCTTATTTCTATTCGGATACTTAATTTTCCATTACCTTCAAACATTATAAGGAAGTTGATATAATGTTGTTCCAAGTTGTAAATTTTCTAATTCCGCTTGGGGGACAATCCCTAAAAACTTGGTTTACTATAAAACATTTATGTGAAGTTCTAGCACTGTATCTGCCTAACAGTAGGATAATCTGCTCAATCCATCCCATGTCCATCAAGGCTACTGGATTATCAGACATTCCACTTCTTGATCCATATGGTTGGCGGCATGGTTTCGTATTTGATGGTGTTGGGATTCTCGGAGTGATGGTGACAAAGTAGAACGCACATCATATATGGTGAATACGGGAATCATTACCCTTTGTGTGTACAAGGTGGGTATGAAGTGGCAGATTAAGGTATCTGAATCCGATGTGCAAATTAGGGGCCCCTAATGCAATTTACGAATACATGCAATAGGTTAAATAAACGGAGAAATGAATAAATAGATAATATATATGAAATGATTGGCTGAAAAACATCTGATATTCTGATATTTCACTTAAACCATTTTATTGTCTACGGGATATTTCCTAATTTACTTTATTACTGAAGGATTCATATAACGCTGTGAGCATGAGTGACAAAAATTACTTCCATCATAAGTGGGGTCTTGACTGCCTAATTACCGACATAGATGGCACCAAAAATCAACAAGAAATGCGGGAATGCTTATATATCAGACTTTTGAATAAAATAGTCTCTGATGATGTAATGGTTATCATACCTGTCGTTTCCTGGAGACGTCGGCTCGAATCCCACTCAGCCAACCAAATTCTTTTCAGCTAATTATTTCAATTGCTTCTTATCTAAAGGACATCTTCCTGTGATACTTCATCACATCAATATGTATTTTATAAACGTGGACCTACTGAAAAAAATAACAAACTTAATTATAAGCGAAAATAAATATCTCTTCATTTAGTGTATTTAACAAAAAAACACATAATTAGTATTAAATCAAACAAAAATACGATATTTGTACAAAAATTGTACATTATAGTAACGGAAGGGGAGGGCTGCCAGTTCAGTATGGCCTACTGATCTGGTCATCTATGGCCACTTTTTTCTTTTTTTTCAATTGTGCTGAGGAGTGGTCAACTTCACAGGGTCCTGGTGCTGACCATTTATACCTACTATACTGGACTTGTTTATGGATTTGAGCTTGATTATTGATCCTGGACTTGCTGCACTGGTGGGCCTCTGTTGAGGGAGAGTCTGCCGCTGTGTTTTCTGTTTGCTTCTGGGTTGCCAGCTCTAAGTGAACAGAGGAATAGGATACCTTATATCAGCTGGTGGATAATCCTAATCAGAGGCCATCGCAGGTACCTGAACCTTACTTAGCTAGTTGGGCATCGTCAAGCCTAAACTGGAGTAATGTGTCTCAGGCAGGCCATATGGCTCTTGAAAAAGTCCACTTGAAAAGGTGGTGCCTGAAGTTCCTACCAGCATCGGTGACTTCAGCCTTTAGCGGAGGAGGAACGGGTCTTTGCCCCATGCCTGCGATCAGGGGGCTGTTTGATATTGTTGGCCCTACCAATCTCAATAAACCTAATTTCTTTAAAAATCCTACTAATCATTTTCTCTTTGCAGGAACGTCGAACGTAAGGACATTACATAGAGATTATTCTCTTGATGTCCTCATGCAGGAATTCCAGCCCTTTAACCTAGATATTCTGGGCTTGCAAGAGACCAGATGGACAGGTAAAGGTGAGATACTTAAAAATAACTTTAAATTTCTCTTTACAGGGAGGGAGGATGGAAAGCATCACCAAGGCGTGGGTCTGCTGCTCAGCAGACATGCTAGTGATGCGCTTCTAGGATATGAGTGCATTAATGAAAGGTTTCTAACAGCAAAATTTCAGACAAGCATTAAAGACTTGAATGTTATCTGCTGTTATGCCCCCACTGAGGATGCTGATGAGGATGAGAAGGATAGGTTTTATGGACAACTTCAGGATATTTTGAATTCTGTCAAGAAAGGAGATATTACCCTTGTTCTAGGTGACTTCAATGCCAAAGTTGGTACTGACTCTGATCTTTGGGGAGGGGGTGATAGGCCCTTTTGGTATTGGTAGCTGCAATGGCAATGGGCAACGTCTCCTACAGGTAGGTAAACTCAATGGTTTCAGAATAACTAACAGATATTACAAACACCGCGACATACATAAATACACATGGGTTTCACCTGATGGGCTGCATAGGAATATGTTTGATTATATATTAAATAACAGCAAATGGGCTAGTTCTGTTAGAAATACCAGGGCATATAGGGGAGCTGAAATTGGATCTGACCGTTACCTTGTTAAAAGTGTCTTACAACTTAAACTTAAAAAGTGTTGTGCTAGGGTTAAAAAAATTTACCTTTAATACTGAAGCTCTGAAAGACCCAGTTATAGCTAAAGCTTACCATGATAGGTTACTTAGTCATTATGACAGTCATGGTTTGCTTAATACTGAAGTTAAGGAAGAATGGGGCCATTTTAAACAGGCTTTTTTGGAAACTAACAGTACTCTTTTAGGAAAAAAGGAGCACAGGAGACAGAATTATTTCAGTGATAAGGCACTTGAGCTTATTTCAGAAAGGAATGTCCTTAATAAGAATGTCCTTATTGCAGGAATGTCCTTAATCAGTACCCTACTAGTCCTAATAGAAAGGATTACAGAGAGCTTAATAAACGTGTAAAGGATCAGTTAGCTACCGATAAGAATCTTTGGCTTGATGGCTTGGCTGACAATGCTGAGGAAGCAGTTAGGCAGCACAACAGCAAAGCGCTGTACCAGATAGTTAATGTTTTATGTGGTAGAAAATGGACAGGCATACAAGGATTGCAGGATAAACAAGGTAAGGTGAGGATTCTATCATGGCTAGGTGGGCTGAGCATTTCAGTGATGTTCTAAACAATGTGATTAGTTCTACTCCCATTGTTTGTAATGATGATAGACGCACTGGCAGCTTTAATGTTGGCCCTACCCTATAACACAATCTGAAGTTATTTTCGCTATTTCTAAACTTAAAATTCATAAATCCCCAGGGGTAGATGAAATTAGTACAGAAATGCTTACAGCTGGGAATGTTTCGGTTACCACTTGGATGACTGAAATTTTGAATAACTTTTATGATAAAGGCATAGTTTCTAAAGATTTTACCAGAGCTATTATTATCCCTATTTTCAAAAAAGGTGATCGCAGTTCTTGTGATAACTATAGGGGTATCAGCCTACTCTCTGTTCCAGGTAAAGTTCTTTCCATGATTGTGCTTAATAGAATTAAGAATCTGGTTGACAGGCAGTTGCGTGATGAGCAATGTGGATTCAGAAGTGGTAGGTAGGGGATGTGTGGATCAGATATTTTCACTTATGCAGATTCTTGAGAAATGTTTAGAGTTTCAGAAACCTTTGGTTGCTAGCTTTGTTGATTTCAAAAAGGCTTTCGACTCTGTTGATCGTCATAATTTGTGGTTGATTGTGAGATCATATGGTATACCACACAAGTTAGTTAACATAATGAAAGCTCTCTATAATAACACTGAGTCATGTGTGAGAGTTGGTAAGTCTTGTAGCAATTGGTTTAGCATTACGTCTGGTGTTCGACAAGGGTGCATTTTGTCTCTATGCGAAATTCACTTCACGGGAAAGATTTTGGCCTTAAATGGGCTGGAGATACGAAAATTTCTGATTTAGATTATGCTGATGATTTAGCCCTTTTGGCAAATGATGTTGATGAGATGAACTCTTTCATTCGAGCTGTTGATGAGACTGGTAGTAGAGTAGGTTTGGTTATAAACAGAGAGAAAACTAAAGTGATGAAAATTGGTCAGGCAGGTTGTGATTCAGTTCATCTGAATGGTTGCAGTCTTGAAGCAGGTATCACAGTTTAATTACCTTGGGAGCTATGTAACAGATACTGGTGATGTGCGGCATGAGATTAACAGACGAATAGGGATTGCTGCTGGGACTTTTAAGAATCTATCTAGATTGTGGAGAAATAGGCGTATACACCTAAAGACTAAAATTAGACTTATAATAGTTTGGTTTTTTCTAGGGTTAGTTATGATAGTGATACTTGGACGCTGTGTAAACAAGATAACAGTAAACTAGATGCTTTCGATTCTAGATGCTTACGCAGTATCTTGGGTATTAGGTGGTTTAACTTTGTAACTAATGATGAGGTTAGGCAAAGGAGTCTGCAACCTCCTTTAAACAGCATATTGTGCAGAGAGAGACTCCACTGGTTTGGCCATGTTGCCCGTATGGATAATTATAGATTGGCGAATAGGGTTATGAACAGTGTGCCTAGAGGCCTCAGGAGGAGGGGGAGACCTAGGATGTGGTGGGCAGACAATGTCAAACAGGACCTTGGTAAAATTGGTGTGCAGTGGCCGGATGCAGCAGATGTAGCTCAGGACAGATATGCTTGGAGAATTAAACTGCGCGGTCTGGTTGGACCTCCGTAGCCCATGGCTGCTTGAGGAGGAGGATGATGATGATGAATTTAATGTTGAAAATAATATTTCAGCCTATGACGTACATTTTTTTTTATCTATTGTTTCTCCTTAGAAAGTATTATAGACTCCAAAAATAAATGTGTTTGAACTTGCAATAATCGCATGCCGGTTGTTAAGTCATCGTCAAATAGCATCATTAGCAAAAATTTGGTTTATGTTTTTTTCTGCCGTACCATATCTATATTATCGATCGTTTGTGATTTCCGGTATCTGACCTGCTTATAGCTCTTATGGAGTTGTAATGCTTTCTAAATTTTTAACGGAAAATATCAATTTTATTACTACCGGAAGTTGCATCATCCAGAATCTATGTACAATGCTGTAGGTCCATATTTAAGCAGACTCCAGCTTTCCTCAAATGCTTGGACTTCTAGCTCCGACTTTGAACAGTTATGACGTGTTTTTGCAATGCTCCTGGATTACTTCAAAGTTTGCTTATTAGCTAACTACTTAAATTTCCTACTAACCTTGGGCAAGACTGGGTGAAAATCCCAGTGGAGCCCTTGGCAGGAAGAGTAGATAGTTTTAACTTAATTCTTTACTTAAACTTGTAGTATTTTAGCTAGGGGTTTTCAGATTTCTGATGTGTAATTAAAGTCTACAGTGGATTCTAATTCAGATACACTTTACATTTGATTAGTACAGGCCAGCAGCCGACCTGAGTTGGCGGCTATCAGTATAGGAAAAGTACATGCCAATAGCTGACTTTAAGTTGGCCGTTATTAGCGTTGGAAGAGTACGTATTGATAGCCGACTCAGCGCTTGGCCGTTGTTGGCTTGGAATTTTACTAATCAGGTAAACTTCCTATTTCAAAAATCTTCCGTTGAGGTATTCTAACTTTAAGTTTTTTGTATTTAATTCGATTCTAGTTGCTACTGAAAAGTAGCTTTTATTGGTATTTCATTCCTTTTAGTGTTGTAAATTTAGATTTATTCTTGCATATTTTTACTCATTTCGAGCCTTAAGATTGTTTTTGGATTAATTACTGTTAGTTTACAGTAATTTATCCTTTTGCAAAACTGGTCTGAGTCGGTTTTTTCAGTTACAGTTGTAACTGTCAATTTTTACAGTTACAACTATTCGAAAATTTCAAATTTTCGCTTTTTGTAATTTTGTCCTATCCAACTGATATATATATATTCTAATATATATCCTTTAATATTGTTTTATTATCACTCTTTGCTTTTTATTTGAAAAAACTCAAATAGTAAAGCTGTTTTGAAAATGTCAAATTTTGACAATATGGATTCTCAATCCGTCCTGGTCCTGACAGAGAGCTTCTGTCATAGTGACGTCAGACCGGACGGCACAGAGACCTCTGCTCTCTTTGCATCACAGCACAGAGACCTCATGTCTCGTTGGAAAATTCTCAGATGATTTACAGTGCACAAATTTCTGCTTTTCTCTCTGAGAAAAATAAAATATTAGTTGATTTTAACTCAACAATTGCTAAAATGGCTTCCATGAAGGACATACACAGCCTTCTTCCTGAAGACAGACTGAAGTTTAACGATGTAATCTTGGATCGATTTTACATCGAAAAAGACATTAATGAGCATGTCTGTAATGATAATTGCTCTAGTCAGACAATCGTTTTGGAGTCTATCCAAAACTTGAATCCTATCCCAAAGCATGGGATGGACATTTATCAAGATGGAACCAATGCCTCTGTCAAACCAAAAAGGAAGGGGGTGGGAAAAAATTCCAATAAAGGGAAAGGACATAAGAGGGCATTATCTCCAATTGTGTGTCTACATTCGTCTACATTCGCCTCCAAGACTCGTTTTTCGGCCTTGGAGGAGGAATTTTTGGATGCTCCAGCCTCTGAAATGGAAGCATCAGATTCTACTTCTTCCCTCAAGGAGAATAGAAGTAATAAAGGAAAAATTCCCCCTATCATTATTCGTTTTCCTAGAACTGGCTGAACACACATAAAGAATTAAAAATTGCTGTTGAGGCATTTACTGCCAAGACTTCTGGCGAAACCGTCAGATTACAGACTAGATGTTCAGATTACTATAGGTCATTCGTTCTATTCTTCGAAGCCTCAAAACAGCAATTCCATACCTACAAATTAAAAGAAGAGAAGAATCTCAGGATAGTCATAAAAAATCTACCCCATGACATAACTTCTGACGACGTGCATACTGCTCTAGTTGACTTGGGCTTTACAGTCATAAAAATCTCACAGATGAGACGTGGCAAAGACAAAAGCCTGATCCCTGTCTTTTTGGTGGAATTACCTAAAGACACAGCCAATAAAAAGATATACGATATAACTGACCTCTTCCATCTGAGGATTAACATCGAGAGTTACAGAACTAAGAAAACTCCGACGCAGTGCCATAATTGCCAGCGTTATGGCCATGCACAAAGTGGATGCTTTAATCATCCACGCTGTGTGAAATGCGCTGGAAGTCACATAACGAAGGACTGCCTTAGAAAAAAGGATGAAAGTCCGCCAAAATGCGCCAACTGTGGCCTTGGCCATACGGCCAATTAAAAGCTGTTCTTACTATCCTACCAAGGAGGTTGTGACTACTCCAAAGGAAAAAACTAACATAGTAAAAATAACAACACCTTCAAAGGCTGTTAGTACTCCTGTCACACCCGGATTATCTTACGCAAGAGTTGCTGCGAAAGGCGCACCTGCTCCCAAACCCATTGGTAAAGAGAAACCTTTACCTAAGAGAAAGCATCCAACTGCCGTACCTCCTGCGCCAGCTCCTTCTACAAGTGAGCAGTTTGATGCATCTTAAACGATCTGAAGGAAATCTTTTTGATCTTCAAAAATCTGAATGTCTCCAATATTTTATTAATGGCTAAGTCATTAAGTAACGAATATCAGAATGCCAACGGCCTTATGGGCAAACTCACAGTTGGGCTAAAAGCGTTCGACTATTTACTCTCTTCGCTGTCGTCAAATGGAGCACAACTGTAAAAAGAACCACCTCAAGATTTTTTATTGGAACGCGAATGGCATTCTCACTGATCTATGGGAGTTCAGTCACTTTTTGACTGACTCCCAAGCTGATATTGTCCTTTTGGGCGAAACCCACCTTAGGGCTTCTGACAAATTGAAGTTTCCTAACTTTGAGGTCTACAGATCGGATCGACAGCATAACAGAGGTGGAGGTACTGCTGTTATCGTCAAGAGATCCATCAAACATCATCTATTACAAACTGTAGGCTTCGATACGTTGGAGGTTACTGCTATTGCAGTTGATGATATCCTTTTTGGAAATCTGAATATATATGCGGCATATAAACCGCCCAATTCTGATATTATTTTGAATGATTTCAAAATAATTTTTAATACCAGTACTCCTATAATTTTAACAGGAGACTTAAACTCAAAAAATGTTACCTGGAACTCCAGATCTTGTAATAAAAATGGAAAAATTATTTTAGACTATGCCACAGCCAACGGCATTATTGTGGATGCTTCCAGTGAGCCCACATTTCATCTCTACAACTCCATGCACCGACCAGATATTATTGATCTGGTCATGTTCGGTAATTTTTTACCATCTTATGACCTCTGTGTTCATGAAGTTTTAAACTCTGACCATTTACCAGTCTGCCTGACTCTTTTCTCGTCTGTCACCTTTGTCCCAGACGATTTCAGAGTCGTAAACTGGGAACTTTTCAAAACTACAGTCAACGGAAAAGTGTCCGGATCCTGTAATCCTCTCTCTCAGGAAAATTGATGATACAATTATCAACTTTACAGATCTTTTGAATCAATCTAGAATTAATGCTAGTATCATTCATAAATCACATAAGGATTTCCACATTCTTCCCAGATTTCTTTCTGATCCTATTAAAGAGAAAAATAAAGCTAGGCATAAATGGCAGAGATCGAGAGAGACTCGTGACAAGAATGCCTACTATGAACTTAAGATCGAAGTGAGACAAGAGCTCTCGGACCACCGAAGTCTTACTTGGAACAAGATTACCTCACTCTATACAAGTGACGGCTCCATCTGGAAGATGGTTAAGACCTTAAAGAATCCTTATGTTAACTACCCCCCCCCCCCCATCCATGGAAAGGATGGATTATGTTACAGTGAGGATGATAAATGCGAATCTTTTGGGGATGCCCTTGAGATTCAGTTTCAAGAAAATTCTGATCTCTCCAATGACCTGTGATAAAGTGGAGGAAACTCTTTTCCGTTTCTCTCAAGTGGACAGATCCAGAATTCGTTTTACATCGCCACCTGAATTGACTCAAGCCATCCGCAAACTGAAACTCAATAAGGCTTCAGGTTGTGATGACATCTCCAACAGGATGCTGAAGAACCTTCCGATAAAGGCTATCACGCATCTGTGCAACATTTACAATTTCCTTCTCCGGCATCACATCTTTCCGGAGGTCTGGAAAAACGCTTACGTCAGGCTCATCCACAAGCCGGGTAAGGACCCATCCTTAGCTGATAGCTATCGTCCTATAAGTCTTCTATCCTGCTTGGGAAAGTTGTTTGAGCGAATTTTGCTCAATCGGCTGGATGAATTCCTTTCAAACCATCCTATCCTTCCTGAGTCACAGTTTCGATTCAGAAGTAAAAGATCAACTCAGCACCAAGTCCTCAGGGTAGTGGAGACTATTGCTGACACTCTGAATAAAAAGGAAGTTGTTGCTGCCGTCTTTCTAGACGTGGCCAAGGCTTTTGACCGCGTTTGGATGCACGGCCTCATCTACAAACTGATCGAGATTAGAATTCCTTCGGGCTTGACTAGTATCCTTCAAACTTATCTTTCAGATAGAACCTTCCAGGTTCGCATCAAATCCTCTATTTCTACAAAGAGAGTGGTGGCCGCTGGAGTCCCTCAAGGCTCTCTCCTAGGCCCCACTCTCTTCTCATTGTACTTTTTTGACATCCCTTCTTTGGGTATGCCTTCCCAGTATGCTGATGATATTGCACTCCTCTCCCCTTCCTTGGGAGTTGAGTATGCAGTTAGAAGACTCCAGAATTGTTTGGATGAGTTAGACTCATGGTACGATATCTGGAAAATGAAAATCAATGCTGACAAGAGTAATGCCATATTTTTTAGTGGCAAGAAGTTCAATAACCCTCAGACTAATTTTTATGGATGAAGACATCAGATGGCAAGACACTGTCAAATACGTTGGAGTCACCTTGCAGAAGAAACTTAAATGGGATCCCCACATTCACGGGATCATTACTAAGGTGAACGCCGTACGATGTCAGCTGGGACCTCTACTCAGAAGAAACTCCGTTCTTTCTATTGACCACAAGCTTTTGGTCTACGACATGGTCATACGTCCCATTATTTCCTATGCTTCCCCTATTTGGGCGAACACTACTCAACCAATATACACAAGATTCAGGTCTTGCAGAACAAGATCTTGAGACGTGCGGTCGATGCCCCTTGGCTTATAACGAACAGACAAATCCATAAAGATCTGGGCATCGACCATATTTACTCTTATATCAAGTTTTTATCACGTGGTTTCTTTGAAGCTGTTCAAAGCAATCCACGTGGAATTATTTCTTGCTTATTCGACTACAATCATGAAGTCATGAATACTTACAAGAGGTCTAAAATGATGGCTTTCAGCAAAGATAGTCATCCATTTTAGGTCTCTTGTGCATCCTTACTTTTTTTTACTGTTGGTTTTTATTGTCTTTCGGGACCCACCATTGGTGGTTTATTTTATTATGTTGTGTTTACACTGATGCCAACTAAGCACATTTTCAGATGGAAGAGGTTATGGGTACCCATGTACCTGGGACTCTGAAAAATCAATTACCGATCTACGATCTACTACCTCAAATGCTTACCGCAATTACAATTCTAACGAACGAAAACGAAACCGCAAGTTCTTCCAAATGCTGAAATATCGGAAGAATCTTAGGATTAAACAATCAGCTTAAAAGAACGAATTTTAACAGAAAGCACTTATATTTTGAGATACTATTAATTACAGTTGAAGTAAATACAGTGATTAACATTTGTAAAATGCCATCATTAACTACATTTTTCAAATTTAACTTTTCCATAACAGTTATGCAGCAAGATACTAAAGCGATTCTTACTCAATTTCAATGTTTCATTTAAATTTTAAACGTTTTGAAATATTTTAATTCAATTCTTTTACATTTCGTTATTTTTAGTTTTCATTTAAATTATCTTGCTTTGAAAGCAAAATGAATTTCTTATCAATACTTTCCATAGGCTTACAGTTTTCGATCGCCAAATTGTAAGCACTCGTATTATTTGCATGACTAAAATAGTTAGGAAAACTAAATAAAAATTTTAAGATTAACAGAAATATTATGAATTATTTATATTAAAATGATTGTGAAAAAACCTGAAAAAATATCTTTTTAAATATAAAAAGAAAAGAAATACCCCCTAAAGCAGCTGCTTGTCACAGAGGAGTGACAGGACACTGTCAGTTTATACACTATAGTAGGTCTGTAAGGATGACGAGACCTAAGCAGTTACTGAAGTTAAAATGAAAAAAAATATTAAATTAAAATTTCAATATTTAAAAATGGTGAAAAAAATTTAATTACCTTTTATTTCCTTTGAAATTTTTCCATTTTATTAGTCAGAATTAAATGCTCTTATACTGCTGTATATAAAATCACATTTTCCCTTCATTATTTTCTTCAGGATGAGGTTCTAAAGCTGTCCATTTAATTTTCTGAAAACGCTTAAAAATTAAGTGAGTGACTGAACACCAGAATGACACTAGTTTCAGAAACCTGACACTTAAAAGTTTAAAGAGAATGTAGTTTTTGACTTACTGACTTTTTCATCCCTTAAAAGTTGTAATTTATATTTATGGTTCGAAAGTGCAAATAATATTATTTTATCGGTGCTTATACAATTTCCTTGGGTAATGGACAAAACAAATTTTAGGGGGAGTGTCAGGCTAGAGGCCTTTTTAGATTTTTTTTTGTTCATGCTTTGTATATTATTTTGGATTTCCCCAAAATAGGCATATGCTACGTGGGAGGCCCTCTGTCCCGGCATCTGGAAAGTTAATTGCAGTAGCAGTGTCCGGGGAACGGCTAGCGTCCGCTGACAAGTGACCCGGGTCCCTTAGGGCTAACGGCCTTGCCAGATGGCCAGGGCAGAGAGCGAAAGGAAAAAAGGGTTTGGCAACGACGAGAAGACAGAGCTGGTCGAGTTTCGAAAGCGGGCAGACGAGAAATTGTAAAGCTGGGAAATGCCGACTGGTAATAGCGGCATTGGGCTATGGAATACAGCTGAACAGGCATAGTAAGCTGGAGTTGTTGTAATGCTATGTAATTGAGCATATGTCCTTGTTCTAGGGGGAGGAGCCTCAGTATTGAGTCCCAGCAATTGTGATAAAACCGTTTGATTTTATCTGAAAAACTCTTTCACCCGTCGCGTATTGCGATGGAACCGAGGGGACATTCCTAAGTGGTCCCAATAGACAAACAAACGAAGAAGCAACATCACAGGGAGTTTAGGGGAATAAAAACGACAAATGAAATGTTCAAATAAAATAAAAAACAACCCAGGTCGAGCAGTTCATTAACGTGCAGTTGCAAATCCAAAAGTCATGCATTATATCATGCAACTAAGGATGCCCGAAAATAAACAGACAAAATAAAAGGGAAACTTACTTGAAAATGCACATAAATTTTTGTCTTAATAATAAATAAAAGATAGGCTTCCGAAAACAAATGAAAACTTTAAAAAAAAGACTTAATTTTTCGATCAATTTTTTTCGGGGGAGGGGGAACGCCCTCTATTGCCCTCTGCCGATGCCCATGACATTAGAAATAATTGCAGTTTTCCGTCTCAAATTTCCACCGAGCCGCTCTGGCAAAGCCATTTTTAGATTTCTTGGAAATTGATAATTTTGGCATTTAAAGCGCAAGTCAGGTATTTGCAAATTTTTCAAACAAAATATATTCGTCAAGTTATCATGATGTCATGATTCGGATCCTGTGTTTCGCTGATTTTGCATCTATTGTACAGCAGCAATCCTCGAGTAAATGTTAACTGCCTTGTTTTCTGGGATGAATTACACAGGTAAATATGAAAAAAAAATAATTATATCCTGTAATTCAATAGCATTGAAATATATTTTATACTAATAGATTTCCCCGGTTTGCAGTGGATGATTGTTTTACCTGTGAGCGGCACTGGTTTGCACACAATGGGCAAATGGATAGGTCTCAAGAGCTACGAGGGCTCACAGAACGTTGGGAGAAGGGGACCCACTGGACACTTGTTAGGAGAGAGGTGGAAACCTACCGTCAACGCCATCCGGAGTGTTTTTAACGTGCACAGGGTATGGCTCTTTCGTACGGAACCACGGTTTTACGTCTCATCTGACTGTTGCCCGCCGTTCCAAACCATCGGTGTCCCCTATGACACAGGGAAGATGAAGGTTTATGTTGTTTAGCGGATATAAATCTCAACGCTGGGCCAGTTGGGATTCGTACCTAGGAAATGCAGATTAAGAGCTTAGTAGCTACCGACTGAGCCAACCGCCGTCCCGCATAATACGAAGAAACTAACAGAGCCAAAGCAGCAAGCTTCCATTTTTACATAAAACACAATAAGATATACCCCATGAGATTCTCTTCCACTTCTTTTTAAGTCAGAAAGTAAAGTACATAATATGAGCTAACCCATAATATTTCCTCATAACTAGCTTTCACTACAGATATAACTAGCTAAACACATTAAATGTTTATCTCCGCTAAACCACCATTCTGCTCTCCTTCGGAAACGGAACACGGATGGACTTGGAAATGAGTCGGACAAGTGTCCAGTGGGTCCGTCATTAAGCCGTGGGATCCATAAACTGTGCACGTTAAAGAATATATTGGATGGCCCTGACTGAAAGCTTCAATCTGTTTCCTAACAGCTGTACAGTGGGGCCCCTTCCCCCTTCCTTCTTTGAGCCCTTGGGGTCCTTCTGATCTGGCCATTTATTACATTGTGCCCAAAAATGTAGGGTCAGAGCAATTATTCTCTCTTGTTTATGGGTGAGAAGGTTTAAGAGTTGGATTGTTTTACCTCTGAGCGGTATTTTTTAACACAATGGGCTAAATGGCCAAGTCAGCTCTACCCAAAAATTTATATGAGGAACATGGCTACTGATCTAAGGGACCTGGGTTCGAACCCCGGGTAAGGCATGTGTGTGTGTGCGTTGTTTTTCTGCTGAGGTCCTGCCATCCTCACAGACCTTCTAGTGTGTCATATAAACTGACAGGCTCCTGTCAGACCTCTGTGGCAAGCAGCTGCTTGAGTGGGTATTTATTATTATTTATATTTATAACCCATTAACAAATACAGTCAGGGCCGGACCTGGGGGGGGGAGCAAGAGTGCTATTCAAAAGTTAACAATGGTAAAAAAAGGCAAAAAATTATGAAACTTATTAATGTTTCATGCATTATTCAAGAATTGTTTAAAGACCTGTAAATGGCAGCTAGGCATAAACTGGTAGGAGAGTTGTGTACCAATCCCCAGTGATGATGCACAGAACCGGCCAGGTCTAGCATCTAATGTCCGACACCGCATTCTCGTGGTGCAAGTCGTTAGTACCTTTCGAAAGAGGTATTCTCATTTGGAAGGGAACGGAAGAGGAGGGATGCCAGATCAGTGTGGCTTACTGATCTGGTCATCTAGGACCTTTTTTTTTTCTGCCCTGCTGAGAGAGTGATCACTTCGCAGGATCCTTGTGCCTCACTAGTTTGCCCTGGTTTACGGCTTTGAATTTGATTGAGGAAACTGAACTTGTCACACTGATAGGCCTCTGCTGAAGGCACGGGATACCTTACATTAACTGGAGAATAATCCTGATCAGGTACTTGAACCCTCACTCAGGCGGGTCATATGGCTCTTCAAAAGGTTCACTTGAAAAGATGGTACCTGAATTTCCTATCGGCATGGGTGACTTCAGCCTTTAGCGATGGGGGAACAGGTCTTTATCTCCCATTCCTGATTTTTAAGGGGTCTGTCTGATATTGTTGGCCCTACCTCTCTCAATAAACTAAGTTTCTTTGAAAATCCTGCCAATCATTTTCGCTCTGCAGTACGTGGAACGTAAAGGACTTTACATAGAGATTTTTCTCTTGGTATCCTCTCGCAGGAATTCCAGTTATATATACCTAGTTATTTTAGGCTTGCAAGGTACCAGATGGACAGGTAAAGGTGAGATACTAAAAATAAGTTTCTCCTTTCAGGGAGGGAGGATGGAAAGCATCTCCAAGGTGTAGGTTTGCTTCTCAGCAGACACGCCAGTGATGCTTTCTAGGATATGACTGCATGAATAAAGATTTCTTACAGAAAAATTTAAAACAAAAATTAAAAGACTTGAATGTCAGTCAACTATTGTTACACCTCCACATAGGATGCCAATGAGGATAAGAAAGCTAGGTTTTTACGGTCAACTTCAAGATTGTTTGAATTCTGTCAAGATGAGAGACATTATCCATGTTCTAGGCGACTACTCTGACCTTTCGGGACTGACTCTGACCTTTCGGGAGGGGTGGGTGATACGTACGTAGGTCCCTTTGGTAGTTCCAAAGGCAATGGAGAAAGTCTCCTATAAGTAAACTTAATGGTTTGCGAATCACTAACACATAATTGTACTACAAACACCGGGACTATTATAAATATACATGGGTTTCACCTGATGGGTTGCACAGGAATATAAATAGATTATATTTTAATTATCAGAAAATGGGCTAGTTCGGTAAGGAATACCAAATCATATATGGGAGCCGAAATCGAGTCTGACCATTACTTGTCAAAAGTGTCTTCCAACTGAAGCTTAAGAAACGTTGTGCTATAATGTTAAGAAAATTACCTTTAATCCCGAAGGTCTGAAAGACCAAGATGTAGCCGAACCATGCCATGGTAGGTCACTTAGTAATTATGGAAATCGTGGTTTTCATACTCCTGAGGTTGAGAGAGAATGGGATAAGTTTAAACAGGCTTTTCTTCAAATCAACAGTACTCGTTTGGGTAAAAGGGACAGAGGAAATAACGCTATTTAAGTGACAAAGTTATGGAACTTATTTCTGAAAGAAGTGCAGGATTAATATGAATCAACATCCTACTAGTCCTAACAGACGGCATTACAACGAGCTTAATAAAAGTGTAAAGGATCAGTTAACAACTGATAAGAATCTTTGGCTTGATAGCTTGGCTGCCAAAACAGAGGAAGCAGTCAGACAATACAAGAGAAGGGGGTTATAACACATAGATAATGTCTTGTGTGGAAAGAAACAGACAGATATACAGGGGTTGAGGGATAAACATAGTGAAATATTTGAAGGCGAGGATTCTGTGATGGCTAAGTGGGCTGAGCGTTTCAGAGATGTTCTAAACAATTGTGATTATTTCTACTCCCATTGTTTGAAATGAGGAGAGATGCATGCCAAAATCGCTTTCGCTATCTTTATATTAAAACTGCATAAATCCCCAAGATTGAATGAAATCACCGTGGGAGCTGGGAACATTACTGTTGTCATATGGCTGACCGAAATTTTGAATTTTTTGTGATAAAGATTTTGGTCCTAACGATTTTACTAAAACTATTATTATCTCCAATTTTAAAAAAAAAGATGACTGTAGTTCTTGTGATAATTACTGGGGAATAAGTTTATTTTCTGTTTCAGATAAAGTTCTTTGCATGATTATACTCAATAGAATTAAAAATTTGGTTAATGAACAACTGCATGATGAACAGTGTGGATTCAAAAGCTGTAGGTAATGTATTGATTAAATATTCTCATTTAGGCAGATTCTTAAGAAATGTTTGATTTAAGAAACCTATAGTTACTAGCTTTATAGATTTCAAAAAAGCTTTTGACTCTGTTGATCGACATAATTTGTGGTTGGTCGTTAAATCATATGGCATACCTGATAAGTTAGTGTAATGAAAGCTCTCTATAATAACACTGAGTCGTGTGTAAGAGTTGGTAAGACTTGTAGAGGTTGGTTTAGCATTGCTAGTAGAGTTAAACAAGGTTGCATTTTGCCCCCTTTTCTCTTTAGTTTGGTTATTGATTATGGTACGTGAAACTCTTTGCAAGGGAAATATTTTCGCTTTAAAAGGTCTATATTTATCGAAATTTCTGATTTAGATTATGCCGACGATTTGGCCCTGTTGGCTAATGATGTTGATGATATGAATTCCTTCATTAGGGCTGTTTTGAGACTTAAAATAGAGTAAGTTTGGTGATAAGCAGAGAAAAAATGAAAGTGATGAAAACTGGTGAAACAGATGGCACTTTCCTCTTCATCAGTTTAATTATCTTCGTAGCTATGTAATAGATATTAGTGATGTGCAGATGAGATAAATAGAAGAATAGGGATTTTCGCTGGAACTTTCAGAATCTATGGAGAGAGTGAAAAAATAGATGTGTACACCTCAAGAATAAAGTTAGTCTGTTTAGTAGTTTGGTTCTTTCTAGATTACTTATGGTAGCGAAACATGGACCCTTTAGAAGCAGGAAAACAAGAAACTTAATGGCTTTGATTCTAGATGCTTGCGCAGTGTCTTGGCAATTAGGTTGTTTGACTTTGTGAATAATGATGAGAATAGGAGAAGGAGTCATCAATGTTCTTTGAGCAACATTATGTGCAGAGAGAGCGACTGCGTTGGTTTGGTCGTGTTGATCGTATGCAGAGCTGCAGATTGGCAAACAAGATTATGAACAGTGTGTCTAAAGGTTCAGGAAAAGGGTGAAACGTAGGATGCAATGGGCAGACAATGTAAACAGGATCTTGCCAGAATTTGCCTGTAGTGGTCAAATGCAGTAGTTGTAGCTCAGAACAGAAATGTCTGGTGAGGAAAATTACACAGTCTGGTAGAACCTCCGCAGCCCATGGTTTCATGAGTAATTTGTATGTATGTATGTAAAACGGAAGGGAAAATGTTATACTGTATTTAAAATCCATTCTTCTGATCTCCCTTCTTTTCATTTTTTCGGTCAATTGTGTTCCATTTTTTTCTAGATCCGAGTCTGAATGCAAGCAATATTTACATGGATGGATATATAGCAAACAAGAGGCACAACGTTCGAAATCTACTCTCATTAGAAGTAAGGGCTTAATTTTTTCTAATGCAATATGTAATGTCAAGGAAATATTTTTTTATGTAAAAATTGGGGCCTAACATTCAGTAATTTATGAATAATTCAAATGTTTCAAATTAAAAATCGAAAGATAAACTGTTCCAAAACAGTTAAAATTTAATTTTTTGATACATCACTAATCTGTGAGTTTGGCGCGAACACCATCTAATTGTTAGGTCAACGTGCATTATAATAAACCCTGTTGCAAATGAGGGCTATTAAGAACTCGTTACCTTTACTCATCATTACATATTAATCAGTTTTTGGGGAGCTTAATATTTTGGGGTTCAAACCCTTGTAGTGCACTAAGTTACGATCCATCGATCTGTATACCAAATATGGTTTGTATACCAAATATGGTATTCTCTAAAATATACAGGTGAAACTGTCCCATGTTATCTCAATAGATAATCACATTTAGAGCTCAATAATTTCTTTAATACGGTATAACTTAATTTAAACAGGTTAAGAGATAAGTAATGGGTGCATTGCATCTTGTATTGATCTCAATTGGTGTAGGAAATCTTTGCGTTGTTGCTAAGGATACTACTCAAGATCGGGGAAAGATTTTACATTTTCACAAGGATGCAGCTTGGGAATCAGGAGAAAAAATTTCATGCCGACTTATCACAAGTATATGAGGATCGTGAATGTTCATATGGCATTGTTACGAGATGGATGAAGAAATATAGAGGACTGGAGAACTTCGAAGACATCTCTTGTGCCGGAAGACCAAAGGAGGCCGTGAATGAGAGAGCCATGGCTGCTGTTCGTAAACTCCTTAAGGAAAACACATACATCACCGTTCAGGTAAGAAGTTTAAATATCTGGGTATCGACTGGCAGTGTGGAAACAATTCTTCATGAATATTTAAAGTACCGAAAGATCTGTGGTAAATGGGTATCCCACATACTGGCAGAATAGCAAATAAGGGTTAGAGTCGACTCTTGCTAAGATATGCTGACAATGTTTGAACCAAGTGGTCCCAAACGATTAACAGACATTGTCGCAGGTGATGAGAGGTGGTTTTATTATTGTACAAATTCCCAGAAAGATTGACAACTATATTCGGTTTGGAGAAGATGACACGCGTACCTCAAATCCTCTGATTCACTCAGCAACATCAAGATGTAGTACGAAAACTCCAGGATTTTAAATATTGATGTTTCAATACTTCCTCAAATATGGGAAAAAAAAACTTTACTAGACAGATTATTGTTATGTGTGGCCCAGTGCATCCTGTAGATTACTAAACTTTTTGGGGATTTAACTGCAACTCTAAGTGAAAAATGGATACTCTACAGTAATTTTAAGTTTTTCTTTTTCCAGGTCCAAATCTGTATTCAAAGGTTGCAGATTGCCACCACCACTACCTTACCTTTGTGATCCGGTAGAGGTTTTGAACTCAACATTTCAGGAGTGGAGAGTACATATTTGAGAATTCTGATAACTGATGTAGTCATACAAATGAAACTAAGCGTCATCTGTCCAGAACAATCAACGAGTTCCTCATCATCAGGAGATGACTTAACGTCTTGTGGCATCAGATTTATATGGAAATAATTTCAAACATCTCTTCAGTGCCTTATGAGCAGAACACACATCATCATCCTCAAGCAGCCATGGGCTACGGAGGTCATTTTGGCCGGTCTGATTGGCCGGTTGGTCACGGCCAACCAGACCGTGCAATTTAGTTCTCCAAGAAAGTCTATCCTGAGCTACATCTACTGCATCTGGCCACTGCACACCAATTCTAACAAGGTCCTGTTTGACATTGTCTGCCCACCGCATCCTAGGTCTCCCCCTCTTTCTCAGGCCATTAGGCACACTGTTCATAACCCTATTCGCCAATCTATTATTCATACGGGCAACATGGCCAAACCAACGGAGTCTCTCTCTGCACAATATGTTGCTTAAAGGAGGTTGCAAACTCCTTTGCCTAACCTCATTATTAGTTACAAAGTTGAACCACCTAATGCCCAAGATACTGCGTAAGCATCTGGAATCAAAAACATCTAGTTTCCTGTTATCTTGTTTTCAAAGTGTCCACGTTTCACTACCATAACTAACCCTAGAAAGAACCAAACTATTATACAGTCTAATTTTAGTCTTTAGGTGTATACGCCTATTTCTCCACACTTTCCATAGATTCTTAAACGTCCCGGCAGCAATCCCTATTCGTCTGTTAATCTCATGCCGCACATCACCAATATCTGTTACGTAACTCCCAAGATAATTAAACTGTGACACCTGTTCAAGATTGCAACCATTGAGATTAACTGAATCACAACTTGCCTGACCAATTTTCATCACTTTAGTTTTCTCTCTATTTATAACCAAACCTACTCTACTACCAGTTTCATCAACAGCTCGAATGAAAGAGTTCATCTCATCAACATCATTTGTCAAAAGGACTAAATTATCAGCATAGTCTAAGTCAGAAAGTTCCGTATCTCCAGCCCATTTAAGGCCAAAATCTTTCCCTTGAAGCGAATTTCGCATAACATAATCAATAACCAAAGAGAAAAGGAGACAAAATGCACCCTTGTCGAACACCAGAAGTAATGCTAAACCAATTGCTACAAGCCTTACCAACTCTCACACACGACTCAGTGTTATTATAGATAGCTTTCATTATGTTAACTAACTTGTTTTGTATACCATATGATCTCACAATCAACCACAAATTATGATGATCAACAGAGTCGAAAGCCTTTTTGAAATCAACAAAGCAAGCAATTAAAGGTTTCTGAAACTCTAAACATTTCTCAAGAATCTGCCTAAGTGAAAATATCTGATCTACACATCCCCTACCACTTCTGAATCCACATTGCTCATCACGCAATTGACTGTCAACCAGAATCTTAATTCAATAAGCACAATCATGCAAAGAATTTTCCCTGGAACAGAGAATAGGCTGATACCCCTATAGTTATCACAAGAACTATGATCACCTTTTTTTGAAAATAGGGATAACAATAGCTCTGGTAAAATCCTTAGGAACCATGCCTTTATCATAAAAGATATTTAAAATTACAGTCATCCAAGTGGTAACAGAAACATTTCCAGCTCTAAGCATTTCCGTAATTTCATCTACACCTGGGGATTTATGAAGTTAAAGTTTAGAAATAGCCAAATTAACTTCAGATTGTGTTATAGGGCCAACATTAAAGCCACCAATGCATCTATCATCATTGCAAACAATGGGAGTAGAACTAACCACATTGTTTAGAACATCACTGAAATGCTCAGCACACCTAGCCATGACAGAATCCTCACCTTCTATAACCTTACCTTGTTTGTCCTTCAATCCCTATATACCTGTTCGTTTTGTACCACACAAAACATTTACTATCTGGTACAGCTCTCTGCTGTTGTGCTGTCTAACTGCTTCCTCGGATTTGTCAGCCAAGCCATCAAGCCAAAGATTCTTATCAGCAACTAACTGATCCTTTACACGCTTATTAAGCTATCTGTAATGGTTTCTATTAGGACTAACAGGGTATTGATTAAAGACATTCCTGCAATTCTTTCTTTCTGAAATAAGTTCAAGTGCCTTATCACTCAGATAATTCTGCCTCCTCTGCTCCTTTTTCCCTAAAAGAGTACTGTTAGTTTCCAGAGAAGCCTGTTTAAAATGGCTCATTCTTCCACAACTTCAGTAGTAAGCAAACCATGACTGTCATAATGACTAAGTAACCTATCATGGTAAGCTTTAGCTACAAGTGGGTCTTTCAGAGCTTCAGTATTAAAGGTAAAATTTTTAAACCTAGCACAGCACTTTTTAAGTTTAAGTTGCAAGACACTATTAACAAGATAAGGATCAGATCCAATTTCAGCTCCCCTATATGACCTGGTATTCCTAACAGAACTATCCCATTTGCTGTTAATTAATATATAATCAATCATATTCTTATGCAGTCCATCGGGTGAAACCCATGTGAACTTATGTATGTCGCGGTGTTGGTAATAAATGTTAGTTATTCTGAATCCATTAAGTTTACTTACCTGTAGGATACGTTGGCCATTGCAGCTACCAATACCGAAAGAGCCTATTACTCCTCCCCAAAGGTCAGAGTCAGTACCAATTTTGGCATTCAAGTCACCAAGAACAAGGGTAATATCTCCTTTCTTGACAGAATTCAAAATATCCTGAAGTTGTCCGTAAAACCTATCCTTCTCAGCCTCAGTGGGGGCATAACAGCAGATAACATTCAAGTCTTTAACACTTGTCTGAAATTTTGCTGTAAGAAACCTTTCATTAATGCACTCATATCCTAGAAGAGCATCCCTACCGTGTCTGCTGAGAAGCAGACCCATGCCTTGGTGATGCTTATTGTCATCCCTCCCTGAAAAGAGAAATTTAAGATTATTTTTAAGAATCTGACCTTTATCTGTCCATCTGGTCTGTTGCAAGCCGAGAATATCTAAATTATAATGGTGGAATTCTTGTGTGAGGACATCAAGAGAAAATGCTCTGTGCAGAGTCCTCACATTCCAACTACCTATGGAGAGAAAATGTTTAGTGGGATGCTTAAAGAAACTGTGTTTATTGAGAGAGGGAATGCCGACAATATCAACAGCCCCCTAATCGAGACATGGGGCAAAGACCCGTTCCCCCACTACTAAAGGCTGAAGCCATCTACACTGGAAGACTTCCTCTAATGTAGAATTTGACGATGCCAGTAGAAGCAAAGAGTTCAGGTGCCTGCGATGACCTCTGCTCAGGATTTCCCACCAGCTGATAAACATATCCTGTTAATCTATTCACTTGGGGCTGTCAACCCACAAACAAACAGAAAACACAGCGTAAGATTTTCCCTCCACAGAAGCCCACCAGTGCAGCATAATCAGGATCCATAATCAAGCTCAGAGCCATATATCTGTCCAGTCTAGTGGGTTTATATGGTCAAGACCCTGTGTGGTTGACCACTCCTCAGCAGGGTAGAATAAAAGAAAAGTAGCCATAGTTGTCCAGATCAGTAGGCCACACTAATCTGGCAGCCTTCCCCTTCCGTTCACTTCCACAAGAGAGTATCTCTTTTGAAAGGTACTAATGGTCTGCACCAGGAGAGGACGGGGTCGGACATTAGGTGCTAGGCCTGGCCGGTTCTGTGCATCATCACAGGGATTGGTGCATAGCTCTCCTTCTAGTGACTACCTAGCTACCATTTACAGACATTAACACACATATATGCAGGAATTTAAATAATGTGAAGCTTTCATCTATTTAATTTTCACTTTTAATTATTTATGAAAATAATACTGTAATGCTTAGTGATTAGATTTTTTGGCAATTGGTAAACTCTAAGACTAAGGTTAGTAGTGTCATAAACAATTCATTTTGGTTTAAAAACAAGAAAAAAACTGAAACATATATCCAAAAAATAAATATATAAATTGAAAAAATTAAATAAAAATATTTCAAGTCATTTGAAGTTTAACCGAAGCATTGAAAGTGAGAATAAATTATTTTATTATAAAGCTCCATAACTGCTATGGAAATATTTAATTTTAAAAATGTGGCAAAAGTTGTGGTTAAAAATCCCAAATTCGTAATGCTAATTAGGGTATTTTAGTAAAATATTAAAAGTATCGCTGAAAAAAATCCTATCTTTTAAAAATCATGGATCACTAGTAGTTTCATCTTTAATTATTTGAAATTAATTATTTTTTATAATTATATTATGAATTTTAGAAACAATAAAAAATAATTTAAGAATCACCAGGCAAAAAGATATTTAAATTGAAATGCTCCTGAAATACTGACCCAAAACAATGTGCAGAATTTCCATACGATGAGCAAATAAATGATGAAAATAAGATATACCGACTCTTGCAGCTGTTGTATTCGTACATTAAGGATGAAAAGTTTAGTTTGGTTGCTTTAGTTTTTCCAATTGATTGTACCTAACATGCTTCTTTAGGTCAAGGCTCCTCTGTCTATTGCCCATGGATAACATCTAGATTCGAAAAGAAATTTTGTAGCCCCTGAAGAATGTGTGAAATTTTTTTAAAACCTACTAAAAGGCTTAAATTTTAAAAGAAATTATGAAATTTACAGATGCTTGAATATGTAATTTAATAGTCATGATCTGGATCATGATGATACCCAACCTTTCCTGGACCATCGCCCCCTTTAGAAGAGAACAAAAATTTCAACGCCCCCCTAGTCCATAACAGTTAATTTTATATGAAATATTAAAATATTGTTTGCATATTATCTGTACCTAATTTATCTATTTATTTACCTATTAAAATCATAAAGAAGAAATTAATAAAACGACAACCAAATGTACAATAAAATTGTTTATTAAAATTTTAAAAATAAGCACAGAATCAATAAGAAATAAAAAAAAATGATATAAACACAAAATTAATAATAAATAAAAAAATTAATGAGATGGTTGAGGCTGGTGGAGTGTTAAAAATTTGTTAATGTCGGGTTCCAATTTCGTTAACATCAATCGCAGATCGCCACGTTCAGAGATGTGTAGTCTGTTCCTCTTCTTTGACAGTAAATTAGCTACTGCACTGAATCCACGCTCAGCCATATAGGACGAAGGAAATGCGATTAAAAACTTCTGTACTATTGCCCACAATCCAGGGTAGAGAACTGGTATTGATTTTTGAAGCCAGAACTCTTGGTATCAATGTTTGAAATTTACTTTGAGTGCTTCGTTAGTCGTGAGTTCTAAGAGTTCCTCTTCCAAATTTGATGATTCTTCAGTATCTGTGTTTGCGAAAGGATCTAAAACCCAACTCGGCATATTCAAGTTTAAAATATCTTGGAAACGCTCCGTAAAATCAACATGAAGAACTTCCAAGTGTTGGCAGTAAGTAAGTAAATCTTCCGGTTTTGCAGAGACTGCTGCTAATGTGGGAAAGTTGTTGTATTCACCTCTACCTAGATTTCGTTTGAATAGAAGAAGTTTTCCCGCAGAAGCAGCTATGACGTTTTTTGTTTTAATTAAATTCAACTCATCACCTTGCAATTGTAAATTAACTTGATTAAATATTTTAAACAGTTCTGTCAAATAAGCGATGTCATTTTTTGAGGTAATCAGGTTTTCGCGCAATTTTTCGTCTCTGTCTTCAAGAAAGTCCAGTACTGAGTCAAATAGATTGAAAAAACGATTCAGACAAACATCTTTAGAGAGCCAACGTACTTCTGTGCAGCAGCAAGTGATTGCAATCTTCATCATTTTCATTACAAAGCTTACCAAATAATCGGTCATTCAATGAATTGCTTCTAATCTTATTGATTGCTTTAATAACGTAATGGAGCGACGTATGCAGACGTTCATTCAAATTTTTTGCAACCAAATGCTGACGATGAATAATACAATGTACAGCGAGTACATTTGGTACTGCTTGTTTCAAATGCGCTATGAAACCCTTATGACGCCCTGTCATTGCTGGAGCACCATCAGTAGCAGCAGACAAAATATTGCAAATAGGAATTTCTTTCTCTTGCAAAAACTTTTGCATGGTATTAAATATAGATTCTCCCTTTAAATCAGATTCCAAATTTTTAGCAAATAATAACTCTTCATGAATTTTTTCTTCTTTTATAAATCGTACGTATGATAAGAGTAGAGCTTCGTTATTTGATAGAGTTGATTCATCGAGTTCAATGGAAAATTTGCAAGTCTTTAAGTAATCACATAATGATATTTCAACGTCTTTTGCCATTTCATCTATTCTTCTTTTTTTGCACTGAATTATTACTGAGAGGAATTTTTTTGATGATATCTGACGGTGTCTTATGATGAAGAACAGTTTTTAATATCAATTTGACTGCCGGCAAAATTAATTCCTCGCCAATTGTGTGTGGTTTTCCTGCTTTTGCGATTAACAATGAAACGTTATATGAGGCTCGTAGTCCATCATCATCTTGTTTAGAAGACGACGCAAAAAGGTTTGACATAGTTGGCTGTTTTAAATATTGCTTTTCCAGTTCTTGAAAATAGGATAAATCTTTGTTCTTCTTATCAGCATGCATTTTATTTAAATGCTCTTGTAGCCTAGAAGGTTTCATAGCTTCATTTGAAAAAACTTTTCGGCAAATTAAACACATAGGTAATGATTGGTTTGTAGGAGATTACGTAAATCCATATTTCAAATACTCAATACTGTACTGCCGGCATTTCTTTTTAGATGTAGATTCAGACATTTTCAAATACAAATTAACTTCTCAACAGATTTATAGATAGTTATAAAAATAATGTTTATAATGACTTCTAACAGTTATCACTCACGACCATTTATCACGGCGAAGCACATAAAAATAATAAAACATTCCTAGAGCTATCGCTTTTATAGATTTGATTTTGTGCACGCATTAACTTGTATGTTTGCGATGCCGGCGCACTTGTTCCGTAAACAAGTCATTTCAAGCTCCCATATTCTTGTCGAAACATGTTAAATTGCATGAACCGCGTGTTTGTCTACCAACTTGCAAGGACTTGTCACCGTCAATCTATTCTAAACTAAAACAAATTAGGTATAGGTATACCTAATGCTAATTTAAAAATGCTTATTAACGCGATAACAATAAGATAATTTACATAGCTAGATAAAATATTTATTGATGAAAACAGGTATTTTCAAAGTATTTTATTATATTAAAAAATAATTATAAAAAAATATTAAATATAATAAATTCATTATTATTATATTATTATTTCATCAAGGTTGATTTGCCTATCAGGACGGACACACAGTCCAACGTAATAAGCCTGATATAGTGGTGCATGTTAAGGTATTAAATGAGATTACAATTATTGAAGTAGGAATAACATCTCAGGATAACCTGCAGACAGTAGAAGTTGAAAAGAGGAAGTATGATCTGCTGGCTAATGAGTTGAGCCTAATTCACAAGTGTAATGTTAATATTATACCTTATGTTCTGACTTCGGATGGTATTGTAACTACGTACCATAAAGCATACTCAAAGCGACTTGGAGTGGGAAAACATATTGAAGCTTATATCCAATCTGTGATCTTGAAGAGAACTTTTGAGAGCATCTCAGTCGACTTCAGACGTACCAGTACGCTAGTAGGCGGTAGCAGGGAACTTATTGTCCAAGCTGCAGTTGAAAAGCTGTACATGACGGATGAGGTAGTGGATGACCAGAATCACCAGGAAGACACCACAGAATAGAAGAGATAAAAAGGTTGTCACAGAAAATTCCATTAAATTTATTTATTTATTTGACCGCCCCTCTTGACTGCCTTAACGCCCCCCATTTGCCTCTGGATCCGCTACCGCCCCCATGGAAAGCTCCAGCGCCCACTGGGGGGCGGTATCGCTCCAGTTGGGAATCTATGATCTAGATTCATTCACAGAACGTTATTTTTTGGAACCTCTGTGTGTGAGTGTGTGTGCTCATCATGTATTCTTCCTTGTGCCTCAAAACATTTGTATATTTTAATTGTATGCAAGAATTTATAGGTACTGTAATTTTCACTTTCTGAATTAGTTTATTATATTTCAGTTTTCACTAATATCAGTCATTAGATAATACATTTATGTATTATTTTGTTTACAGTTAATAGTTATAAAAACAGATAACGTGGTGTTATATTCTGCATTATATCTTTTGCACTGCTTACAATGCACTTCACTTTGATTATTATTTTTTAAATATTTTAATAAGTAAAAGAGTTCAGAAAAGGTGTGTTGAAAATGTTTTGTAACCACCGCTTAAGTTAATTGTATCAAGTAAAATTTGGCATATGTGGTTTCCATTTTTTTGTGTAGAATAAAGGTAAAATGTAATTTGTATATTTTTATAATATGCACTCATTCTCTTTCCGATTTTTACAGATAATGGTGGGAGTACTCTAGATATCAAGACATGGATTATTGGAGAATTAAAGCAAAATGCAGAGCTTGTAAAGACAGCTGAAATAGGATTATTAATTAATGTCTGTTGAAAGATAAAGCTGTTGTACTCTTCTTAAACATATTAAGCAATTCTGAGCCCAGGTCACTTAGAGTCCTACTTATTAAATATACTTTATTTGCCGTAAATACAGATTTAAAAAAAGTTGATCTATCAGAATGACATAGTCCCAGTTACTATGGATACTAAGTGATCTACTGTACTATGAAATTTTTTCTTATAGCTGTAATTTGATATAATTATAATTACATTTAAATATTAAATTTTTCAATACATCATTTAAAATATTAAATGCATAATAATACATTCTTATCGAAAAATAAATTTTTGTACATCATCATCATCCTCAAGCAGCCGTGGGCTACACAGAGGTCCAATCATACATTGCAATTTAGTTCTTCAAACATATCTGTCCTGAGCTACATCTGACCACTGCACACCTATTCTAACAAGTTCCTGTTTCACACTGTTTGCCCACCGCATCCTAGGTTTACTTTTCTTTCTGAGGCAAGGCACACTGTTTATAACCCTATTCGTTAATCTATAATTAACCATACGGACAACATGGTCAAACCTACGGAGACTCTCTGCACAATATACTGCTTAAAGGACGTTGCCGACTCCTTTGCCTAACCTCATTATTACTTACACAACTGAACCACCTAATACCCAAGATACTGCATAAACATCTAGAATCAAAAGCATCAAGTTTTCTATTGTCTTGCTTACAAAGTTTCCAAGTTTCACTACCATTACTAACTCTAGAAAGAACCAAACTATTATACAGTCTAATTTTAGTCTTTAGGTGTAACACCTATTTCTCCGCACTCTCCATAGATGGATTCATGATTCATGATTCCTGGCAGCAATCCCTATTCGTCTGTTAATCTCATACCGTACATCACCAATATCTGTTACATAGCTCCCAAGATAATTAAATTGTGACTCCTGCTCAAGACTAACAATTCAGATTAATTTAATCACAGCCTATCAGACCAATTTTCATCACTTCAGTTTTCTCTCCATTTATAACGAAACCTACTATACTACCATCTGTCTTATCAACAGCTCGAATGAAAGAATTCATCTCATCAACATCGTTTCTCACAAGGGCTAAATCATCAGCATAATAAATCACGTGTATTTATATCTCCAGACCATTTAAGGCCAAAATCTTTCCCTTTTAGTGAATTTCACATAACATAATCAATAACCGAAAGAAAGAGAAAAGGAGACAAAATGCACCCTTGTTGAACACCAGAAGCAATGCTAAATGAATTGATACAAGCCTTAGCAACTCTCACACACAGCTCAGTGTATTATAGAGAGCTTTCATTATGTTACTAACTTATTTACATGGTATTCCATACGATCTCACAATCAACCACAAATTATGACGATCAACAGAGTCGAAATCCTTTTTGGAAACAACAAAACTAGCAACCAAAGGTTTCTGAAACTCTAAACATTTCTCAAGAATCTGCCTGAGTGAAAATATCTGATCTACACATTCCCTACCACTTCTGAATCCATATTGCTCATCATGCAATTGCCTGTCAACTAGTTTGTTAATTGTATTAAACACAATCATGTAAAGAACTTTACCTCGAACAGAAAAGTAGGCTGATACCCCTATAGGTAGCACAAAGACTGCGATCACCTTTTTTAAAAACAGGGATATAAAGAGCTCTAGTAATATCCTTAGGAACATGCCTTTATCATAAAGATAATCAAAATTTCGGTCATTCGTGTTGTAACCGAAACATTCCCAACTCTACGCCTTTCTGTAGTAATTTCATCTACTCCTGGGGATTTACGTAGTTTAAGTTTAGAAATTGCCAAAATAACTACAGACTGTGTTTTAGGGCCAACATTAAAGCCAGTAATGCATTTATCATTATTACGAACAATGGGAGTGGAAATAACCACATTGTTTAGAACGCCACTGAAATGCCAGTAATGCATCTATCATCATTAGACCACCTAGCCATGACAGAAACCCCACGTTCTATAATCGTACCTTGTTTATCCTTCAATCCCTGTATACCTGTCCGTTTTCTACCACACAAAACATTAACAATCTGGTACAGCTCTCTACTGTTCTGCTGTCTAACTGCGCCCTCGACTTTGTCAGCCACGCCATCAAGCCAAACATACTTATCAGCAACTAACTGATCTTTTAAGTGTTTATTAAGGTCTCTGCAATGACTTCTATTAGTACTAGTAAGGTATTGATTAAGGACATTACTGCAGTTCTTCCTTCCTTTCTGAAATAAGCTCATGTGCCTTATCACTCAAGCAATTTTGCCTCCTCTGCTTTTTTTTCCCCTAAAAGAGTACTTTTAATTTCAAGAAAAGCTTGTTTAAAACGGTCCCATTTATCCTCAACTTCAGTAGTAAGCAAGCCATGACTGTCATAATGACTAAGGGATAGATATATCATGGTAAGCTTTAGATATAACTCGGTTTTTCTGAGCTTGAGAATTAAAGATAAAATTTTAACCTTAGCACAATACTTCTAAAGTTAAAGTTGCAAGACACTTTTAACAAGGTAATGGTCAGATCCAATTTCAGCTCCCCTATATGACCTGGTATTCCTAACAGAACTAGTCCATTTGCTGTTCATTAATATATAATCAATCATATTCTCATGCAGTCCATCGGGTGAAACCCATATGTACTTATGTATGTCGCGGTGTTTGTAATAAGTGTTAGTTATTCTGAATCCATTGAGTTTACTTACCTGTAGGAGACGTTGCCCATTGCCATTGCATCTACCAATAACAACAGGACCTATCACCCCTCCCCAAAGATCAGAGTCAGTACCAACTTTGGAATTGAAGTCACCTAGAATTAGGGTAATATCTCCTTTCTTGACAGAATTCAAAATATCCTGAAGTTGTCCGTAAAGCCTAATCTTCTCATCCTCATCCTCAGAGGGGGCATAACAGCAGATAACATTCAAGTCTTTAATGCTTGTCTGAAATTTTGCTGTAAGAAATCTTCCATTAATGGACTCATATCCCATAAGAGAATCACTAGCGTGTCTGCTGAGGAGCATACCAACTTGGAGATGCCTATTATTTTCCCTCTCTGAAAAGAGAAATTTAAGATTATTGTTAATGATCTGATATTTATCTGTCTATCTACAGAAGTCCACCAATGCAGCAAATTCAGGATCCATAATCAAGTTCATAGCCTCTGTCCACTAAGTTCATATGGTCAGCATCAGGACCCTGCGTGGTTACAGACCACTCCTCAGTAAGGATAAAAAAAGAAACCATATTTGTCCAGATCAGTAGGCCACACTAATCTGTCAGCTGTTCCGTTCACTTCCACAAGAGAGTATCTCTTTTGAAAGATACTAATGGCCTACACCACGAGAATGCGATGTCGGACATAAGGTGCTAGGCCTGGCCGGTTCTATGCATTATCACGGGGAATCGGTGGATAGTTGTCCTTCAATAACTACCTAGTTACCATTTACGGACCATTTTATTTTAGTACAAATTTTGGTAATTTCATTTCTCTAAGTTCCCTTAATCATTGAAAAAGGTTGAAATAATGTCTAATTACTGAATATATATTTAACCCTTATTGAGTAAAATATGTACAGAGAGAAAAACACTGAATAGAAAATAATTCTATGTTTAAAGTAATCCTAATTGCGAAATGAATATCGAATTTACAGATGAAGTGAAAATTTAGGTTCATGTTTAGGATAATTTAATTTCTAATGGAAATAAAAAAATCACCCCTCAAGCAGCCACAGGTATAATACAGTATAGAGAAGATCTGTGAAGAAGATGAGACCTCAGCAGAAGACAGCATAGAAGAGAAACAGCAATACCTTATCCAGGGTTTTAAACCAAGTCCCTGTGATTAGTAGCCACCCTTATAATAAATTACTCTTTACTTCTAATAAATTACTTTTAATGTACAATAGAGCATGATATATCATATTTATCAATTACTATACCATCCCCCAATGGATACCACTCTTCTAATAAATTACTGTTTTAGAAGTAACTTTTAATGTACAATAGAGCATCATATACCATATTTATCAATTACTATACCATCACCCAATGGATACATTTCCATTGGCGATAGACCCCAGTAGGATTTTGTTTTTTCTCTGAGAGGCACCATTTTGCACACAAAGGACTATGACCAGGTCACAATGACCCTAAGTACTCAGAGATGATTGGGGAAAGGCATCCATTGGACACCTATAAGCAGATAGATAGTAGCCTCCCGTCAAGGCCATTCAGTATGTTCTTTAAGTTGTGGGGAGGGTTGCCTCAGTCGGTACTATGCCAGGCTCAAAATCTACATTCCCAGTATCGAGACCCACAAGTATACCAGTATTAAAATTTATCTCTGCTAAACTACCATCCTGATCTCTGTCAGAAAGACGACATCGATGGGCTTGGATAGGTAGTACTGCTTGCACCGCCAGTTAAGCCGCGGATTCATATGCTGAAGAGCCTTGATGAGAGGCTTCCGTCTGATTACTAACAGCTGCCCCGTGAGTTCCTTTAAGCATATTGTGTGCCAAGAAGCGCAGCACATTTAAAAAAACCCAATAACTCCTGAAGGTGCGCATGGTAGAATGGCTTAAATTCCAAGCTAATTGATGCCCCCTTTCTGATCAAGGGTAGGATGGGGAGGAATCAGCGGAGAAAAAATGTCAACGAAAGCACAGTTGGAGCTAAAGAGGAAGGTGCGCTACCGATTTAGAAATCCTCGTCCCACTCCGGCAAGATGATCTGGGTTGTTTTAGCATTGAGCAGCACTTTTTCGTAAACAACGGACAAAACGGCTTGGTCACAAGGGCCCGAAATCCTCAGAGAATGTTTGGAGGAAGGGAACCCACTGGACAGCTGTTAGAGACAGATGTCCTGCACACCGTACTACGCTTAACGACCCATCCGATCTATGGCGACCTTTCGTGCCCATCGGTCCCTTTCTGATTGAAGGCAGGGCAAAGTCTGTTAAGATACGACAAGCTTGGACATTGCACTAACAGCAGAAGTAATATTTAAAGGTATAGATGTTTGAACTAAGGGGTTATCTTTTTAAACTTTAAGCATATTTAATTTCTGTCCTTTCTTTCTTCCTTTGATGAGTGCCCAGGCCTGCTGTATCGAGGCGTATCTGGACAGATAAATCTCAACGCTGGCACAGATAAGACTAGAACCTGGGGTTCCTTATTACAAACCTTACTTGCTACCGCGTCCTCTTTCTTCAAGGTTGAGTTGTTTTTACACTGGGCCGCATTGTTTTCAACACAATGAGCAAAATGGTCAGGTCACAAAAACCCGACGGGCCTGAGAACTTTGATGGAGGGGACCCACTTAACAGCCATTGCATGGAAGCCTTGGCTTCCAACCAAAGCCATCCAGCGTGTTCCTTTAAAGTGCATAGGACATGGTTCTACTGCACCCAACGCCAGGGCTTTACATCCAATACGACGGATGGCGATCTGTCCAAGCCCATCGGTGTCCCAACTGACCAAGGGCAGGGCGGGGAGTTGTGCGGAGATAAATCTCAATGCTGCCCGGACGGCACTCGAACCTGATAAATTGATTTTAATTTATATATTTTTATGATACATCTTCTAATATACACCCTAAAAAGTAAGAAATAAAAGTAAACCATACCGATCACGAAATCATTTACTGAATTTCTGTTAATTCCAAAACAAAATAAGGAACACGCGATTTTTATTCAATGGGTAAATCAATTTTGGCGTTCTGCCTTTTTCTGTAATCAATAAAAATTAAAATCAAGTGTGTTTATTTTACGATCGGTATCCTTTACTTTTCAAGGCGCATATAAAAAAATAGTTATCTTAAAACTCTTTTGATTTAAAAATTTTACTTAGTCACCAAAAAACACCTATTTGGAATTGCGGCACCTCTGAGCAGCACTTTTTTTGCACACAAATGGAGGTCCCATAGCCAAGTGGTTAGCGCGCTTGGCTACTGATCTAAGAACCCCCAGTAAAGCATTGATGTCTGTGTTTTCTTTCTGCTGAGGTCCCATCATCCTAACAAACCTTCTACTGCTGTTTGAGCAGCTGTTTGAGGCTGTTCCACTGGCTGGAATACATTAGTGGAATCACTATTATTAACAAACTGTACTTGTATCTAAACACGCAGCACAGCAAGAAACAGAAATTCAGTGAAGCAAATATTCATTATGGGCATGTTGAAGCTGCACAAAAAATGGTGGAGATTCGAGAACTGGGCCTTGACTTATGGAAAAAGAATATGACTGAATCCTTAAAGAAAAAGTTTGTCCACCTTCTACAGCAGGGTATCAAAAGTGACTAGGTGATATTTTAAATCATGCAGTGTTCATAGCATCATTCAATCTTTTGTTAATGTAGACGAATATATAAAAAGAGCAGATTCGTTGCACATAAGAAAGAAATATACGAAAATCAATTCTTGAAGAATAATACAGGCTAGAAGCGAGAAAATTATTACAGAGATCTGACTGCTCTCAGCATATGGGAAAGATTTCATAAAGGTTGAATGCTGAAAATCTTTGAGCAGAAAGTATCTTCATTATTCCTCATATCCAAGTATTACTAAAGAATGTTATCAGAGGAATGGTTTACCTCCAGTTCACTCATCGGGTATGTAAAGGATGGCAAAAGGTTAATATTTTGAAGAGATATTGAAAATATGATAGTACTACTGATGTCAACAGAAGGAGGACTGGAAGCTTTAATTCAAAATGTACAGCAACAGATAACTAAACCTGGTTTGGATGATGTTAATAATTCGAGATGTGGAAATATACCTTAAGAATTTGTAAAAACAATTCTGAGTGCATAACAGATACCTGAGTGTCATCACGGAGGTATGTAATGGAGATCAATTCATTGGAAACCTAGACAGGTCCTGTCCTGTGATAAACTAGAGAGGAAATCCCAATAAGTGTGCCAATTACCAGAGTTTACCTGCTTGGAATATACTTATTCTTGACTCAAGAAAAATGTCAGAGGATGTTCATAATCTGAAGTATAAGATTTCACAGTCCTTCAGTGTTTTCAAGTATATTGATGATAACAATGTATCTAATACAAAACACAATGATTCAGAGCCAATATATGTCAATGGAAGCAACTTTAATGGTTAACAAGTTAAAACAAACCTGTGGCTATTATTTCACCATGACCTACACAGGATGTTCACTGATATGAGTGATGGTAGTGATTGCATGAATAGAAATAGCTTTTCTATTCAACTCTTGGATAATAAAGTAGGAATGAGCATCTATTACTGCATTTTGATCTTCAGGAAAGAACCTGAGCAAAGTGCTGTTTCTGAATATTCTATTCTTCAGTAACTGGATAGAAGTGTGTAGATGTTTCAAGCTTTTTAGAACAACAGATTAAATGGAGAGAAGTTAACATCAATTGTGCAATGCTGAATCCGAAATTTGCTATTTTAAAACTCCTTACCTAGTGACTCTGAGTACTTACCAAATGGCACTGCTTTTGTTAATTGTGCCATTTGATACAGCGACATATGTTGCATTACAGTAGGCAATAAATCTCAATGAACAGCTCAGTTTTGCAGAATCTGAACTTTATAGTATGTTAGAACATCTTAAAGAGTTACTCTGAGAAAGTACAATTGGCATTGATTAATTTATTTGAGTCATCGGATACAGCGACATATACTGCCATGCAGCAGAGGAGAAATCGCAATGAGCAACTAAGTAAACTAATTCAAAGACTTGCAGGATCTAAACTGCTTCTTTTGGAAGATTATGGTCCTCTAAATAGTGAAGTATTTCAAATTAAATAAAAACCACTGAAACAAAATGTCAAGATTACTGCAGGAAAGAACTCATCAAGAGATAGAACACACTTTTCTGTAAATTAAAATGTATGTTCAAGGTGCCATTGTTCGAATTTGAAGTCTTGCAAAGCTCTTCAACACACCTTGGTTCAACAGGTTATTAAATCAGAAAAAGAATCAGTTTGTTTCTAACATTTCTTTGATTTAAAAGTGCACTGATGCCAGGCTACAAAAGAAGTACTTAGAACGTATTGCAACAGAAAAATACAGCTATGTTGCACGAAAAGTTAAATTTCTATAGCCACTTCCTTCATTCCCAGAGAGCAGATTAAAATGTTAATGCAAATTTAATGGACTCACGAGAAGTGATAGCTTAAAATTACATTACTGACTGACTTAAACTCATATTAGTAGCCTATCGAAACAGGAGCTCTGTAAAATACTCGATTGTAGTTTGAAGTCCTACTTTATAAATCTAAAGTATGCAAAGACATTATTGCCTTGTCATATGCTATTAATTACTGAGAAACAAAATGTAGGTATTCACAAAAGAGGACACCTAGGACACAGTGTGGAAACAATTTCACTGACTTGCTAAAACTGACCTGCAGTAGCCAAATCCTGCAGTTTAAATTCCGGATAAATCTATTTGTAACATTAAATTATCCAGAGAATGACAACTATGTATCTTATAGCTGCTTGAGGATTTTGCATTTATGCATGTATGCCAAACGAAAAGAGGCCTCTTGGTCAAATAAAAAAAAGACAAAACATTTTGATAAAATACAAAAATATCAGATATGTGGTAAGAAAAATAGTAGATAAAGATACAGTATATTCAATGATTATGGCTAATATATTTCCTCAGTGATAACATCTGTGAATATAAGAGAAAAAAAGAAAAAAAAGGTCCTTTTCAGGGCCCTCGGCCTGCGAATGGTTGCTACACTTTAACAGAAAACAACATTCAAAATAAAGAAAACTATGTTAGCAACCTAACGTCCTACTCCGCCTTCTCGTGGTGCAGGCTGTTAGTACCTAACAGAAGATGTAATGTTTCTTCTGTTGGGGAACCGAAGGGGAGGGCTGCCAGATTAGAATGACCTATTCATCTGGTCTCATTACCTCGTTTTAATCAAAAACCTGCCAAATTGCAGCCAATTTCGCAAGGTATTCGCTTTGCTGTGGTTTTAATACAAAATCCACTACAAAAACTCTTGAAAGCAGTTTCAAATTTACGATTGCACAAGATCCTCCAATATCTCCCGCTGGAATCACTGCAAATGTTGTTTGGTTGTCATGACATTTCCAGTGATAGATGTGGGTTGTCAGCCTAGTCCTGATATGGGGCATATTAATTAAAACATTTTCCAGTGCTCAAAGGAACATCTTGAAGGTTACACTTTTCATGGGTTTGATTGTTTAACCTTTGAGCAGCATTGTTGCATACAATTGGCTACATAGCCAAATTACACCGGCCCCAAGGGCTTAGAGAAGTTTGGAGAAAGAGACCTACTAGACAGTTGCAAGGAGAGATAGACTTGTGGCAGTGCCATCCAGCATATTCTTTAGCGTGTACAGGGAATTGTCTCTGTTGTTGAAGATGGAGCCAGGATTTTGTCTTATTGGAGGGCATTATTTTTAAAGCAACTCATTCCCATTTGTGAAATGGCTGAACCCATTATCAGGATTCCACAGAAATAACATTTCTGTATATAATATAGTTGTAATTTCTGTATTACAAATTTTGCTCTGTATAGATCTCCGAGAATAATAAATCATACTTGCGTACCTACACTCGGAATATAATTTCCTGATCAAAAACAAATGAGGAGGCTACTTGATAGTTCGGTATATCTTGAAATTGAAATCAAATAATACAAATAATAAATCAGAACCAGGCAACTATGAGAAATCTATTGGTATAATTTCGAATCGAATAAGGTATTACCTAGGAGTTAGTTACTTGCCTGTTGCTCTAAAACTGAGGTATTATAGCATAATTTGTTGATTTAAATAGAGATCCCAAACAGAATAAATAAATACCCCCTCAAGCAGCTGCTTGCCAGAGAGGTCTGACAGGAGCCTGTCAGTTTATATGCCAGAGTAGAAGGTCTGTGGGGATGGCAGGCCCTCAGCAAAAAAACAACACACACATCCATGCCTTACCCGGGGCTCGAATCCAGGTCCCTTAGATCAGTAGCCAAGCGTGCTAACCACTCGGCCATATACAAAGCATTTACGTAAACATGTACCAGAGAAGTAATGAGGTTTGTAAAGGCTCGGGTACAGATTAGTAAAAAAATCCATTCCCTCTAATCCACACTCACTCGTCAACTCTATTCTATTAGATACCACACGGTATATATAATATATAAATAAATATAAACACTTCCTTCTTTTGTGTTCATCAAGCTTATTTAAGGAAAATGAAATACTTTTCCTAAATTCCTCTATTTCATGTAATTTTTCCTTTTTAGAATTTTCACTTGAAACGTGTAGCTCAGCTCCAAATATACGGCTGTTTTTCCAGGATATTTTTTTAAGAATGATTTTATATCGCATCCAAATTCACACACAGGCTCTGTTTCTTACCAAGTCTCCTGTGCTACGTTTTCTACCTTTCCCCTAGCATAGCTATTACATTTGAATTTCTTCCTACGATCTTGTGACAATTTCCTAATATTTGATTCTATCAAAGACAGTAAAAGTGAAAATTATTTCCACATTGTGAGCACTTGACACAGTCAGACGTCCCTAGAAGCTCATTATTACAGCTACTACAAATCCTCTTTGACAGAATTCCTCTAACTACAAAACGGAAACAAAAAGCAACTGAACACTGCAAAAGCCACGCAACAGATGAACCCAATTAAGCTGATCCAACAGGCGACAGTCCTTCGTTTCGTCAGCCACACTTCACACCACATGAAGACAAGACATCGCTATTGCATCACGCTCGTTAGCCTAAATGTATTTTCACGTGTTGCGCCTTTTCCTACCCACGTATCACAGATACAAAATTTTTAATAACTTAATTAATAGTTACCTGAGCAAAAATACAAACTAATTACTAACCATGCTTGAAGAACGACTGTTAATCAAACATCGACGAAACTAGAATTTCACAGTATTTCAGAAATATCTACAAACTTTTTACTCACAGCTGAAAAATTACATGACACTCCTTCCAACCTCTGTTGCCCATTGCTTATTAAATCACAAGCAGGGAACTATGAGAAATCTACTAATATAATTTGGATTCGAACAAGATATTTCCTAAGTTACTTGCCCTGTTGCTCTAAAACTTCGGTATTATAGAATAATTTGTTGATTAAAATAAAGATTCCAAACAGAATCTAAAGCATTTATGCATGCATGTGACAGAGGCGTAATGAGGTTTGTAAAAACCCCGGGTGCAGGTTAGTAAAAAAAAATCTTTTCCATTCAACCCACACTCACTCATCAACTCTATTCTATTAGATTCCACACGGTATATATATCTATATAATAAAAGAAGGTGTCTGTGTGTGTCTGTCTGTGGCAGCCATAATTCATCAGAAAATCAACGTACACACTCCAAATTTTCAGAGAATACTTCTAGTTGTGTCCGGATTTCAGTGCCAAATTTCAGGTCGAAAGTCCAAAAGAGGGTGGGGGGTTGCTACAAGCAAAACTATTTCCCATGCTAATCCTACGGGAAACGAGAATATGCTGTCAAATCTATTGTTGCAAGTTACTGCTCCCTAACTCTGAAAGTAAAGAGTTCAAATAGCATTTAAATTTGGTGTCGTCGCCAGATTCCCCACATTTCCAGAGGTATTATTTAGGCGTTCCATTGCAACTAGGGACTTGATTTTCAACCAAACATGGGGTCTTAGCAGGTGAAACCCGTCTACGAAATTTGGGACCATTCTGTGAAGTACGTCGGGAATTACACAATGCCAAAATCTGACGAAATAAATATTTCGATCGTTTACCACGGGCTCTGAGAGCGCTCGCCGAATCACAAATGACCTTTGCAACACCGGGAAATTCTTAGTGTTCAAACTGTGGTAAAATCGGAGGGAGGGGATACTCACAAAACTTTCTATTAATGCAGGAAATAACGAAATATGCAGTTTAAAAGCGAGACATGAGCTGTCACAATTTGTGTAGAAACGAAACCACGTGCCAAGTGAGAACCTGATTTTTAAACCAATCACCGGCACACGGGGGACGCTGTACAGAAAATTTAAACCTTGCGGATGAATATCACGGGAGCCATAGGGCAGCAAAATCTATGGTAACGGAAATAAATCTCGATAGCTTACGCAGAAACTAAGCCACGAGCTATGAGAGCTCGCTGACGTCAACAACGATCCAAGCAAACACCGGGCAAATTTCTTCCTGTTGAAAATCTGTGCTAAAGTGTCTGGGGGGGGGGGGGGATACTTACAAAATATACCTTTAGTGCAGTGAAAATAAGAATGTACACAATTAAATTTACACCCTGGCATCGCTGGGTACGTTCAGCTAGTATATAAATAAAAAAATACAAACACTTCCCGGGTTACGCAAGATTACACTTAGTCAAATCTGACTTTATTTTTTTTTAAAATAACTTTAAAAAACAGAAAATTTCGAGTTAGTGAAATTTATGTAAGCGCACTCTTGCACATGTACTTGCACGGATAAATTCTATACTCAACAGACTCATAATTATTCTTCACAAGTTCAAAGATGACCACAACCATTGGCATCGAGTACGGCGGAGCTAAGGGGCATCTCTTCAAAACATTTTCCTACAACAGGTCTCTGCCTGTGCTAAACAAAGTACTGCACCAAATAATTTAGTCCCAAGTCGTAAGTGTAAAGCCTATTATATATCTAACAGACAAAATAAATATGTCTGGTATCCTCTTATTGTACGTGAGCTCTCCCTGAGAATTTAAAAACCCGGCGGCAGTGACCACAACCTTTAAGTTTGCCACTACCCCAGTGCAGAATCCTGTAGCGTCTTGCTCATGAGAATCTCGTTCAATCATCCTCTAAAAATTAAGCCAGCACGCTACCACTTACTTTCACACACGTAAGCCAATACACCTATCCCTCGGTTTACACGGTACTCATTTCACACAATTTTGGCTTTGCACGGTCCAAAAATGCAACCAGTTTCGATTTACACGGTACTGACTGAGACGTACATAGAAAGGAAATCTCAGTCAGTACCGTGTAAATCGAAAATGGTTGCATTTTTTGACCGTACAAAGCCAAAATTGTGTCAACTGAGTACCGTGTAAATCGAGGGATAGGTGTATTATAAATAAAGATAGATAAAGTTGAATAGTAAGTAGTTTTTAGCCATTTATTCTGGATTTTATAAAAATTATTTACTGCATGAGTCAATGTTTTCGAATAAGCTACTACTAAGATTTTTTTAGTGTATGTTAGATACTTGATATGTTAGATTATTTTTAATAGTTTATTGAATGATTATTTTTTTTTTCAAATAAAATTATTGCGTACATCTTGCAACAGGTTAAATAAATAAACACAACTTCAAGCAGCTGCTTGCCACAGAGGGCTGACAGAAGCCAGTCAATTTATATGCCATAGTAGGTCTGAGAGGATAGCAGGAGCTCAGCAGAAAAACACATACATCTTTGCCTTACCCGGGGCTCGAACCCAGGTCCCTTAGATCAGAAGCCAAGGGCGCTAACCACTCGACCACGGGCCGCCCACCACTAAGAACTGAGGTATATTTGGTACACGTTAAAGTTAAAATATCTTTACTGCTTGTATAGTACCATCAAATACTCTGCTATACCAAAATATTAGAGGATTTCCATATTATGTCAATAGGAATCTAACTTCGAAGCTCCATAACTACTAAAATATGCATTTAATGGAAAAATGTGACTAAACATAAACACGGATCATAATCAAATACATTTAAAACTCGATTCTCAACAATATTTGCTCAGTATTTAAAAAGTTATGAAAGCTGGAATATTTAAAAATAAAATATCTTATTTAATAAAAATCGTTCAGAATTGTCTAGTATTTAAATAATCGTTACAGTAACTTCTAAAAGGTATATTTATTTCATTAAATGGTTTGAACTAATACTTTTTATTTAAAGTGGCGGCTTGGTACTAAATTGTTTGGTGCTGCTTTGTTCAGCACAGGTAGAGCCCGGATGTAGCAAACGTTTTTGAAGAGATTTCTGGTATTGAACTGAATCGGATTGAAACGTTGCCACGTAATGCATATATATCTATATCTTTTCAGCTATTCCAAAAACGGATTACTTAACAAAAAATTTCGATTTGGGTTCGGTTGTTTTACCTCTGAGCGGCACTTTTTTGCACACCACGGGCTAAATGGCCAGGTCACATGGACCCCGAAGGCTCAGAGAATGTTGGGGGAGGGGACCCACTGGAACAGCTGTTGGGAGACAGATGGTAGCCTCCCGTCAAGGCCATCCAGCGTGTTCTTTAACGTACACAGGATATGTCTCTCCCGCACACGGGGCCACGGCTTAACGTCCCATCCGACGGACGGCGGCCTTTCCAAGCCCATCAGTGTCCCCTACTGACCGTGGGCAGGGCGGGGAATTTTGCGGAGATAAATCTCAACGCTGACCCAGCTGGGACTCGATTCTGGGAACTACAGATTACGAGCCTGGTGCGCTACCGACTGAGCCACCCCTGCCCCAAAAAATTTCGAAAAAAAAACAAACTCGGAAACTCTTGTCCTTTTTACTTCAATTCAGTATTTTCTCTCTCCCCCATTAATAATTACCTATATACATATAGGTAATTCCCTATCCGTTGTAATGATATTTTAAAAAAACTATTCGTGAAAAATATGCTTAATATATTAGCTTATTATTTTTTATTCTGTTCCAATTATAAATTTACATTTATTATTTTAAACTGAATGTGTCGTAGTAAATTATTACTTGAACATTGCCTGTACCAGTTGTATTTAATTTACAGTATGAATGTAATTTATTACCTACCAGCAGATTTACCCAGCGTTGCTCGGGTCTGAAACTCTTCAAAATATATATGTATTACTTCCATCATATCATATCATATGAAAAGGCTTGACTGCCTAATTACCAACATAGATGGCGAGGTGGAGAATTTGATTGATTTTTTCGGGGGAGGGGGAACGCCCTCTATTGCTCTCTGCCGATGCCCATGACAAATAATTTCAAGCTTCCGTCTCAAAATTCCACCAACGAACTCTGACAAAGCCATTTTACGATTTCTTGGAAATTGACGGGTTTTTTTTGCATTTAAAGTTGGTTTACCTCTGAGCGGTACTTTTTTGCACACATTGGGTAAATGGCGAGGTCACAAGGACCCCGAAGGCTCAGAGAAAGTTAGGGGAGGGGACCCTCTGGAACAGATGGTAGCCCCCGTCAAGGCCATCCAGTGTGTTCTTTGACGTGCACAGGGTATGGCTCTCCCGCACACGAGGTCACGGATTAACGTCCCATCTGACGGACGGCGGCCTTTCCATGCGCATCGGTGTCCCCTACTAACCGTGGGCAGGGCGGGGAATTTTTCGGAGATACATCTCAACGTTGACCCAGCTGGGACTCGAACCTGGAAACTACAGATTACGAGCCTGGCGCGCTACCGACTGAGCAGCCCCACGCACAGTAGAAACTGATACAACCCTCCCAGTGGCTGCTACAAGAGAAGATCGTAACTGAGGAGTAGACGTCCTGCTCCTTCGTGCTCTTAATCGCAGATATCGGTCTTGTACAGCGGTCGTAACCCTAGCCCTTCCTCGGTTAAACCTCCAACACGCGGAATCCGTGCTAAGAAATTTATTCTACATGCTATGGACCACAGAAGGACCCACATTCAGTCATTGTGCTACGTCTGACTGACTTTGGCCTGCTAGGAGCCGGCCAATAGCTCTCCACCGCAGTTCATCTGGTAAATGATATCTCGAAGTCATTCCTACATCATGGCTATTTCGAATTTCTTTACTCACATTTACAACACAAAATAACGATCCACTCCAAAACACCCGTTTTTATGCCGCTATCCGATTACGCAAATTGATGCAACCAGTGGCGGCGCGAGTATAGGCACTGTGGAACTGCAGCACCCCCAATTTCAACTTGACATTATCGATAACATTTAATATAATGAGTCCTTTTCATTTTAATTCTTTCTTTATACTTGTACAATATATAATCCTTAAGCTTAATGTCAGTAGCCATCCCCCAGTTTATGAAAAAGGTACCAAAATCTTTGTATGGAACTGTGCGCTTCACAGTGCTAGCGGCGAGGTGATTGACTGTTGTGCGCATGCGCATATAAGAAGCTATACGCTAGGCTGCAATGGAGAGAGAGAGCACTGTGGTTCCAGCAGTGCCGACCCTGGCGTGCTGGTTGAAGGTAGTTTTTTTTTACTCCGCGTGTGTTGTGCTTAAAAACCGTATACCTTTGTTGGGTTGGGTTGTTTTAGCTCTGAGCGGCACTTTTTTGCACACCATGGGCTAAATGGCCAGGTCACATGGACCCCGAAGGCTCAGAGAAGGTTGGGGGAGGGGACCCACTGGAACAGCTGTTGGGAGACAGATGGTAGCCTCCCGTCAAGGCCATCCAGCGTGTTCTTTAGCGTGCACAGGGGATGGCTCTCCCGCACACGGGCCACGGCTTAACGTCCCATCCGACGGACGGCGGCATTTCCAAGCCCATCGGTGTCCCCTACTGACCGTGGGCGGGGTTAAAAACCGTGTACCATATTCTTGAATGTGATAAAGTGTAGAATTAGATTATTATCCTGCTTCCAGCTATTCTATTTGATTCATTTTTTTTTCGCGCAAATTAAAACAAGAAGAATGGATTTCATTTTTAAATGAATAGATTAAGCTTCAACTGTAAAAAATTTAGGTTAAAGTAAAAAATGTTTGATTTTGTTCTTTTAGGATTTTATCAAGTTTCTGAATAAATTTTCTTCTTATACATTCTATACATGTTTGTTTCCTTTTACACAATTTTAAAACAAAGGCTAAAAATTTTCTGGAGCAGCACCCCCACTAATTTTAGCTACGAGCTGCCACTGGATGCAACCTAGAGTAATTTGCATATGATATGCTCACTCGGCATTACTGGTTACATGAACAAGTTTGGTGAGGATAGCACAATATTTTGGCGAATTATTGCGATTTTTGTCGTTTTTCCTTAATTTATGGAAATTAATGTATTCGAATGTCTACAGCCCGACATCCAGACGACAAAGTGGAAACATTGGATTACTTTTTTTTAAATGAGGAAAAAATTAAAACAAGAACATGTACCATTAAGTTTCTCGGTACCTCCTGCTTAACCAAATTAACGACTTAGTGTGGTTTTTACCTAAAAAGGAGTTTTGGGCCAATTGGTTTTTTCTCTCGGTACGCGATAAATGCTTATATACTCAGGCAACGCGTCAACTACGATTCACGGGACTATCTAGTGTAGGTCTGGGCAAACATTTCAGCTGAAGGGCAGTATATAAGGAAACTCGAAACTGAATTGCGAGTCACATAAAAAAACTGATATGGAATGGAGGGCAGCCAAAGAAATATATAATCAATTATTTATGTAATAACCATTGCAAAAACATCTAAAGTGAAACATAAACAATAGAAATGTATTACAATTACATTAAACAATAGAAATGTATTACAATTACATTAATGAGATTTTGCTTGGCCAAATTTGACTTCCTGTCCTCTATACTTTCTCTTAACCTTTTACATATTTATTTGTCATCAGTAGCTCGCGGGCCATCATTTCGTGAGGCCTCATCTAATGTGAAGTCGTAGTGTACCCAGCCAGGCCTGATATAGTGTGAAGTCGTGCACCTCTGACAAAACTATTCCCTGATGATGTAAACAAAGTATCTCTTCAATGACTTCAATAGTCAACACTTTCATTCGGGATCCTCCTTACCACAGTAGAAGGCAAATTGGTCAATAAAGCTCCTAGATACATTCACCATTACTATAAAAGAGTAGACAGGGATGGGACAGCAATGCCTAAGTTCGTTCCAGATTTGAAAGAGAGACGAAACCTATCCTACTTTCATGAGCCCTTGAGCTAAAAAAACACACACATTATGGATAGCCTCAGACTGGTTCTCCCCATGATACATTGTTGCTGGCCGAAAAGAAGTTGAGCATCTTCAGCTCCTTCAGGGTCTGCTCTTAATGAGTAATATAAATATTATCGTTAGTTTATATATTGGTGAATCTGTTGTCCCTAAAAAATCTGCCTAGCAAATACAAGAGTAGAGATGCTACACATTCAAGCGTATACATTCAAGAGTAGAGATGCTACACATTCAAGCGTATACATTCAAGAGTAGAGATGCTAAGCATGAAAAAAATTACTTATTTTTTGCTAATTTCGAAGGGATGTTAAATCTGCCTAGCAAATACAAGAGTAGAGATGCTACACATTCAAGCGTATACATTCAAGAGTAGAGATGCTAAGCATGAAAAAAATTACTTATTTTTTGCTAATTTCGAAGGGATGTTAACGTTTTCAATAATCCAACAATAACCTCCTTTAAATCTCCCTTCTTAATTTTAAAATACAAAATATTAATCCGATATAATTTTTGTTTAAAAAACACTTTTTCCTTCATATGTCCTTTACCCTATTTTTTCCTGGCGGGATTTATTATTCCGCTAAACCCTCACGCTGCCTTCGGTCAAAAAGGGGGTTTGAAAAGGGACTTTGAAAGATTCCGTCCCTCGGATGGGGGAAAAAGCCGTGGTCCATGTGCAGAACAGCCATACCTGTAAAACTCAAAGAACACGCTGGATGACCTTGACAAGAAGTTTCCGTCTTGTAACAACTGTCTAGTGTAGGGGTTTTCAGGGGTACGCCGGGAGAGCTCAAAAGTCGCTAGATCTAGTAACTAAGTCAGTGTTTATTTTTATTCCCATTGTTATGCTATAACTATAGTTTTATTTATCTATACAAGGGGTACGTCAGTTACATACACATTTCCAGGGGGTAAGTGAAGCATAAAAGGTTGAGAACCACTGGTCCAGTGGATCCCCTTCCACCAAACTTCTCTGAGCCCTTGAGGTCTTTGTGATCTGGCCATTTTGACCACTGTGTGCAAAAAAGTGTTGCTCAAGGGCAAAAAACAAACAATACAACCCACCCGTGCCAACGTTCATATTTAACCAACACCCGCTAAACCAACACCCTGTCCCTCAGAAAGGGAACACCAATGGGTTTGGAAAGGCTGCCGTCAGTCTGATGGGACATAAAACCATGATGCCATGTGAGAAAGAGCCTTACCTTGTGCACATTAAAAACATGCTGGATGGCCTAGATGGAAGCATCCACCTGCCTCCTAATAGCTATCCGATGGCGATTCTTCCCCAACCTTCTTTGAAAAAGAGAAAAGAATTTAATCAATATCCATCCAGCCCAAAAAGAATTTTTATTAACATTTAAAAATAAAAAGGTGAATACCTACGGACGCAGGGACGTATCTACAGAGAGAGAGAGAGAGCGGGGGAGGGGTGGAGGCTCGAACCACCCCCAAAATTCTGTCGTCTTATACTAAATCTCGAACATGTCTATCCTATTTGAAAACCAAAACAGTCTGTGTTTCCATAATTTTAATTTAGGTCCATAGTATATTGATATGTCCGATATCAACAATAGAAAAAATATTTAACTATATTTCATTCTCTATAGAATATCATTTTAACCTTTCCTGTTCGGTGGAATATTTCAGTATATTGGAAACCCTACTCAAGTCTTATTCTCAGACCCCCCCCCCCCCCGATCTCTCCCCTCTCCGGAACTAAAACCTGATTACGTGACTGTAGGGATCGACGGACAGATGACAGATAAAAAACATTATCCCGCTTTCATTTGAAAGAGAAATAAAAATGATGAGTGTAAAGCAAACGATAGATAGTTATTTCTTAATTTATATATTTTTATTATGTATCTTCCAATATACTAAAAAGTAAGAAATTAAAGTAAGCCATACCGATCACTAAATAATTTACTGAATTTCTATTAATTCCAAAAGAGGAGAGGTTACAGGCGATTTTTATTCAATCGGTAAATCAGTTTTGGCACTCTGCCATTTTTTTGGAATCGGTACGAATTAAAATAAAGTGTTTTTATTTTACGATTGATATGCTTTCCTTTCAAAGGCGGATACCAAAAAAATTGTTATTTTAAAGCGTTTAATTTATATATTTTACTTAGTCATCAAACACCTATTTGAGTTGCGTCACCTCCGAGCAGCACTTTGTTTTGCACACAATAGGCTAAATGGCCAATTCACAGGAAACTCGGACTCAGAGAAAGTTAGGGACAACAGATGCCAACCTCCCATCAAGGCTATCCAGTGGGTTCTTTAACCTGCACATCATACGTCTCTCCTACATACGTCCCTAGGCTTAAAAAACCCGTCTGACAGATGACAATCTTTTCAGGCCTATCGGTGTCTCCTTCCTCATTAAGGCCACTGAATCTGCTGAAAAAAATCTCAACGCTGGCCCAGGTTGGGACTCGAACCTGGAAACTGCATGCCCCCCCCCCCCCCCCCATTATTTTGAATCACCCTTTTGGAAGGATGGAAGAAAGCATGGACGGTAATTTTTTTTATAGCCTGCATCACTAGCTTTCCTTTAATATAACTCCTCGAGAACATGTGGGGAAAAAACATTCTGACACAACAACTGACGACCAAAAAATATTACGAAAATTGGAAAAATAAACTTTATTCCTCTTGTGTTTCGTTGAGGCATCGTCAATTAATTTTTCAACATTTAAATATCTCGTTACAAACTGCCTTTCGTTTATGCTTTAGGAAATCAACAAATTTAGACAGATCACTTTCAGGAATATAAATATTATCAAGCAGTATTTTAGTTGAAACAATTTCATAAATCTTTTAGACTTGTTTTTAGTGAATTATCTGGCATTGAGTTTAAAAAATTAAACAGAACACCAACCTAGCTTAGATAGAACAAGGAAATGACGTTACTGAAACAAGGCAATGCAAACAATGGATATGACGCTGCCCAAAAGACGCAACAAAGTCACAATTCGAAATGACAGTTAACTCGAGAAGAACTTCTTCACTCATGCTTTTTCGCTGCTACTACAAGGTGCTTTGAAGATATTTGCCTATGTGAAATATTGCTGAAAAGAGTTTAAAGATGGATTCAGTGTGCTTATTCAAGAGTCACGAGGAGTTTGAATATATCCGTGGCCTGGGGGAAGGAGGATTTGGACAGGTTTTGCAGATGTTGGATAAGAAGACAGGAAAGAACGTGGCAGTAAAGGTGGTGATGCGCCCTTCCCCAGGAGAGGAAATATATTGGCCACATCTCAATGATAGGTATGTTGTTCCTTTACACGAAACTTTATTACTTGGAAATAGAACGGCCTTCGTGATGCCTTTGATGAAACGAGATATGCATGACCACGTTCACGATTCGGATTTTATTAACGACGTTAACAGCTTTACCAGGAAGAGGAAGTATACTTTCAACATACTAAGTGGGCTTGCTTATTTACATGGTCGTAACTTAGCTCATATGGACTTGAAGGAATGTAACATCATGATTCACCTAACTGCAGATCGTGCACTACTGACAGATTTCACTTTTCTCACTAATATTGAAAGTGTGAGCCAGTACACTTTCGCTGTCCCCTTCAGTTATCTGCCTCCAGAAGCAATATCAACCCTATGGCAAGGCCCAGTTCATGGTGTATCACCAGAGATGTGGACTTTTGGAATAACCTGTCTTCAGATTTTCACTCGAATGGCCTTTACGAGAATGTTGGATTTCACTTCGAAACAACCCACTTTTGATGACCATATATTTCCTATTTTGAGCGAGTTGTTCGTCAGCAAGAATATGCATCTGGTGTTAGCCAAAATGCATCCCTCTGCTTCTGTCTCTCTGGAAACTGCTGAGCTGTTCATCGATTTCCTTGGAAAGTTCCTCTGCATGGAACCAGCAATGAGAATAGGTGCAGTAGAAGGGATCAAACATCCTTTCCTGAATATTCCCGAACGTATGCAGGGATTGGAAGATGAAGAGGAAACAGAGAATGATAACGTAGTTGTTGCTGAAAGTGGTCCCCCAAGAGAAAACGAATTTTCCAGAGAGAATACAATGAGGAAGAGGTTGGCTGGAACGTGCTTACGTGCAAGGATGTGGTTGTCGAAGAAGAAGAGACTATTAAGTAACAGAGTGAGAAGGATGTTCTGCTGTTTGCAGCCCAGATCATTCTTGCTGGAATAGGAAATCTTAAAAAGAGACATTTCAGTCCACAAAACAAAAAGAGACAAAAAAATTCATAATTGTATAAAAAACTGTAAACTCATTGAATTTCCATAAACTAATGCTGCCTGCCTGCCTGCCTGCTCAGTCCACAAAACGAAAAGAGACAAAAAAATTCATAATTGTATAAAAAACTGTAAACTCATTGAATTTCCATAAACTAATGCTGCCTGCCTGCCTGCCTGCTCAGTCCACAAAACAAAAAGATACAAAAAATTCATAATTGTATAAAAAAAACTGTAAACTCATTGAATTTCCATAAACTAATGCTGCCTGCCTGCCTGCCTGCCTCCCTCCCTCCCTCCCTCCCTCCCTCCCGCCCTCGGCAGCATTAGTTTATAGAAATTCATGAGTTTACAGTTTTTTACACAATTATGAATTTTTTTGTCTCTTTTTGTTTTGTGGACTAAAATGTCTCTTTTTAAGACTCCCTCCCTCCCTCCGTCCCTCCCTCCCTCCCTCTTGGTCCAGAAAACAAAAAAACAAAACAGATTGATATAATACAAAGATATCAGATATGTGGTAAGAAAAATAGTAGATAAAGACACAGTATATTCAGTGATTGTGGCTAATATATTTCCTCAGTGATAATATCTGTGAAAATAAGTGAAAAAAATAAGGGAAAAAAGGAAAAAAAATGAAATAAAAGGGTAAAAAAAAATAAAAAACGGTCCTTTTCAGGGCCCCCGGCCTGCGAATGGTTGCTACACTTTAGCTGGAGACAGCATTCAAAAGGGAAAATTGTGTTAGCAACCTAACGTCCTACCCCGCCTTCTCGTGGTGCAGGCTGTTAGTACCTAACAGAAGATGTAATGTTTATTCTGTTGGGGAACCGAAGGGGAGGGCTGCCAGATTAGAATGGCATATTCATCTGGTCTCATTACTTAATTTTAATCACAATCCTTCCAAATTGCACCTCTTTAACAAAGGTATTGGCTTTGCTGTAGTTTTAATGAAAAATGCATTACTAAAAAATGTTGAAAGCTGTTTCAGAATTAAGATTATTACACAGGATACTCCAATATCTCCCACTGGAAATACTGCAAATGTTGTTGGGTTACCATGACATATCCATATGGAGGATCTTGAGCAGAGCCATAATATGACACATAGAAATTGAAATATTTTGCCATTGCTCAAAAAAATACACCTTGGAGGTTACAGTTTTCATGGGTTGTGTTGTTTCACCTTTGAGCAGCATTTTTGGCACACAATGGGGAAAATTGTCAGGTCTCAGAGAAGGTTGGGGAGGGGAATAAAATAAAGAGCTCCTAGGAGAGCTAGAAGCCTTGTATTAATGCTATCCAGCATATTTTTTAACATGCACAGGGGATGGACTCTGTGGGACATGTGGCCATGGCTTTAAGTTCTATTGGATGGCAGCCTTTTCAAGCTCATCGGTGTCCTGTTGCTGACTGAGGGCAGGATGGGGGTTTAGCGCAGAGAAATCTCAACGTTGGAACATTTGACTCGGAACTGGTAACTACAGATTACGAGACCGGTACACTACCCCCTGAACCAATGCCTGTCCACGAAGGATCACTCATAAAAACTTGAAGGAAAAAGTCTGGACATCATAAATGAGCGAAGACCGCATATCGCAATTCAAATACTTAACGTTTTTGTGAAGTATTAGCTAAAATGCATATCTTGAACAGTATTTCGATGGACACGTGCTTGTTAAATGTTAAAAAAACGAAAATCTAAAATGTAATTCTTAAAACATACCGATGCCTGACGTATTGGACGAACCTTGACAACACTTGTTTTCAGGATCTGCCGCTGGCTAAGGTTTCATACATTAGAGGCTTCATACATTAGAGGTTCATACATTAGAGGCTGGCCATCTCGGTGACTGCCTGTCATTGGCTGATTGGGTCAGGTGGTTTATAGATGCGATGTTTGTTATACTACGAGACGAAAGCAGAGGCGTACTGATAGTCCCCACAATCCCCGCGGTCAGGGGAAGCTCCTGTAAAAAATACAAAATTAATGATGAAACTTGATATACAGTGCCGTGCTTAGACATTTTCGTGCCCTAGGAACAAAGTTACATACGGGCCCCCTACACTTTAAATAACTCAGTAGGTATAAAACTATATATACCGTATATTTCCGCAGATAAGACGAGGTATAAATTTTCGTCAAAGTTTTATAGTTTTAGCATATATCTGTCCTATAAGACGACCCCAAACTATCAACGGCCTATGAATTTAGTTTAGATCGGCGATCATTATCTGGATAATAATACTGTATAGAGTATACGGAATTATGTCCTATTCGCAAACATTCGCACTGATTCGGGCATTCGGGTAATGACCTTGACTATTCACAAAAGCATCGTATGGGCTATTCTATTTTGTGGACATACCCTACTCTGTACTAGTAAATAATTACGGTTTGTCCGTTTTTTCCTCAGTAGCTCAATAAACATAACTTTTAATATTCATTTTGTTTCAGTATTGTTTTACTATTACAATGTAATGTATTATTTACTATTACAATGTAATGTATTATCATATAGCGTATTTAAATAATATGATAGATTTTTCGATACGTTGTAGTAATTTTCAAGATCAGTCGCAGTCGGTGGTTGCACGCATAAAGGAAAAGCCTCCTTTATATCATTGTTACCTTTTTGCCTATACGTAGAAGCACGTGCCGAATTACGAACTCACATGTACCTCTAACAAGTTTCATTGTAGGTTGTGTCGTGTGTTCAAACAATTTGTATTATAAATGTAATCAGCGTAAAATTTGTAAAGTGTGGGCCTAATAGTGGAACCAACGAAAAGAAGGAAATATGAAGCAAGCTTCAAGTTAAAAGTCATAAAACAGGCTAAAGAATCGAACAACTGTGCTGCAGCAAGGGCTTTCGATATAACAGAGACGATTGTTAGATATTGGAAAAAGAATGAAGATGCTATTAAAAAAATGCCAATGAAAAAATGTTCTATGAGGAGAGGAATAGCTTGCTGGCCAGATTTAGAAAATAACGTTGCAGAATGGGTACAAGAACAGAGGCAGAATTGTAATCTGTTACAAGAAATATGATTAGGGCTTATGCATTGAAGTGGGCATGGGCCAATCCAGAACATGGCAAAGAATTTAAAGCAACAGTAGGTTGGTGCAATCGTTTCATGAACAGAAAAAATCTGGTAATACGACAGAAAACAAAAATTGCGCAGAATTTACCACTAGATCTTGACCATAAAGTCACGAGTTTTCACAAGTTTGTTATTGGTATGAGGCAGAAATACAACTTTCCATTATCTAATATTGGAAATATGGATGAAACACCAATTAACTTCGACATGATAAACAATAGAACTGTGGTAAAAAAAGGCGTAAAAACTGTTAAAGTAAGAAGTACAGGCCATGAAAACACCAGGTTTACAGTAGTATTAACATGCATGGCAGATGGAACAAAGTTAAAACCCATGGTCATTTTCAGGAGGAAAACTACTCCTAAAATAAAATTCCCGCCAGGCATATTCGTACATTTTCATGAAAAGGGATGGATGGACGAGAATGGTGTAAAACTGTGGATGGAAAATGTGTGGCAGAGGCGACCAGATGCTCTACGAAATCAACACAGTTTGTTGGTGTGGGATGTTTCGCAGTCACGTAACTGAGAACACTAAAAATCGCTTAGCACGGAACAATACTATGATTGCTGTTATACCGGGTGGTTTAACTTCGATGCTACAACCTTTAGACGTCTCTCTGAATAAACCATTCAAAGATCACATGCGTGAACAATGGAATAACTGGATGATGAGTGGCGAAAAGTCGTATACGAAAGGTGGAGCTATGCGGGCTGCGTCACTTGATGTGTTGTGTGATTTCGTGATCAAATCATGGGAAAATGTAAAAGTCGAAACAGTGATCAAATCCTTCAAAAGGTGTGGGATTTCTAATGCTATGGATGGCACTGAGGACGATTTGTTATAGGATACTGATGACAAAGCGGAAATCGACTCGCTAGGTACAGAATGGGACCCACATGACGAGCTTCTCAACAACGAAAGTGAGAATGTACTTGAGGAGCTATTTGCCTTAGATGATGAATGTGAGGATTTTGCAGGATTTTAAATACATTGGTGAGTGATTTGTTTTATTTTATAATGGTTTCAATTTATATAAATTTCAATCTAATTTTTTTTGTATCTGTCCTGTAAGACGACCCGGATTTTGGGGGCCTTTTTTATGATTCAACTATCGTCTTATCTGCGGAAATATACGGTATATATAATTTAGAATCCATAATCGCATAAAATTACAAAAAAAATTAAATAAAGAAGTATTTAATATTTTGTTGTCAAAATATTCCAATTACACTTACAAAACAAACAATTACATTTTCTTTCGAATTTTCTACTCGCTAAAATCGTTAATTAATTCATCATAATTCCGCTGATAAGCTTCGGCTTAGTGGGATTTTTTGTGTAAAATAATTATAGATATTACTTATTGGAAATAAATTTGAATTTCAACTTTAATAAATATACTGTATTTTTTCCCATGTAGAAAATTGTCAGAACATTCAATTTTTGCTCTACGAGTATACTGACTTAATAATTTTCGGCACATGAAACGAACGCTCTCCTTCGGTGTTACTCATTTGGGAAACTAAAAATATTCTAATTTCAACATTTGAGAATGAATAAATAGCTTTTATATCGTGAATATGTTCTACAAGGTAATGTTTAGATTAGATTTTGACAATTGGTCGACGAATTGAAATCACTATTACAGATTCTGCTATGCAGAAACCTTTAAAATCATTACCCTTCATAATATACACCTTGAGTGAAAACAGCATTTACTTTAAGAAAAAACCTTAAATGAAAATAATAATACATTCCCTTTTGTACTACCTCATCACTTTTGAACCCACCTAAAAAATCTACCGAAGAGTAGTAAAAACACCATCCCCTTCCTCCATCTATATTTTCAACTACATAAACCCAAAAGAGTCCTTATCAAGACAAGTATCTAAAACGTCCTTCTTAAGACCAAACCTATAACACTGAACCCTTTCACGGCAACGTTCCTTTAACACAGCTCACAAAAAAGTCCTTCTCAGGACTAAAATGAAGATCTAACACAAACTATATCTCTTTTCTCACCACCTTTCCTCTCTCGCTTATTTTTCTTACTACAGCTTCTAGGCCTGACAAATATTAACAAAACGGAAGCAGGATGCGGTGGGCAGACAATGTCAAACAGGACATTGTCAGAATTGGTGTTCAGTGGCAGAGGCAGCTCAGGACAGACATGCTTGGAAAACTAATTGCTCGGTCTGGTTGGACCTCCGTAGCCCATGGCTGCTTGAGGATGATGATGATGATATAACCCAACTGTAAGGGAGACGAAGTAAAGTGACATTCTCAAAATCATTTTGCAACGTTTGAAGTGGGAACCATATATATCCAGAGTGCTTCATGCAGAGCTGGATCTAGGGAGGAGAGGAAGGGCGCAAGGAGCCATGTCCTCCCCCTTTCAGAATGCTTAAGGGTAATAGAGACAAGAAAATACAATATTTATATTTCATGCATTTGTCAATAAAATTTTTGAAGACCTGTAAAACGGAAGCGGAAATGTTATATTGCGATGTAAATCCAATCTCTTACCACTCACTCCTTTCTTACATTTTTGCGGCGCGATTACGTTTCTTGCCTTCCCCCCACCCCCGTGTTTTCTAGATACGGACCCGAACAGAATTTTGAGTTGCTACTCGCTTTATAGAATTTTGTTGGGCAAAGCGAAAGAAATACGAAGACTTTGAAATCATTTCTAAACCTGTACGAAAGTGACAACAGCTAAAAATATTATAGTGATAATATATTCGAGAAGAAAGGTTTTATTACAAATATTTACAAAATGATTTCGAGAATGTCATTTTACTTCGTCTCCCTTATAGTGGGGTTATATCATCATCATCCTTAAGCAGCCATGGAGATCCAATCAGACGCTACAATTTAGTTCTCCAAGAATATCTGTCCTGAGCTACATCTGGCCACTGCACACTAATTCCAATTCCATCGGTGTCCCCTACTGACCTGGGCAAGGCGGGGAATTTTGCGGAGATAAATCTCAACGCTGACCCAGCTGGGACTCGAACCTGGGAACTACAGATTACGAGCCTGGCGAGCTACCGACTGAGCCACTCCGCCCTGTTTGCTAAGGTTAAAAAAAATTAGTAATAACACTGAATGTCTGAAAGATCAGATATAACCAAAACATAAGTACCATGATAGGCTACGTAGCCATTATGACAATCGTGGTTTGATTAATGCTCAAGTTGAAAAAGAATGGAAGTTTAAACAGGCTTTTCTTATAACCAACAGTACTGTTTTGGGTAAAAGGGAACAGAGGAAACAAAATTATTTCAGTGATAAAGTTATGGAACTTATTTCTGAAAGAAAGAAGTGCAGGATAAATATGAATCAACACCCTACTAGTCTTAACAGAAGGCATCACAACGAGCTTAATAAACGTGTAAAGGATCAGTTAATAACTGATAAGAATCTTCGGCTTGATAGCTTGGCTGCCAAAACAGAGGAAGAAGTCAGACAACACAAGAGCAGGAAATTATACCATATACCGTATATTTCCGCAGATAAGACGATAGTTGAAGCATAAAGAAAGGCCTCCAAAATTCGGGTCGTCTAATAGGACAGATACAAAAAAAATTAGATTAAAATTTATATAAATTGAAACCATTATTACTACAACTATTCGAAAAATCTATCATATTATTTAAATACGCTATATGATAATACATTACATTGTAATAGTAAATAATACATTACATTGTAATAGTAAAACAATACTAAAACAAAATAAATATTAAAAGTTATGTTTATTGATCTACTGAGGAAAAAACGGACAAACCGCAATTATTTACTAGTACAGAGTAGGGTATGTCCACAAAATAGAATAGCCCATACGACGCTTTTGTGAATAGTCAATGAGGAATGCCCGAATCAGTGCGAATGTTTGCGAATAGGACATAATTCCCTATACGCTATACAGTATTACTATCCAGATGATGATCACCGATCTAAACTAAATTCATAGGCCGTTGATAGTTTGGGGTCGTCTTATAGGACAGATATATGCTAAAACTATAAAACTTTGACGAAAATTTATACCTCGTCTATCTGCGGAAATATACGGTAGTTAATATCTTGTGTGGAAAGAAACAGACAGATATACAGGGGTTGAGGGATAAACATGGCAAGGCGGTTGAAGGTGAGGATTCTTTACTGGCTAGGTGAGCTGTGCATTTCAGAGATGTTCTAAATAATATCATTATTTCTACTACCCTTGTTTGTAATAGGGATAGAGATGAATTACTGGCTTTAATGATGGCCCTAGTCACTTGGATATCTCTAAATCAACACTGCAGAAATCCCTAAGGGTGGATGAAATCATCACTGAAATGCTTAGAGCTTGAAACATTTGTATTGTCACATGGCTGACTGAAATTTTGAATATTTTCTATGATAAAAGTGTTGTTCCTAAGGATTTTACTAGAGCAATTATTGTCCCAATTTTTAAAAAAAGTGATCGCAGTTCTTGTGATAATTATAGGGGAATTAGTTTACTTTCTGTTCCAAGTTCTTTGCATGATTATATTTAATAGAATCAAGAATTTGGTTATAGACAACTGTGTGATGAACATTGTGGATTCAGAAGTGGTAGGGTACGTATGGATCAAATATTTTCACTTAGGCAGATTCTTGAGAAATGTTTAGAGTTTCAGAAACCTGGGGTTGCTAGCTTTATAGATTTCAAAAAGGATTTTGACTCTGTTGATCGACATAATTTGTGGTCGATTGTTAGATCATATGGAATACCTGATAAGATAGTTAGTGTAATGAAAGCTCTCTATAATAATACTGAATCGTGTGTGAGTTGTTATGTCTTTCAGCGATTGTTTTAGCATTGCTAATGGTGATTAGACAAGGATACATTTTGTCTCCTTTTTTGTTTGGTTACTGATTATGTTATGCGAAATTCGTTACTAGGGAATGATTTTGGCCTTAAATAGTCTAGAGATTTCAAAATTTCTGATTTAGATTATGCATGATTTGGCCCTGTTGGTTAATGATGTTGATGAGATAAATTCTTTCATTATGGCTGTTCATGAGAATTGTAGGTGTAGGTTTGGTGATAAGCAGAGAAAAAACTAAAGTGATGAAAATTGGTCAGACAGATAGTGGTTTCAGTTGTTCTGAATGGCTGCGCTCTTGAGGAAGTGTCTTAGTATAATTATCTTGGGAGCTATGTAACAGATAGTGGTGATGTGCGGAATGAGATAAATAGAAGAATAGGGATTGCCGCTGGGACTTTTAAGAAACTATGGAGAGTGTGAAAAAATAGGCGTGTACACCTAAAGACTAAAGTTAAGCAGTATAATAGTTTGGTTCTTTCTAAGATTAGTCATGGTAGCGAAACACAGACCCTTGGTAAGCAGGATAACAAGAAACTTTATGCCTTTGATTCTAGATGCTTATGTAGTATCTTGAATATTAGGTTCTTTAAATATTAGGTTTTTTCTTGAATATTAGGTTTTTTTTAAATGTTACTGAAAGTAATCATATTTAAATCTGTTAAAATCTTGATTATCAATAATATTTATTAAATATTTAGAGTTATGGAAGCTAGAATACTTCACAAAAGTAATGCCTCATAAGAATTTACTTCAGAAATTAAAGCTTAAATAATCAGGAGCAGCTAGCTCATCCATTAGGCCACCTGGTGCACTGCCCCTTCAAAAAATAATCACAATAAACGAATTTCAAATTTAGTATTTGTCGTATCTTAACCAAAATCATTTTTTTATTCGTTTCGTAATCATTATTTGCCATATTACGTAAACAATCACAACGTTTACTTTGCGAATCAGGGCTTCGTCAGTTTTTGCCTTCATATTGTCGATTCGAATTTCAACATGGTCATCGTTCAGAATCTCAGCACTATTACAAGATTGGACACATGCGCTGAAATAGAATAGCGATGAACTGCAGGAGGTATACAGCACTGTGCAAATTAGTTCGGACAATAGGAAAATGCAGTAACAAAGACACAACTAAAATATTTTATTAATAGTGTAGTTAATAGTGAATATGACCCCCTTAGCTTTAATTACTTCTTTCACCCTCTCAACCATTGATGCCACTAGCTTTCCACACATCTCCTTCACTTCAAGGTCATGGTACCACACTTTCCAGGATTTTGGTTTTCGTCGTGCAATCCATCTTAGATATGCGCGCTATAATAATGGCCCACAAATTTTCAATGGAGTTTAGATCGGGTGAATTTCCTGGCCATCCAATACCTTCAAATGTTGCTGGGTAAAGAAGCTCTTAGCAAGTTTAGAATTGTGGCATGGAGCCAGATCCTGTTGAAATACCCCATCGCTGTTACGAAACAGCTTCTGCAGTGTTGGGAACATTTTCGCCTCCAGAACGTATGTACTTTTTGCTTCCATCATTCCTTCAATGTGGTGAAACGTCTGTTAGATTAGTTTAGACTTGCAGCAGAAGGTTTCGAACAAGTTTAGATTTGCAGCAGTTTAGACTCTGCAGCGGAATGGACTTAGCATTCCTTCGTTTGTCCCAACTAATTCGCACAGTACTGTAGGTCACCATTTGAAGTGGCCGTGACACTTGAATGGATGATTCAACCAATATCGAAGATCTTGTTACTTAGTGAAAATCTTTAGTTGACACTGCCATTGTCAGACAGTTTTGCCCATTCTCAACATCCCTAAACTTTCATGGAAGATGTGTTTGAACTGAACTTGAAATGGGTTGCAAACTTTTTACTTTCTAAAGTAATACTGCGTTTAATGTGACTAAAGATAATTATGTAGGAGCAATTTAAAAAGAAAATTACATATGAAAATATAAAGTGTGTTGAACATTTTGTCTACACAGAAATACTAATAATATATTTTAATACGATTCATCAGCAATTCTTAATTCAGTTGATTTGTTCTGAGTGAATTTGCATAATTCACGCAGAACGGCGATTAAACATTGAGATATTTAAGTAACTGTTGCCACCATTAAATTTGAAATAATCAATGCATCAAACTAATTCTTTTTGATTTCGCGTGAACTCATTGTTCAGTTCGCTGGGTCAAGAGCGCGAGCGTACGTGGATATATCAGTCGCTCTAATTAAGCATGAGCAGAACACGAGATTCTTTGTTAAAATGAAAGTTTCAAAACCTAAATACATATCGGAAGTTTAAATCATTAACTTAATTTGAAAAATATGTAAAAGCCAATTAAAATATATACAATAATTAATAAATGTTTTAAATATTATGTTGGTTTATAAACAATTTTGTTTAATAATACTAATTTTTTTGTACCTTTACATTTTTTTATGCACCTCAGACCATAGTTAATTTTATTTGCTATAAAGTTACATATGCCTGGCAAATTGTATCCGAGGAACTCAGGTAGGTACGAAGTGATTTGAAGGGTTCGGTTATCTGAGCGAGGGTTGGGTTGTTTTACCTCTGAGCGGCACTTTTTTGCACACCATGGGCTAAATGGCCAGGTCACATGGACCCCGAAGGCTCAGAGAAGGTTGGGGGAGGGGACCCACTGGAACAGCTGTTGGGAGACAGATGGTAGCCTCCCGTCAAGGCCATCCAGCGTGTTCTTTAACGTGCACAGGGTATGGCTCTCCCGCACACGGGGCCACGGCTTAACGTCCCATCCGACGGACGGCGGCCTTTCCAAGCCCATCAGTGTCCCCTACTGACCGTGGGCAGGGCGGGGAATTTTGCGGAGACAAATCTCAACGCTGACCCAGCTGGGACTCGAACCTGGGAACTACAGATTACGAGCCTGGCGCGCTACCGACTGAGCTACCCCCGCCCCTCTGAGCGAGGGAATTCCGGTTTTTGGTTTTGAAACTTCTGACGTGGGGTGGATAATGGATACCTCAAACTATGTCCATTTTTTCCCTTCCCTAAAAGAGAGCGAGAAAATTTTAACCGGAGGGGGAGATTGGGTTGTTTTACCTCTGAATGGCACTTTTTTTTTTGCACACAATGGGATAAATGGCCAGGTCGCAAGGACCCCGAAGTCTCATTGAACGTTGGACGAGGGGCCCCACTGGAACAACTGTTGGGAGACAGAAGGTTGTCTCTCGTCAAGGTCATCTAGTGTATTCTTTAATGTACACAGGGTATGGCTCTCCCGCACACGGAGCCTTGGCTTAACGTCCCATCCGATGAATGCGGCCTTTCTAACCCCATCGGTGTCCCCTACTGACCGTGGGCAGGGCATTTTGCGGAGATAAATCTCTACGCTGACCCAGCTGGGACTCGGACCAGAGAACAACAAATTAGATTCTGGTTCGCTACCGAGCACCCCCCCCCCCCCCTCCGTCCTCCTCGTCTGATATTTATGCCAAATGAAAGCTTGCGACGTGAGGAGTGCCATCTACTCTACAATTTAGAAAGTTTCAGACCCGAGCAACACCAGATAAATCTGCTAGTCTAATATATAAAGAAAATTTGTTTGTTTCTTTGTTTGTGTGTCCGCTTATGCACTCGACCCCAAGGGGAGCAAGAGGCTTCAAACTTTGTATGAACTTTCCCTTCACCCAGGGAAAGAATATACGCTATTTGCAAACTTACAGGGATCAATCAAAATTGGGATGGGCGGGTTTCAATTTCTCAAAATCCCCAGAGACTTAACATTAACGGTTGAAAGTTATTCAAAATAACGTTGCCACCAATAAATTTGAAAAAAGGAATACATCAAACTAATTTCTGATTTCGCATGATAAACTCATTGTTCAGTTTCTTGGGTCGTGAACGTCAGTGGGTATTGAAGTCGTTCAAATTAAGCACGAGGGGAACACGAAATTCTGTTGAAATGAAAGATTCAAAAACTAAATTCGTATCGGAAGCTAAAATAATTAACTTAATTTGAAAAATATTTCAAAGCTAATAAAAGTATAACAAAAAATTAATAAATGTTTTAAATATTATGTTAAGTAATAAATGTTTTGTTTAACGACAATAATTTTTTTAGGACCTTTACATTTTTTTATGCACCTCAGACCATATTCAATTTTATTTTGCTATAAAGTTACATATGCCTGGCAAATTGTATACGAGGAACTCTGGTGGGTTTCGTACCCACCAGAGTTAGTGATTTGAAGAGTTCGATTATCTGAGCGAGGGAATTCCGGTTTTTGGTTAGAAACTTCTGACGTGGGGTGGGGATAAGGGGTACCTAAAACTATGTCCATTTTTTCCTCCCCTAAAAGAGAGGGAGAAATTTTTAACTGGAGGGGGAGAAGATCGATCGTAATAATATTTATGTCAAATGAAAGCTTGCAACTTGGGAGTGCCATCTACTCTATATTCTAAAGAGTTTCAGACCCGAGCAACTCCCGGAAAATCTGCTGATAGGTAATAAATTACATTAATACTGTAAATTAAATACAACTGAAACAGACAACTGTTCAAGTAATAATTTACTACGAGAAATTCAGTTTAAAATAATAAATATAAATTTATAATTGGAACAGAATAAAAAGTAGTAAGCCAATATATTAAACACATTTTTCAAGAATAGTTTTTTAAAAATATCACTACAACGGATAGGAAACTACGTATATATATATAGGTAATTATTAAAGAGAGAGAGACAAAATACAGAATTGAAGTGGAAAGGACAATAATTTCCGAGTTTTTAGTTTCTTTTGTTTTCGAAATTTTTTTGTAATGCGTTTTCGGAATAGCTGAAAAAATAGATATATATGCATTGCGTAACACCGTTTCAGTCCGATTCAGTTCATTCTATACCAGGAATCTCTCCAAAAAAGTTTCTTACATCCTGGCTCGGTCTGTACTGAACAAAGCACGCACCAAACAATTTAGTACCAAGCCGCCACTTTAAATAATAAATATTAGTTCAAACCATTTAATGAAATAAATATACCTTTTAGAAGTTACTGTAACAATTATTTAAATACTAGACAATTATGAACGATTTTTATAAAATATTTTATTTTTAAATATTCCAGCTTTCATAACTTTTTAAATACTGAGCAAATATTGTTGAGAATCGAGTTTTAAATGTATTTGATTATGATCCGTGTCTATTTTTAGTCACATTTTTCCATTAAATGCATATCTTAGTAGTTATAGAGCTTCGAAGTTAGATTCCAATTGACATAATATGGAAATCCTCTAATATTTTGGTTATGGCAGAGTACTTGATGGTACTATACAAGTAGTAGAGATATTTTAACATTAACATGCACCTAATATACCTCAATTCTTAGTGGTAGCGTGATATAAAATATGTACGCAATAATTTTATTTGAAAAAAAATCATTCACTAAAGTATTAATAATAATCTAACAATAAGTAGGTTTGTAAATGGTAGCTAGGTAGTCACTGGAAGGAGAGATATGCACCAATCCCCTGTGATGATGCATAGAACCGGCCAGGCCAAGCACCTATGTCCGATCCCGCCTTCTCGTGGTGCGGACCGTTAGTACCTTTCAAAAGAGATACTCTCTTGTGGAAGTGAACGGAAGGGGAGGGCTGCCAGATTAGTGTGGCCTACTGATCTGGACAACTATGGCTACTTTTCTTTTTTTTTCTACCCTAATGAGGAGTGGTCAACCACACAGGGTCCTGGTGCTGACCAAATAAACCTACTGGACTGGACAGATATATGGCTCTGAGCTTGATTATGGATCCTGATTTTGCTGCACTGGTGGGCTTCTGTGGAGGGAAAATCTTCCGCTGTGTTTTCTGTTTGTTTGTGGGTTGACAGCCCCAAGTGAATAGATTCACAGGATATGTTTATCAGCTGGTGGATAATCCTGAGCAGAAGTCATCGCAGGCACCTGAACTCTTTGCTTCTATTGGCATCGTCAAATTCTACATTGGAGGAAGTCTTCCAGTGTAGATGGCTTCAGCCTTTAGTAGTGGGGGAACGGGTCTTTGCCCCATGTCTGCGATTAGGGGGCTGTTTGATATTGTCGGCATTCCCTCTCTCAATAAACATAGTTTCTTTAAACATCCCACTAACCATTTTCTCTCCATAGGTAGTTGGAATGTGAGGACTCTGCACAGAGCTTTTTCTCTTGATGTCCTCACACAAGAATTCCACCATTATAATTTAGATATTCTCGGCTTGCAAGAGACCAGATGGACAGATAAAGGTCAGATTCTTAAAAATAATCTTAAATTTCTCTTTTCAGGGAGGGACGACAATAAGCATCACCAAGGCGTGCGTCTGCTTCTCAGCAGACAAGCTAGTGATGCTCTTCTAGGATATGAGTGCATTACTGAAAGGTTTCTTACAGCAAAATTTCAGACAAGCGTTAAAGACTTCAATGTTATCTGCTGTTATGCCCCTACTGAGAATGCAGATGAGGATGAGAAGGATAGGTTTTATGAACAACTTCAGGATATTTTGAATTCTGTCAAGAAAGGAGATATTACCCTTGTTCTTGGTGACTTCAATGCCAAAGTTGGTACTGACTCTGACCTTTGGGGAGGAGTAATAGGCTCTTTCGGTATTGGTAGCTGCAATGGCCAACGTCTCCTACAGGTAAGTAAACTTAATAGATTCAGAATAACCAACACTTATTACCAACACCGCGACATACATAAGTACACATGTGTTTCACCCGATGGACTGCGTAAGAATATGATTGATTATATATTAATTAACAGCAAATGGGCTAGTTCTGTTAGGAATACCAGGACATATGGATGAAATTGGATCCGACCATTACCTTGTTAAAAGTGTGTTGCAACTTAAACTTAAAAAGTGTTGTGCTAGGGTTAAAAATTTTACTTTTAATACAGAAGCTCTGATCCAGTTATAGCCAAAGCTTACCATGATAGGATACTTAGTCATTATAACAGTCATGGTTTGCTTACTACTGAAGTTGAGGAAGAATGGGATCATTTTAAACAGGCTTTTTTGGACACTAACAGTACTCTTTTAGGAAAAGAGGAGCACAAGAGGCAGAATTATCTGAGTGATAAGGCACTTGAGCTTATTTCGGAAAGAAAGAACTGCAGGAATGTCTTTAATCAATACCCTACTAGTCCTAATAGAAAGCATTACAGAGAACTTAATAAACGTGTAAAAGATCAGTTAGCTGCTGATAAGAATCTTTGGCTTGATGGTTTGGCTGACAAAGCCGAGGAAGCAGTTAGACAGCACAACAGCAGAGAGCTGTACCAGATAGTTAATGTTTTGTGTGGTAGAAAACGGACAGGCATACAAGGATTGAATGATAAACAACGTAAGGTTATAGAAGGGGAGGATTCTGTCATGGCTAGGTGGGCTGAGCATTTCAGTGATGTTCTAAACAATGTAGTTAGTTCTACTCCCATTGTTTGCAAAGATGATAGATGCATTGGTGGCTTAAATGTTGGCCCTATAACACAATCTGATGTTATTTTGGCTGTTTCTAAACTTAAACTACATAAGTCCCCAGGGATAGATGAAATTACTACCGAAATGCTTAGAGCTGGGAATGTTTTGGTTACCACTTGGATGACTGAAATTCGAAATATCTTTTATGATAGAGGCATGGTTCCTAAGGATTTTACCAGAGCTATTGTTTTCCCTATTTTCAAAAAAGGTGATCGCAGTTCTTGTGATAACTATAGGGGTATCAGCCTACTCTCTGTTCCAGGTAAAGTTCTTTCCATGATTGTGCTTAATAGAATTAAGAATCTGGTTGACAGTCAATTGCGTGATGAGCAATGTGGATTCAGAAGTGGTAGGGGATATGTGGATCAGATATTTTCACTTAGGCAGATTCTTGAGAAATGTTTAGAGTTTCAGAAGCCTTTGGTTGCTAGCTTTGTTGATTTCAAAAAGGCTTTCGCCTCTGTTGATCGTCATAATTTGTGGTTGATTGTGAAATCATATGGTATACCTGACAAGTTAGTTAACATAATGAAAGCTCTCTATAATAACACTGAGTCGTGTGTGAGTAAGGCTTGTAGCAATTGGTTTAGCATTACTTCTGGTGTTCGACAAGGGTGCATTTTGTCTCCTTTTCTCTTTAGCTTGGTTATTGATTATGTTATGCGAAATTCACTTCAAGGGAAAGATTTTGGCCTTAAATCTGCTGGAAATACGAAATTTTCTGATTTACATTATGCTGATGATTTAGCCCTTTTGGCAAATGATGTTGATGAGATGAACTCTTTCATTCGAGCTGTTGATGAGACTGGTAGTAGAGTAGGTTTGGTTATAAACAGAGAGAAAACTAAAGTGATGAAAATTGGTCAGGCAGACTGTGATTCAGTTCATCCGAATGGTTGCAGTCTTGAGCAGGTGTCACAGTTTAATTATCTTGGGTGCTATGTAACAGATAATGGTGATGTGCGGCATGAGATTAACAGACGAATAGGGATTGCTGACGGCACTTTTAAGAATCTATGGAGAGTGTGGAGAAATAGGCGTATACACCTAAAGACTAAAATTAGACTGTATAATAGTTTGGTTCTTTCTAGGGTTAGTTATGGTAGTGAAACTTGGACACTTTGTAAACAAGATAACAGGAAACTAGATGCTTTTGATTCCAGATGCTTACGCAGTATCTTGGGCATTAGGTGGTTCAACTTTGTAACTAATGATGAGGTTAGGCAAAGGAGTTTGCAACTTCCTTTAAGCAGCGTATTGTGCAGAGAGAGACTCCGTTGGTTTGGCCATGTTGCCCGTATGAATAATTATAGATTGGCAAATAGGGTTATGAACAGTGTGCCTAAAGTCCTCAGAAAGAAGGGGAGACCTAGGATGCGGTGGGCTGACAATGTCAAACAGGACCTTGTTAGAATTGGTGTGCAGTGGCCAGATGCAGTAGATGTAGCTCAGGATAGACTTGCTTGGAGAACTAAATTGCACGGTCTGGTTGGACCTCCGTAGCCCATGGCTGCTTGATGATGATGATGATGATGATGATGATGATGATGATGATGATGATGATGATGATGATGATGATGATGATGATGAACAACAAGTATATAACCATAAGAAAATCTTAGTAGTAGCTTATTCGAAAATATTGAAGAATAAATGGCTAAAAACTACTTACTATTCAACTTCACCTATCTTTATTTCTAATATTGGCTTACCCGTGTGAAGGTAAGTGGTAGCATGCTGGCATAATTATTAGATGATGATTGAATGAGGATTCCTATGAGCAATAGGCTACAGGATTCTCCACTGGAGGTAGTGGCATACCTAAAGGTTATGATCACTGGCGCCGGGTTTTTAAATTCTCAGGGAGAACTCGCATCCAATAACAGGATAGCAGACATTTATTTTGTCTATTAGATATATAATAGACTTTGCACTTACGACTTGTGACTAAATTATTTGATGCAGTACTTTGTTTAGCACAGGCAGAGCATGGTTGTAGGAAAATGTTTTGAAGAAATGCCCCTTAGTTCCCCTACTCGATACCAATGGTTGTGGTCATCTTTGAACTTGCCAAGAGTGTAATCATGAGTCTGTCGAGTAGAGAATTTATCCGTGCAAGTACATGCGCAAGAGTGCGCTTACATAAATTTCACTAACTCGAAAATTTCGGTTTTTTAAAAATTTTTTTAAAGAAATAAAGTCAGATTTGCCTAAGTCTAGTCTTGCGTAACCCGAAAGTGTTTGTATTAATATATATATCGTGTGGAATCTAATAGAATAGATTTGATAAGTGAGTGTGGATTTCAAGAAAAAGACTTTTTTTTTTACTAATCTGCACCCGGGACTTTATACAAACCTCATTACACCTCTGGCACATGTATACATAAATACTTTAGATTTTGTTTCGAATCGCTATTTAAATCGACAAATTATATTATAATATCAAAGTTTTAAATATAATAAAATAATAATAAATATATATATATAAATGATAATAATAAAATAATATCAAAGTTTTAGAGCAACAGGGCAAGTAACTAAGTCCTAGGAAATATCTTATTCGAATCCAAATTATACTAGTATATTTCTCATATTTTCTGTTTCTGATTAAATATTTGTATTACTTGATTTCGATTTCGAGATATACCGAACTATCAAGTAACCTCCTCATTTGTTTTGGATCAGGAGATTATATTTCGAGTGGAGGTACGCAAGCATGATTTATGATCTCGGAGATCTATACAGAGCAAAATTTGTAATGCAGAAATTGCATATATATTATTTACAAGAACGTTATATCTGTGAAATCCTCATAATGGGTTAGTTCAGCCGTTTTACTGGAAATGAGTTGCTTTAATTCTGATTGCACTTTTGTGCACAAAACTAAATGATTAAGTAACAAAAACCCCTAAACTCAGAGCTGCGTTGAGGAAGGGGATCGATCCACCAAACAGCTGTAAAGAGACATACTGAATGCCTCTCCGTCGTGATAAATCCACCGTGTTCTTCAACGGCTCCCTTTTGCTATACTTGGGAAGTATGTCTTATAATGAATGTGTAAAATAATGAAACATGGAACATATATTTTTATGAGAAAATGGAAAAGCCAAAAGAAAAGTTTTTTTTTCACTCTGGACAGCAAAAGTACAAAGAATGAAAAAAAATATGATAAAAATCCGGCTCGCTTGGAAATATAATTGAGTAACTTTCATTTAAATTTCTTCATTTAAAAGTGACATTGTGTTTTGTTTCAAATGCTCCAGTTTGCTGTGGGCCATCTTAGTTATAGGCAATTTTTTGAGATGACATAAAGAGATGCTTCATATTTTTAAATGCCGTATTGAGATGCCATTCTTCCTACTTAAATACACAAAAGAGGTACTCACCCCATCCAGCACTTTCGATTCACGCCACTGGATGGATAAATTTCATCGCAATCATATTGATCAGCTATATCAAATCTCCTTTTGGAAGTTTTCTAGAATTTCACAGTATTTTCATTATTGAATTTTTTGTTCTAATCAAGGCCTTCACAGTTCCAAATAATGCAGTACACTTCTCAACAAAAAAGTACTGTTTAGTGCAAAAATCGGTTAATCAAAACTTGTTAAACAAACAAAAAAAGTAATAGCCAATAGCAAAGAGCCGAAGTTACTTACTCAAACAAAGGAACGAGAGATCAAAAGTCAGCTTTGAAGCAACTGATTCTTGTTAACTGAATTTTATCTATGCTATCAGATGTCAGAGGTCAAATTACGTGCCCCCCTCCCCCCATCTTAAATAAATACAGTTATCAAAGACAACGACTACTGCGGGGGGCTGTAGCACCAAAGAAATGATGTTTAATAGTTGAAAAACCAAATAAGCAAGATACTGCGATTTTTTAATAGTTCAAACAACCGAATTAGCCAGTTACTTCAGCGTGAGCTTTCTCTGCATAGTATCTAGTAGTGCTAGACAGCGTCCTGGATCCGGGAAAAAGAAATAAGAAGAATTAGAAATAAAGCAGCAGAAAGCCTTTCCGTTTTTCTTTAACCAAAAAATATTATCGCAGAATATTGTAATGTATATTTGATTTAGCTGTTTACAATTAATTGTAATTTAGTGGGGTAAAGGATATCTTCGCCGCTGGTTATTGAATAATTATTATTCTCCACAGGTCATGCATGGATCGTGGCCGCCTTGTTGTACCATCCCACCCCTTCTTTCCTTTAGAGCCCCTAGACCAGGGTTTTCATACTGTGGGTCGCGAACTCTTTCAAAAAGGGTTGCAGCACATTAAATTTTAACTCTGAATTTTCGCATTGTTGGTAAAAAGTATAAACTTTAACGTTTTAAAACGCATTAATATCATAAAATTATATGAATAAATAACTCGATTTAAAAAAAGTTGAAAGGAAATATAATTTTTTTCTAATGTTAAAGTCAATGCCATGTGAATAATTCGTTGAATTAACGAGACTAATAACACTGAGATGCCAGTTTATTAGGTACACCACCCCTCGTCACATAAATGGTTCATTCCAACACGTAATACGTCACGTGACCGCGGTGTACGGTATAAATCAAGCGGACCAGCTCTTCGAGTTAGATTGAGCATCGGAATTGGCAAAACGAGAGAACTAAGCGACTTCTAACGTGGCTTGATAAGTTGGTGCTAGGTGTGCCGATTTAGCATCTCCCAAACGGCCGTCTTCATGGGCTTTTCATGTACAATCGTTTCAAGGGTTTATCGAGAATGAAACTACTAATGATCGACGATCTTGTGGACGAAAACATCTCGTGGACCAGAGGGGCTAAAGGAGACGCGATAATGATGCAAATGAACAGACAGGCAAAAAACAAGCAAATCACAGCAGAATTTAATACTGGTGCCATCTCTGAACGCACAACATTGTCACGAATGGGCTACAACAGCCGCCAACCATGTCGAGTACCGATGTGTCAGCTAAGAACACGAAAGCACATCACCATTGGGCGCAGGAGCATCGACACTGGACAGTTGAGGACCGGAAAAAGTTAAGACTGGTCGGACCAATCAAGGTTCCTTTTATATCATGTTGATGGATCAGAATTTGGCGCAATAAACATGAAGCCATGGAATAACTTGTTGAACCGAATTAACCAGTTACTTCAGTGTGTCTTTTCTGCATAGTGTCTAGTAGGGCTAGACAGCGTCCTGGATCCAGGAAAAAGAAATAAGAAGGATTAGAAAGAATGCAGTAGAAAGTCATTCCCTTTTTTCTTTAATCAAAAAATATTATCCCTGAATACTGTAATGTATATTTAATTTAGCAATTTACAATTAATTGCATATTAGTAGTTTACAAGATATCATTCGCCGCCGGCGTGTACTGTTGACAACATCTTATCTGTTAACAGTACAGGCCAGTGATAGGGTGTGATGGTGTGGGGAATGTTTTCCTGGCACACATTTAGGCCCCCTGTTACCCATCGAAGGACATGTGAACGCTTATTTGAATATCGTTGCTGACAAAGTTCATACCTTAATGTCTACAGCTTATTTTCACTCGGATGGACACATTCAGCATGATAATGCACCTTCTTCCCAAGGCACGCATCATCACCGAATGGTTCCAGGAAGATGTCGACGAGTTTTCCCTTGCTTCATTGGCTAAACAGTCTCCAGATCTAAACCCCATCGATCATCTTTGAAATCAGGTAGTAAGGACTTTTCGCAGTAAGACTATGCAGCCGTCCCATTTGCAGGAAATGCGCGACACAATCATTTCCGCATGGTATAACATTCCTGTACAATGCATCCATCTTGTAAGTTCCGTCCCTTGACGAATTCGGGCTGTTCTGAAGGCCAAAGGAGGCGCAACACGTTACTAGGTAGGCGTACCTATTAAATTGGCGTCTGTGTATATTAAAAAAAAAGCTGCATGGTGCTTATTTTTAAATACTAAAAACTGATTAAAATTTTGAAAGCCTAAATTCATTTCTTTGGGTTGTTTTAATTCTGAGTGGCCCTTTCTTTTTCCACACAATGCGCTAAATGGCAAAGTCACAAGGACTCCGAAGGCTCAGAGAAGGTTGAGGGGAGGTGACCCACTGGAAAGCTGTTAGGAGACAGATGGTAGCCTCCGTCAAGGCTTTCCAGCGTGTTCTTTAACGTGCACAGGGTATGCTTCTCCCACACAAGGGACCACGGCTAAATGATAGCCTTTCCAAGTCCAACGGTGTCCCCTACTGACTGTGTATCAAGAACGAGTTTATTGGAGGGAAGAATAGCAGTCTGTGGTCTTCAGTGATGAAAGTGGATTCTGCTTAGGAGCTTCTGATGGTCGTTTATGTCTCCGAAGGCGACAAGGAGAGCGGCTTTTTGCGATACACAGGGCCCACGCCGGGCATCGTGGTGTGGGGAGCGATTACCTATCACTCTCGTACGTGTCTGTTGTTTGTACAGGGTACACTGAATAGCAATACGTATGTCAACGACATCGTACAACTGGTCGTCCTGCCATATTTGAGTGTAATCCCAAATGCGATATTACAGCAGGATAATGCCCGCCCTCACTCTGCCCGGGAACTCAACATGCTCTTCAGGCAGTGAACCAACTCCCTTGGCCAACACGCTCTCCGGACTTGTCTCCAATCGAGCATGTCTGGGACTGGATCGGACAGACTCTTCCGTGGACCGCGGCAGACCCATCCAGACCATCGCTGAATTACGCGTCCAAGTTGAAAGCGCATGGAATGGTATCCCCCCAGCGTGATATCCAGCATTTGTACGACCAATTGCATGCCAGATTGGAAGCTTGTATTGCTGCTCGAGGAGGTTCAACACCTTATTAAAATGTGCCTTCTGTAATTAAAAGGTCTGTCATTAAAAGGTAAAATAAACATTGAATCATTTCACACGTGTGATCACTGTCCTTTCTCAACAAGTTGTTTCTACTAAATAAATCTGAGATTGCGCTTCAATTGTTAATGGTGTTCTTTTTCAATTTCCGCCAGTGTATTTTACATTGCATTATTGACTCTTAATGCTATTCATAACCTACGCCGCATTTTGAGTTATGAACAACGTGATTGGATGAGACTTTTATCGATAAAAGAACACATAAATAAAAGAAAATTTTATCGATAAATGTTATCCATTTTAGAGTTAAGTGTTTTCAACTGTACTTAACTACATACATATACAGTATACATACCTTCATACATACATGCACTACTTAACTACATGCATGCACGCATACCTACCGAACTGCATACATAGGGACGTACCTAACTATATACACTCACATATCTGCCAACTACCAACATATCTACATACATACACAGAAACCAATCTACAAAGGCGTACATACCAATAGACAGAACGAAATCTGGAATAACACATATTTTACCTATGACACATACAACCTACTTTGAATGTTCGATTTGTATGACCGCATTTTGAGAACATCTGCAAGCATAAAAGTGTGACAATAAACCAATAGAATCAGCGTTGGAATTTTGCTTTTGTACTGGCCTTTTCTTGTAAATCCTTTGCTTCTAAGCATGAAAGTTTCAACTTGTTGAGCATGTGTGTCTGTCGCTAGGACGCACATAACGTGGATCATTTTGTTCATCTTTCTTCAAAGTAGCCGTCCCGTGGCCGAGTGGTTAGCACGCTTGGCTACTGATCTAAGGGACCTGGGTTCGAGCCCCGGATTAGGCATGGATGTGTGTGTCGTTTTTCTGCTGAGGTTCTGCCATCCTCTCAGATCTCCTACTGTGGCATATAAACTGACAGGTTCCTGTCAGACCTCTGTGGCAAGCAGCTGCTTGAGGGGGTATTTATTTATTATTATTTATTTATTTCTTCAAAGTGGGAAGAACTTACCACCTAGCAACAGTACTAATGGAAATGCATCGTGTTCGTGTATTTTCTGCACACTACTACTTATACATAAATATATTCCTTTACTTTCCGATCCCGTACGAACTTGGCTAATTTTGATCCAAGATTCAAGTTTCCGTTTCGAAAAAATCTGTAGAGCACACCCATCCAACCCGCTGCTCATTTCAACAGAATTTGCAATTCATTAAACAAATAATCAATCTTCTAAATCTGGTTAATTTCTTCCAGTGTTTTTGGTCAAATAATTTTTGCTTATAAATGATTTTTGCGATTTCACAATACTCATTAAAATGAAATATATATATTTTTGTTGTTTAATCGAGGCATTTTCTTGATTCCTAACAAAATAGTATTTTTTTTCCTCAAATGATTACTCATTAGAAATGTTAGTCTTCATTTTTAAATAAATAATTTTTCCTGCGGCCCTTTAAGAATACAGTATAGTTTTTCCTAATGGCTCTTGAACTAGTTTTTGTTTGGAAGGGCCTATTTTAGAGGCTCTGCAGTTAACTCCAGTACATATCCGTGCAACTAAACAACTTACCTTCAGTTTTATTGCTGCTTTACAGATGACGAACCAAAGAATATCTAAGGCCAACACGATTCCTGATGCTGTGTCCATACAGAAAGAGATGCCATCACTATTTTAATATGTCGATGTAAAATGTATTTTTAATAAAACGAATTGTTCAAATTGTTCATCAACAAATTATTCACTTTTATAAACTTTTGATTGTTATTTATTTCTGGTGTTACTCTGTTTTCTTTTCTAACATTCGGATTATTTGTCATCCGAAGTAATACGAAAGGGGGCGGTCCAAAAACAATCTTACAAATCACATATCCTGAACTATTTATTTCTAGTTCTAGCAAAAGCAAAATAGGTGCAATTTTATGACTGCTACTTATATTGTTAGGAATCAAGAAAAGGCCTTGATTAAAAAACAAAAAAAAATATTTTTAATAGGTATTGTGAAATCGCAAAAATCATTTATAACTAAAAACTGTTTGACCAAAAAATTGTAAGAAAATAACCAGATTTAGAAGATTGATTATTTGTTTTACGAGTCGCAAATTCTTTTGGAATGAATGAGCAGCGGGTTGGTTAAACGGGACTAGCGTTTAACCTGTTGATCGCAGGCGGGTGTCCTACAATTTCAATCACCGTATCTCAGCTATCTTAACATCATCACTTCAAAATCTGTGGCCGCCAAGATGATCCTTGAAAACAGAAAAAAAAAATGAAAGTCGTTGGTCATGGATGTAAGCCAGATGTTCCAAGATTTTCCACCGGGTTGAGTCGGGTTGTTTTACCTCTGAGCGGCAATTTTTTTGCACACAATGGGCTAAATGGCCAGGTCACAAGGACCCCGAAGACTAAGAGAAGATTGTGTGAGAGGACCCACTGGAACAGCTGTTGGGAGACAGATGATAGCCTCCCGTCAAGGCCATCCAGCGTGTTCTTTAACGTGCACAGGATACGACTCTCCCGCACACGGGGCCACGGCTTAACGTCCCATCCGACGGACGGTGGCCTTTCCAAGCCCAGCGGTGTCCCCTTACTGACCGTGGGCAGGGTGGGGAATTTTGCGGAGATAAATCTCAACGCTGATCCAGCAGGGACTCGAACCTGGGAACTACAGATTACGAGCCTGACGCGCTACCGACTGAGCTACCCTCGCCCCCATTTTCCACCGGAAGCTCTGCAGAAGTTGTCGAGTCATATACGTGCAGAATCAAAGTACCTATCCTAAAAGCCCAGAAGGTTTTCGTAAACCCCCAGGTTTTCACTTAATTGCGCTCTTAACCGTTCCATTATTAAATTTTATCTTGTATTCTCATCTCGATTTTTTTCCCAAGAAGTTTTTTTTTCTAGTGTAATCAGCTACATGGATTGATTACACTAGACAACAAATTTAAATTTTTTTATAACATTAGTCAAATAGGATGTTTTTGACTAATTTTGTGGTGCTGAATTCAAATAAGATGTGAAAAATCTGCAGCACCTAGATTTTTTTTTATATTACGGATCAATATATTTAAATTTTCAATGAATAGGCATATCTAGGAAATGAAAATAAATGCGACTTATTTTATTAAATTGCAACTTAAAACTCATTAATTAATTACATGATTACAGTGAAACAAATTAGAAACATAGCTATAGACCACTGAACAGAAAGTAACAAATGAAATAATATTGAAACGCAAAATACGAAAACACACGTAAGGGTCTTCATACTTACAAGAAATTCATTTTTGTCTCTTATATGCAGAGGTATCTTCCTTCTGCAAGAACCAACAGTAGTCACCCATCATTTCTAGATCCCATCTTCCTTCGTATCTCTCCTCAATGATTCGGATATCCAGGTGAAATCTTTCCCCTTGTTCATACTGACAGTTCCTAGGTTCATGGGAAAGAAGTCGAGATGTGAGTGCATGAAATGGATCTTCAAAGACATTTGGCAGTCAACATTTCATAGTTTTAGAGATCTTGAATGAGCTGATGGTAGTTTTCCTCTCTGTGATTCCCCAGAAAATTCTGGACAAGGGACGTGAAGGATTTCTATGAGGCATGCTCCTTCATATTCAGTTTTTCCTCTAAGACAGTATCATTCAGTAGTTTCTTGATCTGAGGACAAAGATCCCTTCATTGAGTTTGGCATCGCTTAGTTTTGGAAATTTTTCCTTCAAGTGCAAAAACTACCAATTTTGTCCATAGCCTGCAAAAAAATTTTCGTAAGCCCCAGTTTGATGTGTAATGAGTGGTGGGAACATAACATCAGAGTGGTCAACTAGAGGCTTATACCTCACATTACTCTTTCCAGGAATAAAAACTTCTTTTGTGCCAGTCTTTTGTTTAGTAGTGTCCCTATTGTCCCACAAACACAGAAAACAGTAAAAGTTTGTGAAGCCTCCTTGAAGCCCGAGGGAGAGAGATATGACTTTTAGGTCACCACATATTGTCCATTTAAACTGGTCATATTTTATAGCATTAAGTAGTTTTTCCATACTTTCGTAAGTTTGATTCATTCCCATAGCATGTGCCACTGGAATGGAAGGTTTTTGGTTTCCTTTATGCAAAAGGACAGCTTTAAAGTTGAATTTTGACGAATCTATAAATAGACGCCATTCCGTAGGGTCGTCAGTTGTTCCAATTTCTTCCATCAGCCCCGAGATATCTGTGCAGAAACACAAGCCATCTTGCATCTCGTAATAAGCAGATAAAGCCAAATTTCTCTTTCTGAACAGAGAAACTCTTGTACCCTTGGCCAGAAGATTCTACTCTTGAATCTAAAACCTCAATTTGTTGTTTGGAAAGTTCTAGGTCTCGAAAAAGGTCATTTTGTTCATTTTGTTGAATCAGATGAGGCTCGTCTAACTTTTTAGGGGTGTATGTAGGATCGGGATCTGATGTACCTCAAAGTCTTCCTCTGATGAATGTGAATCCATCTCCTCCCAGTTGATTGGAGATGTTGGTATAGGAAGATCTCCATGAACTGGCCTTATAGCTGAAGTCACATTTGGATATTGTATTTTGCTTTTGCAATACAACGAACTTATGCAGTCCATAGGGTTCTACGAATGAATAATTCAATAACTAGAGAGGATTCAATATGTCTAGATCACGATTTTTGTGAGAACCCCTAACATCAAACACTTTATCGTATATTTAATCCAGACACAAATTAGAGATCACTTTTTTACTGGCTTTAGTCTCAAATCTAGAAGTTACAACTGATAACGATAATAGTGAGTTTAAAGAAACTAATGTTAAAAAATTAAAAACATTGGCGTTAATGAAGTGGGATGTTATTGAGAAAAGATATAGATTATGCATTTGTAAGGTTTACAAATATCATGAATGGATTAATTGATGATGAATCAGGCTATATTACTCAATAAAAGAAAAACAGTAAAAAATTGAAACCACGGATTACCAGAGCTTTATTAAATTCTGTTGAAAAACGCTAAAAAAAAGCGACCTTTTAATACACAACTTAAAGATAAATTACAGAGTTATTGGAAATTTTACTTGATTTAATACGAAAAGCGAAGTCAACATATTTAAAGGAGAAAAGTTACATTAAAAATATAATTCTAGGAAACAATGGGCGATCATTAATAATATGACGGGTAAGATCATATAATGCAGTACCGAAAGAAATTATTGTGAAATATAAAACCTATAAATTTATTGATAATCCTGTTTGTAAATAAATTTAATGAATATTTCGCTGGAGTAGCAATAAAATTTAATGAATATTTCGCTGGAGTAGCAATAAAATTAAACTCAAATTTCTTCCCCGATGTCCACGGACTATAATTTCACTTTGTGCTGGGATCTCTGTGTCTTCCATCACTAATATTGAAGTCACGCTTGATAAAGAATCAGATGTTCGGCTAAGCAAAGGGATCTCTTCTGTCTTATAGATGAGCAGGTTGTCACTGGGTCTAATGTTGAATTCATGTTTCTTAAGGAAATCAAGGTCAAATATACATTTATCGTAGATGTCAGCGATGTAAACAGGATGGTGTACTAGACAGCTACCAACTCGAATGTTAAGTTCTATCTTTACATGGACTTTAGCACGATCTCCAGTGGCATTTGTAGGCTTATTTTAGACTGTGTAGTATTCAAGTTTGGATGAGGTATTATTTTCTTTATTATATCCGTTCTGAGTAAAGTTACGTTTGCACCAATGTCGACTATCATACGGCAAAGAATTCCATTTATGGTTCCATCAGCTATTAATCCATTATTATCACCATGTAACGTTGAAACGTGGGTGATTTCCCCTGGGGCCAACCAATCAACAGCCAGCCTTTGCTCTTCACGTTGTTTCTGCTGGTTCTGTTGTCTGTTAAATGTGCTTGAACTTTTTATCTACCCCTTTTTGCAGTTGCCACAATTCCAACACTGAAGGTCTGTGGAAGTCTTTGGAGAGGAACCTTTTATGTCTTTCAAAACGGATAGTATGGCTTTGGTTAGTTCTTTCATTTCACTTATCCTTTTCTAGTTTCTTCTGCACTCACAAATCTCACTGTACGTTTGTTCGCTCGGGAGGAAAGCCTGGAGCACTCGTACTTCATAGCATGTACCACAGCTGACTTTACAGATTCACCTTCCAACATCCTTAGAGATTGTTGAGTGTCAGGGTCAGCAATAGCATCAATAAATTGTAATTGAGCTAAGTTATCTTTAATTTCTGGTGGACAGTTACTATAAGCCAATCTAGCTAGACGCAAGTCTAATCATTCATTTATAAAATTACCAAGAAAAAAGTATCAAGATATAAAATGGTATACCATAACCAAATCTGGTGAAATTTTAATGAATAACTTTCTTGTAACCTAGTGGAGTGATACCATGCATTCACTATTAATATTAATAACTGTATGTTTCCCTCAACACTTCTTTATTCAATGTTACCTATGATCTTGCCTTGATTCTTCAGTAGCATGTCTCCACGAAAGAAACTTTTCAAATTAATTGATGTCAGTAAATTAGTAAGGAAAATTATAACAAATACAGGGAGAATAAATAATTTTCGAACTTTTAACCTCTTGTTATTCCTTCTCTCTAAAATTATTTTATAGCAGCTATCTTTATAACAACGTGAAGAAATTATCTGCTGAATATCTACATTTTAAAGTCAGTTTAAACAAATTCTGCACGCGTTTTATAAACGGAACAGAACACGTCTATATTTTTTCACACTGTTCCAATCGTAAAAATTGACCGACCCAGTTTTTCTTTAAAGACCCGAGTTTCGTTGTATTTGTTTTTCCTACTTGAGTACGAAATATCAAGTTTTATGGACTCAACCCATCCAGGAGTTTTAAATTGCGTCCCTGAATCGCTTTCATCCCGACCACATCGGTTAGTTTCAGATCTTGCTTCCGAAGTTTTCAAGAATTTTACAGCACCTTCACCTTTGAATCTTTTTGTTGTAATGAAGGTCTTCATATTTCCAAATAATGAACTACACTTCTCGACAAAAAAAAACTGTCCGTAGCACAGGCGAAGACATCAGCCCACCAAAGAAATTAAATCAACTGTTTCTCAACATACCGACAGCATGAGTGGGTTGGGCTGCAACTTTGCTGTTCATTAGAAAGTTTAAGTCAAACAAAATAAGTTTCAAAAGTCAGTTTTGACATATTCTAACACTCAGTAACAGATTTTTATCTGTGTCGGATGTCAAAGGTCACTTTCCGTTCCGCTTCTGAAATCCAATGAGCAAAGGCAATAACTACTGGGAGAGGGGGGAGACGAGGTAATACTTAAGGAATAATTTTTAACAGTTAAAAAAACGCATTAACATGTTACTTCGATATTTTTTTTAGTAGTAAAAAAAGATCAAATTAATTACCGTTTTGGCTTTATCTCGTTTTCAAAACGATTTTAAAGAAAATGAAGTATTTCGTTTACCTACTTTTGCACTCCTTAAAAATTATAACTGAGCTAATGGATGATGTGGGAAATGCAAACAGTAGCACATTAATAATTACATATTTTTCCACCGTTAGAGGGCGCATTTTATAGCTTTTGGAAATTCGGAAAGTGCAAATCGTAATATTTCATCAGTCCCATCCACCACAAAAAGTATTTTAATTCATCTCAATAAACAATTTTCTTTTAAAACAAAAAAATGCATCCTCCCCAGATCTAAGACATAAATCCATTGCTGTCAATGTAAACTCCACAATCTTCACATTCAACTACCAAAATCAAAATTTCTGGCATAAATATATAACTTACAATATATTTTTTAAAATTTTTGGAATTTCTGATTTTTCTTCCAAAGTTACAGGGTGCAATTATAGCTTTTGAGAGAATCGTAAAGTGCAATTCGCCATATTTTATCAATACTTATCTAACAATCCCCTTTGAGGAACTGTTAGCGGAGAAAATCACAACGTACAGAATTTTGGGTCGAACCTGAGGAACAGGAGAGGAACATAGCGTGCTACCGCCCGGTCCAACCCCGCCTCTCTTTGAGGACAAAACGAAATTTTGCCAAGGTGAGGAGCAGACACGTACCCAGGATTTAGTTTCGGGGGGGGGGGGGGCTCAGAATAAGGCTTGTATAAGGTTTCTCAATTAATAAAATATTCCACTGGAAGAAAATGGTAAAATGATAAGTCTATATAAAATTTTATTTTACCTTTTTTTTCTAAATCTATTTTTAGTGTCAGACATACACTATGGGACTAAAATAAAATTATACAAAGGTACCTGTTTTGGATTTAAAGCAGGTAGATAAGTTTGAGATTTAGAGTGAAAAAAACTGCTTTTGGCGTTCGGACTCTCCTGATCTACCTCCTCCGCTAGGTAAGTCCTTGGTGGGGGGGATAAAAGTTTCGCCTCGAGTAGAAATTTCTTGGACGTATAAGGTAAGCTTACTCTTAGACTGATCCTGTTGTAGTAAGCCAAATTTTTTTCATCAGTTTGATTTCAATACGGCAAAGAATCCGACGAAAAATGAATATGTAAACACCTATGATTGTGGGCTTGCCGTGCAAACTATTAATAGAAGGCGAGAGTGACATCGAAGTAATTTTTGGTCGTAGTTCATTCAGACCTCAAAAGGATAGATGGCAGCACTGGTAAGGTTACCTTCATTAATTCACACATTTAAGCTTTCAAACGTAATCGCTTATATTTGGAAGATGGCAAGAAAATATTATGGGTGGAAGACATAAAATAGTGCTCGAACAAAAATTAATACAAGTACAATTTTGTTTGCTTCTGGAAAACATTTATACTTATATGTAATAGAATAAAGATGGGTTAAAAACAAATTAATGCACGCAAAAATCTTTCATTAAATCTGAATCTTCCAAATTCCTTTAATCGTCCTAAAATTTCTAGAAGAGAGAGCGAAGTAGAATCACTGGCTCCATCTCGTGATTACTCCAGAATGAAAGGTCTACTTCATGGCGACTAACAGGACTATGCCAAAATGCTAACGATTGGGGACATTAATCTGAAAGAAATTTTTCACTTAAACGACAAACTTATTTTCCTCGTTTTCAAAAAACATGTTATTTTAGGTACTTCCTTTTTATAGCGGCCTTGGCGAGAAGGGAATTGGGGCGTTTCCGCCTTAACAATTTTTCGTTGTTAAATATTTAATATGCTTACTATTTTCAATCTGCCATCGAAGGAAAATGACGCTATAGCGTTTTTCCAAAAGAAATGTATTCTACCCTCTGAAAGAATTTGTGAAAATGACCATAATTCGGTCGGCCGTGCACTGTTTCCGATTTTCATGTTTTTTTTGTGTGTTGTCTGGGAGGACATTATTCAGTTTCTGGAGCTTTTTCATAATTCCGTCGGCGGTGCACTGTTTCCGATTTTTATGTTTTTCGGTTTGTGTTGCGTGGGAGGACATTATTTAGTATAGGGGTTTTTTTAGAATTCGGTCGACGATGCACTGTTTCCGATTTTTTTTGCTCTTTGGTATGTGTTATGACCGATGAGATTTTGTTTTGGGGGCTTTTTTATATTGCCGTCGGCGATGCATTGTCGATGGTGTTTTTGGTTTTGTGATTGGTGTTCGATTTCATTAATTCTGGTGATTTATTTTGGCTATTGCTTCTGTGTATCGGTAATGGTTCACGCCAAGACGGAAACGCGCCAATTCCCCTTTCTTGCCAAGGCCGCTATAAAAGGGAAGTACCTTATTTTCTTTTATCGTATGCCCAGCTGAAAACATTGAATTTTTTCTTTATAAACAGAGTTATCAGTGGCCACTGAGGTCCGCGAATGTTCGTTTATTGAACAGATGCGAAATTTTTTACCGTTACATGCTAATTGGACAACATCTGAAACTACACAAATCTTATGCTTCAAAAGTCGCTACAGAGAGGAGTGGGCTAATCGGTAGCGTGCTTGATCGTATTCTGCAGTTCAGTTTCGAGTACAAACCATTGCTACCGTTGTGAAAGGCACGTACCAAGTATTTAGTTTCGGGTAGGGGGGAAGGGGAAGACACTGCGAAATATTGCTCTTTTCCGCTAAATTTTTTTCTGTATAAGGTTTTGATCCTTTGCAGAGTGAACATGCAAAAGCTTGCTAAAATATATAATAAAACGGGATCTAGGGAGAAAGGTTACATCTCTTCCCTCGCAGTTAAGAATCTTAATTACCGAAACGGAGGCAAAAACCAATTAAACATTATATAAGTATATATTATTTACATTATTTTTTTTTACATATTATTACACAAGTATATATTATTGAACATTACACAAGTATGCTATTTTGTAAGAAGTGTTTTAAAGATCACTGAAATAGAGGGAAAAATTATACAGGTTTATTCAAAAAGAATCAAACTTTCAAAGTTTAGATTTTACACTTCTCTGCAAGGTGGTGCGCAATAATTCTTAAAAAAAATGTCTGAGAAGCAGAACTGTCCAATATAGTGAGAAGTGCAAAGGAAAAAGCATCTTGTATGCTGAAATTCGCCAAGACAATGTCATTGTCAAATTAGCAACGAGATTTTTGGACACGTTATGGAAAGAATACCCAACCAGGAAGTTTACTTACGACTGGTACAAACAATTCCAAGAAAAGTGTTGTCTCTACAAAAGAAAAAGCACCGGGAATCCTTAGGTTTCAGACGGAGCTGCGCAGCGAATTCCGGAAACGTTCCAATGCAGTCCAGGAAAAAAAATCAACAGAGCAAGTCATGAGCTACAGATTCCGCAGATGCCAGTTTGGTATGTACTGAGTACAGCTTATTCACGAAACCTTACAAGTTGCAATTACTGCATGTCACTGAAGGCCTATAACAAAGTCATTCGTTACGATTTCTGCCATGAAATTTAGGAGAAACTGGAGGTTAGATTGGTTTGCAGAAAGGTTAATTTTCATCGACCAAACAACTTTTCACATAAGTGGAAAAGTCAACTGCCACAATCTCCATGTATGGGGCTCTGAAAATCCACCGTTGCCTGCGCACATGAATGCGATTCACCGAAATTGTTACCTGTGATATGCCACAACGAGTTAGTTGTTTGGGTTTTAGGGGGCATCGGAATCTTAGGTCATAATGAGCCAAATAAAGTGCAAAGAACAAAAGTTAAAAACATGAAAGCCATGCAAACCACAACCAAAGTTAAAATACAAAGACAAAAATAATAAAACACAAAAGGTGTAAATATTATCACAACAAAGGTAAAACACAAGGGCAACAACGGGTGCATATAATAAAAAAGCAATAAATCTAAATATCAAAAAGGTAAAAACCATTAAAATACAAAAAAAAAACAGGGGATAAAAAAGAGACAATGGATTGAAGGTGTCCGAGCATAAGGGGCTCAAATGTTAAGTGATTAGAACTAAAATATATACGACAATCACAGTTGAAAGCTAGACATTTGATTAAAATAAATTTAATAGTTAAAATGGTTCCATAAAACTTGCACTTAGGTTCGTTTTCCGTCAGTAGAAGAAATGAATGTGTAAAAAACGAATGACCCCAGCAAGTACAACTTCCTCCTTGCGATTCCTATGAAAACATGCCTATCACGGTTTGACAATAGGCGTAATCTCCAAAGTTCATTTGCAATCTGTTCTGACCAAAATCTTTGTCACTGTGCCCGAAGCTCAGTGGAAAAACACTGCCAGAATCCAAGTATCGAACCAGCAGTGGAGAGTCTGACAGGGGCGTGGCTGACTTTGCACTAGTCAATGCCATGATGACAACGTGACCGGGCACTCAAAAGAGAATGGTGGTTTTGGTTGCCAGACGATGGAGCTGCTGGCTGATATTGGAAAGAACAGGGTGAAGTCAAATCCTCACCGAAATCAAAGCCTGTAGTTGGTATAAAGAACACACTAACAATGTCGTTTAGCCATTAAATGATCTAGGCCAAGGCTGATAGCGTGCAACTCCGCATTGAAGATGAAACACTACTGTGGGATCTGGTCTGCAATGATAGTGTCAGATCAGACTATGGCTGATCCGATCAACGTTACGCTATCCGTGAAGAAGGGCAAGAAGTCCATTTCCTGTACAGAGTCGTACACCTGAGCTCTGTAGTCCAGTTTCGGCTGGGCAAATGCATGGTACAGGCAGAGCAAAGAATTAGTCCGCTCCCCAGAAAAAGGAATTTGAATATGTTCAAACCCACGTGCACTTTACCCCAGGCGGAACTATGGGGGGTTGCCCCCCTAGAATACTAGCAAGGGTAATAGAGGCGAAATGGTACTTACGTATTAACGCCACCGCAGCAGAAGTTGCGGTTATGCGCCAATAAAGAGCAGTAAGTACCGATGTTTTTTCTGTCAGATTTTTGTTTGGGGATTTTTTTTATAATTCAGTCGGCAGTGCACTGTTTCCGATTTTCATGTTTTTTGGTTTGTGTTGCCTGGGAGGACAATATTTAGTTTTGGGGCTTTTTTATATTTCAGTCGGCGGTGCACTGTTTCCGATTTTAATGTGTTTTGGTTTGTTCCCTGGGAGGACATTATTTAGTTTTGGGGCTTTTTTATAATTCGGTCGGCGGTGAATTGTTTCCGATTTTCATGTTTTTTTGATGTCATTAAATAATGTCCTCCAAGACAACACAAACCAAAAAACATGAAAACTGGAAACCGTGCATTGCCGACCGAATTATAAAAAAGCCCCAAAATTAAATAATGTCCTCCAAGACACCACAAACCAAAAAAACATGAAAATCGGAAACAATTCACCGCCGACCGAATTATAAAAAAGCCCCAAAACTAAATAATGTCCTCCCAGGGAACAAACCAAAAAACATGAAAATCGGAAACAGTGCACCGCCGACCGAATTATAAAAAAGCCCCAAAACTAAATAATGTCCTCCCAGGCAACACAAACCAAAAAACATGAAAATCGGAAACAGTGCACCGCCGACCGAATTATAAAAAAGCCCCAAAACTAAATAATGTCCTCCCAGGCAACACAAACCAAAAAACATGAAAATCGGAAACAGTGCACTGTCGACTGAAATATAAAAAAGCCCCAAAACTAAATAATGTCCTCCCAGGCAACACAAACTAAAAAACATGAAAATCGGAAACAGTGCACTGCCGACTGAATTATAAAAAAAATCCCCAAACAAAAATCTGACAAAAAAAACATCGGTACTTACTGCTCTTTATTGGCGCATAACCGCAACTTCTGCTGCGGTGGCGTTAATACGTAAGTACCGGCGAAATTTATTAAACGTATTCATATTTTATGCATTTTTCAAGATTTTTTTAAAGACCTGTAAAACATAGGGTGAAATGCTATACTGCATTTGAAATCCAGTCTCTTGTCTCATCCCCCCCGCCCTCCAGTTTACATTTTCTTGGCTCGATTTTGTTCGCAACGATTTCTTTCTAGATCCAGGCCTGGCTTTCGGGACTATTCTGCTGCGAGAAAACATATTTGATATAAATATAATAAAGTGATAAATTTGCAATTATTTTATAATTTTGGCGCCATGTTTTCTATTGACTCACAACGTTATAAACTTAACATTAGCATTCCACAATAAAAATGTATTTAAAAAACAAGTTCAATTATAGAATTAATTTCTACATTTACTTATTGCAAACAATTCCCGCCTTTTATACCATTAAGCTCTGTCAAATAATTTTCTTGTCAAATTGTAAAGAAAACAAGAGAAAAAAAATGTATTATCATAATAAACACTAAAATCATATTTATATATGTATATAAAACACCAGAACAAAAACTCTACTTCTAATAGTGATTAGAACTTTGCTACGAGTACAATTTTTTTGATTTGCAAAATCACTATGCCAGTTGCTATTTTAATAATGCTGTACAAACTTTACGAATTCGTTATGATGAAGTCACATCAAATTGTTATTTTTTATTGATAAATCAGTAGGCGAATTCTTTATGAAAAGTATATATCGAATTTTCCCGCCAAGCGCACGTGCAATTGGCGAATTAACAACTAGCTAACCATTCTTTGTAATACCTACAAATAATGAGGTGAAAATGGCCAACTTTAGATACTATACTTATTATTTAATACGGGTGAGTATTTGAAAAACTTTGGGAGAATGCCTTTTATTAATATGAAAATTTGCAAACAATAACATAAGTGAGAAATTTACCTGGCAAGATTGGAACGAATTGCTTTAGTAGCAATTTCCTTCGAACATTTTCTACAATGATAAAGCATTTATTAAACTACACAGCCAAAACGAACTACAGTTGCCAGATTAAAATTCTTTTCAAATATTTTAAGACTAAAATACCGGGTAAAAAGGGGTTTAACAATTTTTCATGTATTAATAATGCTGGTTGTTTGAAAACTGGTTGTTCAAGAAGAAAAATTAAAGCACTGTAGAAAAGTTCTTTGCATGATTGTGCTTAATAGAATTAAGAATCTGGTTGACAGGCAATTCCGTGATAAGCAATGTGGATTCAAAAGTGGTAGGGGATGTATAGATCAGATATTTTCACTCGGGTAGATTCTTGAGAAATGGTTAGAGTTGCAGAAACCTTTGGTTGCTAGCTTTGTTGATTTCAAAAAGGCTTTCGACTCTGTTGATCGTCATAATTTGTGGTTGATTGTGAGATCATATGGTATACCTGACAAGTTAGTTAACATAATGAAAGCTCTCTATAATAACACTGAGTCGTGTGTGAGAGCTGGTAAGGCTTGTAGCAATTGATTTAGCGTTACTTCTGGTGTTCGACAAAGGTGCATTTTGTCTCCTTTTCTCTTTAGCTTGGTTATTGATTATGTTATGCGAAATTCCCTTTAAGTAAAAGATTTTGGCCTGAAATGGACTGGAGATACGAAAATTTCTGACTTAGACTATGCTGATAATCTAGTCCTTTTGACAAATGATGTTGATGAGATGAACTCTTTCATTCGAGCTCTTGATGAAACTGGTAGTAGAGTAGTAAGTTTGGTTATAAACAGAGAGGAAACTAAAGTGATGAAAATTGGTCAGGCAGGCTGTGTGATTCAGTTAATCTGAATGGTTGCACCCTTAAGCAGGTGTCACAGTTTAATTATCTTTGGAGCTACATAACAGATACTGGTGATGTGCGGCATGAGATTAACAGACGAATAGGGATTGCTGCCGGGACTTTTAAGAATCTATGGCGATTGTGGAGAAATAGGCGTATACACCTAAAGACTAAAATTAGACTGTATAATAGTTTGGTTCTTTCTAGGGTTAGTTATGGCAGTGAAACTTGGACACTTTGTAAACAAGATAACAGGAAACTAGATGTTTTTGATTCTAGATGCTTACACAGCATCTTGGGCATTAGGTGGTTCAACTTTGTAACTAATGATGAGGTTAGGCAAAGAAGTTTGCAACCTTCTTTAAGCAGCATATTGTGCAGAGAGAGACTCCGTTGGTTTGGCCATGTTGCCCGTATGAATAATTATAGATTGGCGAATAGGGTTATGAACAGTGTGCCTAAAGGCCTCAGAAAGAAGGGGAGACCTAGGATACGGTGGGCAGACAATGTCAAACAGGACCTTGTTAGAATTGGTGTGCAGTGGCCAGATGCAGTAGATGTAGCTCAGGATAGACTTGCTTGGAGAATTAAATTGCATGGTCTGGTTGGACCTCCGTAGCCCATGGCTGCTTGAGGATGATGATGATGATGATAAAATATTTTGTAACAATGTACAAAATATTTTATTCTATTAGGTTTCAAATCCAAAAAAAATCGTTTGCATTTTTCCCTTTATAAAATTATAATTGTTACTTAATAAGGATCTAAAAATAATATGAACGCATTTCCATTTTCACAAAGGGATGAGATTTTAATTTTATTAAAGCAGCTAAAAATTAAATTATTCCATTGGTATAAAGAACAACTTGACCATAAATTCCCTTGGTTTCGATAATTTTTTCCCCTGCACATATCTGAAAGTTTGACACCACAAATATACACCGAAGAGCCAAAACATTATGACCAGCGCGTCTTTATGAAAATCGAATCAACTGCAGGTAAACGACGGCGCGTGTGGTCAGGAAACGGTATAAATAACACCTGATACTGAGCTCTGTTAAACAGTGTTATTCTTGTTCTTCCGATAGGAAAGGCAGCGGACCTAAGTGAGTTTGACAAAGACCAATTTGTAATGGCCAGACGACTAGGTCAGAGCATTTCCGAGATGGCAAGGCTTGTGGGGTGCTCACGGCTTTAAAAAGTGGTCCGAGGAGGGAAAAACCATGAACCGCCTGCAAGGTGTGGGCCGACCATAGCTCATTGATGCTAAAGATGAGCGAAGGCTATCCCGTATGGTAAGAGCCAACAGAAGGGATACTCTGGCGCAACTCGCCCGTAATTTGAATGCTGGTGAGAGTAATGTGTCACAACACACAGTACATCAAACGCTGCTGAAAAAGAGGCTGCGTAGCTGCTGGCCGTTCCGAGTGTCCGTGCTAATCATGGTTCATCGTCGAAAGTGGCTCCAATGGGCACGCGAGCATCAAAATTGGACCTTGAATGATTGGAAGAAGTTCGTCTGGTCCGATGAATCTCGTTTCCTCTTGCACCATGTCGATGATAAATATTTATGTGACAAATATTTACGATCTGTGGGCTAATGAAGAGTTGATCAAAGATTTATGCGAGATTGAGTCATATCTTTTTCTCTTGATACTTAAAATCATAGCATATATATTGACTGCTAATGTTAAATAAAAAATATACAAGGGACTAATTTTTCAGTTAAAAGAATTTTTTTCAAATATGAATTCAATATGGACGTAACAGAAATCTTATAAAATTGAACACTTTGAAGGCTTTCCTGAAAGTGATATTTGGCGCATTTTGGCCCTGTTGCCCATGCGCCATAAAACCCCAAACAACCAACCAACCAACCTGAAAGTGAAAACAAATGTTCGTGTGTCTTGTGAAATCTTTAGTACAAAACTTGCCGAACACGAAAATATTTTACAGTAAATACATTCGTATGAAAAGTACACACAACGACAGCGATTTTTGTTATAATTAACCTATGTTATTCAATTTTCATTTTGGTTACTAGATAGTAAGGCTATTATAATGCGCAATAATGTATAAAATATATTTTAAATGAAAAAAAAAACAGTTACATTTTAATATAATTTTATGAAAAATCAATCCTTTACATGGAACTTTAAAAAGTGCCCCGATAGTTTTTAAAAATCTGGTCACCCTAATAAAAAGTCAATCTTTCAGATAAAATTTTCAAAACTCCCCGGACCCTCTTCTTTAAATCTGGTTATCCTAGTTAAACTGAATTTGTTTTTCACCATTTTTTGCAGAATAAATAGTTTAATTAGATTTCGTTGAAACTTACGTTTATAAGCTGAATTATAAAAGATCAATTTGTGGCAGATACAAAAGAGATGAAGCAGAAAAAATGGCTAAATTTTTTAAATAATTAAAAAATAGAAAACCGATTAAAGGCATTGTAGAAGTGATATTTGATTAACTATGTCACGAGAACGGTTGTGATTCGATACTGAAACCAATGTATACATGCCCAAGGAAACCACTTCGATGGTGATAGCAAAGAGAAGAATATGAGCTCATCCAGTTCCATTTTAACTCCATACTCTGATAATTTTTGAAATACCCCTCGTATATATACAACAATATAAACATCTGTTACCGTAAACATTTCCCATCAAAAGTAAAAAAAAAGTGTCCATCATATTCTCACAACCACGGGAGCAGAAAAAAAATTATACATGACGTACTTTCAAATAAAACTGATCACAGGATGTACAAATTGGATTACATCAATCTACTGGATGAAGTTACGATGTCATAACTTTCATCACCTCTTCATCTACAATAGCAATTTTGATAGATATCGAATCGCAGCCATTCTCCTGATACAGTTAACCAAATGTTACTCCACAATAATATTCATATCAGTTCTCGAATATTTGATTCTTTTTTTAAACTTATCCATACCATATTTTTCTTCTTATCACCTTTGGTGTCTTCCAAAAATTGATCATTTATAATAATTCAGCTTTATAAATATTGCATTTCAACGACCTCTAGTTAAACTATTAACTCATCGAAACACTAAGTTAGGTGAAATAAGCTGTAGACGAAGTTTGGTGGTTACCTCTGATCGTCTAGGACATAGATTCCCAACGAGAGCAATACCGCCCCCCAGTGGGCGCTGGAGCCTTCCATGGGGCGGTAGCAGATCCAGAGGCAAATGGGGGGCGTTGAGGCAGTCAAGAGGGGCGGTCAAATAAATAAATAAATTTAATGGAATTTTCTGTGGCAACCTTTTTATCTCTTCTATTCTGTGGTGTTTTCCTGGTGATTCTGGTCATCCACTACCTCATCCGTCATGTACAGCTTTTCAACTGCAGCTTGGACAATAAGTTCCCTGCTACCGCCTACTAGCGTACTGGTACGTCTGAAGTCGACTGAGATGCTCTCAAAAGTTCTCTTCAAGATCACAGATTGGATATAAGCTTCAATATGTTTTCCCACTCCAAGTCGCTTTGAGTATGCTTTATGAAACGTAGTTACAATACCGTCCCACGTCAGAACATAAGGTATAATATTAACATTACACTTGTGAATTAGGCTCAACTCATTAGCCAGCAGATCATACTTCTTCTTTTCAACCTCTACTGTCTGCAGGTTATCCTGAGATGTTATTCCTACTTCAATAATTGTAATCTCATTTAATACCTTAACATGCACTACTATATCAGGCTTCTTATATTGGACCTGTGTGTCCGTCCTGATAGGCAAATCAACCTTGATGCAATAATAATATAATAATAATAATGAATTTATTATATTTAATATTTTTTTATAATTATTTTTTAATATAATAAAATACTTTGAAAAATACCTGTTTTCATCAATAAGTATTTTATCTAGCTATGTAAATTATCTTATTGTTATCGCGTTAATAAGCATTTTTAAATTAGCATTAGGTATACCTATACCTAATTTGTTTTAGTTTAGAATAGATTGACGGTGACAAGTCCTTGCAAGTTGGTAGGCAAACACGCGGTTCATGCAATTTAACATGTTTCGACAAGAATATGGGAGCTTGAAATGACTTGTTTACGGAGCAAGTGCGCCGGCATCGCAAACATACAAGTTAATGCGTGCACAAAATCAAATCTATAAAAGCGATAGCTCTAGGAATGTTTTATTATTTTTATGTGCTTCGCCGTGATAAATGGTCGTGAGTGATAAGTGTTAGAAGTCATTATAAACATTATTTTTATAACTATCTATAAATCTGTTGAGAAGTTAATTTGCATTTGAAAATGTCTGAATCTACATCTAAAAAGAAATGCCGGCATTACAGTATTGTGTATTTGAAATATGGATTTACGTACTCTCCTACAAACCAATCATTACCTATGTGTTTAATTTGCCGAAACGTTTTTTTCAAATGAAGCTATGAAACCTTCTAGGCTACAAGAGCATTTAAATAAAATGCATGCTGATAAGAAGAAAAAAGATTTATCCTATTTTCAAGAACTGGAAAAGCAATATTTAAAACAGCCAACTATGACAAACCTTTTTGCGTCGTCTTCTAAACAAGATGATGATGGACTACGAGCCTCATGTAACGTTTCATTGTTAATCGCAAAAGCAGGAAAACCACACACAATTGGCGAGGAATTAATTTTGCCGGCAGTCAAAGAGATATTAAAAACTGTACTTCATCATAAACACCGTCAGATATCATCAAAAAAATTCCTCTCAGTAATAATTCAGTGCAAAGAAGAATAGATGAAATGGCAAAAGACGTTGAAATATCATTATGTAATTACTTAAAGACTTGCAAATTTTCCATTCAACTCGATGAATCAACTCTACCAAATAACGAAGCTCTACTCTTATCATATGTACGATTTATAAAAGAAGAAAAAAATTCATGAAGAATTATTATTTGCTAAAAATTTGGAATCTGATACAAAGGGAGAATCTATATTTAATGCCATGCAAAAGTTTTTTCAAGAGAAAGAAATTCCTATTTGCAATATTTTGTCTGCTGCTACTGATGGTGCTCCAGCATTGACAGGCGTCATAAGGGTTTCATAGCGCATTTGAAACAAGCAGTACCATATGTACTCGCTGTACATTGTATTACTCATCGTCAGCATTTGGTTGCAAAAAATTTGAATGAACGTCTGCAAACGTCGCTCCATTACGTTATTAAAGCAATCAATAAGATTAGAAACAATTCATTGAATGACCGATTATTTGGTAAGCTTTGTAATGAAAATGTTGAAGATTACAATCACTTGCTTCTGCACACAGAAGTACGTTGGCTCTCTAAAGGTGTTTGTCTGAATCGTTTTTTCAATCTATTTGACTCAGTACTGGACTTTCTTGAAGACAGAGACGAAAAATTGCGCGAAAACCTGATTACGTCAAAAAATGACATCGTTTATTTGACAGACCTGTTTAAAATATTTAATCAAGTTAATTTACAATTGCAAGGTGATGAGTTGAATTTAATTAAAACAAAAAAGTCATAGCTGCTTTTGCGGGAAAACTTCTTCTATTCAAACGATATCTAGGTAGAGATGAATACAACCACTTTCCCACATTATCAGCAGTCTCTGCAAAACCGGAAGATTTACTTACTTACTGCCAACACTTGGAAGTTCTTCATGTTGATTTTACGGAGCGTTTCCAAGATATTTTAAACATGAATATACCGACTTGGGTTTTAGATCCTTTCGCAAACACTGATACTGAAGAATCATCAAATTTGGAAGAGGAACTCTTAGAACTCACGACTAACGAAGCACTCAAAGTAAATTTCAAACATGGATACCAAGAGTTCTGGCTTCAAAAATCAATACCAGTTCTCTACCCTGGATTGTGGGCAATAGTACAAAAGTTTTAATCGCATTTCCTTCGTCCTATATGGCTGAGCGTGGATTCAGTGCAGTAGCTAATTTACTATCAAAGAAGAGGAACAGACTACACATCACTGAACGTGGTGATCTGTGATTGATGTTAACGAAATTGGAACCCGACATTAACAAATTGTTAACACTCCACCAACCTGAACCATCTCATTAATTTTTTTATTTATTATTAATTTTGTCTTTATCTCATTATTTTTTATTTCTTATTGATTCTGTGTTTATTTTTAAAATTTTAATAAACAATTTTATTGTACATTTGGTTGTCGTTTTATTAATTTCTGCTTTATGATTTTAATGCATAAATAAACAGATAAATTAGGTACAGATAATATGCAACAATATTTTAATATTTCATATAAAATTAACTATTATGGACTATGGGGGCGTTGAAATTTTTGTTCTCTTCTAAAGGAGGCGATGGTTCAGAAAAGGTTGGGAATCACTGGTCTAGAGTAACCATAGACGAAACATAGAAATCACAAGAATTACCTAGACCAGAGGTTCCCAAAGTACGGTTGTACCATAGGTGGTACACGAGCCTCTGCTCAGTGGTACGCGGTCGGTTGTTTTTGTACATGTAATGTACAAAAATAAGATAATGCCACGGAAAGTTAAATTTGAAGTTATTCATTTATTTTTAATGTCATTTATATTACGTCTGTGAATGTCCGACGAAACATCGCCGTAACAGAAGCATTGAACACACAATAAAGGTGTCAGTCAACTCGAATCACTAACACCAAACAATCTGATAATATTCTCTTAATGCAGCTATAACATATAATTCGGGGTGAATCTACAATGAAGGCGTTCTGTAACAAAAATCACTGAACACGGAATACAGAAACAATGATTCAACATCCTACCAACGACAGGAATGTCAGAAATGGCAGAACAGTAGAATGTTAACTTATTGGTTGCAAAGGTTCTCGATTCGAGTCCGGAGTAAGGTGTCGGTGTTATAAAATGCATTTTTATTACCAGCACTTCATAATCGTTTGATATTTACCCATTATTTCATACTGATATCGTCATTTCTGTCCAGATAACTAGATAAATACGGCGAGGAAACAGCGTTGCACTGACCACGCAACCGCCATTTCTACACCCACATACCTTCAAGATGTCAAATGACCATGGCAAAAAATTATCACCCCCAGGTTGAAACCATTAGTGTTACATGAACTTATCTCGGTAATGTAGAGTAGTACATTGCTGAAAGAATTGGGAACCCTGCCCTAAGCTAATATTTATAAAGTATGTAAAGATATTTAGGAGAAGGAATCTCAATATCTGATTAGAATAATTATGGAAACGTCCGTTATTACAAGGCAGGGACAATAGAGAATAGCAGACTTGAGATCAATATTCAACCATTCATCACATAAGTACTACTTATAACATTGACGAAGATCAACCCATATCAACTCAAACTATGTGCATGGAATGCAGATAATTGTAACTAGGCATTCAGTAACCTATTCTGAAACCTTTAATGACAACGAGATATTCGAAATAAGACTTCAGTGGCTGGTAACAAAAGACCATTTAGTGGACCATAGAGGACTGGTGAAAGGATATGTTATCAGACGTATCGATAAATACGATTTTTTTACAGATGACAGAACTACTGTATGGTGTCAACCCAACAATATGTGCATTAAAGTGAGTCACATACATTTTACAAAGATGTTAAAGGGAATAAAAGTTGTGTGGAATGTTGTTGTCATGGGCTATGTCCATTAATACGTCTGAGGAATCGACCAAAAGCGGCTGCATATTTAAACAACACATTCAATTACGTTATATATCATTTATTAACTGATGAAGTTCAACACTTTGAAGGAAAAAATGCCAAGACCACAGTGCGAAATGTGTCTCTAAACTGCTTGAAGAACATGACGAATAATACAGTCATTTTAGTAGCCTGATCTGAATTTCATTGAAAGATGGGGAAGATGTAATGGGAAGGGAATCCACTCCCGTTAACTCTGACGGAACTGCATGATGATATCCAAGGAGGCGTATAAAGAGTACTGTTCATAACAAGGAAAAAGGTGAATTTGAAACGAAATTAGTCTCAGTAGCTGTATTCTAACACGAGACCTTGGTAAAGTGAATAAATAAAGAGTGTTGGGTTCAAGGAGATCCCAGGACGAAAATCATCATTTAAACAGCAGGATAATAAGCCATGTATACATTAAAAAAAAAGGTAAAACCTTCCCCTAAAAAAGCGTTTTCCACATTGTCCACCTTTCTCAGCTCAGCTTAAAGGAAAGGATATGACGTTAGCATAAACAAATACTAGCAGCCCCGGAAAATTAAGGGGGGGGGGGGGAAGGAACACAATGGAGCCGGAATAGTTACCTTGGTTCCATGTGTTCTTTAAATAGTTAGCTAGGTTCCATGTGTCCTTTAAATAGTTAGGTAGGTTCCATGTGTTCTTTAAAGAGTTAGCTAGGTTCTATGTGTTCTTTAAACAGTTAGCTTGGTTCCATGTGTACTTTAAAGGGTTAGCTAGGTTCTATGTGTTCTTTAAACAGTTAGCTTGGTTCCATGTGTTCTTTAAATAGTTAGCTAGGTTCCATGTGTTCTTTAAATAGTTAGCTAGGTTCCATGTGTTCTTTAAATAGTTAGCTAGGTTCCATGTGTTCTTTAAATAGTTAACTAGGTTCCATGTGTTCTTTAAATAGTTAGCTAGGTTCCATGTGTTCTTTAAATAGATAGCTAGGTTCCATGTGTTCTTTAAATATTAGCTAGGTTCCATGTGTTCTTTAAATAGTTAGTTAGGTTCCATGTGTTCTTTAAACTGTTAGCTTGGTTCCATGTGTTCTTTAAATAGTTAGGTAGGTTCCATGTGTTCTTTAAACAGTTAGCTGGTTCCATGTGTTCTTCAAAGAGTTAGCTAGGTTCTATGTGCTCTTTAAACAGTTAGCTTGGTTCCATGTGTTCTTTAAATAGTTAGCTAGGTTCCATGTGTTCTTTAAATAGTTAGCTAGGTTCCATGTGTTCTTTAAATAGTTAGCTAGGTTCCATGTGTTCTTTAAATAGTTAGCTAGGTTCCATGTGTTCTTTAAATAGTTAGCTAGGTTCCATGTGTTCTTTAAATAGTTAGCTAGGTTCCATGTGTTCTTTAAATAGTTAGCTAGGATCCATTTGTTCTTTAAAGAGTTAGCTTGGTTCCATGTCTTCTTTAAACAGTTACCTTGGTTCCATGTGTTCTTTAAATAATTAGCTAGGTTGCATGTGTTCTTTAAATAGTTAGCTTGGTTCCATGTGTTCTTTAAATAGTTAGCTAGGTTCCACGTGTTCTTTAAACAGTTAACTTGGTTCCATGTGTTCTTTAAATAGTTAGGTAGGTTCCATGTGTTCTTTAAATAGTTAGATAGGTTCCATGTGTTCTTTAAACAGTTAACTTCGTGCCATGTGTTCTTTAAATAGTTAGGTAGGTTCCATGTGTTCTTTAAATAGTTAGCTAGGTTCCATGTGTTCTTTAAATAGTTAGCTAAGTTAGATGTGTTCTTTAAAGGAGTTAGTTAAATTCCATGTGTTCTTTAAACAGTTAGCTTGGTTCCATGTGTTCTTTAAATAGTTAGCTAGGTTCCATGTGTTCTTTAAATAGTTAGCTAGGTTCCATGTGTTCTTTAAATAGTTAGGTAGGTTCCATGTGTTCTTTAAATAGTTAGCTAGGTTCCATGTGTTCTTTAAACAGTTAGCATTGTTCCATGTGTTCTTTAAACAGTTAGCATTGTTCCATGTGTTCTTTAAATAGTTAGCTAGGTTCCATGTGTTCTTTAAACAGTTAGCTTGGTTCCATGTGTTCTTTAAATAGTTAACTAGGTACCATGTGTTCTTTAAACAGTTAGCATGGTTCCATGTGTTCTTTAAACAATTAGCTAGGTTTAATTTGTTCTTTAAAGAGTTAGCTTGGTTCCATGTGTTCTTTAAACAGTTAGCTTGGTTCCATGTGTTCTTTAAATAATTAGCTAGGTTGCATGTGTTCTTTAAATAGTTAGCTTGGTTCCATGTGTTCTTTAAATAGTTAGCTAGGTTCCATGTGTTCTTTAAACAGTTAACTTGGTTCCATGTGTTCTTTAAATAGTTAGGTAGGTTCCATGTGTTCTTTAAATAGTTAGATAGGTTCCATGTGTTCTTTAAACAGTTAACTTCGTGCCATGTGTTCTTTAAATAGTTAGGTAGGTTCCATGGGTTCTTTAAATAGTTAGCTAGGTTCCATGTGTTCTTGAAATAGTTAGCTAAGTTAGATGTGTTCTTTAAAGGAGTTAGTTAAATTCCATGTGTTCTTTAAACAGTTAGCTTGGTTCCATGTGTTCTTTAAATAGTTAGCTAGGTTCCATGTGTTCTTTAAATAGTTAGCTAGGTTCCATGTGTTCTTTAAATAGTTAGGTAGGTTCCATGTGTTCTTTAAATAGTTAGCTAGGTTCCATGTGTTCTTTAAACAGTTAGCATTGTTCCATGTGTTCTTTAAATAGTTAGCTAGGTTCCATGTGTTCTTTAAACAGTTAGCTTGGTTCCATGTGTTCTTTAAATAGTTAACTAGGTACCATGTGTTCTTAAACAGTTAGCATGGTTCCATGTGTTCTTTAAATAATTAGCTAGGTTCCATGTGTTCTTTAAATAGTTAGCTTGGTTCCACGTGTTCCTTAAATAGTTAGCTAGGTTCCAAGTGTTCTTTAAACAGTTAGTTAAATTCAATGTGTTCTTTAAACAGTTATCTTGGTTCCATCTGTTCTTTAAATAGTTAGCTAGGTTCCATGTGTTCTTTAAATAGTTAACTAGGTACCATGTGTTCTTTAAACAGTTAGCTTGGTTCCATGTGTTCTTTAAATAATTAGCTAGATTTCATGTGTTCTTTAAATAGTTAGCTTGGTTCCACGTGTACTTTAAATAGTTAGCTATGTTCCATGTGTTCTTTGAACAGTTAGCTTGGACCATGTGTTCTTTAAATAGTTAGGTAGGTTCCATGTGTTCTTTAAATAGTTAGCTAGGTTCCATGTGTTCTTTAAATAGTTAGCTAAGTTAGATGTGTTCTTTAAATAGTTAGTTAAATTCCATGTGTTCTTTAAACAGTTAGCTTGGTTCCATGTGTTCTTTAAATAGTTAGCTAAGTTCCATGTGTTCTTTAAACAGTTAGCATTGTTCCATGTGTTCTTTAAATAGTTAGCTAGGTTTCATGTGTTCTTTAAACAGTTAGCTTCGTTCCATGTGCTCTTTAAATAGTTGGCTAGGTTCCATGTGTTCTTTAAATAGTTAGCTAGGTTCCATGTGTTCTTTAAACAGTTAACTTGGTTCCATGTGTTCTTTAAATAGTTAGGTAGGTTCCAAGTGTTCTTTAAATAGTTAGCTAGGTTCCATGTGTTCTTTAAATAGTTAGGTAGGTTCCATGAGTTCTTTAAATATTAGCTAGGTTCCATGGGTTCTTTAAATATTAGCTAGGTTCCATGTGTTCTTTAAATAGTTAGTTAGGTTCCATGTGTTCTTTAAACTGTTAGCTTGGTTCCATGTGTTCTTTAAACAGTTAACTTGGTTCCATGTGTTCTTTAAATAGTTAGGTAGGTTCCAAGTGTTCTTTAAATAGTTAGCTAGGTTCCATGGGTTCTTTAAATAGTTAGCTAGGTTCCATGAGTTCTTTAAATATTAGCTAGGTTCCATGGGTTCTTTAAATATTAGCTAGGTTCCATGTGTTCTTTAAATAGTTAGTTAGGTTCCATGTGTTCTTTAAATAGTTAGCTAGGTTCCATGTGTTCTTTAAACAGTTAACTTGGTTCCATGTGTTCTTTAAATAGTTAGGTAGGTTCCAAGTGTTCTTTAAATAGTTAGCTAGGTTCCATGTGTTCTTTAAATAGTTAGGTAGGTTCCATGAGTTCTTTAAATATTAGCTAGGTTCCATGGGTTCTTTAAATATTAGCTAGGTTCCATGTGTTCTTTAAATAGTTAGCTAGGTTCCATGTGTTCTTTAAACAGTTAGCTTGGTTCCATCTGTTCTTTAAATAGTTAGCTAGGTTCCATGTGTTCTTTAAATAGTTAACTAGTTACCATGTGTTCTTTAAACAGTTAGCTTGGTTCCATGTGTTCTTTAAATAATTAGCTAGATTTCAAGTGTTCTTTAAACAGTTAGCTTGGTTCCATGTGTTCTTTAAATAGTTAGCTAGGTTCCATGTGTTCTTTAAATAGTTAGCTAGGTTCCATGTGTTCTTTAAATAGTTAGCTAGGTTTAATTTGTTGTTTAAAGAGTTAGCTTGGTTCCATGTGTTCTTTAAACAGTTAGCTTGGTTCCATGTGTTCTTTAAATAATTAGCTAGGTTGCATGTGTTCTTTAAATAGTTAGCTTGGTTCCATGTGTACTTTAAATAGTTAGCTAGGTTCCATGTGTTCTTTAAACAGTTAGCATTGTTCCATGTGTTCTTTAAATAGTTAGCTAGGTTCCATGTGCTCTTTAAACAGTTAGCTTGGTTCCATGTGTTCTTTAAATAGTTAACTAGGTACCATGTGTTCTTTAAACAGTTAGCATGGTTCCATGTGTTCTTTAAATAATTAGCTAGGTTCCATGTGTTCTTTAAATAGTTAGCTTGGTTCCACGTGTTCCCTAAATAGTTAGCTAGGTTCCATGTGTTCTTTAAACAGTTAGCTTGGTTCCATGTGTTCTTTAAATAGTTAGGTAGGTTCCATGTGTTCTTTAAATAGTTAGCTAGGTTCCATGTGTTCTTTAAATAGTTAGAAAAATTCCATGTGTTCTTTAAACAGTTAGAAAAATTCCATGTGTTCTTTAAACAGTTAGCTTGGTTCCATGTGTTCTTTAAATAGTTAGCTAGGTTCCATGTGTTCTTTAAACAGTTAGCATTGTTCCATGTGTTCTTTAAATAGTTAGCTAGGTTCCATGTGTTCTTTAAATAGTTAGCTAGGTTTAATTTGTTGTTTAAAGAGTTAGCTTGGTTCCATGTGTTCTTTAAACAGTTAGCTTGGTTCCATGTGTTCTTTAAATAATTAGCTAGGTTGCATGTGTTCTTTAAATAGTTAGCTTGGTTCCATGTGTTCTTTAAATAGTTAGCTAGGTTCCATGTGTTCTTTAAATAGTTAGCTAGGTTCCATGTGTTCTTTAAATAGTTAGCTAGGTTCCATTTGATCTTTAAAGAGTTAGCTTGGTTCCATGTCTTCTTTAAACAGTTAGCTTGGTTCCATGTGTTCTTTAAATAATTAGCTAGGTTGCATGTGTTCTTTAAATAGTTAGCTTGGTTCCATGTGTTCTTTAAATAGTTAGCTAGGTTCCATGTGTTCTTTAAACAGTTAACTTGGTTCCATGTGTTCTTTAAATAGTTAGGTAGGTTCCATGTGTTCTTTAAATAGTTAGATAGGTTCCATGTGTTCTTTAAACAGTTAACTTCGTGCCATGTGTTCTTTAAATAGTTAGGTAGGTTCCATGTGTTCTTTACATAGTTAGCTAGGTTCCATGTGTTCTTTAAATAGTTAGCTAAGTTAGATGTGTTCTTTAAAGGAGTTAGTTAAATTCCATGTGTTCTTTAAACAGTTAGCTTGGTTCCATGTGTTCTTTAAATAGTTAGCTAGGTTCCACGTGTTCCCTAAATAGTTAGCTAGGTTCCATGTGTTCTTTAAACAGTTAGCTTGGTTCCATGTGTTCTTTAAATAGTTAGGTAGGTTCCATGTGTTCTTTAAATAGTTAGCTAGGTTCCATGTGTTCTTTAAATAGTTAGAAAAATTCCATGTGTTCTTTAAACAGTTAGAAAAATTCCATGTATTCTTTAAACAGTTAGCTTGGTTCCATGTGTTCTTTAAATAGTTAGCTAGGTTCCATGTGTTCTTTAAACAGTTAGCATTGTTCCATGTGTTCTTTAAATAGTTAGCTAGGTTCCATGTGTTCTTTAAATAGTTAGCTAGGTTTAATTTGTTGTTTAAAGAGTTAACTTGGTTCCATGTGTTCTTTAAACAGTTAGCTTGGTTCCATGTGTTCTTTAAATAATTAGCTAGGTTGCATGTGTTCTTTAAATAGTTAGCTTGGTTCCATGTGTTCTTTAAATAGTTAGCTAGGTTCCATGTGTTCTTTAAATAGTTAGCTAGGTTCCATGTGTTCTTTAAATAGTTAGCTAGGTTCCATGTGTTCTTTAAATAGTTAGCTAGGTTCCATTTGATCTTTAAAGAGTTAGCTTGGTTCCATGTCTTCTTTAAACAGTTAGCTTGGTTCCATGTGTTCTTTAAATAATTAGCTAGGTTGCATGTGTTCTTTAAATAGTTAGCTTGGTTCCATGTGTTCTTTAAATAGTTAGCTAGGTTCCATGTGTTCTTTAAACAGTTAACTTGGTTCCATGTGTTCTTTAAATACTTAGGTAGGTTCCATGTGTTCTTTAAATAGTTAGATAGGTTCCATGTGTTCTTTAAACAGTTAACTTCGTGCCATGTGTTCTTTAAATAGTTAGGTAGGTTCCATGTGTTCTTTACATAGTTAGCTAGGTTCCATGTGTTCTTTAAATAGTTAGCTAAGTTAGATGTGTTCTTTAAAGGAGTTAGTTAAATTCCATGTGTTCTTTAAACAGTTAGCTTGGTTCCATGTGTTCTTTAAATAGTTAGCTAGGTTCCATGTGTTCTTTAAATAGTTAGCTAGGTTCCATGTGTTCTTTAAATAGTTAGTTAAATTCCATGTGTTCTTTAAACAGTTAGCTTGGTTCCATCTGTTCTTTAAATAGTTAGCTAGGTTCAATGTGTTCTTTAAATAGTTAACTAGGTACCATGTGTTCTTTAAACAGTTAGCTTGGTTCCATGTGTTCTTTAAATAATTAGATAGATTTCATGTGTTCTTTAAACAGTTAGCTTGGTTCCATGTGTTCTTTAAATAGTTAGCTAGGTTCCATGTGTTCTTTAAATAGTTAGCTAGGTTCCATGTGTTCTTTAAATAGTTAGCTAGCTTTAATTTGTTGTTTCAAGAGTTAGCTTGGTTCCATGTGTTCTTTAAACAGTTAGCTTGGTTCCATGTGTTCTTTAAATAATTAGCTAGGTTGCATGTGTTCTTTAAATAGTTAGCTTGGTTCCATGTGTACTTTAAATAGTTAGCTAGGTTCCATGTGTTCTTTAAACAGTTAGCATTGTTCCATGTGTTCTTTAAATAGTTAGCTAGGTTCCATGTGCTCTTTAAACAGTTAGCTTGGTTCCATGTGTTCTTTAAATAGTTAACTAGGTACCATGTGTTCTTTAAACAGTTAGCATGGTTCCATGTGTTCTTTAAATAATTAGCTAGGTTCCATGTGTTCTTTAAATAGTTAGCTTGGTTCCACGTGTTCCCTAAATAGTTAGCTAGGTTCCATGTGTTCTTTAAACAGTTAGCTTGGTTCCATGTGTTCTTTAAATAGTTAGGTAGGTTCCATGTGTTCTTTAAATAGTTAGCTAGGTTCCATGTGTTCTTTAAATAGTTAGAAAAATTCCATGTGTTCTTTAAACAGTTAGAAAAATTCCATGTGTTCTTTAAACAGTTAGCTTGGTTCCATGTGTTCTTTAAATAGTTAGCTAGGTTCCATGTGTTCTTTAAACAGTTAGCATTGTTCCATGTGTTCTTTAAATAGTTAGCTAGGTTCCATGTGTTCCTTAAACATTTAGCGTGGTTCCATGTGCTCTTTAAATAGTTGTCTAGGTTCCATGTGTTCTTTAAATAGTTAGCTAGGTTCCATGTGTTCTTTAAATAGTTAGTTAAATTCCATGTGTTCTTTAAACAGTTAGCTTGGTTCCATCTGTTCTTTAAATAGTTAGCTAGGTTCCATGTGTTCTTTAAATAGTTAACTAGGTACCATGTGTTCTTTAAACAGTTAGCTTGGTTCCATGTGTTCTTTAAATAATTAGCTAGATTTCATGTGTTCTTTAAATAGTTAGCTTGGTTCCACGTGTACTTTAAATAGTTAGCTATGTTCCATGTGTTCTTTGAACAGTAAGCTTGGACCATGTGTTCTTTTAATAACGTAGGTAGGTTCCATGTGTTCTTTAAATAATTAGCTAGGTTCCATGTGTTCTTTAAATAGTTAGCTAAGTTAGATGTGTTCTTTAAATAGTTAGTTAAATTCCATGTGTTCTTTAAACAGTTAGCTTGGTTCCATGTGTTCTTTAAATAGTTAGCTAGGTTCCATGTGTTCTTTAAACAGTTAGCATTGTTCCATGTGTTCTTTAAATAGTTAGCTAGGTTCCATGTGTTCTTTAAACAGTTAGCTTGGTTCCATGTGCTCTTTAAATAGTTGGCTAGGTTCCATGTTTTCTTTAAATAGTTAGCTAGGTTCCATGTGTTCTTTAAACAGTTAACTTGGTTCCATGTGTTCTTTAAATAGTTAGGTAGGTTCCAAGTGTTCTTTAAATAGTTAGCTAGGTTCCATGTGTTCTTTAAATAGTTAGGTAGGTTCCATGAGTTCTTTAAATATTAGCTAGGTTCCATGTGTTCTTTAAATATTAGCTAGGTTCCATGTGTTCTTTAAATAGTTAGTTAGGTTCCATGTGTTCTTTAAACTGTTAGCTTGGTTCCATGTGTTCTTTAAATAGTTAGGTAGGTTCCATGTGTTCTTTAAACAGTTAGCTGGTTCCATGTGTTCTTTAAAGAGTTAGCTAGGTTCTATGTGTTCTTTAAACAGTTAGCTTGGTTCCATGTGTACTTTAAAGGGTTAGCTAGGTTCTATGTGTTCTTTAAACAGTTAGCTTGGTTCCATGTGTTCTTTAAATAGTTAGCTAGGTTCCATGTGTTCTTTAAATAGTTGCTAGGTTCCATGTGTTCTTTAAATAGTTAGCTAAGTTTAATTTGTTCTTTAAAGAGTTAGCTTGGTTCCATGTGTTCTTTAAACAGTTAGCTTGGTTCCATGTGTTCTTTAAATAATTAGCTAGGTTGCATGTGTTCTTTAAATAGTTAGCTTGGTTCCATGTGTTCTTTAAATAGTTAGCTAGGTTCCATGTGTTCTTTAAACAGTTAACTTGGTTCCATGTGTTCTTTAAATAGTTAGGTAGGTTCCATGTGTTCTTTAAATAGTTAGATAGGTTCCATGTGTTCTTTAAACAGTTAACTTCGTTCCATGTGTTCTTTAAATAGTTAGGTAGGTTCCATGTGTTCTTTAAATAGTTAGCTAGGTTCCATGTGTTCTTTAAATAGTTAGCTAACTTAGATGTGTTCTTTAAATAGTTAGTTAAATTCCATGTGTTCTTTAAACAGTTAGATTGGTTCCATGTGTTCTTTAAATAGTTAGGTAGGTTCCATGTGTTCTTTAAATAGTTAGCTAGGTTCCATGTGTTCTTTAAACAGTTAGCTTGGTTCCATGTGCTCTTTAAATAGTTGGCTAGGTTCCATGTGTTCTTTCAATAGTTGGCTAGGTTCCATGTGTTCTTTAAATAGTTGGCTAGGTTCCATGTGTTCTTTAAATAGTTAGCTAGGTTCCATGTGTTCTTTAAACAGTTAGCTTGGTTCCATCTGTTCCTTAAATAGTTAGCTTGGTTTAATGTGTTCTTTAAATAGTTAGGTAGGTTCCATGTGTTCTTTAAATAGTTAGCTAGGTTCCATGTGTTCTTTAAATAGTTAGCTAAGTTAGATGTGTTCTTTAAATAGTTAGTTAAATTCCATGTGTTCTTTAAACAGTTAGCTTGGTTCCATGTGTTCTTTAAATAGTTAGCTAGGTTCCATGTGTTCTTTAAATAGTTAGCTAGGTTCCATGTTTCTTTAAATAGTTAGCTAGGTTCTATGTGTTCTTTAAACAGTTAGCTTGGTTCCATGTGTTCTTTAAATAGTTAGCTAGGTTCCATGTGTTCTTTAAATAGTTAGCTAGGTTCCATGTGTTCTTTAAATAGTTAGCTAGGTTCCATGTGTTCTTTAAATAGTTAGCTAGGTTCCATGTGTTCTTTAAATAGTTGGCTAGGTTCCATGTGTTCTTTAAATAGTTAGCTAGGTTCCATGTGTTCTTTAAATAGTTAGCTAAGTTCCATGTGTTCTTTAAATATTAGCTAGGTTCCATGTGTTCTTTAAATAGTTAGTTAGGTTCCATGTGTTCTTTAAACTGTTAGCTTGGTTCCATGTGTTCTTTAAATAGATTAGGTAGGTTCCATGTGTTCTTTAAACAGTTAGCTGGTTCCATGTGTTCTTCAAAGAGTTAGCTAGGTTCTATGTGTTCTTTAAACAGTTAGCTTGGTTCCATGTGTACTTTAAAGGGTTAGCCAGGTTCTATGTGTTCTTTAAACAGTTAGCTTGGTTCCATGTGTTCTTTAAATAATTAGCTAGGTTCCATGGGTTCTTTAAATAGTTAGCTAGGTTCCATGTGTTCTTTAAATAGTTAGCTAGGTTCCATGTGTTCTTTAAATAGTTAGCTAGGTTCCATGTGTTCTTTAAATAGTTAGCTAGGATCCATTTGTTCTTTAAAGAGTTAGATTGGTTCCATGTCTTCTTTAAACAGTTAGCTTGGTTCCATGTGTTCTTTAAATAATTAGCTAGGTTGCATGTGTTCTTTAAATAGTTAGCTTGGTTCCATGTGTTCTTTAAATAGTTAGCTAGGTTCCATGTGTTCTTTAAACAGTTAACTTGGTTCCATGTGTTCTTTAAATAGTTAGGTAGGTTCCATGTGTTCTTTAAATAGTTAGATAGGTTCCATGTGTTCTTTAAACAGTTAACTTCGTTCCATGTGTTCTTTAAATAGTTAGGTAGGTTCCATGTGTTCTTTAAATAGTTAGCTAGGTTCCATGTGTTCTTTAAATAGTTAGCTAACTTAGATGTGTTCTTTAAATAGTTAGTTAAATTCCATGTGTTCTTTAAACAGTTAGATAGGTTCCATGTGTTCTTTAAACAGTTAGCTTGGTTCCATGTGCTCTTTAAATAGTTGGCTAGGTTCCATGTGTTCTTTCAATAGTTGGCTAGGTTCCATGTGTTCTTTAAATAGTTGTCTAGGTTCCATGTGTTCTTTAAATAGTTAGCTAGGTTCCATGTGTTCTTTAAATAGTTAGTTAAATTCCATGTGTTCTTTAAACAGTTAGCTTGGTTCCATCTGTTCCTTAAATACTTAGCTTGGTTCCATGTGTTCTTTAAATAGTTTGGTAGGTTCCATGTGTTCTTTAAATAGTTAGCTAAGTTAGATGTGTTCTTTAAATAGTTAGTTAAATTCCATGTGTTCTTTAAACAGTTAGCTTGGTTCCATGTGTTCTTTAAATAGTTAGCTAGGTTCCATGTGTTCTTTAAATAGTTAGCTAGGTTCCATGTTTCTTTAAATAGTTAGCTAGGTTCCATGTGTTCTTTAAACAGTTAGCATTGTTCCATGTGTTCTTTAAATAGTTAGCTAGGTTCCATGTGTTCTTTAAATAGTTGGCTAGGTTCCATGTGTTCTTTAAATAGTTGTCTAGGTTCCATGTGTTCTTTAAATAGTTAGCTAGGTTCCATGTGTTCTTTAAATAGTTAGTTAAACTCCATGTGTTCTTTAAACAGTTCGCTTGGTTCCATCTGTTCTTTAAATAGTTAGCTAGGTTCCATGTGTTCTTTAAACAGTTAGCTTGGTTCCATGTGTTCTTTAAATAATTAGCTAGGTTGCATGTGTTCTTTAAATAGTTAGCTTGGTTCCATGTGTTCTTTAAATAGTTAGCTAGGTTCCATGTGTTCTTTAAACAGTTAACTTGGTTCCATGTGTTCTTTAAATAGTTAGGTAGGTTCCATGTGTTCTTTAAATAGTTAGATAGGTTCCATGTGTTCTTTAAACAGTTAACTTCGTGCCATGTGTTTCTTAAATAGTTAGGTAGGTTCCATGTGTTCTTTAAATAGTTAGCTAGGTTCCATGTGTTCTTTAAATAGTTAGCTAAGTTAGATGTGTTCTTTAAAGGAGTTAGTTAAATTCCATGTGTTCTTTAAACAGTTAGCTTGGTTCCATGTGTTCTTTAAATAGTTAGCTAGGTTCCATGTGTTCTTTAAATAGTTAGCTAGGTTCCATGTGTTCTTTAAATAGTTAGCTAGATTCCATGTGTTCTTTAAATAGTTAGCTAGGTTTCATGTGTTCTTTAAACAGTTAGCTAGGTTTCATGTGTTCTTTAAACAGTTAGCATTGTTCCATGTGTTCTTTAAATAGTTAGCTAGGTTCCATGTGTTCTTTAAACAGTTAGCTTGGTTCCATGTGTTCTTCAAATAGTTAACTAGGTACCATGTGTTCTTAAACAGTTAGCTTGGTTCCACGTGTTCCTTAAATAGTTAGCTAGGTTCCATGTGTTCTTTAAACAGTTAGCTTGGTTCCATGTGTTCTTTAAATAGTTAGGTAGGTTCCATGTGTTCTTTAAATAGTTGTCTAGGTTCCATGTGTTCTTTAAATAGTTAGCTAGGTTCCATGTGTTCTTTAAATAGTTAGTTAAATTCCATGTGTTCTTTAAACAGTTAGCTTGGTTCCATCTGTTCTTTAAATAGTTAGCTAGGTTCCATGTGTTCTTTAAATAGTTAACTAGGTACCATGTGTTCTTTTAACAGTTAGCTTGGTTCCATGTGTTCTTTAAATAATTAGCTAGATTTCATGTGTTCTTTAAATAGTTAGCTTGGTTCCACGTGTACTTTAAATAGTTAGCTCTGTTCCATGTGTTCTTTGAACAGTTAGCTTGGACCATGTGTTCTTTAAATAGTTAGGTAGGTTCCATGTGTTCTTTAAATAGTTAGCTAGGTTCCATGTGTTCTTTAAATAGTTAGGTAGGTTCCATGTGTTCTTTAAAGAGTTAGCTAGGTTCTATGTGTTCTTTAAACAGTTAGCTAGGTTCTATGTGTTCTTTAAACAGTTAGCTTGGTTCCATGTGTTATTTAAATAGTTAGCTAGGTTCCATGTGTTCTTTAAATAGTTAGCTAGGTTCCATGTGTTCTTTAAATTGTTAGCTAGGTTCCATGTGTTCTTTAAATAGTTAGTTAGGTTCCATGTGTTCTTTAAACTGTTAGCTTGGTTCCATGTGTTCTTTAAATAGTTAGGTAGGTTCCATGTGTTCTTTAAACAGTTAGCTGGTTCCATGTGTTCTTCAAAGAGTTAGCTAGGTTCTATGTGTTCTTTAAACAGTTAGCTTGGTTCCATGTGTACTTTAAAGGGTTAGCTAGTGTCTATGTGTTCTTTAAACAGTTAGCTTGGTTCCATGTGTACTTTAAATAATTAGCTAGGTTCCATGGGTTCTTTAAATAGTTAGCTAGGTTCCATGTATTCTTTAAATAGTTAGCTAGGTTCCATGTGTTCTTTAAATAGTTAGCTAGGTTCCATGTGTTCTTTAAATAGTTAGCTAGGTTCCATGTGTTCTTTAAATAGTTAGCTAGGTTTCATGTGTTCTTTAAATAGTTAGCTTGGTTCCATGTGTTCTTTAAATAATTAGCTATGTTGCATGTGTTCTTTAAATAGTTAGCTTGGTTCCATGTGTTCTTTAAATAGTTAGCTAGGTTCCATGTGTTCTTTAAACAGTTAACTTGGTTCCATGTGTTCTTTAAATAGTTAGGTAGGTTCCATGTGTTCTTTAAATAGCTAGATAGGTTCCATGTGTTCTTTAAACAGTTAACTTCGTGCCATGTGTTCTTTAAATAGTTAGGTAGGTTCCATGTGTTCTTTAAATAGTTAGATAGGTTCCATGTGTTCTTTAAATAGTTAGCTAAGTTAGATGTGTTCTTTAAAGGAGTTAGTTAAATTCCATGTGTTCTTTAAACAGTTAGCTTGGTTCCATGTGTTCTTTAAATAGTTAGCTAGGTTCCATGTGTTCTTTAAATAGTTAGCTAGGTTCCATGTGTTCTTTAACTAGTTAGGTAGGTTCCATGTGTTCTTTAAATAGTTAGCTAGGTTCCTTGTGTTCTTTAAACAGTTAGCATTGTTCCATGTGATCTTTAAATAGTTAGCTAGGTTCCATGTTTTCTTTAAACAGTTAGCTTGGTTCCATGTGTTCTTTAAATAGTTAACTAGGTACCATGTGTTCTTTAAACAGTTAGCATGGTTCCATGTGTTCTTTAAATAATTAGCTAGGTTTAATTTGTTCTTTAAAGAGTTAGCTTGGTTCCATGTGTTCTTTAAACAGTTAGCTTGGTTCCATGTGTTCTTTAAATAATTAGCTAGGTTGCATGTGTTCTTTAAATAGTTAGCTTGGTTCCATGTGTTCTTTAAATAGTTAGCTACGTTCCATGTGTTCTTCAAACAGTTAACTTGGTTCCATGTGTTCTTTAAATAGTTAGGTAGGTTCCATGTGTTCTTTAAATAGTTAGATAGGTTCCATGTGTTCTTTAAACAGTTAACTTCGTGCCATGTGTTCTTTAAATAGTTAGGTAGGTTCGATGTGTTCTTTAAATAGTTAGCTAGGTTCCATGTGTTCTTTAAATAGTTAGCTAAGTTAGATGTGTTCTTTAAAGGAGTTAGTTAAATTCCATGTGTTCTTTAAATAGTTAGCTTGGTTCCATGTGTTCTTTAAATAGTTAGCTAGGTTCCATGTGTTCTTTAAATAGTTAGCTAGGTTCCATGTGTTCTTTAAATAGTTAGGTAGGTTCCATGTGTTCTTGAAATAGTTAGCTAGGTTCCATGTGTTGTTTAAACAGTTAGCATTGTTCCATGTGTTCTTTAAATAGTTAGCTAGGTTCCATGTGTTCTTTAAACAGTAAGCTTGGTTCCATGTGTTCTTTAAATAGTTAACTAGGTACCATGTGTTCTTTAAATAGTTAGCTTGGTTCCACGTGTTCCTTAAATAGTTAGCTAGGTTTCATGTGTTCTTTAAACAGTTAGCTTGGTTCCATGTGTTCTTTAAATAGTTACGTAGGTTCCATGTGTTCTTTAAATAGTTAGCTAGGTTCCATGTGTTCTTTAAATAGTTAGAAAAATTCCATGTGTTCTTTAAACAGTTAGAAAAATTCCATGTGTTCTTTAAACAGTTAGCTTGGTTCCATGTGTTCTTTAAATAGTTAGCTAGGTTCCATGTGTTCTTTAAACAGTTAGCATTGTTCCATGTGTTCTTTAAATAGTTAGCTAGGTTCCATGTGTTCATTAAAGAGTTAGCGTGGTTCCATGTGCTCTTTAAATAGTTGTCTAGGTTCCATGTGTTCTTTAAATAGTTAGCTAGGTTCCATGTGTCCTTTAAATAGTTAGTTAAATTCCATGTGTTCTTTAAACAGTTAGCTTGGTTCCATCTGTTCTTTAAATAGTTAGCTAGGTTCCATGTGTTCTTTCAATAGTTAACTAGGTACCATGTGTTCTTTAAACAGTTAGCTTGGTTCCATGTGTTCTTTAAATAATTAGCTAGATTTCATGTGTTCTTTAAATAGTTAGCTTGGTTCCACGTGTACTTTAAATAGTTAGCTATGTTCCATGTGTTCTTTGAACAGTTAGATTGGACCATGTGTTCTTTAAATAGTTAGGTAGGTTCCATGTGTTCTTTAAATAGTTAGCTAGGTTCCATGTGTTCTTTAAATAGTTAGCTAAGTTAGATGTGTTCTTTAAATAGTTAGTTAAATTCCATGTGTTCTTTAAACAGTTAGCTTGGTTCCATGTGTTCTTTAAATAGTTAGCTAAGTTCCATGTGTTCTTTAAACAGTTAGCATTGTTCCATGTGTTCTTTAAATAATTAGCTAGGTTCCATGCCTTCTTTAAACAGTTAGCTTGGTTCCATGTGCTCTTTAAATAGTTGGGTAGGTTCCATGTGTTCTTTAAATAGTTAGCTAGGTTCCATGTGTTCTTTAAACAGTTAACTTGGTTCCATGTGTTCTTTAAATAGTTAGGTAGGTTCCAAGTGTTCTTTAAATAGTTAGCTAGGTTCCATGGGTTCTTTAAATATTAGCTAGGTTCCATGTGTTCTTTAAATAGTTAGTTAGGTTCCATGTGTTCTTTAAACTGTTAGCTTGGTTCCATGTGTTCTTTAAATAGTTAGGTATATTCCATGTGTTCTTTAAACAGTTAGCTGGTTCCATGTGTTCTTTAAAGGGTTAGCTAGGTTCTATGTGTTCTTTAAACAGTTAGCTTGGTTCCATGTGTACTTTAAAGGGTTAGCTAGGTTCTATTTGTTCTTTAAACAGTTAGCTTGGTTCCATGTGTTCTTTAAATAGTTAGCTAGGTTCCATGTGTTCTTTAAATAGTTAGCTAGGTTCCATGTGTTCTTTAAATAGTTAGCTAGGTTTAATTTGTTCTTTAAAGAGTTAGCTTGGTTCCATGTGTTCTTTAAACAGTTAGCTTGGTTCCATGTGTTCTTTAAATAATTAGCTAGGTTGCATGTGTTCTTTAAATAGTTAGATTGGTTCCATGTGTTCTTTAAATAGTTAGCTAGGTTCCATGTGTTCTTTAAATAGTTAGCTAGGTTCCATGTGTTCTTTAAATAGTTAGCTAGTTTCCACTTGTTCTTTAAAGAGTTAGCTTGGTTCCATGTCTTCTTTAAACAGTTAGCTTGGTTCCATGTGTTCTTTAAATAATTAGCTAGGTTGCATGTGTTCTTTAAATAGTTAGCTTGGTTCCATGTGTTCTTTAAATAGTTAGCTAGGTTCCATGTGTTCTTTAAACAGTTAACTTGGTTCCATGTGTTCTTTAAATAGTTAGGTAGGTTCCATGTGTTCTTTAAATAGTTTGATAGGTTCCATGTGTTCTTTAAACAGTTAACTTCGTGCCATGTGTTCTTTAAATAGTTAGGAAGGTTCCGTGTGTTCTTTAAATAGTTAGCTAGGTTCCATGTGTTCTTTAAATAGTTAGCTAATTTAGATGTGTTCTTTAAAGGAGTTAGTTAAATTCCATGTGTTCTTTAAACAGTTAGCTTGGTTCCATGTCTTCTTTAAATAGTTAGCTAGGTTCCATGTGTTCTTTAAATAGTTAGCTAGTTTCCATGTGTTCTTTAAATAGTTAGGTAGGTTCCATGTGTTCTTTAAATAGTTAGCTAGGTTCCATGTGTTCTTTAAACAGTTAGCATTGTTCCATGTGTTCTTTAAATAGTTAGCTAGGTTCCATGTGTTCTTTAAACAGTTAGCTTGGTTCCATGTGTTCTTTAAATAGTTAACTAGGTACCAGGTGTTCTTTAAACAGTTAGCATGGTTCCATGTGTTCTTTAAATAGTTAGATAGGTTCCATGTGTTCTTTAAATAGTAAGATAGGTTCCATGTGTTCTTTAAATAGTTAGCTTGGTTCCACGTGTTCCTTAAATAGTTAGCTAGGTTCCATGTGTTCTTTAAACAGTTAGCTTGGTTCCATGTGTTCTTTAAATAGTTAGGTAGGTTCCATGTGTTCTTTAAATAGTTAGCTAGGTTCCATGTGTTCTTTAAATAGTTAGAAAAATTCCATGTGTTCTTTAAACAGTTAGAAAAATTCCATGTGTTCTTTAAACAGTTAGCTTGGTTCCATGTGTTCTTTAAATAGTTAGCTAGGTTCCATGTGTTCTTTAAACAGTTAGCATTGTTCCATGTGTTCTTTAAATAGTTAGCTAGGTTCCATGTGTTCTTTAAACAGTTAGCGTGGTTTCATGTGCTCTTTAAATAGTTGTCTAGGTTCCATGTGTTCTTTAAATAGTTAGCTAGGTTCCATGTGTTCTTTAAATAGTTAGTTAAATTCCATGTGTTCTTTAAACAGTTAGCTTGGTTCCATCTGTTCTTTAAATAGTTAGCTAGGTTCCATGTGTTCTTTAAATAGTTAACTAGGTACCATGTGTTCTTTAAACAGTTAGCTTGGTTCCATGTGTTCTTTAAATAATTAGCTAGATTTCATGTGTTCTTTAAATAGTTAGCTTGGTTCCACGTGTACTTTAAATAGTTAGCTATGTTCCATGTGTTCTTTGAACAGTTAGCTTGGACCATGTGTTCTTTAAATAGTTAGGTAGGTTCCATGTGTTCTTTAAATAGTTAGCTAGGTTCCATGTGTTCTTTAAATACTTAGCTAAGTTAGATGTGTTCTTTAAATAGTTAGTTAAATTCCATGTGTTCTTTAAACAGTTAGCTTGGTTCCATGTGTTCTTTAAATAATTAGCTAGGTTCCATGTGTTCTTTAAACAGTTAGCTTGGTTCCATGTGCTCTTTAAATAGTTGGCTAGGTTCCATGTGTTCTTTAAATAGTTAGCTAGGTTCCATGTGTTCTTTAAACAGTTAACTTGGTTCCATGTGTTCTTTAAATAGTTAGGTAGGTTCCAAGTGTTCTTTAAATAGTTAACTAGGTTCCATGTGTTCTTTAAATAGTTAGGTAGGTTCCATGAGTTCTTTAAATATTAGCTAGGTTCCATGTGTTCTTTAAATATTAGCTAGGTTCCATGTGTTCTTTAAATAGTTAGTTAGGTTCCATGTGTTCTTTAAACTGTTAGCTTGGTTCCATGTGTTCTTTACATAGTTAGGTAGGTTCCATGTGTTCTTTAAACAGTTAGCTGGTTCCATGTGTTCTTTAAAGAGTTAGCTAGGTTCTATGTGTTCTTTAAACAGTTAGCTTGGTTCCATGTGTACTTTAAAGGGTTAGCTAGGTTCTATGTGTTCTTTAAACAGTTAGCTTGGTTCCATGTGTTCTTTAAATTGTTACCTAGGTTCCATGTGTTCTTTAAATAGTTAGCTAGGTTCCATGTGTTCTTTAAATAGTTAGCTGGGTTTAATTTGTTCTTTAAAGAGTTAGCTTGGTTCCATGTGTTCTTTAAACAGTTAGCTTGGTTCCATGTGTTCTTTAAATAATTAGCTAGGTTGCATGTGTTCTTTAAATAGTTAGCTTGGTTCCATGTGTTCTTTAAATAGATAGCTAGGTTCCATGTGTTCTTTAAACAGTTAACTTGGTTCCATGTGTTCTTTAAATAGTTAGGTAGGTTCCATGTGTTCTTTAAATAGTAAGATAGGTTCCATGTGTTCTTTAAACAGTTAACTTCGTTCCATGTGTTCTTTAAATAGTTAGGTAGGTTCCATGTGTTCTTTAAATAGTTAGCTAGGTTCCATGTGTTCTTTGAATAGTTAGCTAACTTAGATGTGTTCTTTAAATAGTTAGTTAAATTCCATGTGTTCTTTAAACAGTTAGCTTGGTTCCATGTGTTCTTTAAATAGTTAGGTAGGTTCCATCTGTTCTTTAAATACTTAGCTAGGTTCCATATGTTCTTTAAACAGTTAGCTTGGTTCCATGTGCTCTTTAAATAGTTGGCTAGGTTCCATGTGTTCTTTCAATAGTTGGCTAGGTTCCATGTGTTCTTTAAATAGTTGTTTAGGTTCCATGTGTTCTTTAAATTGTTAGCTAGGTTCCATGTGTTCTTTAAATAGTTAGTTAAATTCCATGTGTTCTTTAAACAGTTAGCTTGGTTCCATCTGTTCCTTAAATGGTTAGCTTGGTTCCATGTGTTCTTTAAATAGTTTGGTAGGTTCCATTTGTTCTTTAAATAGTTAGCTAGGTTCCATGTGTTCTTTAAATAGTTAGCTAAGTTAGATGTGTTCTTTAAATAGTTAGTTAAATTCCATGTGTTCTTTAAACAGTTAGCTTGGTTCCATGTGTTCTTTAAATAGTTAGCTAGGTTCCATGTCTTCTTTAAATTGTTAGCTAGGTTCCATGTTTCTTTAAATAGTTAGCTAGGTTCCATGTGTTCTTTAAACAGTTAGCATTGTTCCATGTGTTCTTTAAATAGTTAGCTAGGTTCCATGTGTTCTTTAAATAGTTGGCTAGGTTCCATGTGTTCTTTAAATAGTTGTCTAGGTTCCATGTGTTCTTTAAATAGTTAGCTAGGTTCCATGAGTTCTTTAAATATTTAGTTAAATTCCATGTGTTCTTTAAACAGTTAGCTTGGTTCCATCTGTTCTTTAAATAGTTAGCTAGGTTCCATGTGTTCTTTTAATAGTTAACTAGGTACCATGTGTTCTTTAAACAGTTAGCTACGTTCCATGTGTTCTTTAAAGAGTTAACTAGGTACCATGTGTTCTTTAAACAGTTAGCTTGGTTCCATGTGTTCTTTAAATAATTAGCTAGATTTCATGTGTTCTTTAAATAGTTAGCTTGGTTCCACGTGTACTTTAAATAGTTAGCTATGTTCCATGTGTTCTTTGAACAGTTAGCTTGGACCATGTGTTCTTTAAATAGTTAGGTAAGTTCCATGTGTTCTTTAAATAGTTAGCTAGGTTCCATGTGTTCTTTAAATAGTTAGCTAAGTTAGATGTGTTCTTTAAATAGTTAGTTAAATTCCATGTGTTCTTTAAACAGTTAGCTTGGTTCCATGTGTTCTTTAAATAGTTAGCTAGGTTCCATGTGTTCTTTAAATAGTTAGCTAGGTTCCATGTGTTCTTTAAATATTAGCTAGGTTCCATGTGTTCTTTAAATAGTTAGTTAGGTTCCATGTGTTCTTTAAACTGTTAGCTTGGTTCCATGTGTACTTTAAAAGGTTAGCTAGGTTCTATGTGTTCTTTAAACAGTTAGCTTGGTTCCATGTGTTCTTTAAATAGTTAGCTAGGTTCCATGTGTTCTTTAAATAGTTAGCTAGGTTCCATGTGTTCTTTAAATAGTTAGCTAGGTTCCATGTGTTCTTTAAATAGTTAGTTAGGTTCCATGTGTTCTTTCAATAGTTAGTTAGGTTCCATGTGTTCTTTAAACTGTTAGCTTGGTTCCATGTGTTCTTTAAATAGTTAGGTAGGTTCCATGTGTTCTTTAAACAGTTAGCTGGTTCCATGTGTTCTTTAAAGAGTTAGCTAGGTTCTATGTGTTCTTTAAACAGTTAGCTTGGTTCCATGTATACTTTAAAAGGTTAGCTTGGTTCCATGTGCTCTTTAAATAGTTGGCTAGGTTCCATGTGTTCTTTAAATAGTTAGCTAGGTTCCATGTGTTCTTTAAACAGTTAGCTGGTTCCATGTGTTCTTTAAAGAGTTAGCTAGGTTCTATGTGATCTTTAAACAGTTAGCTTGGTTCCATGTGTACTTTAAAGGGTTAGCTAGGTTCTATGTGTTCTTTAAACAGTTAGCTTGGTTCCATGTGTTCTTTAAATAGTTAGCTAGGTTCCATGTGTTCTTTAAATAGTTAGCTAGGTTCCATGTGTTCTTTAAAGAGTTAGCTAGGTTCCACTTGTTCTTTAAAGAGTTAGCTTGGTTCCATGTCTTCTTTAAACAGTTAGCTTGGTTCCATGTGTTCTTTAAATAATTAGCTAGGTTGCATGTGTTCTTTAAATAGTTAGCTTGGTTCCATGTGTTCTTTAAATAGTTAGCTAGGTTCCATGTGTTCTTTAAACAGTTAACTTGGTTCCATGTGTTCTTTAAATAGTTAGGTAGGTTCCATGTGTTCTTTAAATAGTTAGATAGGTTCCATGTGTTCTTTAAACAGTTAACTTCGTGCCATGTGTTCTTTAAATAGTTAGGTAGGTTTCATGTGTTCTTTAAATAGTTAGCTAGGTTCCATGTGTTCTTTAAATAGTTAGCTAATTTAGATGTGTTCTTTAAAGGAGTTAGTTAAATTCCATGTGTTCTTTAAACAGTTAGCTTGGTTCCATGTCTTCTTTAAATAGTTAGCTAGGTTCCATGTGTTCTTTAAATAGTTAGCTAGTTTCCATGTGTTCTTTAAATAGTTAGGTAGGTTCCATGTGTTCTTTAAATAGTTAGCTAGGTTCCATGTGTTCTTTAAACAGTTAGCATTGTAACATGTGTTCTTTAAATAGTTAGCTAGGTTCCATGTGTTCTTTAAACAGTTAGCTTGGTTCCATGTGTTCTTTAAATAGTTAACTAGGTACCAGGTGTTCTTTAAACAGTTAGCATGGTTCCATGTGTTCTTTAAATAGTTAGGTAGGTTCCATGTGTTCTTTAAATAGTAAGATAGGTTCCATGTGTTCTTTAAATAGTTAGCTTGGTTCCACGTGTTCCTTAAATAGTTAGCTAGGTTCCATGTGTTCTTTAAACAGTTAGCTTGGTTCCATGTGTTCTTTAAATAGTTAGGTAGGTTCCATGTGTTCTTTAAATAGTTAGCTAGGTTCCATGTGTTCTTTAAATAGTTAGAAAAATTCCATGTGTTCTTTAAACAGTTAGAAAAATTCCATGTGTTCTTTAAACAGTTAGCTTGGTTCCATGTGTTCTTTAAATAGTTAGCTAGGTTCCATGTGTTCTTTAAAGAAGTTAGCATTGTTCCATGTGTTCTTTAAATAGTTAGCTAGGTTCCATGTGTTCTTTAAACAGTTAGCGTGGTTTCATGTGCTCTTTAAATAGTTGTCTAGGTTCCATGTCTTCTTTAAATAGTTAGCTAGGTTCCATGTGTTCTTTAAATAGTTAGTTAAATTCCATGTGTTCTTTAAACAGTTAGCTTGATTCCATCTGTTCTTTAAATAGTTAGCTAGGTTCCATGTGTTCTTTAAATAGTTAACTAGGTACAATGTGTTCTTTAAACAGTTAGCTTGGTTCCATGTGTTCTTTAAATAATTAGCTAGATTTCATGTGTTCTTTAAATAGTTAGCTTGGTTCCACGTGTACTTTAAATAGTTAGCTATGTTACATGTGTTCTTTGAACAGTTAGCTTGGACCATGTGTTCTTTAAATAGTTAGGTAGGTTCCATGTGTTCTTTAAATAGTTAGCTAGGTTCCATGTGTTCTTTAAATACTTAGCTAAGTTAGATGTGTTCTTTAAATAGTTAGTTAAATTCCATGTGTTCTTTAAACAGTTAGCTTGGTTCCATGTGTTCTTTAAATAATTAGCTAGGTTCCATGTGTTCTTTAAACAGTTAGCTTGGTTCCATGTGCTCTTTAAATAGTTGGCTAGGTTCCATGTGTTCTTTAAATAGTTAGCTAGGTTCCATGTGTTCTTTAAACAGTTAACTTGGTTCCATGTGTTCTTTAAATAGTTAGGTAGGTTCCAAGTGTTCTTTAAATAGTTAACTAGGTTCCATGTGTTCTTTAAATAGTTATGTAGGTTCCATGAGTTCTTTAAATATTAGCTAGGTTCCATGTGTTCTTTAAATATTAGCTAGGTTCCATGTGTTCTTTAAATAGTTAGTTAGGTTCCATGTGTTCTTTAAACTGTTAGCTTGGTTCCATGTGTTCTTTACATAGTTAGGTAGGTTCCATGTGTTCTTTAAACAGTTAGCTGGTTCCATGTGTTCTTTAAAGAGTTAGCTAGGTTCTATGTGTTCTTTAAACAGTTAGCTTGGTTCCATGTGTACTTTAAAGGGTTAGCTAGGTTCTATGTGTTCTTTAAACAGTTAGCTTGGTTCCATGTGTTCTTTAAATTGTTAGCTAGGTTCCATGTGTTCTTTAAATAGTTAGCTAGGTTCCATGTGTTCTTTAAATAGTTAGCTAGGTTTAAATTTGTTCTTTAAAGAGTTAGCTTGGTTCCATGTGTTCTTTAAACAGTTAGCTTGGTTCCATGTGTTCTTTAAATAATTAGCTAGGTTGCATGTGTTCTTTAAATAGTTAGCTTGGTTCCATGTGTTCTTTAAATAGTTAGCTAGGTTCCATGTGTTCTTTAAACAGTTAACTTGGTTCCATGTGTTCTTTAAATAGTTAGGTAGGTTCCATGTGTTCTTTAAATAGTAAGATAGGTTCCATGTGTTCTTTAAACAGTTAACTTCGTTCCATGTGTTCTTTAAATAGTTAGGTAGGTTCCATGTGTTCTTTAAATAGTTAGCTAGGTTCCATGTGTTCTTTGAATAGTTAGCTAACTTAGATGTGTTCTTTAAATAGTTAGTTAAATTCCATGTGTTCTTTAAACAGTTAGCTTGGTTCCATGTGTTCTTTAAATAGTTAGGTAGGTTCCATCTGTTCTTTAAATAGTTAGCTAGGTTCCATGTGTTCTTTAAACAGTTAGCTTGGTTCCATGTGCTCTTTAAATAGTTGGCTAGGTTCCATGTGTTCTTTCAATAGTTGGCTAGGTTCCATGTGTTCTTTAAATAGTTGTTTAGGTTCCATGTGTTCTTTAAATTGTTAGCTAGGTTCCATGTGTTCTTTAAATAGTTAGTTAAATTCCATGTGTTCTTTAAACAGTTAGCTTGGTTCCATCTGTTCCTTAAATAGTTAGCTTGGTTCCATGTGTTCTTTAAATAGTTTGGTAGGTTCCATTTGTTCTTTAAATAGTTAGCTAGGTTCCATGTGTTCTTTAAATAGTTAGCTAAGTTAGATGTGTTCTTTAAATAGTTAGTTAAATTCCATGTGTTCTTTAAACAGTTAGCTTGGTTCCATGTGTTCTTTAAATAGTTAGCTAGGTTCCATGTCTTCTTTAAATAGTTAGCTAGGTTCCATGTTTCTTTAAATAGTTAGCTAGGTTCCATGTGTTCTTTAAACAGTTAGCATTGTTCCATGTGTTCTTTAAATAGTTAGCTAGGTTCCATGTGTTCTTTAAATAGTTGGCTAGGTTCCATGTGTTCTTTAAATAGTTGTCTAGGTTCCATGTGTTCTTTAAATAGTTAGCTAGGTTCCATGAGTTCTTTAAATATTTAGTTAAATTCCATGTGTTCTTTAAACCGTTAGCTTGGTTCCATCTGTTCTTTAAATAGTTAGCTAGGTTCCATGTGTTCTTTTAATAGTTAACTAGGTACCATGTGTTCTTTAAACAGTTAGCTAGGTTCCATGTGTTCTTTAAAGAGTTAACTAGGTACCATGTGTTCTTTAAACAGTTAGCTTGGTTCCATGTGTTCTTTAAATAATTAGCTAGATTTCATGTGTTCTTTAAATAGTTAGCTTGGTTCCACGTGTACTTTAAATAGTTAGCTATGTTCCATGTGTTCTTTGAACAGTTAGCTTGGACCATGTGTTCTTTAAATAGTTAGGAAAGTTCCATGTGTTCTTTAAATAGTTAGCTAGGTTCCATGTGTTCTTTAAATAGTTAGCTAAGTTAGATGTGTTCTTTAAATAGTTAGTTAAATTCCATGTGTTCTTTAAACAGTTAGCTTGGTTCCATGTGTTCTTTAAATAGTTAGCTAGGTTCCATGTGTTCTTTAAATAGTTAGCTAGGTTCCATGTGTTCTTTAAATATTAGCTAGGTTCCATGTGTTCTTTAAATAGTTAGTTAGGTTCCATGTGTTCTTTAAACTGTTAGCTTGGTTCCATGTGTACTTTAAAAGGTTAGCTAGGTTCTATGTGTTCTTTAAACAGTTAGCTTGGTTCCATGTGTTCTTTAAATAGTTAGCTAGGTTCCATGTGTTCTTTAAATAGTTAGCTAGGTTCCATGTGTTCTTTAAATAGTTAGCTAGGTTCCATGTGTTCCTTAAATAGTTAGTTAGTTTCCATGTGTTCTTTCAATAGTTAGTTAGGTTCCATGTGTTCTTTAAACTGTTAGCTTGGTTCCATGTGTTCTTTAAATAGTTAGGTAGGTTCCATGTGTTCTTTAAACAGTTAGCTGGTTCCATGTGTTCTTTAAAGAGTTAGCTAGGTTCTATGTGTTCTTTAAACAGTTAGCTTGGTTCCATGTATACTTTAAAAGGTTAGCTTGGTTCCATGTGCTCTTTAAATAGTTGGCTACTTTCCATGTGTTCTTTAAATAGTTAGCTAGGTTCCATGTGTTCTTTAAACAGTTAGCTGGTTCCATGTGTTCTTTAAAGAGTTAGCTAGGTTCTATGTGATCTTTAAACAGTTAGCTTGGTTCCATGTGTACTTTAAAGGGTTAGCTAGGTTCTATGTGTTCTTTAAACAGTTAGCTTGGTTCCATGTGTTCTTTAAATTGTTAGCTAGGTTCCATGTGTTCTTTAAATAGTTAGCTTGGTTCCATGTATACTTTAAAAGGTTAGCTTGGTTCCATGTGCTCTTTAAATAGTTGGCTACTTTCCATGTGTTCTTTAAATAGTTAGCTAGGTTCCATGTGTTCTTTAAATAGTTAGCTAGGTTCCATGTGTTCTTTAAATAGTTAGCTAGGTTCCATGTGTTCTTTAAATAGTTAGCTAGGTTTAATTTGTTCTTTAAAGAGTTAGCTTGGTTCCATGTGTTCTTTAAACAGTTAGCTTGGTTCCATGTGTTCTTTAAATAATTAGCTAGGTTGCATGTGTTCTTTAAATAGTTAGCTTGGTTCCATGTGTTCTTTAAATAGTTAGCTAGGTTCCATGTGTTCTTTAAACAGTTAACTTGGTTCCATGTGTTCTTTAAACAGTTAACTTGGTTCCATGTGTTCTTTAAATAGTTAGGTAGGTTCCATGTGTTCTTTAAATAGTTAGATAGGTTCCATGTGTTCTTTAAATAGTTAGCTATGTTCCATGTTTTCTTTAAATAGTTAGCTAACTTAGATGTGTTCTTTAAATAGTTAGTAAAATTCCATGTGTTCTTTATACAGTTAGCTTGGTTCCATGTGTTCTTTAAATAGTTAACTAGGTATCAGGTGTTCTTTAAACAGTTAGCATGGTTCCATGTGTTCTTTAAATAGTTAGGTAGGTTCCATGTGTTCTTTAAATAGTAAGATAGGTTCCATGTGTTCTTTAAATAGTTAGCTTGGTTCCACGTGTTCCTTAAATAGTTAGCTAGGTTCCATGTGTTCTTTAAACAGTTAGCTTGGTTCCATGTGTTCTTTAAATAGTTAGGTAGGTTCCATGTGTTCTTTAAATAGTTAGGTAGGTTCCATGTGTTCTTTAAATAGTTAGAAAAATTCCATGTGTTCTTTAAACAGTTAGAAAAATTCCATGTGTTCTTTAAACAGTTAACTTGGTTCCATGTGTTCTTTAAATAGTTAGCTAGGTTCCATGTGTTCTTTAAAGAAGTTAGCATTGTTCCATGTGTTCTTTAAATAGTTAGCTAGGTTCCATGTGTTCTTTAAACAGTTAGCGTGGTTTCATGTGCTCTTTAAATAGTTGTCTAGGTTCCATGTGTTCTTTAAATAGTTAGCTAGGTTCCATGTGTTCTTTAAATAGTTAGTTAAATTCCATGTGTTCTTTAAACAGTTAGCTTGGTTCCATCTGTTCTTTAAATAGTTAGCTAGGTTCCATGTGTTCTTTAAATAGTTAACTAGGTACAATGTGTTCTTTAAACAGTTAGCTTGGTTCCATGTGTTCTTTAAATAATTAGCTAGATTTCATGTGTTCTTTAAATAGTTAGCTTGGTTCCACGTGTACTTTAAATAGTTAGCTAGGTTCGATGTGTTCTTTAAATAGTTAGGTAGGTTCCATGTGTTCTTTAAATAGTTAGCTAGGTTCCATGTGTTCTTTAAATAGTTAGCTAAGTTAGATGTGTTCTTTAAATAGTTAGTTAAATTCCATGTGTTCTTTAAACAGTTAGCTTGTTTCCATGTGTTCTTTAAATAGTTAGCTAGGTTCCATATGTTCTTTAAACAGTTAGCATTGTTCCATGTGTTCTTTAAATAGTTAGCTAGGTTCCATGTGTTCTTTAAACAGTTAGCTTGGTTCCATGTGCTCTTTAAATAGTTGGCTAGGTTCCATGTGTTCTTTAAATAGTTGGCTAGGTTCCATGTGTTCTTTAAATAGTTAGCTAGGTTCCATGTGTTCCTTAAATAGTTAGCTTGGTTCCATGTGTTTTTTAAATAGTTTGGTAGGTTCCATGTGTTCTTTAAATAGTTAGCTAGGTTCCATGTGTTCTTTAAATAGTTAGCTAAGTTAGATGTGTTCTTTAAATAGTTAGTTAAATTCCATGTGTTCTTTAAACAGTTATCTTGGTTCCATGTGATCTTTAAATAGTTAGCTAGGTTCGATGTGTTCTTTAAATAGTTAGCTAGGTTCCATGTTTCTTTAAATAGTTACCTAGGTTCTATGTGTTCTTTAAACAGTTAGCATTGTTCCATGTGTTCTTTAAATGGTTCGCTAGGTTCCATGTGTTCTTTAAATAGTTGGCTAGGTTCAATGTGTTCTTTAAATAGTTGTCTAGGTTCCATGTGTTTTTTAAATAGTTAGCTAGGTTCCATGTGTTCTTTAAATAGTTAGTTAAATTCCATGTGTTCTTTAAACAGTTAGCTTGGTTCCATCTGTTCTTTAAATAGTTAGCTAGGTTCCATGTGTTCCTTTAATAGTTAACTAGGTACCATGTGTTCTTTAAACAGTTAGCTTGGTTCCATGTGTTCTTTAAATAATTAGCTAGATTTCATGTGTTCTTTAAATAGTTAGCTTGGTTCCACGTGTACTTTAAAGAGTTAGATATGTTCCATGTGTTCTTTGAACAGTTAGCTTGGACCATGTCTTCTTTAAATAGTTAGGTAGGTTCCATGTGTTCTTTAAACAGTTAGCTAGGTTCCATGTGTTCTTTAAATAGTTAGCTAAGTTAGATGTGTTCTTTAAATAGTTAGTTAAATTCCATGTGTTCTTTAAACAGTTAGATTGGTTCCATGTGTTCTTTAAATAGTTAGCTAGGTTCCATGTGTTCTTTAAACAGTTAGCATTGTTCCATGTGTTCTTTTAATAGTTAGCTAGGTTCCATGTGTTCTTTAAATAGTTAGGTAGGTTCCATGTGTTCTTTAAATATTAGCTAGGTTCCATCTGTTCTTTAAATAGTTAGTTAGGTTCCATGTGTTCTTTAAACTGTTAGCTTGGTTCCATGTGTTCTTTAAATAGTTAGGTAGGTTCCATGTGTTCTTTAAACAGTTAGCTGGTTCCATGTGTTCTTTAAAATGTTAGCTAGTTTCTATGTGTTCTTTAAACAGTTAGCTTGGTTCCATGTGTACTTTAAAGGGTTAGCTAGGTTCTATGTGTTCTTTAAACAGTTAGATTGGTTCCATGTGTTCTTTAAATAGTTAGCTAGGTTCCATGTGTTCTTTAAATAGTTAGCTGGGTTCCATGTGTTCTTTAAATAGTTAGCTACGTTCCATGTGTTCTTTAAATAGTTAGCTTGGTTCCATGTGTTCTTTAAATAGTTAGGTAGGTTCCATGTGTTCTTTAAATAGTTAGATAGGTTCCATGTGTTCTTTAAATAGTTAGCTATGTTCCATGTTTTCTTTAAATAGTTAGCTAACTTAGATGTGTTCTTTAAATAGTTAGTAAAATTCCATGTGTTCTTTATACAGTTAGCTTGGTTCCATGTGTTCTTTAAATAGTTAACTAGGTATCAGGTGTTCTTTAAACAGTTAGCATGGTTCCATGTGTTCTTTAAATAGTTAGGTAGGTTCCATGTGTTCTTTAAATAGTAAGATAGGTTCCATGTGTTCTTTAAATAGTTAGCTTGGTTCCACGTGTTCCTTAAATAGTTAGCTAGGTTCCATGTGTTCTTTAAACAGTTAGCTTGGTTCCATGTGTTCTTTAAATAGTTAGGTAGGTTCCATGTGTTCTTTAAATAGTTAGGTAGGTTCCATGTGTTCTTTAAATAGTTAGAAAAATTCCATGTGTTCTTTAAACAGTTAGAAAAATTCCATGTGTTCTTTAAACAGTTAGCTTGGTTCCATGTGTTCTTTAAATAGTTAGCTAGGTTCCATGTGTTCTTTAAAGAAGTTAGCATTGTTCCATGTGTTCTTTAAATAGTTAGCTAGGTTCCATGTGTTCTTTAAACAGTTAGCGTGGTTTCATGTGCTCTTTAAATAGTTGTCTAGGTTACATGTGTTCTTTAAATAGTTAGCTAGGTTCCATGTGTTCTTTAAATAGTTAGTTAAATTCCATGTGTTCTTTAAACAGTTAGCTTGGTTCCATCTGTTCTTTAAATAGTTAGCTAGGTTCCATGTGTTCTTTAAATAGTTAACTAGGTACAATGTGTTCTTTAAACAGTTAGCTTGGTTCCATGTGTTCTTTAAATAATTAGCTAGATTTCATGTGTTCTTTAAATAGTTAGCTTGGTTCCACGTGTACTTTAAATAGTTAGCTAGGTTCGATGTGTTCTTTAAACAGTTAGCTTGGTTCCATATGTTCTTTAAATAGTTAGGTAGGTTCCATGTGTTCTTTAAATAGTTAGCTAGGTTCCATGTGTTCTTTAAATAGTTAGCTAAGTTAGATGTGTTCTTTAAATAGTTAGTTAAATTCCATGTGTTCTTTAAACAGTTAGCTTGGTTCCATGTGTTCTTTAAATAGTTAGCTAGGTTCCATGTGTTCTTTAAATAGTTAGCTAGGTTCCATGTGTTCTTTAAATATTAGCTAGGTTCCATGTGTTCTTTAAATAGTTAGTTAGGTTCCATGTGTTCTTTAAACTGTTAGCTTGGTTCCATGTGTACTTTAAAAGGTTAGCTAGGTTCTATGTGTTCTTTAAACAGTTAGCTTGGTTCCATGTGTTCTTTAAATAGTTAGCTAGGTTCCATGTGTTCTTTAAATAGTTAGCTAGGTTCCATGTGTTCTTTAAATAGTTAGCTAGGTTCCATGTGTTCTTTAAATAGTTAGTTAGGTTCCATGTGTTCTTTCAATAGTTAGTTAGGTTCCATGTGTTCTTTAAACTGTTAGCTTGGTTCCATGTGTTCTTTAAATAGTTAGGTAGGTTCCATGTGTTCTTTAAACAGTTAGCTGGTTCCATGTGTTCTTTAAAGAGTTAGCTAGGTTCTATGTGTTCTTTAAACAGTTAGCTTGGTTCCATGTATACTTTAAAAGGTTAGCTTGGTTCCATGTGCTCTTTAAATAGTTGGCTAGGTTCCATGTGTTCTTTAAATAGTTAGCTAGGTTCCATGTGTTCTTTAAACAGTTAGCTGGTTCCATGTGTTCTTTAAAGAGTTAGCTAGGTTCTATGTGATCTTTAAACAGTTAGCTTGGTTCCATGTGTACTTTAAAGGGTTCGCTAGGTTCTATGTGTTCTTTAAACAGTTAGCTTGGTTCCATGTGTTCTTTAAATAGTTAGCTAGGTTCCATGTGTTCTTTAAATAGTTAGCTAGGTTCCATGTGTTCTTTAAAGAGTTAGCTAGGTTCCACTTGTTCTTTAAAGAGTTAGCTTGGTTCCATGTCTTCTTTAAACAGTTAGCTTGGTTCCATGTGTTCTTTAAATAATTAGCTAGGTTGCATGTGTTCTTTAAATAGTTAGCTTGGTTCCATGTGTTCTTTAAATAGTTAGCTAGGTTCCATGTGTTCTTTAAACAGTTAACTTGGTTCCATGTGTTCTTTAAATAGTTAGGTAGGTTCCATGTGTTCTTTAAATAGTTAGATAGGTTCCATGTGTTCTTTAAACAGTTAACTTCCTGCCATGTATTCTTTAAATAGTTAGGTAGGTTTCATGTGTTCTTTAAATAGTTAGCTAGGTTCCATGTGTTCTTTAAATAGTTAGCTAATTTAGATGTGTTCTTTAAAGGAGTTAGTTAAATTCCATGTGTTCTTTAAACAGTTAGCATTGTAACATGTGTTCTTTAAATAGTTAGCTAGGTTCCATGTGTTCTTTAAACAGTTAGCTTGGTTCCATGTGTTCTTTAAATAGTTAACTAGGTACCAGGTGTTCTTTAAACAGTTAGCATGGTTCCATGTGTTCTTTAAATAGTTAGGTAGGTTCCATGTGTTCTTTAAATAGTAAGATAGGTTCCATGTGTTCTTTAAATAGTTAGCTTGGTTCCACGTGTTCCTTAAATAGTTAGCTAGGTTCCATGTGTTCTTTAAACAGTTAGCTTGGTTCCATGTGTTCTTTAAATAGTTAGGTAGGTTCCATGTGTTCTTTAAATAGTTAGCTAGGTTCCATGTGTTCTTTAAATAGTTAGAAAAATTCCATGTGTTCTTTAAACAGTTAGAAAAATTCCATGTGTTCTTTAAACAGTTAGCTTGGTTCCATGTGTTCTTTAAATAGTTAGCTAGGTTCCATGTGTTCTTTAAAGAAGTTAGCATTGTTCCATGTGTTCTTTAAATAGTTAGCTAGGTTCCATGTGTTCTTTAAACAGTTAGCGTGGTTTCATGTGCTCTTTAAATAGTTGTCTAGGTTCCATGTCTTCTTTAAATAGTTAGCTAGGTTCCATGTGTTCTTTAAATAGTTAGTTAAATTCCATGTGTTCTTTAAACAGTTAGCTTGGTTCCATCTGTTCTTTAAATAGTTAGCTAGGTTCCATGTGTTCTTTAAATAGTTAACTAGGTACAATGTGTTCTTTAAACAGTTAGCTTGGTTCCATGTGTTCTTTAAATAATTAGCTAGATTTCATGTGTTCTTTAAATAGTTAGCTTGGTTCCACGTGTACTTTAAATAGTTAGCTATGTTACATGTGTTCTTTGAACAGTTAGCTTGGACCATGTGTTCTTTAAATAGTTAGGTAGGTTCCATGTGTTCTTTAAATAGTTAGCTAGGTTCCATGTGTTCTTTAAATACTTAGCTAAGTTAGATGTGTTCTTTAAATAGTTAGTTAAATTCCATGTGTTCTTTAAACAGTTAGCTTGGTTCCATGTGTTCTTTAAATAATTAGCTAGGTTCCATGTGTTCTTTAAACAGTTAGCTTGGTTCCATGTGCTCTTTAAATAGTTGGCTAGGTTCCATGTGTTCTTTAAATAGTTAGCTAGGTTCCATGTGTTCTTTAAACAGTTAACTTGGTTCCATGTGTTCTTTAAATAGTTAGGTAGGTTCCAAGTGTTCTTTAAATAGTTAACTAGGTTCCATGTGTTCTTTAAATAGTTAGGTAGGTTCCATGAGTTCTTTAAATATTAGCTAGGTTCCATGTGTTCTTTAAATATTAGCTAGGTTCCATGTGTTCTTTAAATAGTTAGTTAGGTTCCATGTGTTCTTTAAACTGTTAGCTTGGTTCCATGTGTTCTTTACATAGTTAGGTAGGTTCCATGTGTTCTTTAAACAGTTAGCTGGTTCCATGTGTTCTTTAAAGAGTTAGCTAGGTTCTATGTGTTCTTTAAACAGTTAGCTTGGTTCCATGTGTACTTTAAAGGGTTAGCTAGGTTCTATGTGTTCTTTAAACAGTTAGCTTGGTTCCATGTGTTCTTTAAATTGTTAGCTAGGTTCCATGTGTTCTTTAAATAGTTAGCTAGGTTCCATGTGTTCTTTAAATAGTTAGCTAGGTTTAATTTGTTCTTTAAAGAGTTAGCTTGGTTCCATGTGTTCTTTAAACAGTTAGCTTGGTTCCATGTGTTCTTTAAATAATTAGCTAGGTTGCATGTGTTCTTTAAATAGTTAGCTTGGTTCCATGTGTTCTTTAAATAGTTAGCTAGGTTCCATGTGTTCTTTAAACAGTTAACTTGGTTCCATGTGTTCTTTAAATAGTTAGGTAGGTTCCATGTGTTCTTTAAATAGTAAGATAGGTTCCATGTGTTCTTTAAACAGTTAACTTCGTTCCATGTGTTCTTTAAATAGTTAGGTAGGTTCCATGTGTTCTTTAAATAGTTAGCTAGGTTCCATGTGTTCTTTGAATAGTTAGCTAACTTAGATGTGTTCTTTAAATAGTTAGTTAAATTCCATGTGTTCTTTAAACAGTTAGCTTGGTTCCATGTGTTCTTTAAATAGTTAGGTAGGTTCCATCTGTTCTTTAAATAGTTAGCTAGGTTCCATGTGTTCTTTAAACAGTTAGCTTGGTTCCATGTGCTCTTTAAATAGTTGGCTAGGTTCCATGTGTTCTTTCAATAGTTGGCTAGGTTCCATGTGTTCTTTAAATAGTTGTTTAGGTTCCATGTGTTCTTTAAATTGTTAGCTAGGTTCCATGTGTTCTTTAAATAGTTAGTTAAATTCCATGTGTTCTTTAAACAGTTAGCTTGGTTCCATCTGTTCCTTAAATAGTTAGCTTGGTTCCATGTGTTCTTTAAATAGTTTGGTAGGTTCCATTTGTTCTTTAAATAGTTAGCTAGGTTCCATGTGTTCTTTAAATAGTTAGCTAAGTTAGATGTGTTCTTTAAATAGTTAGTTAAATTCCATGTGTTCTTTAAACAGTTAGCTTGGTTCCATGTGTTCTTTAAATAGTTAGCTAGGTTCCATGTCTTCTTTAAATAGTTAGCTAGGTTCCATGTTTCTTTAAATAGTTAGCTAGGTTCCATGTGTTCTTTAAACAGTTAGCATTGTTCCATGTGTTCTTTAAATAGTTGTCTAGGTTCCATGTGTTCTTTAAATAGTTAGCTAGGTTCCATGAGTTCTTTAAATATTTAGTTAAATTCCATGTGTTCTTTAAACCGTTAGCTTGGTTCCATCTGTCCTTTAAATAGTTAGCTAGGTTCCATGTGTTCTTTTAATAGTTAACTAGGTACCATGTGTTCTTTAAACAGTTAGCTAGGTTCCATGTGTTCTTTAAAGAGTTAACTAGGTACCATGTGTTCTTTAAACAGTTAGCTTGGTTCCATGTGTTCTTTAAATAATTAGCTAGATTTCATGTGTTCTTTAAATAGTTAGCTTGGTTCCACGTGTACTTTAAATAGTTAGCTATGTTCCATGTGTTCTTTGAACAGTTAGCTTGGACCATGTGTTCTTTAAATAGTTAGGAAAGTTCCATGTGTTCTTTAAATAGTTAGCTAGGTTCCATGTGTTCTTTAAATAGTTAGCTAAGTTAGATGTGTTCTTTAAATAGTTAGTTAAATTCCGTGTGTTCTTTAAACAGTTAGCTTGGTTCCATGTGTTCTTTAAATAGTTAGCTAGGTTCCATGTGTTCTTTAAATAGTTAGCTAGGTTCCATGTGTTCTTTAAATATTAGCTAGGTTCCATGTGTTCTTTAAATAGTTAGTTAGGTTCCATGTGTTCTTTAAACTGTTAGCTTGGTTCCATGTGTACTTTAAAAGGTTAGCTAGGTTCTATGTGTTCTTTAAACAGTTAGCTTGGTTCCATGTGTTCTTTAAATAGTTAGCTAGGTTCCATGTGTTCTTTAAATAGTTAGCTAGGTTCCATGTGTTCTTTAAATAGTTAGCTAGGTTCCATGTGTTCCTTAAATAGTTAGTTAGGTTCCATGTGTTCTTTCAATAGTTAGTTAGGTTCCATGTGTTCTTTAAACTGTTAGCTTGGTTCCATGTGTTCTTTAAATAGTTAGGTAGGTTCCATGTGTTCTTTAAACAGTTAGCTGGTTCCATGTGTTCTTTAAAGAGTTAGCTAGGTTCTATGTGTTCTTTAAACAGTTAGCTTGGTTCCATGTATACTTTAAAAGGTTAGCTTGGTTCCATGTGCTCTTTAAATAGTTGGCTACTTTCCATGTGTTCTTTAAATAGTTAGCTAGGTTCCATGTGTTCTTTAAACAGTTAGCTGGTTCCATGTGTTCTTTAAAGAGTTAGCTAGGTTCTATGTGATCTTTAAACAGTTAGCTTGGTTCCATGTGTACTTTAAAGGGTTAGCTAGGTTCTATGTGTTCTTTAAACAGTTAGCTTGGTTCCATGTGTTCTTTAAATAGTTAGCTAGGTTCCATGTGTTCTTTAAATAGTTAGCTAGGTTCCATGTGTTCTTTAAATAGTTAGCTAGGTTTAATTTGTTCTTTAAAGAGTTAGCTTGGTTCCATGTGTTCTTTAAACAGTTAGCTTGGTTCCATGTGTTGTTTAAATAATTAGCTAGGTTGCATGTGTTCTTTAAATAGTTAGCTTGGTTCCATGTGTTCTTTAAATAGTTAGCTAGGTTCCATGTGTTCTTTAAACAGTTAACTTGGTTCCATGTGTTCTTTAAATAGTTAGGTAGGTTCCATGTGTTCTTTAAATAGTTAGATAGGTTCCATGTGTTCTTTAAATAGTTAGCTATGTTCCATGTTTTCTTTAAATAGTTAGCTAACTTAGATGTGTTCTTTAAATAGTTAGTAAAATTCCATGTGTTCTTTATACAGTTAGCTTGGTTCCATGTGTTCTTTAAATAGTTAACTAGTTATCAGGTGTTCTTTAAACAGTTAGCATGGTTCCATGTGTTCTTTAAATAGTTAGGTAGGTTCCATGTGTTCTTTAAATAGTAAGATAGGTTCCATGTGTTCTTTAAATAGTTAGCTTGGTTCCACGTGTTCCTTAAATAGTTAGCTAGGTTCCATGTGTTCTTTAAACAGTTAGCTTGGTTCCATGTGTTCTTTAAATAGTTAGGTAGGTTCCATGTGTTCTTTAAATAGTTAGGTAGGTTCCATGTGTTCTTTAAATAGTTAGAAAAATTCCATGTGTTCTTTAAACAGTTAGAAAAATTCCATGTGTTCTTTAAACAGTTAGCTTGGTTCCATGTGTTCTTTAAATAGTTAGCTAGGTTCCATGTGTTCTTTAAAGAAGTTAGCATTGTTCCATGTGTTCTTTAAATAGTTAGCTAGGTTCCATGTGTTCTTTAAACAGTTAGCGTGGTTTCATGTGCTCTTTAAATAGTTGTCTAGGTTACATGTGTTCTTTAAATAGTTAGCTAGGTTCCATGTGTTCTTTAAATAGTTAGTTAAATTCCATGTGTTCTTTAAACAGTTAGCTTGGTTCCATCTGTTCTTTAAATAGTTAGCTAGGTTCCATGTGTTCTTTAAATAGTTAACTAGGTACAATGTGTTCTTTAAACAGTTAGCTTGGTTCCATGTGTTCTTTAAATAATTAGCTAGATTTCATGTGTTCTTTAAATAGTTAGCTTGGTTCCACGTGTACTTTAAATAGTTAGCTAGGTTCGATGTGTTCTTTAAACAGTTAGCTTGGTTCCATATGTTCTTTAAATAGTTAGGTAGGTTCCATGTGTTCTTTAAATAGTTAGCTAGGTTCCATGTGTTCTTTAAATAGTTAGCTAAGTTAGATGTGTTCTTTAAATAGTTAGTTAAATTCCATGTGTTCTTTAAACAGTTAGCTTGTTTCCATGTGTTCTTTAAATAGTTAGCTAGGTTCCATATGTTCTTTAAACAGTTAGCATTGTTCCATGTGTTCTTTAAATAGTTAGCTAGGTTCCATGTGTTCTTTAAACAGTTAGCTTGGTTCCATGTGCTCTTTAAATAGTTGGCTAGGTTCCATGTGTTCTTTAAATAGTTGGCTAGGTTCCATGTGTTCTTTAAATAGTTAGCTAGGTTCCATGTGTTCCTTAAATAGTTAGCTTGGTTCCATGTGTTTTTTAAATAGTTTGGTAGGTTCCATGTGTTCTTTAAATAGTTAGCTAGGTTCCATGTGTTCTTTAAATAGTTAGCTAAGTTAGATGTGTTCTTTAAATAGTTAGTTAAATTCCATGTGTTCTTTAAACAGTTATCTTGGTTCCATGTGATCTTTAAATAGTTAGCTAGGTTCGATGTGTTCTTTAAATAGTTAGCTAGGTTCCATGTTTCTTTAAATAGTTACCTAGGTTCTATGTGTTCTTTAAACAGTTAGCATTGTTCCATGTGTTCTTTAAATGGTTCGCTAGGTTCCATGTGTTCTTTAAATAGTTGGCTAGGTTCAATGTGTTCTTTAAATAGTTGTCTAGGTTCCATGTGTTTTTTAAATAGTTAGCTAGGTTCCATGTGTTCTTTAAATAGTTAGTTAAATTCCATGTGTTCTTTAAACAGTTAGCTTGGTTCCATCTGTTCTTTAAATAGTTAGCTAGGTTCCATGTGTTCCTTTAATAGTTAACTAGGTACCATGTGTTCTTTAAACAGTTAGCTTGGTTCCATGTGTTCTTTAAATAATTAGCTAGATTTCATGTGTTCTTTAAATAGTTAGCTTGGTTCCACGTGTACTTTAAAGAGTTAGATATGTTCCATGTGTTCTTTGAACAGTTAGCTTGGACCATGTCTTCTTTAAATAGTTAGGTAGGTTCCATGTGTTCTTTAAACAGTTAGCTAGGTTCCATGTGTTCTTTAAATAGTTAGCTAAGTTAGATGTGTTCTTTAAATAGTTAGTTAAATTCCATGTGTTCTTTAAACAGTTAGATTGGTTCCATGTGTTCTTTAAATAGTTAGCTAGGTTCCATGTGTTCTTTAAACAGTTAGCATTGTTCCATGTGTTCTTTTAATAGTTAGCTAGGTTCCATGTGTTCTTTAAATAGTTAGGTAGGTTCCATGTGTTCTTTAAATATTAGCTAGGTTCCATCTGTTCTTTAAATAGTTAGTTAGGTTCCATGTGTTCTTTAAACTGTTAGCTTGGTTCCATGTGTTCTTTAAATAGTTAGGTAGGTTCCATGTGTTCTTTAAACAGTTAGCTGGTTCCATGTGTTCTTTAAAATGTTAGCTAGTTTCTATGTGTTCTTTAAACAGTTAGCTTGGTTCCATGTGTACTTTAAAGGGTTAGCTAGGTTCTATGTGTTCTTTAAACAGTTAGATTGGTTCCATGTGTTCTTTAAATAGTTAGCTAGGTTCCATGTGTTCTTTAAATAGTTAGCTGGGTTCCATGTGTTCTTTAAATAGTTAGCTACGTTCCATGTGTTCTTTAAATAGTTAGCTTGGTTCCATGTGTTCTTTAAATAGTTAGCTAGGTTCCATGTGTTCTTTAAATATTTAGCTAGGTTCCATGTGTTCTTTAAATATTAGCTAGGTTCCATGTGTTCTTTAAATAGTTAGTTAGGTTCCATGTGTTCTTTGAACTGTTAGCTTGGTTCCATATGTTCTTTAAATAGTTAGGTAGGTTCCATGTGTTCTTTAAACAGTTAGCTGGTTCCATGTGTTCTTTTAAGAGTTAGCTAGGTTCTATGTGTTCTTTAAACAGTTAGTTTGGTTCCATGTGTACTTTAAAAGGTTAGCTAGGGTCTATGTGTTCTTTAAACAGTTAGCTTGGTTCCATGTGTTCTTTAAATAGTTAGCTAGGTTCCATGTGTACTTTATATAGTTAGCTAGGTTCCATGTGTTCTTTAAATAGTTAGCTAGGTTCCATGTGTTCTTTAAATAGTTAGCTAGGTTCCATTTGTTCTTTAAAGAGTTAGCTTGGTTCCATGTGTTCTTTAAACAGTTAGCTTGGTTCCATGTGTTCTTTAAATAATTAGCTAGGTTGCATGTGTTCTTTAAATAGTTAGCTTGGTTCCATGTGTTCTTTAAATAGTTAGCTAGGTTCCATGTGTTCTTTAAACAGTTAACTTGGTTCCATGTGTTCTATAAATAGTTAGGTAGGTTCCATGTGTTCTTTAAATAGTTAGATAGGTTCCATGTGTTCTTTAAATAGTTAGCTAGGTTCCATGTTTCTTTAAATAGTTACCTAGGTTCCATGTGTTCTTTAAACAGTTAGCATTGTTCCATGTGTTCTTTAAATAGTTAGCTAGGTTCCATGTGTTCTTTAAATAGTTGGCTAGGTTCCATGTGTTCTTTAAATAGTTGTCTAGGTTCCATGTGTTCTTTAAATAGTTAGCTAGGTTCCATGTGTTCTTTAAATAGTTAGTTAAATTCCATGTGTTCTTTAAACAGTTAGCTTGGTTCCATCTGTTCTTTAAATAGTTAGCTAGGTTCCATGTGTTCCTTTAATAGTTAACTAGGTACCATGTGTTCTTTAAACAGTTAGCTTGGTTCCATGTGTTCTTTAAATAATTAGCTAGATTTCATGTGTTCTTTAAATAGTTAGCTTGGTTCCACGTGTACTTTAAATAGTTAGCTATGTTCCATGTGTTCTTTGAACAGTTAGCTTGGACCATGTGTTCTTTAAATAGTTAGGTAGGTTCCATGTGTTCTTTAAATAGTTAGCTAGGTTCCATGTGTTCTTTAAATAGTTAGCTAAGTTAGATGTGCTCTTTAAATAGTTGGCTAGGTTCCATGTGTTCTTTAAATAGTTAGCTAGGTTCCATGTGTTCTTCAAATAGTTTGCTAGGTTCCATGTGTTTTTTAAATAGTTAGCTAGGTTCCATGTGTTCTTTAAATAGTTAGGTAGGTTCCATGTGTTCTTTAAATAGTTAGCTATTTTCCATGTGTTCTTTAAATAGTTAGGTAGGTTCCATGTGTTCTTTAAATATTAGCTAGGTTCCATGTGTTCTTTAAATAGGTAGTTAGGTTCCATGTGTTCTTTAAACTGTTAGCTTGGTTCCATGTGTTCTTTAAATAGTTAGGTAGGTTCCATGTGTTCTTTAAACAGTTTGCTGGTTCCATGTGTTCTTTAAAATGTTAGCTAGTTTCTATGTGTTCTTTAAACAGTTAGCTTGGTTCCATCTGTACTTTAAAGGGTTAGCTAGGATCTATGTGTTCTTTAAACAGTTAGATTGGTTCCATGTGTTCTTTAAATAGTTAGCTAGGTTCCATGTGTTCTTTAAATAGTTAGCTAGGTTCCATGTGTTCTTTAAATATTAGCTAGGTTCCATGTGTTCTTTAAATAGTTAGTTAGGTTCCATGTGATCTTTAAACTGTTAGCTTGGTTCCATATGTTCTTTAAATAGTTAGGTAGGTTCCATGTGTTCTTTAAACAGTTAGCTGGTTCCATGTGTTCTTTAAAGAGTTAGCTAGGTTCTATGTGTTCTTTAAACAGTTAGCTTGGTTCCATGTGTACTTTAAAAGGTTAGCTAGTTTCTATGTGTTCTTTAAACAGTTAGCTTGGTTCCATGTGTTCTTTAAATAGTTAGCTAGGTTTCACGTGTTCTTTAAACAGTTAGCATTGTTCCATGTGTTCTTTAAATAGTTAGCTAGGTTCCATGTGTTCTTTAAACAGTTAGCTTGGTTCCATGTGTTCTTTAAATAGTTAACTAGGTACCATGTGTTCTTTAAATAGTTAGCTTGGTTCCACGTGTTCTTTAAATAGTTAGCTAGGTTCCATATGTTCTTTAAACAGTTAGCTTGGTTCCATATGTTCTTTAAATAGTTAGGTAGGTTCCATGTGTTCTTTAAATAGTTAGCTAGGTTCCATGTGTTCTTTAAATAGTTAGCTAAGTTAGATGTGTTCTTTAAATAGTTAGTTAAATTCCATGTGTTCTTTAAATAGATAGCTAGGTTCCATGTGTTCTTTAAACAGTTAGCATTGTTCCATGTGTTCTTTAAATAGTTAGCTAGGTTTCATGTGTTCTTTAAACAGTTAGATTGGTTCCATGTGCTCTTTAAATAGTTGGCTAGGTTCCATGTGTTCTTTAAATAGTTGGCTACGTTCCATGTGTTCTTTAAATAGTTAGGTAGGTTCCATGTGTTCCTTAAATAGTTAGCTTGGTTCCATGTGTTCTTTAAATAGTTTGGTAGGTTCCATGTGTTCCTTAAATTGTTAGCTAAGTTAGATGTGTTCTTTAAATAGTTAGTTAAATTTCATGTGTTCTTTAAACAGTTAACTTGGTTCCATGTGTTCTTTAAATAGTTAGCTAGGTTCCATGTTTCTTTAAATAGTTAGCTAGGTTCCATGTGTTATTTAAACAGTTAGCATTGTTCCATGTGTTCTTTAAATAATTAGCTAAGTTCTATGTGTTCTTTAAATAGTTAGCTTGGTTCCACGTGTTCTTTAAATAGTTAGCTAGGTTCGATGTGTTCTTTAAACAGTTAGCTTGATTCCATATGTTCTTTAAATAGTTAGGTAGGTTCCATGTGTTCTTTAAATAGTTAGCTAGGTTCCATGTGTTCTTTAAATAGTTAGCTAAGTTAGATGTGTTCTTTAAATAGTTAGTTAAATTCCATGTGTTCTTTAAACAGTTAGCTTGTTTCCATGTGTTCTTTAAATAGTTAGCTAGGTTCCATATGTTCTTTAAACAGTTAGCATTGTTCCATGTGTTCTTTAAATAGTTAGCTAGGTTCCATGTGTTCTTTAAACAGTTAGCTTGGTTCCATGTGCTCTTTAAATAGTTGGCTAGGTTCCATGTGTTCTTTAAATAGTTGGCTAGGTTCCATGTGTTCTTTAAATAGTTAGCTAGGTTCCATGTGTTCCTTAAATAGTTAGCTTGGTTCCATGTGTTCTTTAAATAGTTTGGTAGGTTCCATGTGTTCTTTAAATAGTTAGCTAGGTTCCATGTGTTCTTTAAATAGTTAGCTAAGTTAGATGTGTTCTTTAAATAGTTAGTTAAATTCCATGTGTTCTTTAAACAGTTATCTTGGTTCCATGTGTTCTTTAAATAGTTAGCTAGGTTCGATGTGTTCTTTAAATAGTTAGCTAGGTTCCATGTTTCTTTAAATAGTTACCTAGGTTCTATGTGTTCTTTAAACAGTTAGCATTGTTCCATGTGTTCTTTAAATGGTTAGCTAGGTTCCATGTGTTCTTTAAATAGTTGGCTAGGTTCAATGTGTTCTTTAAATAGTTGTCTAGGTTCCATGTGTTCTTTAAATAGTTAGCTAGGTTCCATGTGTTCTTTAAATAGTTAGTTAAATTCCATGTGTTCTTTAAACAGTTAGCTTGGTTCCATCCGTTCTTTAAATAGTTAGCTAGGTTCCATGTGTTCCTTTAATAGTTAACTAGGTACCATGTGTTCTTTAAACAGTTAGCTTGGTTCCATGTGTTCTTTAAATAATTAGCTAGATTTCATGTGTTCTTTAAATAGTTAGCTTGGTTCCACGTGTACTTTAAAGAGTTAGCTATGTTCCATGTGTTCTTTGAACAGTTAGCTTGGACCATGTCTTCTTTAAATAGTTAGGTAGGTTCCATGTGTTCTTTAAATAGTTAGCTAGGTTCCATGTGTTCTTTAAATAGTTAGCTAAGTTAGATGTGTTCTTTAAATAGTTAGTTAAATTCCATGTGTTCTTTAAACAGTTAGCTTGGTTCCATGTGTTCTTTAAATAGTTAGCTAGGCTCCATGTGTTCTTTAAACAGTTAGCATTGTTCCATGTGTTCTTTAAATAGTTAGCTAGGTTCCATGTGTTCTTTAAATAGTTAGGTAGGTTCCATGTGTTCTTTAAATATTAGCTAGGTTCCATGTGTTCTTTAAATAGTTAGTTAGGTTCCATGTGTTCTTTAAACTGTTAGCTTGGTTCCATGTGTTCTTTAAATAGTTAGGTAGGTTCCATGTGTTCTTTAAACAGTTAGCTGGTTCCATGTGTTCTTTAAAATGTTAGCTAGTTTCTATGTGTTCTTTAAACAGTTAGCTTGGTTCCATGTGTACTTTAAAGGGTTAACTAGGTTCTATGTGTTCTTTAAACAGTTAGATTGGTTCCATGTGTTCTTTAAATAGTTAGCTAGGTTCCATGTGTTCTTTAAATAGTTAGCTGGGTTCCATGTGTTCTTTAAATAGTTAGCTACGTTCCATGTGTTCTTTAAATAGTTAGCTTGGTTCCATGTGTTCTTTAAATAGTTAGCTAGGTTCCATGTGTTCTTTAAATATTTAGCTAGGTTCCATGTGTTCTTTAAATAGTTAGCTAAGTTAGATGTGTTCTTTAAATAGTTAGCTAGGTTCCATATGTCCTTTAAATTGTTAGCTAAGTTAGATGTGTTCTTTAAATAGTTAGTTAAATTCCATGTGTTCTTTAAACAGTTAGCTTGGTTCCATGTGTTCTTTAAATAGTTAGCTAGGTTCCATGTGTTCTTTAAACAGTTAGCATTGTTCCATGTGTTCTTTAAATAGTTAGCTATGTTCCATGTGTTCTTTAAACAGTTAGCTTGGTTCCATGTGCTCTTTAAATAGTTGGCTAGGTTCCATGTGTTCTTTAAATAGTTAGCTACGTTCGATGTGTTCTTTAAACAGTTAACTTGGTTCCATGTGTTCTTTAAATAGTTAGGTAGGTTCCATGTGTTCTTTAAATAGTTAGCTAGGTTCCATGTGTTCTTTAAACAGTTAGGTAGGTTCCATGTGTTCTTTAAATATTAGCTAGGTTCCGTGTGTTCTTTAAATATTAGCTAGGTTCCATGTGTTCTTTAAATAGATAGTTAGGTTCCATGTGTTCTTTAAACTGTTAGCTTGGTTCCATGTGTTCTTTAAATAGTTAGGTAGGTTCCATGTGTTCTTTAAACAGTTAGCTGGTTCCATGTGTTCTTTAAAGAGTTAGCTAGGTTCTATGTGTTCTTTAAACAGTTAGCTTGGTTCCATGTGTACTTTAAAGGGTTAGCTAGGTTCTATGTGTTCTTTAAACAGTTAGCTTGGTTTCATGTGTTCTTTAAATAGTTAGCTAGGTTCCATGTGTTCTTTAAATAGTTAGCTAGGTTCCATGTGTTCTTTAAATAGTTAGCTAGGTTCCATGTTTTCTTTAAATAGTTAGCTAGGTTTAATTTGTTCTTTAAACAGTTAGCTTGGTTCCATGTGTTCTTTAAACAGTTAGCTTGGTTCCATGTGTTCTTTAAATAATTAGCTAATTTGCATGTGTTCTTTAAATAGTTAGCTTGGTTCCATGTGTTCTTTAAATAGTTAGCTAGGTTCCATGTGTTCTTTAAATAGTTAACTTGGTTCCATGTGTTCTTTAAATAGTTAGGTAGGTTCCATGTGTTCTTTAAATAGTTAAATAGGTTCCATGTGTTCTTTAAACAGTTAACTTCGTTCCATGTGTTCTTTAAATAGTTAGGTAGGTTCCATGTGTTCTTTAAATAGTTAGGTAGGTTCCATGTGTTTTTTAAATAGTTAGCTAGGTTCCATGTGTTCTTTATATAGTTAGCTAAGTTAGATGTGTTCTTTAAATAGTTAGTTAAATTCCATGTGTTCTTTAAACAGTTAGCTTGGTTCCATGTGTTCTTTAAATAGTTAGGTAGGTTCCATGTGTTCTTTAAATAGTTAGCTAGGTTCCATGTGTTCTTTAAACAGTTAGCATTGTTCCATGTGTTCTTTAAATAGTTAGCTAGGTTCCATGTGTTCTTTAAACAGTTAGCTTGGTTCCATGTGTTCTTTAAATAGTTAACTAGGTACCATGTGTTCTTTGAATAGTTAGCTTGGTTCCATGTGTTCTTTAAATAATTAGCTAAGTTCCATGTGTTCTTTAAATAGTTAGCTTGGTTCCACGTGTTCTTTAAATAGTTAGCTAGGTTCCATGTGTTCTTTAAACAGTTAGCTTGGTTCCATATGTTCTTTAAATAGTTAGGTAGGTTCCATGTGTTCTTTAAATAGTTAGCTAGGTTCCATGTGTTCTTTAAATAGTTAGCTAAGTTAGATGTGTTCTTTAAATAGTTAGTTAAATTCCATGTGTTCTTTAAACAGTTAGCTTGTTTCCATGTGTTCTTTAAATAGTTAGCTCGGTTCCATGTGTTCTTTAAACAGTTAGCATTGTTCCATGTGTTCTTTAAATAGTTAGCTAGGTTCCATGTGTTCTTTAAACAGTTAGCTTGGTTCCATGTGCTCTTTAAATAGTTGGCTAGGTTCCATGTGTTCTTTAAATAGTTGGCTAGGTTCCATGTGTTCTTTAAATAGTTAGCTAGGTTCCATGCGTTCCTTAAATAGTTAGCTTGGTTCCATGTGTTCTTTAAATAGTTTGGTAGGTTCCATGTGTTCTTTAAATAGTTAGCTAGGTTCCATGTGTTCCTTAAATAGTTAGCTAAGTTAGTTGTGTTCTTTAAATAGTTAGTTAAATTCCATGAGTTCTTTAAACAGTTAGCTTGGTTCCATGTGTTCTTTAAATAGTTAGCTACGTTCCATGTGTTCTTTAAATAGTTAGCTAGGTTCCATGCTTCTTTAAAAAGTTAGCTAGGTTCCATGTGTTCTTTAAACAGTTAGCATTGTTCCATGTGTTCTTTAAATAGTTAGCTAGGTTCCATGTGTTCTTTAAATAGTTGGCTAGGTTCCATGTGTTCTTTAAATAGTTGTCTAGGTTCCATGTGTTCTTTAAATAGTTAGTTAAATTCCATGTGTTCTTTAAACAGTTAGCTTGGTTCCATCTGTTCTTTAAATAGTTAGCTAGGTTCCATGTGTTCTTTTAATAGTTAACTAGGTACCATGTGTTCTTTAAACAGTTAGCTTGGTTCCATGTGTTCTTTAAATAATTAGCTAGATTTCATGTGTTCTTTAAATAGTTAGCTTGGTTCCACGTGTACTTTAAATAGTTAGCTATGTTCCATGTGTTCTTTGAACAGTTAGCTTGGACCATGTGTTCTTTAAATAGTTAGGTAGGTTCCATGTGTTCTTTAAATAGTTAGCTAGGTTCCATGTGTTCTTTAAATAGTTAGATAAGTTAGATGTGTTCTTTAAATAGTTAGTTAAATTCCATGTGTTCTTTAAACAGTTAGCTTGGTTCCATGTGTTCTTTAAATAGTTAGCTAGGTTCCATATGTTCTTTAAACAGTTAGCATTGTTCCATGTGTTCTTTAAATAGTTAGCTAGGTTCCATGTGTTCTTTAAACAGTTAGCTTCCTTCCATGTGCTCTTTAAATAGTTGGCTAGGTTCCATGTGTTCTTTAAATAGTTAGCTAGGTTCCATGTGTTCTTCAAATAGTTTGCTAGGTTCCATGTGTTCTTTAAATAGTTAGCTAGGTTCCATGTGTTCTTTAAATACTTAGGTAGGTTAAATGTGTTCTTTAAATAGTTAGCTAGGTTCCATGTGTTCTTTAAATAGTTAGGTAGGTTCCATGTGTTCTTTAAATATTAGCTAGGTTCCATGTGTTCTTTAAATAGTTAGTTAGGTTCCATGTGTTCTTTAAACTGTTAGCTTGGTTCCATGTGTTCTTTAAATAGTTAGGTAGGTTCCATGTGTTCTTTAAACAGTTAGCTGGTTCCATGTGTTCTTTAAAAAGTTATCTAGTTTCTATCTGTTCTTTAAACAGTTAGCTTGGTTCCATGTGTACTTTAAAGGGTTAGCTAGGTTCTATGTGTTCTTTAAACAGTTAGCTTGGTTCCATGTGGTCTTTAAATAGTTAGCTAGGTTCCATGTGTTCTTTAAATAGTTAGCTAGGTTCCATGTGTTCTTTAAATAGTTAGCTACGTTCCATGTGTTCTTTAAATAGTTAGCTTGGTTCCATGTGCTCTTTAAATAGTTAGCTAGATTCCATGTGTTCTTTAAATAGTTAGCTAGGTTCCATGTGTTCTTTAAATATTAGCTAGGTTCCATGTGTTCTTTAAATAGTTAGTTAGGTTCCATGTGTTCTTTAAACTGTTAGCTTGGTTCCATGTGTTCTTTAAACAGTTAGCTGGTTCCATGTGTTCTTTAAAGAATTAGCTAGGTTCTATGTGTTCTTTAAACAGTTAGCTTGGTTCCATGTGTACTTTAAAAGGTTAGCTAGGTTCTATGTGTTCTTTAAACAGTTAGCTTGGTTCCATGTGTTCTTTAAATAGTTAGCTAGGTTCCATTGTTCTTTAAATAGTTAGCTAGGTTCCATGTGTTCTTTAAATAGTTAGCTAGGTTCCAGGTGTTCTTTAAATAGTTAGCTAGGTTCCATTTGTTCTTTAAAGAGATAGCTTGGTTCCATGTGTTCTTTAAACAGTTAGCTTGGTTCCATGTGTTCTTTAAATAATTAGCTAGGTTGCATGTGTTCTTTAAATAGTTAGCTTGGTTCCATGTGTTCTTTAAATAGTTAGCTAGGTTCCATGTGTTCTTTAAACAGTTAACTTGGTTCCATGTGTTCTTTAAATAGTTAGCTTGGTTCCATGTGTTCTTTAAATAGTTAGCTAGGTTCCATGTGTTCTTTAAACAGTTAACTTGGTTCCATGTGTTCTTTAAATAGTTAGGTAGGTTCCATGTGTTCTTTAAATAGTTAGATAGGTTCCATGTGTTCTTTAAACAGTTAACTTCGTTCCATGTGTTCTTTAAATAGTTAGCTAGGTTCCATGTGTTCTTTAAATAGTTAGCTAGGTTCCATGTTTCTTTAAATAGTTAGCTAGGTTCCATGTGTTCTTTAAACAGTTAGCATTGTTCCATGTGTTCTTTAAATAGTTAGCTAGGTTCCATGTGTTCTTTAAATAGTTGGCTATGTTCCATGTGTTCTTTAAATAGTTGTGTAGGTTCCATGTGTTCTTTAAATAGTTAGCTAGGTTCCATGTGTTCTTTAAATAGTTAGTTAAATTCCATGTGTTCTTTAAACAGTTAGCTTGGTTCCATCTGTTCTTTAAATAGTTCGCTAGGTTCCATGTGTTCTTTAAATAGTTAACTAGGTACCATGTGTTCTTTAAACAGTTAGCTTGGTTCCACGTGTTCTTTAAATAATTAGCTAGATTTCATGTGTTTTTTAAATAGTTAGCTTGGTTCCACGTGTACTTTAAATAGTTAGCTATGTTCCATGTGTTCTTCAAATAGTTTGCTAGGTTCCATGTGTTCTTTAAATAGTTAGCTAGGTTCCATGTGTTCTTTAAATAGTTAGGTAGGTTCCATGTGTTCTTTAAATATTAGCTAGGTTCCATGTGTTCTTTAAATAGTTAGTTAGGTTCCATGTGTTCTTTAAACTGTTAGCTTGGTTCCATGTGTTCTTTAAATAGTTAGGTAGATTCCATGTGTTCTTTAAACAGTTAGCTGGTTCCATGTGTTCTTTAAAAAGTTAGCTAGTTTCTATGTGTTCTTTAAACAGTTAGCTTGGTTCCATGTGTACTTTAAAGGGTTAGCTAGGTTCTATGTGTTCTTTAAACAGTTAGCTTGGTTCCATGTGTTCTTTAAATAGTTAGCTAGGTTCCATGTGTTCTTTAAATAGTTAGCTAGGTTCCATGTGTTCTTTAAATAGTTAGCTACGTTCCATGTGTTCTTTAAATAGTTAGCTTGGTTTCATGTGTTCTTTAAATAGTTAGCTAAGTTCCATGTGTTCTTTAAATAGTTAGCTAGGTTCCATGAGTTCTTTAAATATTAGCTAGGTTCCATGTGTTCTTTAAATAGTTAGTTAGGTTCCATGTGTTCTTTAAACTGTTAGCTTGGTTCCATGTGATCTTTAAATAGTTAGGTAGGTTCCATGTGTTCTTTAAACAGTTAGCTGGTTCCATGTGTTCTTTAAAGAGTTAGCTAGGTTCTATGTGTTCTTTAAACAGTTAGCTTGGTTCCATGTGTACTTTAAAGGGTTAGCTAGGTTCTATGTGTTCTTTAAACAGTTAGCTTGGTTCCATGTGTTCTTTAAATAGTTAGCTAGGTTCCATGTGTTCTTTAAATAGTTAGCTAAGTTCCATGTGTTTTTAAATAGTTAGCTAGGTTCCATGTGTTCTTTAAATAGTTAGCTAGGTTCCATTTGTTCTTTAAAGAGTTAGCTTGGTTCCATGTGTTCTTTAAATAATTAGCTAGGTTGCATGTGTTCTTTAAATAGTTAGCTTGGTTTCATGTGTTCTTTAAATAGTTAGCTAGGTTCCATGTGTTCTTTAAACAGTTAACTTGGTTCCATGTGTTCTTTAAATAGGTAGGTAGGTTCCATTTGTTCTTTAAATAGTTAGATAGGTTCCATGTGTTCTTTAAACAGTTAACTTCGTTCCATGTGTTCTTTAAATAGTTAGCTAGGTTCCATGTGTTCTTTAAATAGTTAGCTAAGTTAGATGTGTTCTTTAAATCGTTAGTTAAATTCCATGTGTTCTTTAAACAGTTAGCTTGGTTCCATGTGTTCTTTAAATAGTTAGGTAGGTTCCATGTGTTCTTTAAATAGTTAGCTAGGTTCCATGTGTTCTTTAAACAGTTAGCATTGTTCCATGTGTTCTTTAAATAGTTAACTAGGTACCATGTGTTCTTTAAACAGTTAGCTTGGTTCCATGTGTTCTTTAAATAATTAGCTAGGTTCCATGTGTTCTTTAAATAGTTAGCTTGATTCCACGTGTTCTTTCAATAGTTAGCTAGGTTCCATGTGTTCTTTCAACAGTTAGCTTGGTTCCATGTGTTCTTTAAATAGTTAGGTAGGTTCCGTGTGTTCTTTAAATAGTTAGCTAGGTTCCATGTGTTCTTTAAATAGTTAGCTAAGTTAGATGTGTTCTTTAAATAGTTAGTTAAATTCCATGTGTTCTTTAAACAGTTAGCTTGGGTCCATGTGTTCTTTAAATAGTTAGCTAGGTTCCATGTGTTCTTTAAAAAGTTAGCTATGTTCCATGTTTCTTTAAATAGTTAGCTAGGTTCCATGTGTTCTTTAAACAGTTAGATAGTTTCCATGTGTTCTTTAAATAGTTAGCTAGGTTCCATGTGTTCTTTAAACAGTTAGTTTGGTTTCATGTGCTCTTTAAATAGTTGGCTAGGTTCCATGTGTTCTTTAAATAGTTGTCTAGGTTCCATGTGTTCTTTAAATAGTTAGCTAGGTTCCATGTGTTCTTTAAATAGTTAGCTAGGTTCCATGTGTTCTTTAAATAGTTAGCTAGGTTCCATGTGTTCTTTAAATAGTTAGGTAGGTTCCATGTGTTCTTTAAATAGTTAGCTTGGTTCCATGTGTCCTTTAAACAGCTAGCTTGGTTCCATGTGTTCTTTAAATAGTTGCCTAGGTTCTATGTGTTCTTTAAACAGTTAGCTTGGTTCCATGTATTATTTGAATAGTTAGCTAGGTTCCATGTGTTCTTTAAACAGTTAGCTTGGTTCCACGTGTTCTTTAAATAATTAACTAGGTTCCCTGTGTTCTTTAAATAGTTACCTAGGTTCCATGTGTTCTTTAAAGAGTTAGCTTGGTTCCATGTGTTCTTTAAACAGTTAGCTTGGTTCCATGTGTTCTTTAAATAATTAGCTAGGCTGCATGTGTTCTTTAAATAGTTAGCTTGGTTCCATATGTTCCTTAAATAGTTAGCTACGTTCCATGTGTTCTTTAAATAGTTAACTAGGTACCATGTGTTCTTTAAACAGTTAGCTTGGTTCCACGTGTTCTTTAAATAATTAGCTAGATTTCATGTGTTTTTTAAATAGTTAGCTTGGTTCCACGTGTTCTTTAAATAGTTAGCTAGGTTCCATGTGTTCTTTGAACAGTTAGCTTGGTTCCATGTGTTCTTTAAAGATTTAGGTAGGTTCCATGTGTTCTTTAAATAGTTAGCTAGGTTCCACGTGCTCTTTAAATAGTTAGCTAAGTTAGATGTGTTCTTTAAATAGTTAGTTAAATTCCATGTGTTCTTTAAACAGTTAGCTTGGTTCCATGTGTTATTTAAATAGTTAGCTAGGTTCCATGTATTCTTTAAACAGTTAGCTTGGTTCCATGTGTTCTTTAAACAGTTAGCTTGGTTCCATGTGTTCTTTAAATAATTAGCTAGGCTGCATGTGTTCTTTAAATAGTTACCTAGGTTCCATGTGTTCTTTAAATAGTTAGTTAAATTCCATGTGTTCTTTAAACTGTTAGCTAGGTTCCATGTGTTCTTTAAACAGTTAGCTTGGTTTCATGAGTTATTTAAACAGTTAGCCTGATTCCATGTGTTCTTTAAACAGTTAGCATTGTTCCATGTGTTCTTTAAATAGTTAGCTAGGTTCCATGTGTTCTTTAAACAGTTAGCTTGGTTCCATGTGCTCTTTAAATAGTTGGCTAGGTTCCATGTGTTCTTTTAATAGTTAGCTAGGTTCCATGTGTTCTTTAAATAGTTAGTTAGGTTCCATGTGTTCTTTAAACAGTTAGCTTGATTCCATGTGTTCTTTAAATAGTTAGCTAGGTTCCATGTGTTCTTTAAATAGTTAGCTAGGTTCCATGTGATCTTTAAAAAGTTAGCTATGTTCCATGTGTTCTTTAAACAGTTAGCATTGTTCCATGTGTTCTTTAAATAGTTAGCTAGGTTCCATGTGTTCTTTAAACAGTTAGCTTGGTTCCATGTGCTCTTTAAATAGTTGGCTAGGTTCCATGTGTTCTTTAAATAGTTGACTAGGTTCCATGTGTTCTTTAAATAGTTAGCTAAGTTAGATGGGTTCTTTAAATAGTTAGCTAAATTCCATGTGTTCTTTAAACAGTTAGCTTGGTTCCATGTGTTCTTTAAATAGTTAGCTAGGTTCCATGTGTTCTTTAAACAGTTAGCATTGTTCCATGTGTTCTTTAAATAGTTAGCTAGGTTCCATGTGTTCTTTAAACAGTTAGCTTGGTTCCATGTGCTCTTTAAATAGTTGGCTAGGTTCCATGTGTTCTTTAAATAGTTAGCTAGGTTCCATGTGTTGTTCAAATAGTTTGCTAGGTTCCATGTGTTCTTTAAATAGTTAGCTGGGTTCCATGTGTTCTTTAAATAGTTAGGTAGGTTCCATGTGTTCTTTAAATAGTTAGCTAGGTTCCATGTGTTCTTTAAATAGTTAGGTAGGTTCCATGTGTTCTTTAAATATTAGCTAGGTTCCATGTGTTCTTTAAATAGTTAGTTAGGTTCCATGTGTTCTTTAAACTGTTAGCTTGGTTCCATGTGTTCTTTAAATAGTTAGGTAGGTTCCATGTGTTTTCTTTAAACAGTTAGCTGGTTCCATGTGTTCTTTTAAAAGTTAGCTAGTTTCTATGTGTTCTTTAAACAGTTAGCTTGGTTCCATGTGTACTTTAAAGGGTTAGCTAGGTTCTATGTGTTCTTTAAACAGTTAGCTTGGTTCCATGTGTTCTTTAAATAGTTAGCTAGGTTCCATGTGTTCTTTAAATAGTTAGCTAGGTTCCATGTGTTCTTTAAATAGTTAGCTACGTTCCATGTGTTCTTTAAATAGTTAGCTTGGTTCCATGTGTTCTTTAAATAGTTAGCTAGGTTCCATGTGTTCTTTAAATAGTCAGCTAGGTTCCATGTGTTCTTTAAATATTAGCTAGGTTCCATGTGTTCTTTAAATAGTTAGTTAGGTTCCATGTGTTCTTTAAACTTTTAGCTTGGTTCCATGTGTTCTTTAAATAGTTAGGTAGGTTCCATGTGTTCTTTAAACAGTTAGCTGGTTCCATGTGTTCTTTAAAGTGTTAGCTAGGTTCTATGTGTTCTTTAAACAGTTAGCTTGGTTCCATGTGTACTTTAAAGGGTTAGCTAGGTTCTATGTGTTCTTTAAACAGTTAGCTTGGTTCCATGTGTTCTTTAAATAGTTAGCTAGGTTCCATGTGTTCTTTAAATTGTTAGCTAGGTTCCATGTGTTCTTTAAATAGTTAGCTAGGTTCCATGTGTTCTTTAAATAGTTAGCTAGGTTCCATTTGTTCTTTAAAGAGTTAGCTTGGTTCCATGTGTTCTTTAAACAGTTAGCTTGGTTCCATGTGTTCTTTAAATAATTAGCTAGGTTGCATGTGTTCTTTAAATAGTTAGCTTGGTTCCATGTGTTCTTTAAATAGTTAGCTAGGTTCCATGTGTTCTTTAAACAGTTAACTTGGTTCCATGTGTTCTTTAAATAGTTAGGTAGGTTCCATGTGTTCTTTAAATAGTTAGATAGGTTCCATGTGTTCTTTAAACAGTTAACTTCGTTCCATGTGTTCTTTAAATAGTTAGCTAGGTTCCATGCGTTCTTTAAATAGTTAGTTAGGCTCCATGTGTTCTTTTAATAGTTAGCTAGGTTCCATGTGTTTTTTAAATAGTTAGTTAGGTTCCATGTGTTCTTTAAACAGTTAGCTTGGTTCCATGTCTTCTTTAAATAGTTAGGTAGGTTCCATGTGTTCTTTAAACTGTTAGCTTGGTTCCATGTGTTCTTTAAACAGTTAACTTGGTTTCATGTGTTCTTTAAATAGTTAGCTAGGTTCCATGTGTTCTTTAAATATTTAGCTAGGTTCCATGTGTTCTTTAAATAGTTAGGTAGGTTCCATGGGTTCTTTAAACAGTTAGCTTGGTTCCATGTGTTCTTTAAATAGTTAGGTAGGTTTCATGTGTTCTTTAAACAATTAGCTTGGTTCCATGTGTTCTTTAACCAGGTGGCTAGGTTCCATGTGTTCTTTAAATAGTTAGCTAAGTTCATGTGTTCTTTAAACAGTTAGCTTCGTTCCATGTGTTCTTTTAACAGTTAGCTTGGTTCCATGTGTTCTTTAAATAGTTATGTAGGTTCCATGTGTTCTTTAAACAGTTAGCTTGGTTCCATGTGTTCTTTAAACAGTTAGCTTGGTTCCATGTGTTCTTTAACCAGTTAGCTAGGTTCCATGTGTTCTTTAAATAGTTAGCTAGGTTCCATGTGTTCTTTAAACAGTTAGCTTGGTTCCATGTGTTCTTTAAACAGTTAGCTTGGTTCCATGTGTTCTTTAAATAGTTAGTTAGGTTCCATGTGTTCTTTTAAAAGTTAGCTAGGTTCCATTTGTTCTTGAAATAGTTAGCTAGGTTCCATGGGTTCTTGAAATAGTTATCTAGGTTCCATGTGTTCTTTAAATAGTTAAGTAGGTTCCATGTGTTCTTTAAATAGTTAGCTTGGTTCCATGTGTTCTTTAGATAGTTAGGTAGGTTCCATGTGTTCTTTATATAGTTAGCTTGGTTCCATGTGTTCTTTAAATAGTTAGCTATGTTCCATGTGTTCTTTAAACAGTTAGCTTGGTTTCATGTGTTATTTAAACAGTTAGCTTGGTTCCATGTGTTATTTAAACAGTTAGCTTGGTTCCATGTGTTATTTAAATAGTTAGTTAGGCTCCATGTGTTCTTTTAATAGTTAGCTAGGTTCCATGTGTTCTTTAAATAGTTAGTTAGGTTCCATGTGTTCTTTAAACAGTTAGCTTGGTTCCATGTCTTCTTTAAATAGTTAGGTAGGTTCCATGTGTTCTTTAAACAGTTAGCTTGGTTCCATGTGTTATTTAAACAGTTAGCTTGGTTCCATGTGTTCTTTAAACAGTTAGCTTGGTTCCATGTGTTCTTTAAATAGTTAGTTAGGTTCCATGTGTTTTTTTAAAAGTTAGCTAGGTTCCATTTGTTCTTGAAATAGTTAGCTAGGTTCCATGGGTTCTTGAAATAGTTATCTAGGTTCCATGTGTTCTTTAAATAGTTAAGTAGGTTCCATGTGTTCTTTAAATAGTTAGCTAGGTTCCATGTGTTCTTTAGATAGTTAGGTAGGTTCCATGTGTTCTTTATATAGTTAGCTTGGTTCCATGTGTTCTTTAAATAGTTAGCTATGTTCCATGTGTTCTTTAAACAGTTAGCTTGGTTTCATGTGTTATTTAAACAGTTAGCTTGGTTCCATGTGTTATTTAAATAGTTAGTTAGGCTCCATGTGTTCTTTTAATAGTTAGCTAGGTTCCATGTGTTCTTTAAATAGTTAGTTAGGTTCCATGTGTTCTTTAAACAGTTAGCTTGGTTCCATGTCTTCTTTAAATAGTTAGGTAGGTTCCATGTGTTCTTTAAACAGTTAGCTTGGTTCCATGTGTTCTTTAAACAGTTAACTTGGTTTCATGTGTTCTTTAAATAGTTAGCTAGGTTCCATGTGTTCTTTAAATAGTTAGCTAGGTTCCATGTGTTCTTTAAATAGTTAGGTAGGTTCCATGCGTTCTTTAAACAGTTAGCTTGGTTCCATGTGTTCTTTAAATAGTTAGGTAGGTTCCATGTGTTCTTCAAACAGTTAGCTTGGTTCCATGTGTTCTTTAACCAGGTGGCTAGGTTCCATGTGTTCTTTAAATAGTTAGCTAGGTTCATGTGTTCTTTAAACATTTAGCTTGGTTCCATGTGTTCTTTTAACAGTTAGCTTGGTTCCATGTGTTCTTTAAATAGTTATGTAGGTTCCATGTGTTCTTTAAACAGTTAGCTTGGTTCCATGTGTTCTTTAACCAGTTAGCTAGGTTCCATGTGTTCTTTAAATAGTTAGCTAGGTTCCATGTGTTCTTTAAACAGTTAGCTTGGTTCCATGTGTTCTTTAAACAGTGAGCTTGGTTCCATGTGTTCTTTAAATAGTTAGTTAGGTTCCATGTGTTCTTTTAAAAGTTAGCTAGGTTCCATTTGTTCTTGAAATAGTTAGCTAGGTTCCATGGGTTCTTGAAATAGTTATCTAGTTTCCATGTGTTCTTTAAGGCTAAGCTTTAATGACGCTAAATTTTCTCAGCAAATGTCGCCAGGGTTTGATATCTCCTCTGATGCACTTTACAAACGCATCGGCGTCTCCTTTCTGACATAGAGCAGAATGGGGGTTAGGGGAGAGAATATCACTGCAAGTACAATAGGAACCGTCCCGTGGCCGAATGGTTAGCGCGCTTGGCTAATAATCAACGGCATCTGGGTTCGAGCCCCGGTTAAAAGCATGGACGTCTGTATTGTCTTTCTGCTGAGGTCTCGCCTTCCTCACCGATTTTCTCTACAGCGTATTAAACTGACAGGTCCCTGTCAAGCAGTTGATTGAGGATAAATCTTTTTATTTATACTTTACTATCACACCGCCTACCAAACGTTTGAAGGAATGAAAGCGAATTTCTTTTCCGGCTGATTTCTCAAGTGACAACTTCGTTATTTACAATTTATAGATAATGCGGCGGTTGATTCATTCGGTGGCGCGCTAGGCTCATGATCTGCAGTTCTCATGTTCGAGTCCCAGCTGGGCCAGCGTTGAGATTTATCTCTACTGATCCCAGTGAGGAGGAAAGGGATACTTTTGGGCTTCGGAATGCCACCGATCATCGGATGGGGGACCTAATGCCGTACACACGTTAAAGAATACGCTGAATGGCTTTTATGGCAGGCTTCCAACTGCCTCCTAACCCTCTGTACCCGGTTTGCTAACACCTGTTCAGTGGATCCGGAGAAGGGATGGCTTAGTCGGTAGCATGCCAAACTCGTAATCTGCAATTCACAGGTTCGAGTCCCAGTTGGGCTAGCAATGAAAACTCCCCGCCCTGGCTACGGTCAGCAGAAGACAGCGATGCGCTTGGAAAGGCCACCGTCCGTAGGATGAGACATTAAGCCGTGGCCTCGTGTATGGGAGAACTATACCCTGTGCATTGACTGGTGGCTATCATCTGTCTTCCAACAGCTGTTCCAGGAGTCCCCTCCCCCAACCTTCTCTGTGCCTTCAGGGTCCTTGTGACCTGGCCATTTAGCCCATTGTGTGCAAAAAACTGTCCCTCAGAGGAAAAAACAACCAACTAACCAATATCCAGTGGATCCCCTTCCATCAACTTTCCTGAACCCTTGGGATTATTTTGACTTGACCATTTAGCCCATGGTGTGCAAAAAATACCGCTTAGAAGTAAATTAACCAACGAAACAATTTACAGCTGAGAATGCCGTGGTACAGCGATGTCAGATACTCCACATTCGCAAATTCATTCGAGGTTCTAATCCCCATCCCATTAAAGGTCAGAATTTAAATATTTAACCTAACATGGGGTTAAACAAGAGGAACCCGTGTACCGAATTTAGGATCATTCCGTCAAATATCTTGAGAATTAGAGGAGATCCAAATACAGAATGATTCAAAACTCGTGAAACCCGAAATAGTCTAAGGTTGGCAACCCTGCAGTCTCTCACCTATGCGACACTGTTTAGTTCTCACGCTGTCAGTTCTTTGTTGGTGACGTGTATTGTACTAGTTGCCCATGATGAAATTTTCCCAGGCCGAACGTATAGGCATAGTGAATCGTTATTTAACAACGACATCATTTTTAACTGTTCAAGCTGACTTCAATGAACAGTTTTCCTGATTCTTCGCTTTCTAAGAAGTCTACAATATCACGTTTAATTGCACGATTCCGCGAAGAGACTGAAAGCGTACCTGACATCTGGTCGGCCTTCTCTATTAAGTGATGAAACATTTGAGGGTATTAATTAACGTTAGCGAAGAGGCAGGACACTTTCGACATCTAACCCCTTTTCGTAACAATTTGGAAACGTAAATTGAGAATAAATGAAATTTTCTAATATAGGTTGCGCAAATTTTCATTCAATCTGTAGTATAGCTACTTACTACCCTGCATACAAGTGATGAAAACTATTGTTGTATTGAGTTTTGCACTTTTTGCGGTAATTTACATACGTTGTCGGAAATAGGGGGAAGCCCGGCCATTTGCCCCCCCATATCCGGCCCTGTATCTAATATCTATATCCCTCCCTTTTAGAGAATTATACTAAGAGTAAAATAGGTAAAAAATTCCTAAGCGTAGGTGTATTTCATGCAGCATGGTCATTAACCATTTCATGTTATTCTGAAATAGAAATTCAGTCTCATGTCTCACCTCTTTTTTTTCCAGCTCAGTTGAGTTTCCTGACCCCTCCCCCACCCCCTTTTTTTTTCTCCCAGATCCGGGCCTGGTTAGATATACTTGTTGAAATAATCGATAACCTCAGATAAACACACAGAAACCGTAATTATAAATATTTCATGTATTATTCTTATCTATATATCCATAGTAACCCGATATTTGTGGGCTATGAATAGCCAGTTTCACGTGCAACTTCTTCGAACAGGAGAGAATTATTCATTTCGAGTTTCGTGTCCAATTTCCGTGAGGTCGGAATGACGATTTTTCGATTTCAGATATCTGCAGTCAGAAAAGGACTTCAAATATCTTCAGAAATGGAAAATTCATTTCTGCCACGAGCATCTCGCTCAATGGTCTGCGATTCGTCGATTCACGCAAGTGGTCAGCCAATGAGCAACCTCGAAGCTTTAAACGGTCTAATGGAAATGTCCGAGATGCTCTCCTCTTTTGAGATATCTGAAATTAGTCGAGTTTTGAGGAAACACAAGGAATTAAAGAGATGCGCACGAAAGTGCGAATTGCGGATTTAATATCTCTTTAAAACAGTTGAAAGAAGTAGAAAGATTCCGTCAAGAGATTGTTATTGTTCAAGTAGAGTGATTGCAAACGTTGGGCAGACAAGGTAAATAAGCATCTAAAGGCGTTATTAGTATCGCCAAAACTTTTCTCAATCTGCGTAACTTCTTTGGATTCAAATATGCAAACATGTTTGCTGCCTCGGGGGTATCATAACTACGATGAGAGCTTTCTGCGGAAAGTGGGAACTCAAGAGAGAGCCTTCACGTGCTCATCATCGATTGTATTTTATGGTGCTAAAAAAGAAGGATAATTTTCCTTGTACGTTCAAGCTCCTGAGTAAGGGAAGGTCACTCGGTAATGCGTCAGGCTCGTAATCTGCAGTTTCCAGGTTGGAGTCCCAACTCTGGTTGCGTTGAAATTTATCTCCGCTAAATTCCGTTCTCTACCCGTGAGAAAGAGACACCAAGGAAATTGGAAAAGCCGCCGCCCCTGATGTGGGCCGTTAAGCCGTGGTTCCACGTGCAGGAGAGCCATATCCTGTACAAGGACCGGATTTGGGAAAAAAATTAAAGAGGGAGGCAAAGTGACGCAATCGAACCGAAAAAGAGCAAAGGGGTGGGGACCAAAAGGCAGGGTTCCCAAGGGTGAATGAAGGTAGGATGGTGCCACTACACGAGTGAGCGTTTCTTGATGTTCATTGGCTAGGAGTTATGACGTCACAACGGGGGACTAATGAGTTGTGTTGGGTTGTTTTACCTCTGAGCGGTACATTTTTGCAAACAATGGGCTAAATGGTCAGGTCACAAGGATCCCGAGAGCTCAGAGAAATTTGGGGGGGACTTATTGTAAGAGCTGCTGGGAGACAGATGGTAGCCTCGCGTCAAGGCCATCCAGCGTGTTATTCAACGTGCACAAGGTATGACTCTCTCGCACACGGGGTCACGGCTTAACGTCCCATCCGATGGACGGCTGTCTTTTTAAGCCCATCGGTGTTCCCTACTGACTGCGGGCAGGGCGGGGAGTTTGGCGGAGATAAATCTCAAAGCTGACCAGAGAGACTGATGGTAAACAAAGCTTATAATAAGCTTAAGTAACATATTTTTGCGTTGACAGAAAAAGAGAAAAGTTATCATTTTAATTTTATTTAATTGTCTGAGATCTATGTTACTATGAGTCAATATTCAACAATATTCGGTCGCTATTTAGAGAGATAAGGAAAGTTCGCGTGACATTATGTTAATTTTCGCCAATTTTGAGCAATTGTTTTCCGAATGACTCACTTGCTAAATATTTAAGCTTCCGTAACTCTTTAAATGCTGAACAAAGAGTGTTGGAAATCGAGATTCAAATAAGCTTTAAATTATCTTCGTTCCCATTTTGTTTTTTTCGCAAGAAGCTTATTTAAGAAGTTACCGACTTCTGTGTATGAGTTACTATCGACGTAATATGGAACTACTTAATAAAGTGGCCCTTTGAGTGTATTTTGATATTACGGATTTCAAAATTTCATTTTATATATATATACTACTTTATATCGAATTACTACAGAATTTGTTTTTGACGATTCTGAGTAATTATTTTGATGTTGCTCTCAAAATTAAATTCGATAGAATTAAAACACCAGATCTCAATTTATTACAACTTATTTTCAACTGTTAATAATCGTAAAGAAAATCTGAAGAAACATTCAATTTTTGCCTCCTTGAAGTGCGTTTTATGTGTTTTCTCTTCCAAAAGATATTTAATCTGACCTAGCGTACACAATGGTTTTTAATTAACTACGAAACGTTTCCCTGGAGTTATCCAATGAAAATGCTTTACTTTATTCTCCTCTTCATTTGAATTCCAAAGTTGCTATTCTGATCTATCAAATTGTATTTATGTATATTCCACTCTTTCTTGCTTTCCGTCTTAATCTTACTTGCAAAAGGCAGTTTTTTCCCCCTCGGCTTTACTTTCTTTTTTAATAACAGTTGGCAACTACTGATGTAATTGTTTAATGCGTCTTCAGTTGCTAAGGGATAATTTTTTAAAATTCTGATTTTGACGCACTGACAATTAGTTTTTATTCTCTTGATCAGTGCACTATAAGCTGAGGTATTTAAATTATCAATTGCCTACGATAATGCTATTTTTTTTTTCATTGAACGTTTTTTCAGGGTCATAGATTTAATTTTTCAACACTCTTTTGCGTTTTTCCTCGAGACTACAATCGTTTGGTACGAGTAGAAGCGGTCGTCGTAACGAAGACTGAATTTTCGTGCGTCATATTTATATATGGAATATATTAATCCCTTTAAGTTTACGTTTAACAGTCAGTCCTGAGAGTTAGCTTTTTTATAAGTTAAGATCGTAATAGGCTCCTCCAAAATGCTTACTACATATCTTAGCATGCTGCACATCGAATTTGTTTTGACGCCAACTCTCTATCTCCTAAACGGAGTATCTTTAAAAACGACCAGGAGAGAAATCAACTATGACAAATGAACTATGACTCTTAAATTTTTTAGTAGATTTCTTTCTGAATGGCGTGGGGGTGGCTCAGTCGGTAGCGCATCAGGCTCGTAATCTGCAGTTCCCAAGTTCGAGTCCCAGCTGATCCATCGTTGAGATTTATGTCCTCAAAATTCCCCACCTTGCCCTCGGTCAGTAAGGGACACCGGTGAGCTGGGAAAGGTCGCCGACCGTTTGATGTGATGTTAAGTCGTGGTCCCATGTGCTTGATGGCCATACACTGTGCACATTAAAGAACCTGCTGGATGGCTTTGACAGAAGGATATTACTTTAGGTCACCACATATTGTCCACTTAAACTGGTCATATTTTACAGCAGTGAGCATTTTTTCCATGCCTTCATACGTTTCCTTCATTCCCACAGCGTGCGTCACTGGAATGGAAAGTTTTTGGTTCCCTTTATTCAAAAGAACAGCTTTCAAGCTGAATTTTGATGAATCTATAAATAGATGCCATTCCTTAGGGTCGTGAGTTGTTCCATTTCTTCCATCAGCTCTAAAATATCTGTGCAGAAACACAAACCGTCTTTCATCAAATAATAAGCAGAAAAAGCCAAATTTCTCTTTCTGAACAGAGAAACTCTGGTACAGTCGCTCAAAAAAGTATCCGAACACTATGGTTGATTACAGAATTCAGAAAAAATATCTGGCAACGATTTTTTTAGAAATTAGTGATCTGGCAACCTTCGTGTACTGTACGCGAAGATTGCCAGATCGCTAATTTCTAAAAAAATCGTTGCCAGATATTTTTTTTTGAATTCTGTAATCAACCATAGTGTTCGGATACTTTTTTTGAGCGATTGTACCTTTGGCCAGAAGATTCCACACTTGAAGGCTGGAATCTAAATCCTAAGCTTGTTGTTTGGAATGTCCTAGGTCTTGAAGATCTTTTAGTTTATTTTGCTGAATCAGGTGAGGCTCGTCTAACTTTTTAGAGGTGTCTGTAGGATCAGGATCTGTATGTGCCTCAAAGTCTTCCTCTGATGAATGTGAATCCGTCTCCTTCCAGTTGGTTGGAGGTGTTGGTATAGGAAGATCTTCTCCATGAGGAACTAGTCTTATGGATGACTTCTGGATATTGTATTTTGCTTTTCTTCTTTGAAAAGCCCAACACTTTAGTTAAACAAAAATAGCAATCGTGTAAGTGACTAGTTGGCTCACGCCAAACCATTGGAAACACAAATGGCATGGATTTTATCTTGCCTTTCAACCATTCACTGAGGCCAACAAAGCACGAAATGCAGCACACATGTGGAGCCCATGTTTTATCCTGATCTCCATCATGGCATCAAAAATACAAGTTATAGCCTTTCTTCACAATCTTTGTCAAAGAACGACCCTGGGATTTTAAAATATAATTTCCACTCACATAACCAAACTTATCTGGCACATTAACACATCCGCTACGCTGCCTTTGTGCCATTTAAATGCCAAAATCCACTGTTCAACGTACAACACGTATTCTTCCTACAATGAAAACAAGAATGGTGGTCTGATGTTGGGTTACTGTTACATGTTTTATCCCACTTGGCAATGAATGTTTCCAACCACAAAAAGTAAAATATCTAGTATCCTCCCAGCTGCCTGGAGGTGTTGGTATAGGAAGATCTTAATAGGAGTCAAAATGACCAATAACATAAAAACGTGACGTATTAGCCATTTTTTAATTCCAGATCTGAAATCAGCACCTGAAAAATAATTAAAGGCAGCTACAATTGTTCATGTTATAAAAACCCTGTAAACCAGTGTAATTGCAATCGATGATTTAAACAGTGCGAAATGACAATTTTACGAAACTTTTCTTAGAAGCTGCTCCAGACTTTCTTCCCAACATTGTATCTATTAGCATCATAAAAACAAAATGCTATTAAATTCGCTTTCAAATATTCGTTTTTAAAGTCACACAACAAATAACATTACTGCTGATAAAGTGGATTGAATTGCTCACTGTAGATAAATCACTAGGGTGTTTTTTTTTTTCTTTTTCGAAATTCTAGAAGCTTCGTCAATTATGTATGATACAGATCTTGGCATTTTCTTCTATAAGAGTCTTAAATATCTTCATTTTAATTTCTTTTGTGATATGTTCTGTTCCTTTTGTTAAATATTCTCTATCATGTACGCAAACAGTTGTTTCTATCTACGCTATTTTTTCTTCTAATTCCAATGACGCCTCAGTTTCGGATAAATGCCTGCTACGTTTTTCCATACTATAAACGTATTGAAAGCTTTTACTGTAGCATCAATATTTTTATTATTTGTGTACTAAATTAGAAATTGAGTCATAACCCAACTCTTTTAAAAAATCTTGAATTTTAATATGAGCTTTAGAAACATTGTATTTCCTAATTTTTTTGAGTAGAAAAGCTTGCGTAGTATTTTTATTACTGCCATTTGACACTAAACATATGCACCATTCTTTGGACACATGGACATGTTTTCTTCTGTTATTCCTAAATGCTTAACTTTTGAACAATTCTTACATCCTAATTTACCTTCTTTTACTTCAAGCAATTTGTTCTCCTCTATAACTACACTTGCTTGTTTTTCGTTCCAGCAATCCGGGAGAGGGAGATTATCTATTTCTTTCAATGACAAATGTGATGTTGTTCTTTCGTTACTATCATTATTTTCTGTGAATGGTTTCACCTTCACATTTAAAAAACTTAATAGATCACTATGTCGTTTCAACGTTTTTGAGATTATAATCTGAAAGGTTATTTATGATTACTTTTGAATTTTTTAATGCGATTAATTTAGCAATGTTTATAGCGGTTGTCAGTTTAACAACCGGCTCGCAAATTTCTTGAAAATTTAACAATCGGCTTGCGAAAGCCAATGCGAGCTGGCTCCAGAACATCACTGGTGGCAACACTCTTGGATTAGGGCATCCCCTCTCAGTCACTATCTTCGATGTGGCAATCCTCAAAAATTGACCAATTGCAGCTAAACCTTTGATGACAACACCCACTGTTCAATGCATCCATTCTCAATCGTTATCTTGAATATCGCAATCCTCAAAAAAACGGAAAGTTCTAAAACAATTTAGAACACTCATATCTCTCTTAACGTTATTAATAATTAATATCCAGTTCGGAATCAAATTCCTTTCCATGAATTGGGAAAAAGCTTACCCAGGTTGAAACTTCATGTGGCGATTTCAGACTTGAGAAATGAATCATCACAAATCCTTGAATAAATCCCATAGACTGTTGTCAAAGAAATGATTCGAACCTGGAGTCTTCTATGGGCAGAATATTTTCATGTCCAAAGGTCGGTTTGAATGGTCCCCTCCCTTACTGGAGACACTGTATCTAGAGCAGTGGTTCTCAGCCTTTTATGCTTCATATACCCCCTGGAAATGCGTATGTAACTGGCATACCCCTTGTATAGATAGATAAAACTATAGTTATAGTATAACAATAGGAATAAACTAAAACATATATATATATACACACAAACATTAAAGTTTGTATTCATAAATTACATATATCGATAAACACAAAAAATGACATTTTTGCACAGCAGTGTTGCCAACTTAGCAACTTTGTTACTAGATCTAGCGACTTTTGAGCTCTCACGGCAAAAATTTGTACCGTGTACCCCACGTTGAGAACTCCTGATCTAGAGAACGTGTGAAAGCATTCTAATTTTGGAAACAACCCACCCATTTTCAGCAACGCAACGCAGGAAAGAGATAGCCCTGAAGAAATCCGGCTTATGATTCTATTCTTTGAATCTAATTCACCTTAAGTGATCTTCCATCAAGGAGTGTAGAAAAGAGGGGAGAGGCCGTAAACGAGTTTTGCCGTAACAGCAGGTGAAGCAAAGGACTGCCGTATGTTTGTGCCCATAAACACTGTGCCAAGTACATATATGTAAGATATCAAGTTAAAATAAAGATAAAATAAATACCCCCTCAAGCAGCTGCTTGCCACAGAGCCTGTCAGGAGCCTGTCAGTTTATATGCTAGAGTAGAAGGTCTGTGAGGATGGCAGGACCTCAGCAGAAAAATGACACATACATCCATGCCTTACCCAGGGCTCGAACCCAGGTCCTTTAGATCAGAGTGTTTGCTTATTTACTTTACATGTTGAAAAAATACTCTAGTTGAAATATTATTAACTGATTATGATTATGGTCAAATTAAACAACACGTAAAATATGATATAGATATATAAAATACGCTTAGAAAGCACACAATATTTCATTGCAGAGAAAAAACGACTTTTGAAAGCTACAGTAAAAAATTATTTAAAAACATTTTACAGCATAAAATATTGGATAAATTGATTAGTAAGAACTTATTGAACAAAGTCATTTAATTCACGTTATTTTAGAATGATTCTATGCTTATTGCTTGGCCATATATGAAATATCCCGTAGCCTTTAGTTATGCTGCCGCACCTCGCTGCGCGTACCGAATACAACCGGCTTCTACTCCAGTGAACGCGAGTATCGATCACAGAGGTCACGGGAGCCAAAAACGGCCTCCCCGTGCCAAAGTTCATATTAGACTTGAATGCTTTTAAATGCAAAAATAAAGTAGGCTATTTATATTTCAGTTGAATCTAAAATTCTAATATTACTCTTACAAATTCTCGTCATAACTGCAAAAAAAGAAAGTTATTTTATCGAAAAAATATGCATGTACATTTATAACTGTTTGACGCAGTCTTTGAGTTCGGGCGACCCCTACCCTTGTCAAAGAAGTTTAATGGCAACTAAGGCCGTATTGCGCCAAACACATGACGAAATTACTGATAACATAACCACCTAAAAAGTATATTAAATCATTAATATACTTTTTTCAAATTTCAAATCGTATAACGTTTACTTTCTTTATTTCCCTGATTTATTTACCCGTTATTTTCCCTAATCCGCGAGGCACATGACTAAACAATTCGCATTTTTTTCATGAAGAATTAAAACTTGTCCAGATCTGGAGGATAGTGATGTTTTAAGCTTACACCAAAAAGCCAAAACATTATATCTTTATGCAAATTCAAGCAACTACAGGTAATCGACGGAGTGTGAAGGTCATGAAACGGTAAAAATAACATCTGATACTGAGCTCTGTTAATCAGTGTTATTCTTGTTCTTCAGATGGGAAAGGCAGCGGACCTAAGTGAGTTTGACAAAGGCCAAATTGTAATGGTCAGACAACTGAGTCAGGGCATTTCCGAGACGGCAAGGCTTGTGGGGTGCTCACGGTCAGCCGCGGTTAGTGCCTTCAAAGAGTGGTTTGAGGAGGGAAAGACCACGAAGGTGTGGGGCCGTTCGTGGCTTTTCCCTCCTCAGACCTCCTCTATCCCGTATGGTACAAGCCAACAAAAGGGATACTTTAGAGCAACTCGCCCGTAATTTGAATGCTGGTGACGGGATCTTTTATGATAAAGGAATGGTTCCTAAGGAATTTAACAGAGCTATTATTATCCCTATTTTTAAAAAAGGTGATCGCAGTTCTTGTGATAACTATAGGGGTATCAGCCTACTCTCTGTTCCAGGTAAAGTTCTTTCCATGATTGTGCTTAATAGAATTAAGAATCTGGTTGACAGGCAATTGCGTGATGAGCAATGTGGATTCAGAAGTGGTAGGGGATGTGTGGATCAGATATTTTCACTTAGGCAGATTCTTGAGAAACGTTTAGAGTTTCAGAAACCTTTGGTTGCTAGCTTTGTTGATTTCAAAAAGGCTTTCGACTCTGTTGATCGTCATAATTTGTGGTTGATTGTGAAATCATATGGTATACCAGACAAGTTAGTTAATGTAATGAAAGCTCTCTATAATAACACTGAGTTGTGTGTGAGAGTTGGTAAGACTTGTAGCAATTGGTTTAGCATTACTTCTGGTGTTTGACAAGGGTGCATTTTGTCCCCTTTTCTCTTTAGTTTGGTTATTGATTATGTTATGCGAAATTCACTTCAAGGGAAAGATTTTGGCCTTAAATGGGCTGGTGATACGAAAATATCTGATTTAGATTATGCAGATGATTTGCCTTGTTGACTACTGATGTTGATGAGATTAATTCTTTCATTAAGGCTGTTGATGAGACTGGTAACAGAGTTGGTTTGGTGATAAACAGAGATAAAACTAAAGTGATGAAAATTGGTCATGCAGTTGTTGCTTCAGTCGCGCTGAATGGTTGCACCCATGATCAAGTGTCTCAATTTAATTACCTTGGGAGCTATGTAAGAGATACTGGTGATGTGCGGCATGATATAAACAGATGAATTGGGATTGCTGCTTGAACTTTTAAAAATCTGTGGAGAGTGTGGAGAAATAGGCGTGTACACTTAAAGACTAAAATTAGATTGTATAATAATTTGATTCTTTTTAGAGTTAGTTATGGTAATGAAACGTGGACACTTTGTAAACAAGATAACAGGAAACTAGATGCTTTTGATTCTAGATGCTTACACAGTACCTTGGGTATTATGTGGTTCAACTTTGTAAGTAATGAAAAGGTTAGGAAAAGGAGTCATTCAACCTCCTCTGAGCAGTATATTGTGCAGAGAGAGACTCCGTTGGTTTGGCCATGTTGACAATATTGATAATTGTAGATTAGCGAATAGGGTTATGAACAGTGTGCCTAAATGCCTCAGAAAGAGGGGAAGACCTAGGATGCAGTGGGCAGATAATGTCAAAAAGGACCTTGTTAGAATTGGTGTGCAGTGGTGAGATGCAACAGATATAGCTCAGTTCAGATATGCTTGGAGACCTAAATTGTGCAGTCTGGTTGGACCTCCGTAACCCATGGCTGCTTGAGGATGATGATGATGACGAGAGTAATGTGTCACAACACACAGTACATCGAACCCTGCTGAAAATGGGGCTTCATAGCTTCAGACCGCTCCGAGTGCTCATGTTAACCTCGGTTCACCGTCGAAAGTGCCTACAATGAGCACGCAAGTTTCAAAACTGGACCTTGAATGATTGGAGGAAGGTCGTCTGGTCCGATGAATCTCGTTTCCTGTTGCACCCATGTGGACGTCCAGATACGTGTGCGTAGTTTACCTGGGGAAGTGTTGGCACCTGGATGCACTATAGGACGAAAACAAGCTGGTGGAGGAAGTGTAATGCTTTGGGCAAAGTTCTGCTGGGAAACCTTGGGTCCAGACATTTGTGTGCAGGAAAATATGACGTCTACCACCTACCTAAACATCATTGCAGACCAAGTACATCCTTTCATGGCAACAGTATGTCCCTCTAGTAGTGCCTTCTTTCATCAGGAAAATGCGCCATGCCACACTGTCCGTATTGTTCTAGAATGGTTCTCGGAACATGAGGAAAACTCCAGATATTGTCTCGGCATCCAAATTCCGCAGACATCGATCCAATCGAACATCTGTGGTTTGTGTTAGAACATCATATCCGATCTGCGACGGCTCAACCACGTAACTTACAAGAGTTAAAGGATCTGCTGGTAATGTGTTGGTACCAGATACCACGGGCACCTTTAGAAATCTTGAATCATCCATTCCTCGCCGGAAAAGAGCTATTTTGGCATCACGTGGAGGGCCAACATCATATTAGGCAAGTGGTCATGGTTTGACTCTTCGATGTATATCAATGCATAAGAACTTGCGGCTCATAAAACAAATTATCAATCTTCTGAATCTGACAAAATTCTTCCATTTCTTTTGCCCAAACGTTTTTAGGTGCACAACTGAACAATTTTGTCAAATCAGACTACTCATTAAAATTTCATATTTTTGTTGTTTAATCAAGACATTTTCATCATTCCTTCAATATAATTTTTTTTCCAATTCATTACTCATTGGATTTTTTTTCGCTTTCAAGTAGATAATGTTTTTACCAGGCTGTTTCAGAATATAGTATTTTAGTTTGGCTCTTCGCTAAACCATGGGTTGCCACCCCTGGCTTAGATAACCAAAATCAAAAGTTTTCAAAATATGTATCTGCACACATGGGGCCACAGCTTAACCTCCTAACCAACGGACGGCAGACTATTCCAAGCCCATCGGTGTCCCCTAATGACAGTGGGCAAGGCGGGGAGTTTTCAGGAGATAAATCTCAGCTCTGACCTGGCTGGGACACGAACCTGGGAATTGCAGATTGCGAGTCTGGCAGGCACAGGGCCATCCCCCCCGCCCCCCGCTTTTGAAACATTTAGCAATTAATATGACTCAAAATATACCACTTAAGGTTGTTATTTACCTATTATGTGACATTGTCTAATACTTGTTTATTGATTATCTATGGTTTAACATTTTGAAAAATGAAAATCCCTCAAACACATTTTTAAAATTCAGTATGGATCCGAATAACTCCCCAAGTACGATATGCATCATGTTAATAAAGTGTTATTTTTGTAATATTTTTATCCCGTCCCCAAGTGTGCTTATAATATATGCAAGAAAGTTGTCAGCGAAATATCCGAATTTTTGTGTTTCTAATAAGCTAATGTAGCATGTTGTTTCTTAATCTCTGTTTGGTGAGTTTTTTTTTAAAGATAATACATGAAATAGTAAAGATGTATTAATGGTAATTGAGAAAAGAAATTATTATTTCTCCATAACTAAAAACGTTTATTGCGTCGTTGGAAATTGTCTCGCAGCCATCTACATCACGTTTGAATCCGCATTGTTGCATCAATTTGCCATTGTTGATCAAATCCGGAAAAAATGTTTCGAAAAATTATTTTCAAAAATTTTTTTGTCGTACAAAATATTTAATCCACAGATGCCAAATTCTAATCTGGTATGACAGAAATTTCTACCGACAGAAAAACAAATGTCGCGATAAATATTTTCTCGTTCAAATGAAATTCTGAATATGAAGTCGGATTTCGATTCTCTTGTGGCCAAAGCGGAAGAGGAAGTCGCTGATGGTGAAGATGCCTCAGATGACATCTCGTTGCCAATGGTTCCCGTGGCAGACATCCCAAAAGGCACGCGGGTCCTCGATTGTCCGCAGAACGTCTCTCTCTGCACGTGTTCCGTTGGTTTCAGATGAAAGCGGAAAGGGGACCGAACCCGATTCTTCCTACCAGCGCAGAGAATACAATTCGACAGATGCTGGCGGCATCTGTCGTAAATGCTTGTCGCATCGCATTGAGATTTGTCTGACCACAGATTAGGTTTGGTTCTTCTTCCCCTGAGCGGCATTTTTTGCACCCAATGGGCTAAATGGCCAGGTCACAAGGACCCGAGAAAGTTGGGGAAGGGGACACACTGGAAAGCTGTTGGGTTACAAAAAGTAGCCTCCCGTCAAGGCCATCGGTATAACTCCTGCACACGAGCCAGGGCTGAACGTCCCATCCGACGGATGGTGATCTTTCCAAGTCCATCAGTGTCCCCTACTTACCAACGGCAGGACGGGGAGTCTTGCGGAGATAAATCTCAATGCTAGCCGAGGTGGGACTCGAACCATGGAACTGCAGGATTCGGATGTCAGTAAACGTAGACGACTTTCTAACATGACAACTATACAAAAGTTTTTACTCACATTGGCAAATTAATTTTGTTATAGTTATTAATATATAATTTAAAAATATACAGGTAGGTATTTTTATTTAAAAAAAACCTGCAGTTAATTTTGGATCAATAATAATCTTATGAAATCTTAACATAAATATTTTTTTATATGTCGTGTAATTTATAGCAAATAATTGTCGGACACTTTAAATGTTAGAGGTAAAGTGAGAGATTACTGCATGCTGCTATAGGTGGCGCTGTAAGAAGTGATAATGTGTCGCCCACGTGTGATGATTAGTTATTCTATGGGTCCTGACGGGCATTAATGTAGGTAGATCGCTTAAGTTCGGAACTTCCAGTTAAAAAGAAGAAGAAATCCTTAGATTTATTTAACGATATTCATGACATTCTTTCACTGCTTTTAGGAGATTTTAATTTTTTAATCCTGGTAGCCCAGTGTTTAGCGCGCTTTGGCTACTGATTCAAAGGGACCTGAGTAAACTGGAAGGCTCCTGGCAGGCATCTGTGACTATAATATACAGGGTGATTCTGAAAAAGTGGGCAAAACTTTACGGGGTGGTAGAACGCAGCTCTACGAGCAATATTCGTCATAGAATGTATGGTCGGAACGCAAGCGGTGAGAAGTTAAAAGGTAGTTTTCCACTGTCACATTTAAAGAATGAACACAAGAAGGAGAGGAGATACTTCAGAAAACATTTTATTAACAGGAATGTAATTGAGGTACATGCTCAAAGAAATTGCTCAAAAGAGCTGCCGCCAGCTGTAATGCAGGCTTCACACCTGCGGGATAGGGACCGACGCACATTTGCGAAGACACCAGGTGCGAGGACCGACCCTTTTATACCATTTCCAACGCCACCTAGTGGCTCGCCGTTTGCGTTCCGCCCATACTTTCTATGACGAATATTGCTCGTATAGCTGCGTTCTACCACCCCATAAAGTTTTGCCCACTTTTTCAGATTCACCCTGTATATTAAATTTTGGTTTTAATAATTAATTCTTTGCGTAAAGAATAATCGAAGTACGAGGATGAACCGTACCCACAGCGCCTGGAATCAGAAGATACTCTTTTTGGCAGTGGTCAGTGACGTACACACAGACTTATTATGGGGAGAGGATTAACATGTTTTAATCTTGTACTAAGGGTTTTTGACGTGCTTAAGTCTATGATTTTCGGGGTTGTGGCACCCATTATGGCACTTTCTTGCACACAATGGGCTAAATGGCCAGATCACAAGGACCCGGAGGCTCAGAGAGAGAGTTGGAGGGAGAGACCCACTGGACAGCTGTCAGAAGACAGATGGTAGCCTCCCGTCAAGGCCATCCAGCGTGTTCTTTAACGTGCACGGGGTATGGCTCTCCCGCACACAGGACCATGGGCAGGGTGGAGAATTTTGCGGAGGTAAATCTCAACGCTAACCCAGTTGGGACTCGAACCTGAAAGCTACAGATTACGAACCTGGAGCACTACCGACTCGGTCACCATTTTCGAAGATTTCATTGCAAAATATATTGTCACTACAGATGAACGTGCTACAGTGAATTTATGATAAACGTGTCATGAACACTCGTGTATACTTCTGCGTGAGAATTATTTAACCAACGAATTGGAATACAGAACCGATCCGAAAAACAGAAAAGATAGAATTGTTATGTTGGAGTTGTGGATATCCGAAAGGAGGCATAATTAGTGTCAGTATGTACATGATGGGTGCGTAAAGGGAAGAAGTCTTTTTATAGGGTGAGATTTTATAAGGTTGATTAGTTTATTGGTGTGGATCGAGTTGGTAAGCTGGTAAAGAAAAAGAAGAATTCTTCGTCTTGTGCTTGGTGATCAACGTCTGAAAAGAATTGGTTCTGAGAAACAAGTACACTTAGCCGCAGTTTTGGAGCACTTGAGGATTTAAACCTAAGAAGGAAGTCATTTTGTGTATAGTTATTTAGGAATTGGTAAGATTATTCTCTAGATATTGCAAGTATTCACATATATGATTCTCGTCATATTAAAAAATTGTTCACACATAAAACAAGAATTGGTATCTTTAGTTTATGTACATGTTTTTATCCATACTTTTGTATTAAATCACATTATTTTAGATTCATTGTTACTAGTTGTTATTTTTGAACTCACGCTAAGTTTTCATCTGTTTGAATTCATATCAATTGGTGTCAGGAGTATAGATACTATTCTTATTTTGAATGCCTTGAACTAGAAGTATGGATGAACTGGTAAAACTGATGACTGACATTAAAGGTAAAATAACTTTCCAAAGCAGCAAAATTCGTGATCTTGCTAGTCAAAATAGTGACCTAATAGCTGTTTCAGTGGGACCTTTCCCCCAACCTTCTCTGAGCTTTCGGGGTCCTTGTGACCTTGCCATTTAGCCTGTTGTGTGCAAAAGAGTGCCGCTCAGAGGTAAAACAAACCAACTCAACTTTAAGAGCTGCTCCATTCCGAAGCACTGCGCATGTGCGTAACGAGAAAATCTTCTGACATCGTCATTTTTTCTTTCTTTTTTTTGGCAGGGGGGGGGGGGTTGAGAAAGGGAGTCACAAAATCGAGGCATTTCGCCTTTCCCCTAATTCAAAAATCCCATTTCCAGCTCAGCGCACAAGACATATTTTCTGAGCATTTAGTATTTTCGCAGTAGAAAATATTGCAACTTTTGGAACACGCTGAAGGGATAACTTCACACATAAATACAATACTACACAGAGAGAGAAATAGTAGCATTATAGGGATACAATATATAGGAATTATATTATAGGAATACAATACTACAAAGGGAAAGAAATAGTTGCATTACAGGAATAGAATACTACAAAGGGAAAGAAATAATTGCATTATAGGAATACAATATATAGGAATTATATTGTAGGAATACAATACTACACAGAGAAAGAAATAGTTGCATTATAGGATTACAATATATAGGAATTATTTTATAGGAATACAATAGTACACAGGGAAAGAATTAGTTGCATTATAGGAATACAATATATAGGAATACAATACTACACAGGGAAAGAAACAGTTGCATTATAGGAATACAATATATAGGAATTATATTATAGGAATACAATACTACACAGCGAAAGAAATAGTTGCATTATAGGAATACAATACATAGGAATTATATTATAGGAATACAATACTGCACAGGGAAAGAAATAGTTTCATTATAGGAATACAGTATATAGGAATTATATTATAGGAATACAATACTACACAGGGAAAGAAATAGTTGCATTAAAGGAATACAATACATAGGAATTATATTCTAGAAATACAATACTACACAGGGAAAGAAATAGTTTGATTATAGGAATACAATATATAGGAATTATATTATAGGAATGCAATACTGCACAGGGAAAGAAATAGTTGCATTATAGGAATACAATATATAGGAATCATAATATAGGAACACAATACTACACAGGGAAAGAAATAGTTGCATTATAGGAATATAATATATAGAAATTATATTATAGGAATACAATACTACACAGGAAAAGAAATAGTTGCATTATAGGAATACAATATATAGGAATTATATTGTAAGAATACAATACTACACAGGGAAAGAAATAGTTGCATTATAGGAATACAATATATAGGAATCATAATATAGGAACACAATGCTACACAGGGAAAGAAATAGTTGCATTATAGGAATATAATATATAGGAATTATATTATAGGAATGCAATACTACACAGGGAAAGAAATAGTTGCATTATAGGAATACAATATATAGGAATTATATTGTAGGAATACAATACTACAGAACGAAAGAAATAATTTCATTATAGGAATACAATATATAGGAATTATATTATAGGAATAAAATACTACACAGGGAAAGAAATAGCTGCATTATTTACAAATTTGTAACTCGTACAATAAGAATAATAAATAATGTCAAAAATCGTTTGGATACGAACATAAGCGATCGAGTGAAGCACAAAATGCAGAGGGTTATGCACTCCTGGACTAAGGCAACTCACACCCACAAATGAATTTAAAAAAAAATAAAAATGTAGATTTTTAATTCATGCATATCTATAATATAATAAAAAAGATTTTTTTCCGTTGTAATTATATTTCGTTAGAGAGAAGCATTTTTATATATGTATATTTCACTCTTTTATATTAATTACAAATAAATCTACCCTTGAGGTTTAAGAATGATATCGTATAGTTTTAAAAGAATAACAAAATTCGCAATATATTTAGTTAATTAAACCTCCGTTAGATGACAGCACTGATCAAACGTCAAATATTAATTACGAAGATAACCGCCAGATGGCGGCACTAAGAGCAAAATATCAATGCGCTTCAAAGGATTCGTCTTCCGTCATAAATCATTGATGCATCGTTTCACGTGTTCTCTTCCTACAGACTTGCACCCTTCTTACCAACTTCCGGCCAACATGGGCCACATAGTGATCACACACGCTACAATTTTCACTCCCAGAAGAAATTTACTCCAAACCTCTTCCCTCCCCACCCCCTTGCCACAAAACTAAGACGCAGCACTTCCTTGGCACGAAACTTCAACCATCTCCTTCATTATTAGGCGACCTTCGACCAAAAGCCTATCTCCAACGTGTAGGGTCGCTAGCACTTCACTGTAATGGTCCCTACTTTTTGACGCACACAAAAAAAACTTTTTCTCGTAGACCAGATGATAAAGGGGCCAAGGTCCCTTTTACAAAATGGTCCAGTTTTTAAAAGAAGGATGTTAGACTCTTCCTACAGAGGGTACTTCTACAGAGGAGCATCTTCTGCATGCAGTGGGGGTGGTTCAGTCTACACTTCGCCAGTCTCACAATCCGCAGTTTCAAGGTTTCAGTCCTAACAGGGTCTGTCTTAAAGTTTCCCCCCTTTTCCTCTCCCCCTGCTTCCATCGGTGAGAAAGGGGACACCGATGAGCTTGGAAATGTGGCCGTCCGTCGAATATTTCATGCGATTGTATAAGAGAGCAATACCCTGTGCACGTTAAATCATTCCTTCACAAGCAAATCGAGGCAGATGGCCTGAAAGGGCCTAACAGATATATTGCGGATAAAAAAAACATGCTGATGGACTTGATGGGAGGCTTCGATCGGTCTCTTAACAGCTCTGCAATTGATCCCCTTCCCATCCTGAGGCTTGGGGTCCTTAAGACCCGCTCATTTAGTACATGTGTACAAGAATGTGCCGCTCAGATGGTTGGGTGACTACTTACACTTCTTTGCCGACAATGCGCTAAATATGCCAGGCCACGAGGATCCCGAGTCAATGTCCATTCCACTGCTCAGAAGTAAAACAACCCACTTAACTGAATCCATCTAGTGCGAAGTCTCATACTCTCCCTAAGTTGCCACTGTTCCTAATACTTATCTTAAATTTTTTATCTCTCTCTACCTTAGACATGGCGCCAAGATAGAATGATCTGTGCTGGCACCAGACGACACAGATTTCGGAGTAACAGACTCCTTGGTGGAATTCCTCCGCTATCTTTTGCAGGATCGGTGGCATTACATCGATACCAATTGTTCCACCAAGCCTGCAAGTGGAAGAGAAAAGGCCTCCTCCATTTCTCCTCCTCTTGCCTCCATCATCTCTCAAGAGAAATGCATCAATGCCACCAGACATCTTGAACATCCTCCTCAGAGCTGTCAGACAGACAACCGTCAAAACTCTGGATTTCCAGATCAAAGTCTACAGAACAAATGGTCTCTCGATGGGAATCGATTCTAGGCGGATCATTACTCGTCTTGTGTCCGAAGGAATCGATACCGGGAGCCATCTTGATTGAAGCATCTCTGTCGCTACTGCATCCGAAAAAGGTTGAACGAGAACTGGCAACTTCCGAATGGGGTCTACGAACTTCCTGTTTCGAGAGTGTTTCGTCGGTACTTGGATCTTTTGGAAGACTGAGTGTCGAGTGGCGAGTAGCTCACTCAGGGCTCGATTGTAAAAAATCAGCCAACTTCTGACATACACGCCTAAAGATTAAAACACGTTTTCAAACTTCGTTGCTTAAAGATATGTTTATTCATTTGTTTACGTTGCTCTTGCACGAACTTGGCAGTACTCAATACACATTAAAGTATTTACAGTTTACTCACATGAGGTAATGGGACAGATTGGTTGTTGTTGGGTTGTTTTAACTTTGAGCGGCACTTTTTCGCGTGCAATGCTAGGTCACAAGGTCCGCAAGCGCTCAGAGACTGTTGGATGGAAGGGGCCCACTGGATAGCTGTTAGGAGACAGATGGCAGCCTCCCATCAAGGCCATCAAGAGTTAGGGATATACCCAGAGGGAGGAGGGGACAAGGGGGTGGATGAACAGATAGGCGATAAAGTGGTAGATGGTTGAGTTAGTGGTATTCAAATTGACAGATTAGCACATCAATAGTATGCAAAGTAGGGGATGGAACAGTTAATGTTTGACAAATTGACACACGAAAAGGTTAGTGGTAAGTAAATTGTACACGAATAAGTTAATGGTAGGCAAATATATATACAGGGTGATTCAAAACTCTTGGGCCAAACTTTAAGGGGTGACAGAACACACCTAAACAAGCACTTTTCGTCATACAATGCATGGTCGGAACTCAAGCGGTGAAGCGTTAGGGGTTAGCAGATATGTGTCAGGAAATGAAGGATGGAATGGTCAGAAAGCGCTCCTGGAACAGTCTTTGGGCTTCCCTAGCATACCCTTCCACAGCTCCGAACGTGAAATGCATGTCCGCCTTCTCCTGATTCGGGAAACAATCCATCCTTTCTGCAATCTACGGTAGAAATGATGACGAGTGCGAAAACCAGCACTTATAAATATTCACTGGAAAGCGCCCTCTAGCGATTCACCGCTTGAATTCCGACCATGAATTGCATGATGGAAAGTGCTTGTTTAGGCGTGTTCTATCACCCCTTAAAGTTTGGCCCAAGAGTTTCGAATCACCCTGCATATAGGAGACTTTCTCCATTACCGTTAGAACTACCAGTATCAAAGGGTCCTCTCACCCCTCCCGGAAGATTAGAATCAGTGCCAACTTTATGATGGAAGTCACTTAGAACATAGGTAATGTCTCCCATCTTGACAGATTTCAAAAAATCTTCATGATGGCAGTAAAACCCAGCTTTCTTATCCTTATTGGCATCCTCTGTGGGGGCATAACAACAGATGACACTCAAATCTTTTAATTTTGTTTTAAATTTTGCTGTAAGAAATCTTTCATTAATGCAGTCATATCCCAGAGAGCATCACTGGCGTATCTGCTGAGAAGCAAACCTACACCTTGGAGATGCTTTCCATCCTCCCTCCCTGAAAAGAGAAACTAAATTTATTACCTCACCTTTACCTGTCCATATGGTGTCTTACAAGCCTAAAAGAACTAGGTTATAACACTGGAATTCCTGTGACAGGACATCAAGAGAATAATCTCTATGTAATATCCTCACGTTCCACGTACCTGCAGAGGGAAAATGATCAGTACGATTTTTAAAGAAACTAGGTTTATTCAGAGAGATCAATAATATCAAACAGTCCCCTGATCGCAGGCATGGTAAAGAACTGTTTCCACACCGCTATAGGCTGAAGTCACCCATGCTAGTAGGAACTTCAGGCACTGCCTTTTGAAGGGCCATATGACCTGCCTGAGATATTACTCCAATTCAGGAATGCCGATGCCCAACTAGCTAACTGAGGGTTAATGTTCTCCCTCTGCTACAGGTTGAAACCACGAATGCTGGTAGGAACTTCAGGCAGCACTATTTCAAGAGCGATATGACCTGCCTGAGACACATTATTCCAGTTTAGGATTGCCGATGCCCAACTGGCTAAGTGAAGGTTCAACCTGATCAGGATTATTCTACAGTTAATATAAAGTATCCCGTGCCTTCAGCAGAGGCCCATCACTGCGGCAAGTTCAGTTTCCTTAATCAAGCTCAAAGCCATAAACCAGTGCAGACTAGTGAGGCACAAAGACCCTGTGAGGTTGACCACTCCTCAGCAGGACAGAAAAAGGAAGAAAGGTCCATAGATGACCAGATCAGTAGGCCACACTGATGACACCACGAGAAGGCGGGGTTGGACATTAGATGCTCGGACCTGGCCGATTCTGTGCATTATCACTGGGGATTATTGGTAAACAACTCTCCTACCAGTTTATGCCAAGCTATCATTTACAGGTCTTTAAAAAATTCTTCAATAATGCATGAAATATTAATAAGTTTCATAATTTTTTGCCTTTCTTTTGAGAAGTCTAGCCCCCCCCCCCTCCGGCTGTACAGTACTATTGAAATTAGTTGGGACAAAAGAAAAAAGACAAAACTAAAATATTTATTTGTTTAATAGTGTACATAGTTAATAGTGAATGTGACCCACCTTAGTCTAATTACTTCTTTCACCCTCTCAACCATTGATGCCACTAGCTTTCCACACATCTCCATCACTTCAGGGTCGTGATATCACACTTTCATGACACTTGCTATCACTTTAGTTTTCGTCGTGCGATCCATCTTAAATATGCGCGCTTTAATAATGGCCCATAAATTTTCAATGGGGTTTAGATTGGGTGAATTTCCTGGCCACTCCAATACCTTCAAGTGTTGTTGGGTAAAGAAGTTCTTAGCAAGCTTAAAATTGTGGCATGGAGCCAGATTCTGTTGAAATACACCATCGCCGTTAGGAAACAGCTTCTGCAGTGTTGGGACCATTTTTGCCTCCAGAATGCCTATGTACTTTTTGCTGTCCATCATTCCTTCAATGGGGTGAAACGTCTGTGGCCCGGAATCTGTGAAACATCCCCAAAACATGACCTTGGGTGGGTGTTTGGGGGATTGCTGGATGTGGCCGGATCGAAGAGGTTCTCCAGGCGAGCGGCAGACGAAATTTGACCTGTAGCCATACACCTCAAAGTGGGTTTCGTCGGAAAATATCACTTTTTCCCAATTCTCCACAGTCCAGTCTCGATGTTTCTTTGCCCAGGATAGCCTTTTTTGCTTCATAGCGGGTGTCAAAAGTTGCTTTTTGGAGGGGCGTCGAGCCCGGCGGCCACACTGCAGAAGGCGACGACGTACGGTGGAAGCATCTATATTAACCTCATGAGACGCAATCTCCCTTTTAATGTCTCCACTGGTCTTCTTCGGGTCTATGATACTAATTCTTCGAATTAGACTATCATCTTTAAGGGTGGTTTTCCTTTTTCTTCGACAATGTCCTTTACGGGATGTGTCCACGGACCCTGTCTCCTTATGCTACTTCATGATCCGTGAAACGCTGGATTTCCCGACGCCAACTGCTTTTGCTATCTGCCTAGCAGTAAGTGAAGTGTGTGAAGTGATTTTAGCTCGTTTACGAGGCGTGATGTCCATGATGTATTTAGTAAAAAAAAGTTTCCAATGAAAATTGTGAACTACTTACATAATCACGTGCTTAGCCTATGAAATATCAATCTAAACTTGCGCGTGTCCATTGCAGGGACACACGCAAGTTTAGACTTGCAGCGGAAGGTTACGAACAAGTTTAGACTTGCAGCAGAAGGGACATAGCGTTCCTTCGCTTGTTCCAACTAATTCGCACAATACTATATTAGGTAATGGGCTTTGTTTCTTATGTAAATGTGTGGGTACAGCTGAATTTACATGCTCTTAACAGTGTTATTATGTCTTCTGGTTTTTGAAGTAAAACTTTATTATCGTGATACTCAAGGGAGCTGTTAACGGAACCTTCTAAACTTTCCCTCCCCGACCTGGCCAAGGGCAGTAGGGAACAGCCGACCGTCTGATGGGACGTTAAGCCGTGGCCCATGTGCGGGAGAGCCATACCCTGTGCACGTTAAAGAACACATTGCATGGCCTTGACGGGAGGCTACCATCTCTTTCCCAACAGTGTTCCAGTAGGTCATCCCCCCCAGCCTTCTCTGAGCTTCGGGGTCCTTGTGGCCTTGCCATTTAGCCCGTTGTGTGCAAAAAAAGTACCGCTCAGAGGTAAAACAATCCAATCTAAACATTCTCACCCATAAACAAGGGAGAATTAATTACTCTGAGCGGTGCATTTTTGGGCACATTGTAATGAATGGCCAGATTACAAGGACCACAAGGGCTCAAAGAAGGAAGGGGACTCACTGTATATTCATATATTTTATATCCGATATATTCTTTAACGTGCCCAGTGTATGACTCCCACCACACGAGCCCACGGCTTAACGTCCCATCTGACGGACGGCAATTCCAAGTCCATCAGTATCCCCATTCTGAAGGAGAGTAGAGTGGGGGTTTAGTAGCGATAAACAATTAGTGTGTTTAGCAAGTTATATCTGTAATGAAAGCTAGTTATGAGGGAATATTATGGACTAGCTCAAATTAAGTACTTTACTTTCTGATTCAAAGAAAGAGGTGGAGGATAATATCAAATAGTGTAGATATTCTTGTATTTTATGTAAAAATGGAAGCTTGCTACTTTGGCTCTGTTATTTTCATCGTATTATGCGGGACGGCGGTTGGCTCAATCGGTAGCCACTAAGCTCGTAATCTGCAGCTCCTAGGTACGAATAACAGCTGGGGCAGCGTTGAGATTTATTTCCGCTAAGCAACCTAAACCTTCATCTTCCCAGTGTCAGTAGTGGACACCGATGGCTTGGAAAGGCAACCGTCAGTCGGATGAGACATAAAACCGTGATTCCGTGGGAAAGAGCCATACCCAGTGCACGTTAAACACACTGGATGGCGTTGACGGTAGGCTCCCACCTCTTTCTTAACAGGTGTCCAGTGGGTCTCCTTCTCCCAACATTCTCGGAGCCCTCGGGATCCTTGAGACCTAGCCATTTGTCCATTGTGTGCAAAATAGTGCAGGTCAGAAGTAAAACAACCACTTTAAGCCGGGAGAATCTACTAGTATAAAATAATATTTCAACGCTGTTCAATTGCAGGATAAATTAATTTTTTTTTATCATTTCACCTGTGTAATTCATACCAGAAAACAAGGCAGTTAACATTTACTCGAGGATTGCTGCTGTACAATAGATGCAAAATCAGCGAAACACAGGATCCGAATCATGACGTCATGAGAATCACCGCCACTCTACTTCTAGGCCTTCTGAGTATCATGAGGACTTTACGAATATATTTCTTTTGTTTGAAAAATATGCAAATACCTGACTTGCGCAAATGCCAAAATTATCGTCAATTTCCAAGAAATTGTAAAATGATTAAGTAAGGCCAGAGCCCGTCGATGGAATTTTGAGAAGGAAGCCTGAAATTATTTTAATGTCATGAGATTCGGCAGAGGACAATAGAGGATTTTCCCCCTTCCCCGAAAAAATCAATCAAAGAATTAATTTATATTCAATAATACCAAGTACCAAATATTAATATTTTTCCTGTAATGAAATGCAAACAACATTTTTTAAGTTTTCATTTGTTTTCGGAAGCCTATCTTTTATTTACTATTATGAAAAAAAAAATTATCTGTTTTTTTTTACAGTAAGTTCCGTTTTTTTTTTCTGTTTTTTTTTGTTTGATTTCGGGCATCCTCAGTTGTATGACTTATGTATTTTGCAACTGCACACGTTAATGAACTGCTCGACCCGAGTTTTTCTATTTTGAAACTTTCATTTGTCGTTTTCTCCACTCCCCCTAAAATTTGTTTTGTCCATTACTCAAGGAAATTGTATCAGCACCGATAAAATAATATTGTTTGCATTTTCCAAATCATCCATTAACTTAAATTACAACTTTTAAAGGGTGCAAAAGTCAGTAAGTCAAAAACTACATTCTCTTTAAACTTTAGAGTGTCAGGTTTCTGAAACTAGTGTCATTCTGCTGGTCAGTCACTCGCTTAATTTTAAGCGTTTTCAGAAAATTAAATGGACAACTTTAGAATCTCATCCTGAAGAAAATAATGAAGGGAAATCGCGATGTTATATAGAGTAGTATAAGAACATTTTAAATCTGATTAATAAAATGGCAAAATTTCGAAGGAAAAAAATGGTAGTTAAATTTTTTTCACCAATTTTAAATACTGAAGTTTTATACTGTATTTTTTTTTCCATTTTAACTTCAGTAACTGCTTAGATCTCGCCATCCTCATAGATCTACTATGGCGTATAAACTGACAGTCTCATGTCAGTTATCTGTGACAAGCAGCGCTCTAGGGATTATTTGTTTTCTTTTTAAATATGAAAAGATCTCTTTCAGGTTTTTTTCAGAATCATTTTAATATAAATAATTCATAATATTTCTGTTATACTTAAATTTTCATTTAGTTTTCCTAAATATTTTAGTTATGCAAATAATGCGTATGCTTAGAATTTGGCGATCAAAAACTCTAAGCCTAAGGAAAGTATTGATAAAAAATTCATTTTGTTTTCAAAACAAGATAATTTAAATGAATAAAGAAATGTAAAAGAATTGAATTAAAATATTTTTAAACGTTTAAAACTTAAATGAAACATTGAAATTGAGTAAGAATCGCTTCAGTATGATGCTGCATAACTGTAACGGAAAAGTTAAATTTGAAAAATGTAGTTAATAATCGCATTTTCCAACTATTAATCACTATATTTACTTCAATTGTTATTAATAGTATCGCTAAGTATAAGTGCTTTCTTTTAAAATTCGAACTTTAAGCTGATTGTTTAATCCTAAGATTCCTCCGATATTCCAGCATTTGGAAGAACTAGCGGTTTCGTTCATTAGAAATTATTCTTTGTATGTAATTGCAGTAAGCATTTGAGAAAAGCGGCAGTGTGCTAACATATTGACCTAAAGCATTGTACATAGGTTGCGGATGACGCAACTTCCGGTAGTAATAAAATCGATATTTTCCGTTAAAAATTTAGAAAGCATTACAAATCTATAAGAGCTATAAGTTAGTCAAAATACCGAAAATCACAAGCGATCGATAATCTAGGTATGTTACGGCAGAATAAAAGCATAAACAAAATCTTTGCTGATGATGCTTATATGACGGTGACTTAGCATAGGCATGCGATTATTGCAAGCTGAAACACATTTTTTGGACTCTATGATAATTGTTTTTAAGCAGAACCAACAGATAAAAAAATATGCATCAGAGATTGAAATATTATTTTCAACATTGGATTGGAAAGAGGTTAAAAAATGCCGCTTGCTGTTGGATCATACATTAAGGAATGGTAGACAGTCTCTGCGCCACTAGAATCGGAAATGAAACGGCATATCACCCACAGTGGCAGATTACCATATAGTCGCTCGCTTTGGTCATTGATCTGCTTTAAACTCGTTTTTTTAGCATTTCATTGATAAATATTTCACAATCAGTATAATGTACAGTTTTGTACACATGTCGTGTTTTTATTTACGCTATTATGTGATTTCTGTTAAATACACTAAAATGAAGGGATATTTATTTCTCTTATAGTTAAGTTTGTTATTTTTCAGTATGTCCGCGTTTATATAATATATATTGAATTGATGTAATAAAGTATCACAGGAAAATGTCCTTTAGATAAGAAGCAATTGAAATAATTAGCTGAATAAATTTCTGGGTGACATTGGAATTATATTAAAATTAAACAAAAATTAAATAATGATGAAATAAAAATGGTGCTTTTAAAAAGATTAACGAACTTAATTGCAAATATAAAAAGTGATGATATTTATGTATATTGACGGCTCTGTTGATGCTTCTTTTAAAAATTTAATTAATACGCTAAGGCATTTAATTGATGATTCAACGAAAATGAAGAAAAAACGTTTTAAGAAAATGAAACCGTGGATGATAAATGAATTAGTAATTTTAATAAATTATCGTAACACTCTGTATAAAGAAACGAAGAAAAATCCTTCAGATATATCGCTTATACAGTCATAAAAACGAGTTAATTAAATATAAAGGTGCCGGAATTGCACAGAATTTGAACAAAGATTTGGTTCAAGCAAATGTTGATTGGGAGGGAGACGGAAAATCATCAACTGCGGTAAGTTCTTTTTTTCTTAACACCAATAATAGCTAATGATATTAGGACTCAAGTTATACTTCTACAAAAAAATAAATCTCCAGGTTTTGATAGCTTAACTGCAGAAATAATTCATCTGTTGAGAGAAATATTTATTGAAATACTTGTAAATCTATTTAATATATCCAGTGAGCAAGGAATTTTTTCTGATGTTTTGAAAAAAAACTGCTGTTGTTCCCACTTTTAAAGATGGTGGCCCAAAGGAATTAGGGAATTATAGACCTATTGCGTTACTCTCTGTAATATCTAAAAAAATTTTAAAATAGTGAAAAATAAATTATATGAATATCTGGAAAAGAAATGTTTTCTCAGTAGCAAACAGTTTGGGTTTAGAGAAAAAATGGGTACGGATGATGCAATATTACAGGTAACAAATGCAACTTACACAGCTATGAATAACGGTGATCATGCATTAACAGTCCTTATGGACATTAAAAAAGCGTTCGATACGGTAAATCATCAAAAATTAATACAAAAATTACAAACTGCTGGAGTTAGAGGAGTGGCATTGAATTGATTTCGCAGTTATTTAGCTAACAGAAGGCAAAGAGTAAAAATAAAAGATACATATAGTGCTTACTAAAGTTGAATACGGAGTGCCCCAGGGATCTATTCTGGGTCCCTTATTATTTATTATTTACATTAATGATTTAGATTCCATTAACCTAACAGGTAAATTAACTATTTTTGCTGACGACACTTACCTGACATATGCTGGTTCTGATTCTTCTAGAATTAATTAGAAACGATCACAAGAAATTTTTAACAATAAATCTGAAAAAGACAAATGCAGTTTATTTCTACTGAAAAAAAATAGTTCTGTTACAGATATTTTGCACTGAAATAAATTAAAATATCACGATAGTAATTGTTCATCGAAAAGTACTGTAATTGTCCTCAAATTTCTTTTGTGCCGTCAGTGAAATATTTAGGTATTTGGATTGATGCAATGCCTAACTTGGAACGTGCATGGTTAAAAAAAAGTTAAAAGGAAGGAATGGGTTAAAAGGCATGGGTTAAAAGGAAGGTCATCCGTAACCTGGCCCGCTTATATCTCGTCTCCCAGAAACTTTCCAGGTATGAAAAACTACATCATCAGAGACTATTTTTTATTATTGAAAAGTCTGATATATAAGCATTTCCGCATTTCTTATTGATTCTCCACTCACGCCATCTATGTAGGTAATTAGGCAGTCAAGCCCCCTCATATGATGGAAGTAATATTTGTCACTCATGCTCACAGCGTTATATGAAGCCTTCAGTAATAAATTAAATTAGAAAAATATCCCGTAGACAAGAAAATTGTTAGTCTGTGATGAGGTAGTAGTGGTTATCATACCTTGCATGTTACTGGGAGACATGGGTTCGAATCCCACTCATAGCAACAGATGTTTTTCAGCTAATCATTTCATATATCAGCTAATCATTTCAATTTTCTATTTATGCATTTCTCCAATTTATTTAACCTGCTGCATGTATTCGCCAGTTGCATTGGGAACCTCTCTAATCTTTTGTACCTCGGACTCTCAGATATGTTAATCTGCCACTTCATAACCACCTTGTACCCACAAAGGATAAAGATTCCCATATTCACCAGATATGATATGCGCTCTACTTTGTCACTATCACTCCGAGATTCCCAACAGCATCAAGTACGAAACCATGCCACCAACCAGATGGATCAAGAAGCGGAATGTCTGATAATCCAGAAGCTTTGACCGACATGGGAGTGGATTGGGCAGATTATCCAAATGTCAGACAAATACGGCCCAGAACTTCACATAATAGTCTCTCACAGATCTTAAGTGATCTGACAATTTATCTGGCATCCCTACTGATCGAGGCAGGATGAGGGTTTTGCGGAAATCAATCTCAATGCGCACCAAGTCGGACTCGATCATCAATCATGACTTCCTTGGACCCTGTGTTATTTTTATAGTAAATCAAGGTTTTAAGGGTTTGTCCCCCAGGCGATTAGAATATTTGCTAATTGGAACAACAGTTTTTTCAACTTCCTTACAATGTTGAAAGGTAATAGACGGAAAATTAATCTGAATAGAAGTATCCCACTGAATATATTTGATCAAGTATATACACTAATTATGTATAAATTAAATTTGTAAATTTCCTACTAATTAATTTTTTAAATAAGTAAGCATTCTGTTGTAAAAATTATAATGTGTTTTTATGGGCTTTTGAAGTAAATTTTTCCTTCAGGTATGCTACTTTTAAAGGCTTCAGGCGCCATAGCTCTTTAAATATCACACGAATAACACTGAAAATCAAGAACAAGAAAGCTTTGACTGAGATCTTCAATTTATTTCCAGTGGCATTTTTCTGTCAAAAGCTTATTTTCAAAGTTACGGAGCTCTGAATGTGACTTTCCATGCACAAAGCAGGAAGTGTCCGGAATGCTTTTTATGTTATGTGTGCTTTCATATGTTCACCTGAGCTGCCTGAGGAACAATGTTTTTTAATTTCAGTGCAAATGGTTAAAGCACAATTTTATGTTTGGAAAATTGCTACAGTATGTTTCTAGAATTACATTTTATATCCCGTGGCCGAGTGGTTAGCACGCTTGGCTATTGATCTAAGGGACCTGGGTTCGAGCCCCGGGTAAGGCATGGATGTATGTGTCGTTTTTCTGCTGAGGTCCTGCCATCCTCTCAGACCTTCTACTGTGGCATATAAACTGACAATCTTCTGTCAGACCTCTGTGGCAAGCAGCTGCTTGAGGGGGTATTTTTTTTTTTATTTTAACAAACACATGCCCCTCAAAATACTCCTGTTCAAGATATGTATTTTCACTAATACTTCACAGAAACATCAAGTATGTGGATTGAGATATGCGGTCTTCGCTCATTTATGATGAATCATTTTAGTGGTCTGGTCTTCAACAAGTTTATATGAGTGATCCCTCGCGGACAGGCATTGGTTCAGTGGGTAGTGTACCAGTCTCGTAATCTGTAGTTCGTGTCCAAGTCGTAACTGTTCCACCATTGAGATTTCTCTCTGCTAAACCCCTGCCCTCAGTCAGAAAGAGGAGACCGATGGGCTTGAAAAGGCTGCTGTCCCATAGGACCAATTCCATTACATGTTAAAGAATATGCTGGATGGCACTGACACATGGCTTCTATCTCTCCTAGCAGCTGTCTAGTGAGTCTCTTTCCACAAACTTCTCTGAGGCCTTGGGGTCGCTGTAACCTGGCCATTTAGCCTATTGTGTGCCAAAAAAGCTGCTCAAAGATAAAACAACCCAACCCATGAAAAGTGTAACCTTCAAAATGCTTCTTTGAGCAGTGAAATTTTTTTTAATTACTAGTTGTCACATTAGGACTATGCTGAGAACCCACCATATCTTCCACTGGAAATGTCATGGTAACCCAACAACATTTGCAGTGTTTCCAGTGGGAGATATTGGAGTGTCCTGTGTAATAACCTTAATTCTGAAACAGCTTTCAACAGTTTTTAATAATGCATTTTGCATTGAAACCACAGCAAAGCCAATAAAGCTTTGTTAAAGAGGTGCAATTTGGAAGGACAGTGATTAAAATTAAGTAATGAGACCAGATGAATAGGCCATTCTAATCTGGCAGCCCTCCCCTTCGGTTCCCCAACAGAAGAAACATTACATCTTCTGTTAGGTACTAACAGCCTGCACCACGAGAAGGCGGGGTAGGACGTTAGGTTGCTAACACAATTTTCTTTATTCTGAATGTTGTCTCCAGCTAAAGGGTAGCAACCATTCGCAGGCCGGGGGCCCTGAAGAGGGCCGTTTTTATTTTTTTTTTTTACTTTTTGCTTTTTTTTTCTTTTATCACTGAGGAAACATACTAGCCACAATCATTGAATGTATTTGTATCCTTATGTACTACTTTTCTTACCACATATCTAATACTTTTGTATTTTATCAATCTGTTTTATCTATTGTCTTTTCTGGATCAAAAAGCCCCTTTTAGTTTAGCATTCATACATAAATTCAAAATCCTTAAACAGCCATAGTATACATAAGTGCAATTCTACTGTGTAATTTAGTTTTACAAACACATCGCTTCTGAGCTGCAACTGCAAACTTTGGCTACTGCAGGTGAGTTCTGGCAAGCCTGAGTGACATTGTTTCCCCAATGTGTTCTAGGTGTTCCCTTTTATGAATTCCTACAGTTTTGTTTCTCAATAATTATTAATAATATATCTCTAGGCAATTATTGTACTTGCATACTTTACATGTTAAAGCAGGACTTCCAACTTGAGTATTTCCAGGCTCCTGTTTTTACAGTCTATTAACATTTGTTTAAGTCAGTAATGTAATTTTAGGTTATCTCTTCCCACGAGTCCATTAAATTTGCATTAATTTTTGCATGTGTTCCCTGCGGCTGGAAGAAAGTGGGCAATAGAAATCTGTACTTTTCATGCAACATAGCTGTATTTACTTGTTGCATAATGGATCCGTTCTAAGTACTGTTTGGTATTAAGGCATCAATGCACTTATTAATCATAGAAATGTTGCTAATAAACTGATTCTTTGCCTAATTAATGATCTCTTGAATGAGGATGTTGTGTAGAGGAACTTGACAGGTTTTCATAATGTAAACAATGGCACTTTGTGAGATACATATGGATTTACAGAACAGTTCATTTGCTTCAGTAATCTTGACCTTTTGTTTGAGTGGTTCATATTTAGTTTCGAGTTCTTCATTAGCCAGAGAACCATCATTTCATTAAAGAAGCAGTTTATATTCTGCATGGCTTCGAATTAGCTTACTCAGCTGTTCATTGAGTTTTGTTATCTGTGGCATCTCATCATATGTCTCTGTGTCCTTTGACTTAAATAACAAAAGTAATGCCATTTGTATGTACTCATAGCTTATAGTTACTATATAAGGTGTCCTAAGATAGAAAAATTCAGATTCTGCAAGTTAGGTTCTGCTGTATCCAATCACACAAATAACAAAAGTAATGTCATTTGGTAAGTATTCATATTCACTGTGTAAGTTATCCTAAGATAGTCAAGTTTGGATTCAGCATTGCAAAAATGATTTACCCATATTAACGTCCTTCCACTTAACCTACTGTTGTAAAAAGCTTCAAACATCTGTAGACCTCTCTCCACTTGCTGAGGAATAGCATATTTAGGAATAGCACTTTGTTGAAGAGCAAATATGAAGAAATTGATGCATGCTCTCAATGAATGAAATGGACTATCATATGAAGGAAAATATATTATTCAAATTACTACTAGCATTCATATCACTGAACATCCTATACAATGAGTTGATGAATTCCTAGCCAGAGGCACAGTATTTTTGCAAATTCTTGAGGTGTATTTCACTTCCTGAATTGTTGACATCACCTAATCCAGGTTTAATTATCTGTTGTTGGACTTTTTGAATTAAGGCTTCCAGTCGTCCTTATATTGACATCAGTGGTAATTGCATATTTTAAAGATTTCTTCAAGATTCATCTTTTGCCATTCTTTACACTCCCCATGAGGGAAGTGGAGGTAATCAGCAAACATTCTCGAGTAACACTTGGATATGAGCTCTAATGAAGATACAGTACTGTGCAAATTAGTTGGGACAATAGGAAAATGCAGCAACAAAGACAGAACTAAAATATTTATTTGTTTAATAGTGTACATAGTTAATAGTGAATGTATCCCTCATTAGCTTTAATTACTTCTCTCACCCTCTCAATCATTCATGCCACTAGCTTTCCACACATCTCCATCACTTCAGGGTCGTGGTACCACACTTTCATGACACTTGCTATCACTTTAGTTTTCGTCGTGCGATCCATCTTAAATATGCGCGCTTTAATAATGGCCCACAAATTTTCAATGGGGTTTAGATCGGATGAATTTCCTGGCCACTCCAATACCTTCAAGTGTTGCTGGGTAAAGAAGCTCTTAGGAAGCTTAGAATTGTGGCATGGAGCCAGATTCTGTTAAAATACACCATCGCCGTTAGGAAACAGCTTTTGCAGTGTTGGGACCATTTTTGCCTCCAGAACGCCTATGTACTTTTTGCTGTCCATCATTCCTTCAATGGGGTGAAGCGTCTGTTTCCCGGAAGCTGTGAAACATCCCCAAAACATGACCTTGGGTGGATGCTTTGGGGATTGCTGGATGTGGTCGGATCGAAGAGGTTCTCCAGGCTTTGCTTGTCCTAACTAATTCGCACAGTGCTGTACTTTCCGATCCAAAGATTTTCATCTTGCAACCTTTATAAAACCTTGTCCATTCAGTCCTGTAATAATTTACTTGCTTCTAGCCTGTAGTAGTTCCTCGTGGCATGCAAGAATAGATTTTCATTCAGAAAATCTCGTGGCATGCAAGAATAGATTTCATAGAGTTATGCTTCAAGGAATCGCTTTATATATTCGTCCATATTAACAACAGAATGAATGATGCTATGAATCACTGCATGGTTTTAACTATCAGCTAGTCACTTTTGATATCCTGCGACAGAAGGTGGACAATATTTGTCTTTAAGGATTCAATCATATTCCTTTTCCATAAGCCAAGGCCCAGTTCTAGAATCTCCACCATTTGTTCTGCAGCTTGAACATACCCATACTGAATATTAGCTTCACCAAATGTCTGTTTTTTGATGTGCTATGTTTACATAGCACATCAAGAAACAGAAATTTTTTAGATAGTGAATTCTTTCACTATATTCCAGCCAGTAGTTATATACTCCAATATGTCTTTCTTGGGAACACCAGCGATGCTTGTAAAGTAATTTAAAATGTTGATCCAGATATTGTTTGATTTTATTGATAGAAAATGTTCCCAAGTGGTTCTGCACATGCTATACATAAGGCACAGATATCAGTGAATTAGCCATTCTGCACAGCACAGGGAACTCTGTAAAGTATGATTACTTTTCTTACAGTCTCTTTAGTCATGTCTCTAACTGAATAAAGTCAACTCATTTAGGCTTGATGGAGACAAGATGGAAGCCCTCCAGAAGTTAGTGAAGAAGTAGGTAAGTAAGTTAGTAAGATTAACTTGGGTGTTTCTAAGTTTAGTTTCTCTTTGTAACAGACACCTCAAGACCGGCTATGAAATTACTTATCTTTTGCTGTATACTGCTACAGATCTTTGGGATTTAAAGACCAGTGTCATGTTTCCTAGTTCTCTACTCTGATGTCTTTGACCTTCTGTTTATGACCATATTCCCTAATCCGTAGTTTTGCATGCATGCCAGCATATCCCTGATCACTTGTGTGATTAATATCTAGATGGTCTAATTAACTTCAGATCTTGAAATGGGAGTCAACATTAAAGTAAGCAATATCTCTGTCCACAATACAGACAATGGGAGTGGAATTATGCAGAGTGTAAGACCATTTCCCTTGACTTAGTAAATTGAACTCCTCTTTGAAAATCTAGGGGAGGGGAAGTTGACCGTGACTCCCCCCTTTTGAGAATGCTAGTAAGGATAATGTAGGTAAACAAATGATTAAACTTGCGGATATTTCACATATTTTTAATGAATTAAAAAAAAAAACTGAAACGAAGGGAAAAATATCATCATCCTCTCGTATCTTGGGAAGCTTCTGTGAATTCTACATTGCAAACGTTTCCAGATTTAAAGTTGTTACCACACAGAGAGAGAAATAGGATAGGGTAAAGTCTGTAGGAATTCGGGAATAAAGTTATAATTTTTGTAGTTGCAGGCATTAGATCGGATCTAGGAGAGGGGGGTGGGCTGTAAGGGAGCCATAAGTTGCCCTTGAGGATGCTCCTAAGGGCCATAGGTATTGGGCGCTAAAAATGTTTAAACTTGGTCATACTTCACTCATTTTTCATGAAAATGTTTTTAAACGTCTAAAATGAAGCGGAAAATATTACACACCAATAAAATTCCACCCCCTCTCCACACCTTTATCTTTTTTCCGTCTCGATTGCGTCGCTTGCCTTTCCTCTCCCCTTTATTCTTTCTAGATTCGAATCTGGTGTGTACTGTTCTGATATGTTTCAAGGTTTAAGTCATTCAGGTGATAATTTAAAGAGTGTTGAATCATTACTACCATTAAAGATTGCTCTAAGCTGATGCAATTATTGTATTATTTTGAATAGTAATAGCCAGCGCACTACAATACTTCATCTTACTTGATTAATACAAGCTGAATTTATAACCTGAGGCGCGCGATAGAGTCTAATTCTGGCCGAGTGTAACTTAGCCCGATATTTTTATAGTTCTCAAACTAAATATTAGTCTTAAGTCATAGACTGAAAAATAGCTTTATCGGAGTTTGAAAACAGGTGAGACCATTTCCCAAATCCCTACGCGAAAATGACAAAATCTCAAAACATATTGAGGATGTCCAAAAAGTTCTTGACACGTGCCTATAGACTTGCACTCGTTCCTCCGAAGTTAACGAGATAAGACTTGTTCGAAAACTTTCCTAAACTTGCCATTAAGTGTTAAAAACAAAGACCGCATCATCATTTCTCTCTTCGCTGGCTGGGCATAAAGTTCGGTCTTCGAAATATGTGCGTTGTTGCTGTGGAGCCTAATAAAGACGGAGGAAAGATTTTCCATTTTCACAAGGATGCAGTTTTGGGACCACGCGAAAAAAAAAATCATATCGATTTATTAGAAGCCTGTTCGTATGCCAGCTTCGAATACCTTCTCGTGCAAGAAGACCGAAGGAGGCCGTGAACGAGAGAATCGTGGCTGCTGTTCGTGAACTCATTGAGGAAAATCCACACGTCACCGTTCAGGTAATAAGTGTATCGAATGGCAGTGTGGAAACAATTATACATCAACATTTAAAGTTACGAAAGATGTGACCAAATGATTACCCCACAAACTGACAGAACAGCAAAAAATTTGCTAGAGTCGACTCATTCAAGGAGATGTTGGCAATGTTTGAACCTAGTGGCCCCAAACGGTTATCAGGCATGGTTACAGGTGATGATTTATTACTATACAACTCCGAGAAAGATCAAGAACTAAGTTTCGGTTGTTGAAGATAAACTGCGTCCCCAAATTCTCCAACAATTGAGAGAATTCTCAATAATCTTGAGATAAGACTTTCGCTCGGAAGACGATGTTCGCAATTTCTTTAACTCCCAAGGAGTGGTAGACGTGTACACCTTACCAGAAAAAAAAATGAATATAAATGGCCAATATTACATCAACATTGTTTTTCCCAAAATGGTTAAGGAGATGTAGGAGCATCATCCAATAAGAAGCGTGTCAAAGGATTTCCTTCTTCATAAGCATGCCAATGCTCATGAAACCCAACAAGTTACGGCCTTTCCGTTTTTACCACAGTAAAGAATAAAGAAAAGCGAAACGTCACAACAAAGACTGAAAGTCGGCTGCTTCTGTCGCACTACCACTAAATGCATCTCCATCCCCACACCATCAGATTGCTCAAGCAGCTTGTAAATATTAATCTAAACAATACCACTTTGCCATTAACCACAGTCCTAATGCAAATCAAAACCCACTTCGATGCGATTAAAGATATACATGTGCAGTAACTCGGCAAGTACTGAAAGTAACAATAAAGTGCTTCCTACAATCTCCACGAAATCGTCAACAATTCACTCCTTAATTCCAACTCTCCACAAGACTCTCAGCATCAACAGAATATTGTGCTCCTCCAAATATTCTGAAGGAACCATCATCTGGGAAGATTCAGACAAGGTTATCATTATTTTTCGAATGAAGCCTCATCCTAAAAAAAGCTGAAATCTCTTTCGAAGTGCAAACTTACACTATTTTCTTTTCTTCCCCTCAAGTGGCAGTGTTTCGGAGTGTGCACACCCAAAGCGTATCCAAAGGCAAACCATGCTACAAGTTTTATGCTGAAAAACGCACCATTTATCAGACTTTAACAAATCCAAGTCCACCATTGCTGCAAAGACCTCTGCATCATATGAGAAGTGCTCCTCCCACAACAAATCATCCAAGCAAGAAGACACTTGGCAAAATCGTAATTACGATTCGTGAGTAAGCAGTAACAATAACATTGCACCTTGTACAAAAACAAATGAATGGGGACACAAGAGGCAAAATCATCAGAACCATCCTCGTTTCAAAACAAACAAGACTGCAGTCTCTGCATAGAAACTTCCAGCAATGATATAACAGAAATTCTCAGTGCCATGCAAAACCAATTAAATGTGTCAGTGTTAAATCTTTTCACTTTAACGAAGTCAGTTAAGTCTCACCACACAATAACATCACCACTTATGCAAACTACAATTTGAGGCTCAATCCGCTTCACAATGTACTTTTATCACCATATTTTTTTCGTAATTCCAAAACTCATTGTTCAAAACGTCCGTGATTCAAAGATGACTATGAAATGTAAATTAACCTAAGTCGACCAAACACATAATCTCATCAAGTTAAATGCGCCTGGAAACTCCAATTCACTTCTCTTATGACCAAAAGCAAAGCTTCGTAATTCTCCTCTGTAATTATAAGTTAAATATAATAAGTAGATATTTGGTTTAGCAGAATCAAATCTGTTTGTGTACTCTGCAGAATACTCAGCAAACGAACTTTGACTCTATCACCTATGTTAAAAATCATTAAAGTATTAAGATGGTACCTCGAAAGAGGATTTAAATCAAATTGCTTTATCACTTATAACTAAAGGAACGTATTTACAACTTATAACTAAAGGAACGTATTTACAACTTATAACTAAAGGAACATATTTACAACTTACATCTAAATGAACATATTTACAGCTTACATCTAAAGAAAATTAAGAAAAGATAAACATTTTGGAAATGAAACAATTTTAACTCTCTTGAATACGTCACTCACCTCCAACTCCTTTTCTCCGTTTCCGGACTCCAGAGTCGATTTCCTTGATCTTCCTCTTCTTCTTCTGAGGGGGAGCGCAAGCATCAGAAATACGAGGATTTCGAATCCCGGCGATCAGCACATCATTGGCAAAGGTGTCACTGCTATCGCCCGAAATCCTAAGTATTTCAAGGCGATGAGTTATCCCCCTCATGTCCTTCTCTTCCTCTGGACTTGCTTGAGCTGGAGGTGATAGATGCTCGATGAGGAACTTCTTCTTTTGCAGCTTCCACATCTCGAATGCGACGTTAATGGTGGCAAATTCGGAAATCACTTCTGATGTGGGAACATCCTCTTCTGTCTTCATTCTCTTCAGGCTTGTAAACCTATTCATGATGCTGAAGAAAAAGAGAAACCAACATAAGTACTTTTGTTCCAGTAGTGAACAAAAATGAATGATTTTTTGAATTTTTGTTTGAGTAAAAAAAATCTGATTGCAACCACAACTATAAAGGGTATCTAATCTCAACTTCTATATCAATACACTTGCTGAAAGGAATTATTTTCGGTATCTTTTACGTGTAAAATAAAACACTTGCAAAATGGGCAGAGGCAAAAACAAGAGAAAAAAGACCTTTTAATATGTCAAAGAGGAATAGCAGAAATGCTATTTTCCGATTTACCAAGGATGGGGGGATAAAGTTTTACTTTAATTATGCTCCCTAAGATGGACGAAAGTACAAAATATTAATGGATGTGTTTTTAGTAATATTGAAGAATCTTAAGATGAATGAATTGACTCCTATCACCTTTCAGTTCTGACTCCAATGCCCCAATGAAATTTTTATTCATTCGTAGTATTAAGCAGTGGACTAGGCTATTAAAAATTATTTGACATCCATATTAAAGTAAACAAACTAATTTACGAAATTTTGTCTATTAGTTATTATTTTTTGGAGGGTGGGGCGGTTATTGCCTAGGTTATTTCGCCTTGTTGATCTCGTCTCCACTAATCAAGTATTCCAGAAAAGCAATTAAAAAATTTAGTACAATAAAAACAAATTATCCTGATCATCCAAATGGATTTTTATTTTTACTCTGTTATGCATCAGCTTTACATAGAGGCGTAATTGAATAATTAAACTACGTAATGTGTTTATAGATGTATATTATTTATAAAGACGTTAGCAAGATTTCTTCGATGGAACGATGAAAGCGAAATAAAATGTGTGTTAATCGGTTTTAATTCCATATCTTTTCCTATATTTACAGGTTGTGTTGTTTTGATTCCGAATGGCACTTCTTTGCACACAATGGGTTAAATGATCAGGTCACAAGGGCCCCAATAGTTCAGAGAAGGGGACCCATAGAACAGCTGTTAGGAGATAGATGGTTTCCTCCCGTAAGGCCATCCAATGTGTTCTTTAACGTGCACAGGTTATGTGCGTTCTGGCACACGGGCCCAAGGCTTAACGCCCATCCGATGGACGGTTGCGATTCCAAGTCCATTGGTATCCCCTTTCTTACCCAAAGCAGGGGGGAAGGTTCAGCGGAGATAAATCTCAACTCTGGCCCAGGTGGGACTCGAATATGTGAACTGCAGGTTACGAGGCTGTCGCGCTACCAACTGAGCCAGCCCCCTCCCACTCTTAGGGAACATCTGAACCAAGGTACGATATCAGAAATATTTTTGGTCACCTGATTACAAGATCATATTCTCAAATAATGCATAAAGGTTTATAAACGATGCTAATATTTAAGCATTAAATCTTTTCATAAATTAATTTATGATATTTTGGTTGTTCTATTTTATGTGAAGTCTATTTTATTATACATTTCTAGTGCACATTAAATATTTATGATACGTAATTTTGTTCTTAACCACTGAATAAAGGCTTATTAAGGAAAGAGAAAAATCGTGTCTGTTGCGCTGAGTGTAGTAATCAGTTTTTTTTATTAAAGTGTCGGTTACAGATATCATAAATTATAGATGCTCTCTATTTGATCCACTTAAAATAATCACAAGGTCAGAAATAAAGCTCGACTTTTATTTTCGATTAAGAAAATCTATTATATCGGGAACGGACAAATTTCATTGACTATGCAATTATCGGTAACTTCCGATAACATTAAGTATTCTCTGACTATAATCAGGGTCTAAAGTGGGTTGGGTTGTTTTACCTCTGAGCGACACTTTTTTTGCACACCATGTGCTAAATGGCCAAGACACATGGACCCCAAAGGCTCAGAGAAGGTTGGGGAAGGGGACCCACTGGAACAACTGTTGGGAGACAGATGGTAGTCAAGGCCATCCAGTGTGTTCTTTGAAGTGCACAGGGTATGGCTCTCCCACACACGGGGCCACGGCTTAACATCCCGTCCGACGGACGGCGGCCTTTCCAAGCCCATCGGTGTCCCCTACTGACCGTGGGCGGGGAAGGATCTAAAGTGCTGAGGAAAGCTATCCACATTGAAAAACATAATAATAGCATAGGTGTAATCTTTCTTTTGAAACACATTTGTCCCAGATTGCTGGGGACTCCATAATTGTTCTCATACGTCTGACACAAATGAGGCAGCCTACCGATGTTAATAATTTAGACATGTAAATTTACATTTGGTTGCAACCAATGGTGTAATCAAGGCCTAAATATTAATTTGTATCCAGCGAACTTAATTTTTCTGTTATTTGGGAGGTGGGGCAAATAATAATACACTATCATCCACGTCATCAACGATTTTCCCTCGACACTTTGACACCTGACAACATCTAAGAAATCTAATTTTATCTTTTTCACTTTAATAAGGAAAGAATCAGAAACGATCTCCAAATTACAAAAAGCGAAGAAATATCCCTCACTCCCACAAAAAAGCTACATTGCCAATTAACTGAAAGGGTTGAATTAACGATTTTACGAAGTAGAAAATATTTCGTTTCCGAAGGGATGAAGGTCTTTTTCCGCTTCATGTATTTCCGTTGAATTATAAATATTCTGTATTTTATTCACTCTAGGTTAAAATTACTTAATATTTAATCCGAAATTTTATACTGTGCACTAATCTAAATGTCCGTAATGATTATCATAAAATAGGACAGATTCTTTTTTTACCGCGAATTGACATGGCTAGCACCAGGAAGCGAGCTCTCGGCTCGAGGGCAATGCATCTAAAAACAAAAAAAATATGCATACTAATAAGTTTGAAAAAAAAAACATCATATATATTAATACTCACTCATCGAACTCGATCTGTATTTCAGCAAACTCCTCTTCCGCGTTGATCGCTGCAAAATTAGGCATGATTACAGTAATTTTATGTCGCTTGAAAAAATCGTGAACTAGCACGCATGAAAGTTTCATAAGAAATGATTCGTATCGCTCTATCGTTCCGAAACGTCATCAGTGACGAAACGCCACCTGATTGGTTAGAGTCGAAACCGTTTTCTCCATTGTTTCGTATATATAGGAATGTTTGAATGTGAAAACAGCAGCCTTTCCATCGGATTATCGAATCTTTCGTTAATTAAAAAATCAACGAAGTATTTGCACAGATATGCATAAAATACATTAAAAAAATAAATACCCCCTCAAGCAGCTGCTTGCCACAGAGGTCTGACAGGAGTCTGTCAGTTTATATGCCATAGTAGAAGATCTGAGAGGATGGCAGGATGCATATTAAGACTAAATTTTACGATTTTCTAGTTTATTATCTCAAATATAAATTGAAATGATTAACTTACAAAAAGCGGAAAATTATCGAAAACTTTACAATTGATAACTATTGATAAAGGAAGAGATAACATGTGTAAACAGTGAAGAAATGACTGAAATATTTTCCACTTACCATGATAGCCATTTTGGAATAAAGGAAAATTTTGGTTCTTGTGAGCAAAGCGAGCTTCTCGTGACATGGCGTCTGAATCAAAGTCTCGTGCTGTTTGTTTCGGCTGCTTGAGTTGAACTTGCGTTGAAATGAGGAATTTTGAAGTTTATGCTTTTTCAATTACATTCCTGTTATATTTATAAACAAAACGGAACCGTTATCAAGCGAAACATTTCAAGATAACCAAATGTAAAAATTTACCACCACATACTTCCCATTCACTGGTTTAGTTCTTAGTATTTAAAATTCTTTAGCAAATTTGTTAACTAGTATATAAACTGTAGTTTAACATTGTGTATACTTTATTATATTTTTTTTTTGCCAGAAAATAAAATATTTAAAATACAACGGCATAGATACTAAATCATTTACTTAACCCTAAATTACAAATGGCTACCAATAGTGTTTCTACATCCCTAATTTACGAGCTATAGAAATACTATTGGTAGCCTGTGAAATGGAATGAAAATGAATGAAACGAAAATGGGAAACGATGCTTCATTTTTTTTTATACTCTTTTTTGGACCTCAGACTTCCCAGAATAGATTGCAGTAGCATTTTCTGGAATCGTTGTTGTCTATTTTCCCTCCTTTATTTTTCTCTGTTTTTATTTCAATAATCCACTTCGAAGAAATTCAGTCCTTTGCGCAGAACTTTCAAGACAGCGGGAAAAGTACGTACAATGGTTATATTGTTATTTATCTTCCTTTTTTGATCTCAGTAACTGCATTTCTGCGAAGAGAATTAAAAAAATAATAATAAATAATAAATAAATACCCCCTCAAGCAGCTGCTTGCCACAGAGGTCTGACAGGAGCCTATCAATTTTTATGCCACAATGGAAGATCTGAGAGGATGGCAGGACCTCAGCAGAAAAACGACACATACATCCATGCCTGCCTTACCCGGGCATGGATGTTCATGTCGTTTTTCTGCCGATGTCCTGCCATCCTCTCAGATCTTCTCCTGTGGCATATAAACTGACAGGCTCCTGTCAGACCTCTGTGGCAAGCAGCTGCTTGAGGGGGTATTTATTTATTATTTATTTATTTTAATTCTTTTCGCAGAAATGCAGTCAGCTTTCAAGTCAAAAGAAGAAATGAACATACTGAAAGCATTTTCATAGTTTCTTCCTTTGTTGAAAGAGCAAACTTCGCTCGTATACGAAAGAAAAAAATTCAGTCGAAATGAACTCTTTAAAATGTTTGCCACTTGAGAGGGAGAATTTATCTATATATAGAAATAATATATTTGTCAGTCTTTTCATTTAGTTATAATGCAATGTTGGGTCTGAGAAACAAAACAGATTAATTTTTTCTTGTCGTTTTCAAAAGAAACGAACCGATGTTGTCTGTCAGTCCGACCGTCTGTGGATTAAATTTTTTTTGTTAATACAGCTAAATTAGAAATTATTTTTTGATGAAATATTCGCACTCTCGGAATCACTCAAAGGTTTAAATTACGCCCTCTAACGGTGGGAAAAGCTTAAAATTGAAAACTCTTCGAATATTCACACGACGTATTTATGATAGAATTTTGAAATTTGATGGTAGAACGTGAAGGCAATGCGGTTTGCTTCACTGCTCCCCAGCAATTGCCTTCCCCCGGTGTTTTTCCCTTTCGAGCTCTTTTTCCAGAGACCCTATTTTAATATCGTTCCTTTTTAATGCCAACTAGATTCCATGGTTCAAAGCGAATCGAAAATAAGTGTTATTCACTTCATTAAAAATTTGCATATTTTCTGTAATTAATGGAAAAAGCATGGCAATGGAATACCTCGGCGAGGATTATTCTGAAATAAAACTGTTAGTGCTGCTCATAATATATGTATAATGACATAACACATACTTTTTAATGGTGATCTGCAAAACCTTTTTAAACCCTGTATAAATCAAAAGACAAAAAAAAGTACAGAAATCACACAATCAAGGAATTATAAATGCATTCGAAAACTATATTAACCGTAGCGACCTCTGGTTTCCTTATCAAGATGAAAAATAGTATTATCATGAAGCACATTAACAAAAACTGATTTTTTTTTCTACCCCGCATTATTTTTTTAAATTCATTCGTATCATATTTGCATTGCAATAAATATTCAAAGTTTTAGGTAAAGAGTAAAAAAAATAAGTACGATTACAAACGTATAAAAACAGTTACGATTTTATGAAGAAATAAAAAAAACTTTGTACAAAAACATGTGCAATTTCCACTCGCCCAGGACTCATGAAAGGGCACGGTTACTTGATATACACTGCTCGACATAGAAAATGACACACCTTGAAGAATGTGCGAAACGAGACGAAACTTACGACACACGTAGACAAGTAGGTGGAAAAAGTGATTTCTGAAGGATTACATGACTGTGATGGGTAAGGATACAGTATAATGTGACCTGAGTCAGTAGGTCATATGACTGGTAGCTACGAAATATTAAAAAATAAATGTATTTATATATATTTCTCAGACATCGAATATAAAACATTCATTGCTTTACGTATCTGAAATTGTTTTTGCCATTTTCTAATCATTCATAGAAACTATGCCATGGCGGGAAAGAGCTCACATTTCTTAAAACTGTCAAGCGTTACCGTAATCTTTGGTTTCAGCGCCATCTATTGATTGGATGAGGAGTCTTTAATGATTTTTTTTTTTTTTTGAAATCTTCGCTAATAGCACTGATTTACCAGGTTTTTATAACACGAACTTTTGTAGCTGCTTTTAACTATTTTGCAGGTGCTGATTTCAGATCTCGCCTTAAAAAATGGCTAGCATGTCACGTTTTTATGTTATTGGTCATTTTGACTTCTATTAAGATCTTCCTATACCAACACCTCCAGGCAGCTGGGACATTCGTTTGGTGCCTTTCTTTTATTTGGACATTCGTTTGCCGCCTGAGATGCTAATGCGCTATTGAACCTAAATAATCAACCAACCAATTTCACATACACGGTCACTTCCCAGAAACGAATACAACATCGGGATCGCCTTTAAATAATAATAATTGTGAGATCTTTATTATCTTTATGATTATGAGAACGACAACAACAACGACAATCCCTTGAATAGTTGTTAAAATAAGTCACGGCATTTTTTTGGTTCTTGAAGTGGATAGCGCCTTTTAAAAATTGTTATAGCTGGTTTCCGGATCTTTTCACAATGGATAAAACGTGTTTCGGTTCTTTTAATAGTTCTTAGAATGCGTGGTTGTTAAAATGGGTTGTTATCATTTTAATAGTTTTTGAAATGGATTGGGATTATTTCACTGACTATTAAAAACGGATTGTGATCATTTTAATCATCAAAATTGAAATGCGTTTTGCTCACTTTAACTGTTTTCAGAATGCCTCACATCTGTTTGAATAGTTGTTAAAATCGGTTACATTCCACTCAATAATTCTGTTAGGTTTACTAATTCTAAGTGGATTGTTATCTTTTAAATAGTTGTTGAAGAGGTCGCCTCCTTTTTAACCGTTTTAAAACGGGTCACAGTCCTTTTATTGATTATTCAAAAGGGTTGCTGCCATTTTAATAGTCGTTGAAATGGGCTGGACCTTTAATAACTTTTGAGTTGGGTTGGGTTTTTTTTACCTCTGAACGTACATTCTTTGCACACAATGGACTAAATGGCCAAGTCGCAATGACCCCGAGAGCTCAGAGAAGGTTGGAGGAAGGGACCCACTGGACAGCTGTTGGGAGACAGATGGTAGCTTCCAGTCAAGGCTATCCAGCGCGTTCCTTAACTTGCGGAGTGTATAACTCTCCCCACACGGGAAACACAGCTTAACCCCCCATCCGATGGACGGCGACCTTTACAAACCCTTCGGTGTCTCTTTGATGATCGTGGGCAGAGCGGGGAGTTTTGCGGAGATAAATTTCAACGCTGGCTTAGCTGGGATTTGAATCTGGGAACTACAGATGAGGAGTCTGGCCTGCAACCAACTGAGCCCCCATCCCCATCCCGCCTCTGCTTCCAAGGTAAATTACCAGATACATCAGAGTCAGAAGTTGAATTCAAGGCATATGACAGGGGGTGTTTATAAGGCGCTGGATGGGAAAACTTGTGGTTTCAGGGTGCAGTCGGGATATGCTGAATGACACGTTTCGATTACAGGGAAACATTTGCGTTATGTTGCAAGATATATTCAAGGTATGCTACAGGGTGCGTTAAAGGTACAAGGATGTCACGTGTTACGATAGAGGATGTTTTCACAGCACGTAACTAATGTATCAGGATAAAAGGATGTTTTCAAAGTGGTTTAAGGTTGCAGAGTGGGTTGTAAATATTTTGCACCTTATAGTATACGTTACCGTCCCGTGGCCGAGTGGTTAGCGCACTTGGGACTGGATTTGAGCCCCGGATAAGGCATGGGTGTTTGTTATCGTTTTCCTGCTGAGGTCTCGCCTTCCTCACAGATTTTCTCTATGGCGTATTATACCGAAAGGTTCCTGCTCCTGTCAGACCTATGTCCCCCTCCCCAAAGTGGGACCACCTAGTTGTGGTGGGGGGGCCTACGGTGCCTCTGAGAAGTTGAGTTCGGATCGCTGGCACTCTGGAGTTCACGATATCTTGTGGCCCCCAGTGGAGGAGGCCTGTTGAGGGTCTACGGACAAGTTCTGGGAGAGGCCGGTCCAGTAGGCTTATTGACTTGTCCCCTGAGAATCTGGGGGTTGCAGCCCTGGTTGAGGGGCCATCATTGGGGGATCTGCAGACTGGGCTTGGGGAACCCGGTCCAGTGGGCTCATCGATGGGTCTCAGTGATATCATGGGTCAGAAGATTGTTCACTGTGGAGCTTCGGCCCGCTCACAATGGAGAGGACGAAGTTGAAGGCTCGCGACCGGAAGTGGCTAACCTGGTTGACGGGCTTATCGATGGAAAAGCCAAACTAAGAGTCCCACATGAACTGATTTGTCAGATCAGATAGATTTCGTAGTGGGGGCACTGGTGGTCGTTATGCGTGCAACCGGGTCAGCAATCTCCTGGAGATGCCTAGACAGGGACGGTCTGTTGAAAGGATTTGGACAACCCGATTAGACATGACCTCGCGAAAGGCTCGAGTTGCAAGCCCCGAAGTGGGTGACAGCTTGTGCGCTGTGGGCCGCGCGTCGGCTCCATGAAGAGATCGAAGTTGAGGGTCATGCTGAAAGGCTTGAGGACACTGATCAGGCGTGGCTCATCGACGGGGCTGCCTGAGAATCTCTGCTGCGGAAGACTCAGAAAGTTAGGACTTCTTCAAAGTTTGGCTTCTAAATTCTAAAGAGACCATCTGATATATTTGGCAAGTATTTCGGACAAAAATCAGTGAGTGATTTGGCAATTCCTAGGCAAGTTTCTAAATTCAGAAAGATCCCACTCACTGCACCTCAATGATTAGTTCATCAGATAGACTTGTTTCTAATAGTAAGGTCTCTCTCTTCCACAAGTCTTCTCCCTCAGTAAGGCATGATCAAGAAGGCAAAGATCTAAGATAGAAAGTACCCTGGCTAGTGGATTGTGGTTTCGTGGCACTCCCTCAAGGTGTAGTGCAGTCTCTGTATTGCTGAACACCGCGATTGCCACACATTATTACGTTGTCAAACCTATGTGGCAAGCAACTGCTTGAGGGTTAATTAATTAAAAAAAATAGTATACGTTATGTTTCAGGAAGCAATTCAGGAAGCAATTAGGATATATTTAACACATTAGGGTTACAACTAAGCAATTATTTATGTCACCAGAGAGGTTTAATGTGTTACTGAGTGCCTTCAGATAAAGTTAGGATTATAAGTGCTTTCTGGATTTTTTTAGAAGGGATTACTGAACCATTAAGGTTACAGGGGAGGAGTGTTGATGAGGGTGAGCTCTGCCAAAGCAAATACTTCCCGCCAACCTTTGCAAGTGATGCTAGTGATCACATAACCCAACAGCCAATAAGACAACTTTTGGTTCGAAGTTGGTTAATGGCTGATGCCTGTTCTCGCACTAATCTGGAAAATTGTTGGCTTCATGTTGGGCCAACTGAAAGGTTATTGCAACTTGAATTAAAACAATTTTGTTCAATGAGAGTAAGGTTATCATATTTTCATTTAAGGTCAATAACTGATTAATTAAGCTTATTTAGTTGCATTGATCTGGAACATTTAGCGTTTTCCCTTTATCAAACGATAATTTTGCCTTTAATAAAAGATATTGAGCAATATTAAACATTTGACACTTATTATTTTATTTCTTTTTTCACTACTAGGTTAAATGGCCAGGTCACAAGAACCCCTAAGGCTCAGAGAAGGTTGGGAGAGCACCCAATGGACAGCTTTTGGGAGACACAGAAAATAGAGTGGGAGCTTTTCCAAGCGCCTCGGTGTCCTGTTTCTCGCTGAAGGGGAAGGGCGAGGGTGTCTCCTTGAGAAATATCTTCCGAAAATGAAACAACAGATTTTTTTATGCTTCAGCAGGACTCTTGATGACAGAGGAAAAAGAAATCTTGAACCTCTGTCAGTCATGTTCACGAGCCAATTCATTTCATCGACAGATTCGCTAGCACTCCTGCTAGTATTTGAAAGAATGAAACTTCCGGATGAGGAGTAATTAATCCTCTCAAGGAACAGGTGTGATGTGGGAGTCCTCAAATGAGTTCAGAGTCATCAGAGGAGTTCAGAGAAGTTCAGAGTCATCAGAGGAGTTGAGAGGAGGCGTAGGGAGCAAAAAGAAAAAATATGTAGAACAGTTATTCTCCAGTGCTGATGTAGAATCCTATTCATGAAAAGAGACAAGTGTGGAAAATTCAGTAGCGCATGCGTGGCTTCTAATAATTGAACTAATGGAAGTAACCTCGTGCTTTCCTTCATAAGTGGGGAGGGATTCGCTCAGTTGGTAGCGCGCCAGGTTCGTAATATGCAGTTATCAGGTTCGAATCACGGCTGCATTGAGATTTACCTTCACCAATTCCCATTCTGCCCTCGATCAGAAATGGGATATAGCTGGGCTTGGAAAGGTCGCCGTCCGTCGAATAGAACGTTATATCGTAGTCCCCTGTAGAAGAGAACGCTGTGCGCATTAAAGAACATGTTGGATGTCCTTGAAGGGAGTATTCCATCCGTCTCTTAACAGCTGCCCAGTGAATCCCAAACCTTTTGGGGCAGGGGTGGTGCAGTCGGTAGTGCACCAGGCTCGTAATTTGCAGTTCGCAGATTCGAGTCCCAGGTGGGCTAACGTTAATATTTATCTCTTATAGAACTTCCCACTCTGCCCTCGGTCAGTAGGGGACATTGATAGGGCTTGGAAAGCAATGGCGTCCGTCGGATGGGACATTAAGCCGTGGCCCCGTGTGCGGGAGAGCCATACCCTGTGCACGTTAAAGAACACTCTGGATGGCCTTGACGGGAGGCTACCCTCTGTCTTCCAACAGCCCTTCCCCCAACTTTCTCTGAGCCTTCGGGGTCCTTACGACCTGGCCATTTAGCCCATTGTGTGCAAGAAAAGCGCCGCTCAGAGGTAAAACAACCCAAAGTCTCTAATCACACAAGGTGTGAGACTAAACAGATGTTTAGCAGTATAGTGTAAGCGCCAGGCAGACCCTACGCCCAAACAGAAATCGGGAAACAAACGACACAATGCATCATTATTAAGCAGGTGATAGTGATCTAGACCATTAGTTGTCGTCGTCATAATTTCCTTCCTCATGCGTCACGTGACATCGATCACCGTTCGTTTGCGCGAGGACGCGATTGCATCACCTCATGTTCGTTAATGAATAGTGGTCCTCTATGTGGAGAGGTTGGCAAACTCCATTTCTGGGGTCTGCGAAGGCCTCCGTTAGTCCAGCAGATCTCAGTTTATCTAGCTTCGTTAACACACATGGGGACGGAGCTACTTTAGAAGAAGATTTTGTTACTTAAAAATCATGGAAATGCTTCTTTTCTGGATGATTGTTTTCTGTTCTCAGTATTTTTTAATATTTATTGATTGATTAGTTACAATTCAGTCAATTTATTAATTTTGAAATTTAAGCAATAACTGTTCCTTTATAGTTAAGTCCCAGATATTAAATATTTACTTAAAACACAAAAATGATTAACATTCCTGAAAAAATATGGCAATATTTTTTATTTGGGCTCTGATATATGCTTTTACAAAATTAATATTAAAATTCTGTTCCAAAAATAATAGTTGAACTCTTGTAACATAAGCAAGCTTTATAAAAATATTTTTACATATTCTGATATCTCCCAAAATTATGCTTAAACTAGAACTTTGTAAATCAAATTTTTTCCTTTATTACACTATGCTGTTTATAAATACATTGCTATAAAAAATACCGCCTATGCAGTTTTAATAACTAATTTACCTTTGCAATTATCAATCTCATTGCAACCCTTTTGTTTGATTTTCTGTTTCGTTTCTGTCTTTTTAGGAGCCGCTTCATTCCTGCTGTCGAATTTCTCACACGAAACACGATCAAACGATATAATAGTCTATGCTAAATATTTTGAGTTTCGAAGCTGAAATTGGAAGCCAATTTCCTTTAATATTTCTGAAGCAGTGCCTTTTCATCTTGAGAGTTTCTCGAGTTTGTACATTTGTTGAAGTTTACGGAAATATTTTTCACACATTATGAACATGTTATAAATTTCGTCACTAGATTTTACCAAAGAATTTTCCTTTATAGCTTCTCAGTGCGTTTCCTGAAGCATACTCAATCTCCTTTACTACGAAAATAAGATTTTTACCGAAAAATGTCATTAGAAATAAATTGAGGATCTTGCCAAATCTTTCTAATTCTCGATTTTCACAACTTTGAACGCAGCATTTATTTTAGTAAGTGAACTTTAGAAATAGCTTTTTACAACAAATAATGTCGCTGACGACATATTTCTGTATAACTGAAATTTCCACGGGAATTTCGATTTACAAAATTATTTCTTCAATAATTTAGTGAAGCTGGAACATTTAGATGTCTGCATTTAGATGTTTATCACAGGAACATTTTTTCTTCAAAGAACGCGAAAAGAAAATCATTATTAAACCTTTCACTTATTTCAGCACAAAATAAAAGGGTCAATGTGTTTAAATTAGCTTTTGAGATTAATTCATGTGCAAAGTATTTACGCTGTTAAGTCAGCTTCCACGGTTTAGATATCAACGAATGTGACGAAAATTTCAGTGACAGCTTCCATTTATTTTAAAGGACATTTTTCCGTAAAAAAAAAGCTATATTCGACGCTATGAAGTTAAGTGTTTCGTTTCCTACGGGCTAAATGAGAAAATTCCAGAGGATTTGGTAGAACCAGAGAGTTGGGAAACTATTCAGAAATTATTAGTAATACTTCAGCAGTTGAGACAGATTCGAATATTCAGAATAATTCCAGAGTGTTTAAAGATATAACTAAATTCAACCTGACCTTTTGGGAACGCTTTCATCGATTTCCCTTTCTTTGCAGAATGAATGCAGCCGAAAGCAGCCAAATGTGGCATTTTAACAATTTAAAAACCTTGCGTTTATCGAAGAAAAACAATTAGGATTATAATAGGCGATTTACATTAAAACATAGCGATCGAATTCAATATAAAAGCAAGTATACTGTACGTGTAAACTTTACCTATAACTATCACAGAGCTAAAGAACAATCCAAGAATTGAAGCCCAGAAATGGCGCCCATGAGACACGTGACAGCAGCAGCCAATAGAAATCGGCATCGCCGTTTGCCAACCTCTCCCTATACAGGGTGTCCCTGAATTCATGGCCCAATCTGCCAAATACCAGCATTCTCAGCGTCGATCGGACACGAGATGGAGCAGTTTACGAACGCAGAGAAAGCCGATATGCACCTGATGTACTGCATAGCCGAGGGCAATTGTACTATTTGTTGCCAGATGTTCAGCAACCATGGCAATCCCCGGTTCCGTCTCAAGACACTACCAAGTTAACGGAAAGCCGTGGCTATCTAGAGTCGGGGGCAAGAATACACCATATAGATGCATCTCATCCCCAACCTCACATGGCAGCAGTCCTATAGAAGGAAAGCTAACCACCGGTAGAAACCTGAAATTTAATCTGTTCCCCGGTTAGCCATGAACAAGGATATGTAGATCCAAGTTCGCTCGGCACCCGGGGTGGAGACTCTTAGTGAGCCCCAGACTTTGAACAGGGCTCGTGCCTACTAGGAGACCAAATCCTTCAGTCGTGCCCTTGAACTGCTCCACGGAGCACCTGATGTTGAGGTCTTGACACCGTCCAACTGGGCCACTAAACCGGTCAGCGATGTCTTCGACTTTGGTTGGTCTTGGCTCTGTCCAACCGGGGACCCAATCCGGTCAGCAAAGTCTTTGACCGTTTGCTGGGCCCGAAACCCCCACCACCATCACCACGTCAAGGTGGTCCCCTATCAGGGGGGGGCATAGCCGAGGGCAATGGTAGAGAGGCGCAAAGACTCTACCGTGAGCGATATCCTATGTGCCGTGTGCCCGATCATAAAATGTTTGCATGACTGCACCGCCAGCTGTCTGAGGCAGGCACCTTCCACCTCAGTCGACATGATGCCGGACAAGCACGGACGCTCAGAATGACAGCTATGAGCGAGAATATCTTGCATATGGTGAGAGATAACCCAGGTACAAGCACGCGATCTGCCACCTGGAGCCTGGGTGTGCATCGGAAGAGTGTCTGGCGAATACTGCATGAAGAAGGGCTTTACCCCTATCACTTGCAGCGAGTGCAGGCATTGACAGCTGTTGATTATCCCCTGTGCATTGATTTCACCCAGTGGTTCCTGCAGCAAAGTGCCGCACATCCCGATTTCCCCACGCATGTGCTCTTTACGGATGAATCAACATTCTCACGTGAATGCGCAGTGAATGTCCATAATGCTCATTTGTGGGCGGCCCAGAACCTCCATGGTACGTGTCCAAATACGAACCAGCAACAGTTTGCCGTCAATGTCGGGGCGCGGATCGTTCATGACTACTTAATTGGACCCTACCTACTGCCAGACCACCTCGATGGGCGAACGTACCGTATTTTTCTGCAACAGGTTTTGCCGGAATTGCTTCAGGATGCTCCAGCCGCAATCCGCGCCTATGTAGTTCCAGCACGATGGAGCACCCGCCCATTTCAGCATGGACGTGCGTCGGCATCTTCATTCCACATTTGGGAACCACTGGATTGGGAGCAGTGGTCCCATCCCGTGGCCCCCCAGATCGCCCGATCTTTCTTGTATTGATTTCTTTCTGTGGGGACATTTGAAGAGTGTCATGTACGAAACGTCCATGCAGTCCGCGGAGGATCTGGTAGCCAGACTGTTGATGCAGCCGCCGATGTGCGCGACAAGCTCGGTGTTTACAAGCAGATACGCCGATCATTACTCCGCCGTTGTGCCACCTGTATCAACGTTGGTGGGAGGACGTTTGAGCATTTGTTGTAATCGTTTCAAATAAATGTCACTCTGCAAACCTCTGTGTCTGTCCTTCATTTCCGACTCCTCACTGCGTTTGCGGCCGCATATTCTATGACGAATATTGGTGGGTTCGGTGTGTACTACCATCCCCTCACGTTTGGGCCATGAATTCAGGGACACCCTGTATAGGACCTCTAGTTAATGAAGAGATGTGAGCGGCCTCTGTGGATTGGAGTTAAACGCGTTCGCTAATGAATCTGATAATTCGAGCAAACGGACAATTACAGAAATAAAATCCTGAATCTGCATTCTCGTGTATCAGATCACGTGGGGAGATGAACGTCGAGAGGAGAGATTACGAGACTCTACCTCTGTGGTTTAAAGATCGTCAATATTGGTTTCAAGCAACTCATTTCCTTGTCCCCAATTAATTTGAAGGAATCAGTTGTGAAACTAAGAGAACCTATCCGCTGTTGATGATTAAAATTTTATTTCTTTGTTTTTTATTTATTTAGGTGTGATCATTGCACTCTGTTGATTTCCTTTAGCTGGGTATTATATGAATAACTATGATATTATGTTTATTGAAGGCTTTGTTCCTGTTGTTTTACCTCTGGGCGGCATTTTTTGCACACAAATGGCCAGGTCTCAAAAGGTCAGGTGGTCAAGTCTCAAAGCCCCCAAGGCAAGGTCTCATAGAAATGGCCAGGTCTCAAAGCCCCAAGGACTCAAAAGGTTGGAGTAAGGTGACACACCGGACAGCTGATAGGAAACAGATCGAAACTGTCTTGACTCGGGGGGGAGGGGGAAGGATCGACGTATACTCTTCTGGGCCACTTCGTAGGGAACGATTAATTAATCCACTTAATTAATATTTATCATTTTCGTAAGTGACACCACAGATTCACGGGTTTTACATCCGTGCTTAGACGTGTCTCAAGCTTACTGTACTAAACGTCGTGTAGAAGGAAGAAATAAACAAATTCACCTTAGTAAGGACAACACAGATTTACATTCACACATGCAGTATATTTATATATGGGAATGTGCATGATTCCGTGGGCCTTAGCTGTGCTCAAGATCAGAATGAAATGGCTTTACAGATGTTCTAGTAGAGTTCCTCCACTAAGCTTTCTTTAATTCCAATGCTGCTTTGCTACTGCAAGCATTCCATACGATGAGGTGGAAATCTGCACTTCACAGAAATCTCCTTACCGACCTCAAAACTCGGCGAGAGGATATTTAATCCTTCCCTAAACCACCTGATTCACACAGAACCGCCCCCTTGTTCACACAGAACCGAACCCTGGTCCTTTAGGGTCCCTTTGAGAAAAGGGCTATGTCCCTTTGGCCCGCTTAACAAACGACCTTCCTGTTAGACAGCAACGCTCAGTCTGAAGTTTAATGTTTACTCGCTCCTCTCCGTCACCAGCACTAGAGTCTCCAGCTAGTTATGGCAGAGCAATCAAAGCACTTTCGCTGATGCTCAGTTCCAGAGCATATGGAGCACAGCCTAGCTAATGAGCCAGCCAACTAATGAGACGCATTCCCATTTCAGATACTTCAGAAAATACACTTAACATAGATATATCAATAGCAATAAAATCAATAAAATAAATTAGAGGGACGCGATAGTAACCACCCTTAATTTTGCACGAGGTAAGGCACTCCTGCAACACGGAACAATATATTTTTCTGTCGGCGAGAAAGGGAACACCAACGGCCTTGGAAAGATCTCCATCCATGCGATGGGACCAGTGACGGACTGGCTCTAAAAATATTGGTTGCCAGGAGACAAAGGGGGCCCACCTACAACTATAAGGCTATCACTTATTTTTTATAAGAAATAAATAAAATTTTCGAAAAATACATGTGGGAAAAAAGGTACAATTAAATTTTTTGCGAAATAAATGTATATTTTTTAGTAATTACAGTGTACATATATTGTACATATTACTGGCAGTATACAGGAGATACTAAATGCAAATACAGACTGTTATAATTGAATTTTAAATTTTTTTAAAATTTTAAATAAATGGTGGATAGTTTTAAATAGTTCGTTTGTACTGAACGTTTTACACATTAACATGTAGTTCAAAAGCATACTTCATGCAGTCCACTATATTAAGAGCAATCGTTTGAATTCACAAGATGATTGTGCGAATCTGTCAATAATTGCTTCTGCATCCAATTCATCTAACAATTCCTTTTCAATGGATAGCAGCATGTATGATTCCACGTTCTCCTCAGACAGTGAATTTCTTAGCCTTGTCTTTATGATATTTAGCTTTGAAAAATCCTCTCACATTGGACTTGAGTAACTGATAGTGTGCAGATGACTTTATAAAGTTCATAAAGGTTATCATAGGCCTTGTCATGAAGTCTGTTGGATGCCAGAAATTTTAGTACACACGATGGGAAATTGCTACAAATTTTACACTTGTTACAACTGGAATCCATATTCTCACCATCATTAAGCAATAGCTTTAGTACATCAACGTTCGAAGCATAAGAAAACAATTCCAGTATTACTTGATCTTTGCTGATTTGTGGAGACAGCTTAATAATCCCTTCCAAAGCTTCATCTTCAAGGCCCTTCTCTGCAATAGTTTTGAACTTTGCTGGGTCCAAGCAGGATAAATCTTTATACAACTTTTTGTGTTGTACAAAGCGTGAATCTAGTGACTGGACAATGCTGTCCATTATTAGGTTAAACACATTTACTCGAAAATCAGCTAGAGAATCTAAGGAATTTCCATCATTACCTATAAGCTCATCTGCCATTCTTTTCTTCTTCCTCTGCCTCTTTACTGGCAATGCTGTTTCCAAAGGGTCAATTTCCAATGTTTGATTTTCATCCACATTCAACTGTGAAATCTTGTTATTACATTTATTTACAAATTCCAATGCCTTGTTGTGAACGTTAACAAATGTCCTTGTCTGTTCCTTCAACTTTGTTTTAGCTGAATCTACTAAACTCCATGCAGTAAACATATCTAAACCACTTGTCCGTAAATAACTTGATAAGGGGGCTGGTAGTTTCAAATATGTACAAGTAAGTAAATGCTGTCAATATTGTTTCAAACTTTAGAACACTTGGAAGTAAAACATTTGCTTCTTGTTTTATTTTTGCATCAAACTTGCCTGAATCTTGTATCATTGATAAGCATGTCAATAGATTTACAAAAGTACTGACAGCGGCATCATCAAAACGTCCAAATATAGTTGTTGCTGCATTGCATTTTCCTGACCATCTTGTCTCACCAATTGGCTTTAATCGTTTCATTTTTTCTTGTCCTAGATGTTTTTCCAACAACTTCTATCCATGCAGCCATTCTCTTGTCTGATGTTTTCACAAAAATTGCTAAATTCTGGGGCAAATTGAAAAAAAGAAACTTCAGGAGAAAAGAAACATTTTGTTGTTTCAGTTATCACCAAATTCAAGACATGGGCATAGCACCATATATGAACATGTTGATCAGCCACATCTGTAATTTTACTTTGTAAACCATTATACTGGCCATGGTAGCTTGTAACTCCATCTGTACTATCGGATAACATTTTGTCCTGTACCATCATTACTTGGATAACATTTTGTCCTGTACCATCATTACTTGGCACAACTGAAAGTAGTCGCTCACAGATAACACCTTTAAGCACATACCGAATAATAATGCTAAACTGATTGATGGATGAATTATCTTTTGTTGAATCAACTTGAATAGAATAATATTTTGCTTGAGAAACTTCATCACTAATTCTTTCTTATATCATATTCTTCATAATTTGGATTAACATTTAAACAGTTGTTTTACTCAGGTATCTAACAAGTCCACCCCGGCCTTTACTTTGAGCCTTTCCTTGTTCTAATCGTTTGATTCTTTGTGTAGACTTGTTTTGAACAGTCGCTCAAAAAAGTATCCGAACACTACGGTTGATTACAGAATTCAGAAAAAATATCTGGCAACGATTTTTTTAGAAATTAGTGATCTGGCAACCTTCGTGCATCTTCACGTAATTACAGAATTCAGGAAAAATATCTGGAGCGTGTACAGCAACTGCACACGCTCTATATTTCCGTGAGTGAGCCCACACGATCTAGTATCAAAATAATATGACCATCTACAGTCGCTCAAAAAAGTATCCGAACACTATGGTTGATTACAGAATTCAGAAAAAATATCTGGCAACGATTTTTTTAGAAATTAGTGATCTGCAACCTTCGTGTCACGTGATTACAGAATTCAGGAAAAATATCTGGAGCGTGTACAGCAACTGTACACGCTCCAGTTACCGTTCACAGCAAACTGGAGCGTGTGCAGTTACTGCACACGTCAACTTCGTGTCACGTGACACGAAGTTGCCAAATCACTAATTTCTAAAAAAAATCGTTGCCAGATATTTTTTCTGAATTCTGTAATCAACCATAGTGTTTGGATACTTTTTTGAGCGACTGTTTGTGAGCATAATGGAGTCATATTTTGCCATCAACTGCACTGTAGCTAAAAAATTGCCATGATTCAGAACCTCATTATCCAGAGTGTAGACCGATTCATTTCTGTGATCTCCAAAAGGAAGTGCTTGCTTGCCTAACATCTTTATGATGTCTATAATCCTCATGACAATACTCCTCTGCTTGAACACTTCTTTATTTTTAATTAGTGAAAATGCAAAAAAATTATCTAAGGTGCCATCATTAACCACACTGAAAAATTGCTGAACATTTCTGACACGTGTTGTTGTCGAAGAATTAATGTGTAAAGCCAAGCTGTGGCTAATACGCCTGTAGTCACTAAAGCCACGTGCAAAGGGTGATGGATTACAAGTGTTGGGAGACTCAAAGGCCAATCAGTATGAACAATATAAGCACCTGTTTTCTCTGTTATATGTTAGCCATTTTCTTCGAACTGAGTCATTCGTAATTTTCCTCTCACAGAAACGAGCATCAAATGGCAGATCATCAAGTGACTGAAATCGATGTTCAGCAAAAAACTGTTTCAGATTTGCTCGTGATGGATATTAGAAGATTCCAGCAGTTGATCTTTCATTTTCTTGTGTAGGTTCATTTATAGGATGTGCTTCAGAAAGCAAGTCATTTATGGCTGAAGGTATATCCGATTCCCTGTAACTAGTTGAAGCTATGCGTTCAGATATTGCAACTACAGGTAATACAGATACCGGAACAATGAAGCCAGAAGAAGTACTGGGCCTGGGTTGCTGAGTAAAGGATGCTATTGTATTTGTCTCTACATTCAAAGTAACTATTTCCTGTTATTGTAACTCACAAGTCATTGCATCATCACCATGAGTACTGTTTTTTGCTTCTTGACTATTTGTTGCGGAACTGTACATTGATTTGGATGGTGGTTATGGTATTATAAAATCTGTAATAGACCTGCATCGATTGGCTGATTCCTGCCTTTCTGCTTCTTGTCACTCTTTGCGTTTCAGTGATCCAGATTTATGCTTTTTCTTTTCCATGCTGGTAGAGCCAATTCTGGAACACTTGGTGGTACTCCTGTTGGGAATACTCTCCAAATCCCAAATTCAAACGAATTTTGTAAGGTCTTCCACCCTTCAAAAAGGTTTTCCAGCAAGTTCCTTTTCAATTTTTGGGAACAACCACAAATCGCATGGTGCAAGATCGGGTGAATGTGCTGGATGGGGTAGCTGTTTGAATTCTTCTTCCTCCAGATAGTCCTTAACTTGCGGGGTTTTGTGAGCACATATTATCTTGAAGAAGAAGAACACTTGGCACCCTGTTGTTGGACGTTGCTCCTTCATCTACTTAACCATTTTAGGCAAAACAATATGGGTGTAATATTGGCCATTTATAGTCATTTTTTCAGGTACGGTGTTCACTGTTACTACTTCCTGGGAATTGAGAAATACTGTGAACATCCTCTTCCTTGATCGAAAGTTTTGTCGAGAGATTTGGGGATGCGGTTCATCTTCTGCAACCCAAATATAGTTGTCGATCTTTCTGGGAGTTGTATAGTAATAAAACTACTTATCATCATCACCTGTGACAATGTCTATTAACCGTTTGGAGCCCACTAAGTTCAAACATTGCAGCATCTCCTTGCACGAGTCGACTCTGGCCCTTCTTTGCTGTTCTGTTAGTTTGTGGAGTATCCATTTGGTATAGATCTTTTGGAACTTTAAATGTTGGTGAATAATTGCTTCCACACTGACATCTAAACTTATTACGTGAATGGTGATGTGTGAGTTTCCCTTAATGAGTTCACGAACAACAGCGATGGTTCTCATCACATCCTCAATTGGTTTTCCTGCACGAGGGATCATCATCCTTCTTTGAATTGACACATCCCTCCTATAACAGTGCCATATGAACAAGCATGATCCACATATACTTGTGGTAAATTGGCATGCATTTTTTTGTGTCGTTCTCAAACTGCATCCATTTCGCATAGACCTTCTGGAACTTTAAATGTTGGTGAATAATTGTTTCCACATTGACATCTAAATCTGAAAATATAAGAGTTTTCTCCGTCTTTAGTAGGCTCCAACAGGCTCTTTCGCAGGTCAAACTTTATGCACGGCCAGCAAAGATAGAAATGGTGATACGGCCTTTGTTTTTAACGCATAATGACAAGTTTAGGCAAACTTTCAACCACGTCATAGTTCGTTAACTTTGGAGGAACGATTGCAGATCTATAAACACGTGTCAAGAGCTTTCTGAACTCTCTCCCGTAAGAGGACTCCTTATGAGAGGAATTTGGAAGTCGTAGCTCTCAACGTTTAAGAGAATTTGGCCAGTTTCTTTGGGAAGAGCAACAACGTTTGGGGGACTATTAAGCATAAAACAAACCTTCCCCTCGATTTTAGTGAACATGAAGCAAAATTCTGTTGCAATTCTTTAAAAGGTGTCCAAATGCTTAACGAATAGACAGATACACAAATTTCCCAAAATGTTTATAATGAAATGATATTCTTCAATTTATTTGGGTTCTTGAAATAATTACCTGAACAAAATTTTATCTTGTCCTGAGTGGGATCCACTCAGGGAAACACCAATTTTTTTTTCAGCTAATAAATTTAAGTGTTTATTATCTACAGGACATTTTCCTGTGATACTTTATTACCGAAATGTCCAGGTTCATTCGTTACAGCTGCAAGAGCTTCTTGATTACAGCATTTTCTTTCAACAAGTTTATGATAAATATGGCTGGAATCGCATCAACCCCTTAACCTGAAGGCTACAAACCTTTCAGCATTTCGCGTTTTTATTGTCTATGTTTAGATTAATATTTCATTTCATAATAAACGCCTAACGTCTGCACGGAAGTTTCTCATTTTTCAAAAATGCATTTGTCTCTTGGAAAAAAATATCAGTACCAATCAATCGAGACACCAATAATATTAAATCAAGAATAAATAAAAAGAATTACGTAAATAGTAATATAAATTTCATCTGTTTTTTTTTGTTCGCTTAAGTCACAGTTACATTTTTCAGTTTCACTTGGTATTGCGAATATTGATTGATAATAAAACAGTTACCGTAGCAGTCAGAACTATGACATTTCGATATTTTTAATGAATCAAATTTGTTAGGCGATAGGACTAGGAGGGACTCAAAGTTATTTATTCATTTATTTGAATCATTCAAATTAGTAAGGGGGATGCAAAATTAGAGCACTTGAGATTTTAAAAATCGAAATAGCAAAGCAATATTTGACTTGAACAATATTGAAAGCAATATTTGAATCTCTGAGAGATTCAAACATTATCGCATTTAGAGATTTATTTGGATGAATCAAATTATTAAGGAAATTACCTTAGGGTGATATAGATTTATGATATTTAATGATTTAATGACTAAAATAGGTAACTGAACAGGACTCTGAGAAACGGGAAAAAAAATCGAAAACTGTAGCACTTAGAAGAAATCAAAATTCCATTGTACAACAGTAAAAATGTTTCGGAAATGAAATAGCCGATTTTTATTAATTTCAAGGTGCTAAACACGATTATGATATTAAAAGATGGTGATTGGCTCTTGTTTTGAAAATACAAGAGGTTGTGTCAATATACAGTGTATACTGATTTGAGTCTTTCACGAGCTGTACGAAGCGCCGAGTGACACAATACCAGGGATCTATTGCATCATTCGAAGGAATGCAATACCCAGAAGCTATTGCATCATTCGAGCAATGCAATATCCGGGAGCTATTCCATCATTCGGGAGTTCCCCTTCCTCAGCTATCGTCCGTTCATGATTGTATGTGAGCGATATGCCTCATTCTTGGGTAAACAATGCAGACCATTTTTGTTACATTTGTGGAAAAGTAACTTTTGCGTCACAGAATCACGAAAAACGCCTGTCATCAAAAAGGCCTACCACCTTTATGTGATTGGAGATCAACAGCGAAGCTCGCCTCTGCTTATAATATGCAATAATTGTACATCTTCGCAGCTGGCTAAATGGCAAAAGGGCTATGGTTGATACCATTGACATTCATACGAAATGGCGGAAACCGTCCAACCATGTGAGTGACTGTTATTTTTGTATGACGCCTCTGCTGGGAAGTGGTATTATTTTTCTTTTAATAAAAAGAAAAGCAGACAATAAACAATCCCAACATATCTCTGCCATCCACCCAATCAGTGCAACATGGAGAAAACCTGCCCGTCCAAGAGCCACCAGAACATTACGATGTGGACTCAGAGTAAGTACAGAAAGAGAATGAAATAACAAGAACAGAGGAAATAGCTTCTGTAGATCCCGGCTTCACACCCACAACATCGGATTCACAACACAAGATCATGCAGAACGTGTTGAATGATCTTGTTAGAAATCTGGAGCTGTCAAAGATCAAGGTGGGGGTTCTAGGATCTAGACTGCAGCAGTGAAACCTCCTTGATAAAAATATGAAAATAAGTGCGTATTTTAGCCGCCAAAAATATATGGTATTGTTCTTTACCATGGTAGGTAACCTGGTTGCTTGCAAAGATGTTGAAGGTTTACATACTCCAGAAGAATAGAGGTTATTTATAGATTCCTCGAAATTGAGTATGAAAACCATTCTTCCACACAATGTGAAGGTGTTGCCATCTGTTCCAGTAGGCCATGTAGTTAATATGAAGGAAACTTATGACAATATGAAACAATTACTCTAATACATAAATTATGACAAAGTGGCATATTTCTGCGGACTTAAAAGTCATTACTACAGCTCGGATATCCAAAGTTCTGTTGCTTCCTTTGCGAATGGACTAACAGAGACAAAGCATCTCATTACGCGAAGAGGATTTCGCCTTCTCGGCAATCACTGCAGCCAGGGAAGAATATACAGATGGTATATCCGCTGGTACAATCCACGAAGATTTTGTTCCCACCTTTACACAAAAAATTGGGCCTTATGAAGAATTTTGCCAAGGCTATGAATCAGACGCATTCTGTACCTTCAACAACACAAATTTCCAAGACTTAGTGATGCAAAGATAAAAGAGGATCTTTTTGTGGCTCCAGATATTCGCTCACTGCTGCATGATGAGGTATTTGATAGTATCATCATTGCTAATGAACGGAGAGCATGGCATGCATTCAGACTCATGAAATAACTGAAAAATATTAGCTTCATACCACTCACGGTAAAACTAATTTTTAAAGCTAACTATTTCACTACGAACATGTTTATCAAAGAAGAATTTTCAACTGTTAAAATTTGAAGATGTTTATTATTGTATATATATATTTGTTGTCATTACTTTATTCCTGTGTTAATTATTACAATAACCTGGATGAGCATATGCTCTTGGGTTATTTACATTGTAATAATGTACATTTATATCAAAAATAAAAATATTTGAATTTGAATTATTTTTGCCACCTGGGGCACTGCTCCACCAAAAATAAGCCCAAGAAATAATAAACGAATTTCAAATTTAGTATTCATTATTTGTGATATTTAAATCAATATAATATCAGTTTTATATTCGTTTTGTAATCCTTATTTGCCACGTTATGTACCCAATCACAATATTTACTTTATGAATCAGAACTCTATTGAACTACGTTGAACTTCATTTTATAGAATAAGAATTTTCTCATTACGGCCACCGCCAGCAGTCTTAACGTTATTTATTGTGACGATGATACAAATGCGCATGTGCTGAAGTACAGTCGATGAACAGCAGGACACCTCCTGCTGTTCATATTGAAGTGGCCCGTGACACTCAATTGGTGATTCTAACAAAGCAACCAATAATCGAAGACCTGGTTACTAGGAAAAATTTTCATTTGACACTCCCTGTGCCTTTTCATTGACAGGCCTAAATTTTCCTGATAAGACGAGTCTGAACTGAAAGTGAACTTGAGTTGCGAACTTTTATTTCGCTAAGGAAGGATATTTATGTATGAACATTTTAAAAAATACATTAGATATGAAAATATAAAATCTGTTAACATTTGGTCTACAACGGAATACAAAAAATATATTTTATCATAACATCTAGTTAGAAGTGTTTCGATCAGTTGGTTAAATCTCTTTGACTTGCCTCATGAAGGTCTTTGGTTTGATCCCAGCTCTTAAAGGATGATTTTAGTTTTCGATTTTATTTTAATTCATTTTATTTCCATATCATGCTTTTACAATTCTTTTTAAAATAAATTAATAGTGTAAATAATAGCTAGGCATAAACTGGAAGGAGAGATGTGTATCAATCCCCAATGATGATGCGCAGAACCGGCCACGTCTAGTTCCTAATGTCCGATCTCTACTTCTTGTGATGCAGGCTGTTAGTACCTTTCAAAAGTGATATTCTCTTTTGGAAGGGAACGGAAGGGGAGGGCTGCCAGTTCAGTATGGCCTACTGATCTGATCATTTATGCCACTTTTTTTCTTTTTTTTTCAACCCTGCTGAGGAGTGGTCAACTTCACAGGGTCCTGGTGCTGACCATTTATACCTACTAGACTGGACTTGTTTATGTATTTGAGCTTGATTATGGATCCTGGACTTGCTGCACTGGTGGGCCTCTGTTGAGGGAGAATCTGTCGCTGTGTTTTCTGTTTGCTTCTGGGTTGCCATCCCTTAGACAGACTTACATGTCCTAAGACATGGGATACCTCATTTCAGCTGGTGGATAATCCTGATCAGTGGCCATCGCAAGTACCTGAACCTCACTTAGCTAGTTGGGCATCGTCAATCCTAAACTGGAGTAATGTGTCTCAGGCAAGCCATACGGCTCTTAAAAAAGTCCACTTGAAAACTTCGTGACTGAAGTTCCTACCAATATCGGTGACTTCAGCCTTTAGAGGAGGAGGAACAGGTTTTTGCCCCATGCCTGCGATCAGGGTGCTGTTTGATATTGTTAGCCTTACCTATCTTAATAAACCTAGTCTTTTTAAAAATCCTACTAATCATTTTCTCTCTGCAGGAACATGGAACGTGAGGACATTACATAGAGATTATTCGTTTGATTGCTCTCACGCAGGAATTCCAGCGTTATAACCTAGATATTCTAGGCTTGCAAGAGACCAGATAGACAGGTAAATGTGAGATACTTAAAAATAACTTTAAATTTCTCTTTTCAGGGAGGGAGGATGGAAAGCATCTCCAAGGCGTAAGTTTACTTCTCAACAGACACTCCAGTGACGCTCTTCTAGGATATGACTGATGATTTCTTACAGCAAAATTTAAAACAAAAATTAAAGGCTTGAAAGTCATCTGTTGTTATGCCCTCACAGAGGACTCTAATGTGAACGAGAAGGATACGTTTTACAACCAGCTTCAGGATATTTTGAATTCTTTGAAGGAAGGAGATATTTCTCTTGTGCTAGGTGACTTCAGTGCTAAAGTTGGCACTCACTCTGACCTTTGGGCAGGAGTTTTAGGTCTCTTTGGCATTCACTGTTCCAATGGCAATGGGGAACGTCTCCTACGGGTAAGTAAAATTAATGGTTTACGAATAACTAATACATACTACAAACACCAGGACATTTATAAATATAGATGGGTTTCACCTGATGGGTTGCACAGGAATATGATAATTACATTTTAATTAACAGCAAATGGGCTAGTTCAGTTAGGAATACCAGATAATACAGGGGAGCCAAAATTGCGTCTATTATCTGGTCAAAAGTGTATTGCAGCTGAAACTTAAGAAAAGTTGTGCTAAGGTTAAGAAAATTACCTTCAACACTGAAGGTCTGAAAGATCCAGATATAGCCAAAACATACCATGAAAGGCTACTTAGTCATTATGACAATCGCGGTTTGCTTACTGCTGAAGTTGAGAAAGAATGGGATCAGTTTAAACAGGCTTTTATTGAAACCAAGCAAATTTTGGGTAAAAGGGAACAGAGGAAACAAAATTATTTGAGTGATAAGGCTATGGAACTTATTTCTGAAAGTAGGAAGTGTAGGATTAATATGAATCAACACCCTACTAGTCCTAACAGAAGGCCTTACAATGAGCTTAATAAACGTGTAAAGGATCAGTTAACAGCTGATAAGAATCTTTGACTTGATAGTTTGGCTGACAAAGCAGAGCAAGCAGTTAGACAGCACAACAGCGGGGGGTTGTACCAAATTGTTAAAGTTTTACATGGGAAAAAACAGATAGGTACATGAAGATTGAGGGATGAACATGGGAAGGTGGTTGAAGTAGAAAATTCTGTGATGGCTAGGTGGGATGAGCATTTCAGAGATGTTCTAAATGATGTGATTATTTCTACTCCCATTTTTTGTAATGAGGATAGAGGCATTGCTTTCTGTTATGATGGCCCTATATCACATTCCGAAGTCACTTTGGCTATCTCTAAATCAAAACTGCATAAATTCCCAGGGGTGGATGAAATCACCACTGAAATGCTTAGAGCTGGGAACATTTGTGTTGTCACATCGCTGATTGAAATTTTGAATATTTTTTATGATAAAGGTGTTATTCCTAAGAATTTTACTAGAGCAAATATTGTTCCAATTTTTAAAAAAGGTGATCGTAGTTCTAGTGATAATTATAGGGGAATTAGTTTACTTTCTGTTCCAAGAAATGTTCTTCGCTTGACTATATTTAATAGAGTTAAGAATTTCTTTGATGGACAACTGCATGATGAACAGTGTGGATTCAGAAGTGGTAGAGGATGTTTTAACTTAGACAGATTCTTGAGAGTCAAAGTGTCCTAGTCAAAGTATCTTAGTCAAAGTGTCCCATCAAAACATTTCAGCTACGAACCTTTACTGTTTTCTTTATTAAGATCTTACACAGTAATTTCCTTGGTAATGTTGTACCTGTATACTTGCGACACGATACGGGCTCGCCATCTGCCTGCAGCCTCCAATTGGCGCCAGTTTTATTAATGGATCGCTGCGTTCGTTCTCTTTCTAGCCCAAATCTTTGCTTCGTCATACGGACCAGTTGCCATAGAGATACGTCGAATGCAAGTCCTGTTTAACAATGAGAAAGCCTGGAATGATCCCAGGTTCGGCCAGGGGCATATCATAATCAGCTTTGCCCTGGTGCAACGTTTCCTTATGGGCCTCAGAATCACTTTTTAAACGTGAATTAGAGAAACTTGAATTGGCGATTTAATCCTTGCTAGATTCATTAAGATTCTCATTTGAATATGTAACGAATAATTGAGCGATTTTCCTAGAATTCAACCTATTTGGCCTAATTAACCATTGATAACTCAAGTCTGTGCGAAAAATATATTCGATCTTGTACGTTAAGTAAGTACTGTTTTAATTTTGGTATGATGAAAGACATATATTATACACAGTGATAATATAGAATAATATTTTGGGTACATAATAAAAATCAAATTTGTTTGGAAATGTTTACTGACTTATTAAAACAAAGATTACTGTGAATGGACATCTACTAGTTTCCTGATAGAAAATATTCCAGATCATGTGCAAATAAGAATAATACATTCACGACAAATATACAATTTACAACACATTTTATGTATATGAATCTTATTTAATCACAATATTTAAAGCTCTGATACGCTGTTAATAAAGTTATATAAAATACAAAAAATTCATATGAAAAATTAATGTATATTAGAATATATATTTATATCTAATATTAAACAATGCAATTCTTTATGCTAATTTATGTAGCACAATGCCCTGCGAAATATAATTTTAATACACTTAAACACTGTTTCTTTTTATTAAAATAGTCTATTTTATATTTCATAAAAATTAATAATTTAAAATATGAATAAATATTAATAATATACGAATATGAATAAATATATGAATACTTCCTCGGGTTAAAGTATTATCGACTTATCGAAATAAGATGCTTGCATGAAATATCGAAACGTTTTTGAAAAATATAGAACTGTAGTGTAGATAGTTCGCACTTCTTTTCAATTCTAATTCAATTCAAATTTATTCACACTTTTGTTACATTTCAAACATGTAATTTAAAACTTATAATAACACGAAAAGCAAAAAATGTTTTTCCTTTCCAAAGTAATTAAACAAATTTGAAAGTGTAAAATAAAAAACCCTATATGAGCGAAAGCTCGTTTGTAGAATTAATGGATTAAGAAAACGCAAAATATTTTAAAGCAACAGAGCCAACTTATTTATCACTAACATATAAGAAACCCATTAACATTATGATTCAAATGTATATTTAAACACTGTAATCATGCAAAGCATAAACCCTATAACAAATTTTCTACATTTTGCTCGAGTATCCATTTCAAAATTAATTTTTTTAAAAAGATAAATATTTCTTTTATTCTTTATGTTATTAGGTAAACTGTTGAATATTTTGAGAGCGAAGTATACATAATACTTACAAAAAAACTGTTTTTCTGGGAATAACCATATTTACTTGTACCACTCTTGAAAGTCTGGTATTTTTATTGAAAGCTTTTACATTTGAATCATCCAAATTTTTGACAATATATGTTAATAAATGTTAAATATTAATTTTGACACGTAATTTTTTGTATTGAAGTATAATAATTTTGGATGCTATCAAATTTTCGTTTTTTGAGCATGCCCCTCAACACACAACTTTGATGATTTCGAATAGGATTCAAATTCTATTCATAAAGGCCACCCCATGAAATAATACCATATTCCAAGTAAGATTTTATCCACGAATTGCAAATTATTTTTAACACGGACAAATTCAAAAATCTTCTAAAGAAATATATTCTTCATATCATAATATTCAAGCTTTTTACTATTTCATTTACATGCAATTTCCATGTGAGGTTTACTATCTATTAATACTCCCAGATGTCTAAAACCATCAACACCCTGCATAACTGGACAAGGACATGAACAACTTTGACAGCTTATATCACGATAAATTAATTTATTCTATAGTTCATCAATAGACATTTTTTAACCTAAAAGTTATATATTTTGATTTTTTGAGACATAAAATTAGCTTATTTTTCACAAACTAATTATTTCTTTCTTTTAAATCCTCATTTATTTTTATAACAATATCATTAATAGGTTCTGTAAATGGTAGCTAGGTAGTCACTGGAAGGAGAGCTATGCAGCAATCCCCTATGATGAAGCATAGAACCGGCAAGGCCGAGCACCTAATGTCCGTCCCCGCCTTCTCGTGGTGCAGACCGTTAGTACCTTTCAAAAGAGATACTCTCTTGTGGAAGTGAACGGAAGGGGAGGGCTGCCAGATTAGTGTGGCCTACTGATCTGGACATATAAACCCACTGGACTGGACTGAATTAAGGCTCTAAACTTGATTATGGATCCTGAATTTGCTGCACTGATGGGCTTCTGTGGAGGGAAAATCTTCCTCTGTGTTTTCTGTTTGTTTGTGGGTTGACAGCCCCAAGTGAATAGATTCATAGGATATGTTTATCAGCTGGTGGATAATCATGAGCAGAGGTCATCGCAGACACCTGAACTCTTGCTTCTACGGGCATCATCAAATTATACATTGGAGGAAGTCTTCCAGTGTAGATATCTTCAGCCTTTAGTGGTACAGGAACGGGTCTTTGCCCCATGTCTGCGATTAGGGGGCTGTTTGATATTGTCGGCATTCCCTCTCTCAATAAACATAGTTTCTTTAAACATCCCCACTAACCATTTTCTTTCCACAGGTAGTTGGAATGTGAGGACTCTGTGAGGACAGAACTTTTTCTCTTGATGTCCTCACACAAGAATTCCACCGTTATAAGTTGGATATTCTCGGCTGCAAGAAACCAGATGGGCAGATAAAGGTCAGATTCTTAAAATTAATCTTAAATTTCTCTTTTCAGGGTGGGAAGACAACAAACATCACCAAGTCGTGGGTCAGCTTCTCAGTAGACATGCTAGAGATGCTCTTCTAGGATATGAGTGCATTAATGAAAGGTTACTTACAGCAAAATTTCAGACAAGCGTTAAAGACTTGAATGTTATCTGCTGTTATGCCCCCACTGAGGATGAGGATGAGAAGGATAGGTTTTATGAACAACTTCAGGATATTTTGAATTCTGTCAAGAAAGGAGATATTACCCTTGTTCTTGGTGACTTCAATGCCAAAGTTGGTACTGACTCTGCCCTTTGGGGAGGAGTAATAGGCCCTTTTGGTATTGGTAGCTGCAATGGCAATGGGCAACGTCTCCTACAGGTAAGTAAACTCAATGGTTTCAGAATAACTAACACGTATTACAAACACTGCGACATACATAAGTTCACATGGGTTTCACCTGATGGGCTGCATAAGAATATGATAGACTTAAAAAGTGTTGTGCTAAGGTAAAAAATTTTACCTGTAATACTGAAGCTCTGAATGACCCTGTTATAGATGAAGCTTACCATGATAGATTACTTAGTCATTATGACAGTCATGGTTTGCTTACTACTGAAGTTGAGGAAGAGTGGGACCGTTTTGAACAGGCTTTTTGGAAACTAACAGTGTTCTTTTAGGAAAAAAGGAGCAGAGGAGACAGAATTATTTGAGTGATAAGGCACTTGAGCTTATTTCAGAAAGAAAGAACTGCAGGAATGTCCTTAATCAATACCCTACTAATCCTAATAGAAAGCATTACAGAGAGCTTAATAAACGTGTAAAGGATCAGTTAGCTGCTGACAAGAATCTTTGGCTTGATGGTTTGGCTGACAAAGCCGAGGAAGCAGTTAGACAGCACAACAGCAGAGAGCTGTACCAGATAGTTAATGTTTTGTGTGGTAGAAAACGGACAGGTATACAGGGATTGGAGGATAAACAAGGTAAGGTTATAGAAGGTGAGAATTCTGTCATGCTAGGTGGGCTGAGCATTTCAGTGATGTTCTAAACAATGTGGTTAGTTCTACTCCCATTGTTTGCAATGATGACAACTGCATTGGTGGCTTTAATGTTGGCCCTATAACACAATCTGAAGTTATTTTGGCTATTGCTAAACTTAAACTTCATATATCCCCAGGGGTAGATGAAATTACTACAGAAATGCTTAGAGCTGGGAATGTTACCTTGGATGATTGAAATTTTGAATATCTTTTATGATAAAGGCCTTTTATCCTAAAGATTTTAACAGAGCTATTATTATCCCTATTTTCAAAAAAGATGATCGCAGTTCTTGTGATAACTATATAGGGTATCAGCCTACTCTCTGTTCCAGGTAAAGTTCTTTCCATGATTGTGCTTAATAGAATTAAGAATCTGGTTGACAGTCAATTGCGTGATGAACAATGTGGATTCAGAAGTGGTAGGGGATGTGTGGATCAGATATTTTCTCTTAGGCAGATTCTTGAGAAATGTTTAGAGTTTCAGAAACCTTTGGTTGCTAGCTTTGTTGATTTCAAAAAGGCTTTCGACTCTGTTGATCGTCATAATTTGTGGTTGATTGTGAGATCATATGGTATATCAAACAAGTCAGTTAACATAATAAAATCTCTCTATAATAACAATGAGTCGTGTGTGAGAGTTGGTAAGGCTTGTAGCAATTGGTTTAGCATTACTTCTGGTGTTCGACAAGGGTACATTTTGTCTCCTTTTCTCTTTAGTTTGGTTATTGATTACGTTATGCGAAATTCACTTCGAGGGAAAGATTTTGGCCTTAAATGGGCTGGAGATACGAAAATTTCTGATTTAGATTATGCTGATGATTTAGCCCTTTTGGCAAATGATGTTCATGAGATGAACTCTTTTATTCGAACTGCTGATTAAACTGGTAGTAGAATAGGTTTGGTTATAAACAGAGAAAACTAAAGTGATGAAAATTGGTCAGGCAGGCTCTGATTCAGTTAATCTAAATGGTTGCATTCTTGAGCAGGTGTCACAGTTTAATTATGTTGGGAGTAATGATGGTGATGTGTGGCATGAGATTAACAGACGAATAGGGATTGCTGCCGTGACTTTTAAGAATCTATGGAGAGTGTGAAGAAATAGGCGTATACACCTAAAGACTATAATTAAATTATATAATAGTTTGTTCGTTCTAGGGTTAGTTATGGTAGTGAAATTTGGACACTTTGTAAACAAGATAACAGGAAACTAGATGCTTTTCATTCTAGATGCTTACGTGGTATCTTGGGTATTAGGTGGTTGAACTTTGTAACTAATGATGAGGTTAGGCAAAGGAGTCTGCAACCTCCTTTAAGCTGTATATTGTGTAGAGAGAGACTCCGCTGGTTTGGTCATGTTGCCCGTATGGATAATTATTGATTGGCGAATAGGGTTATGAACAGTGTACCTAAAGGCTTAAGAAAGAGGGGTAGACCTAGGATGCGGTGGGCTGACAATGTTAAACAGGACCTTATTAGAATTGGTGTGCAGTGGCCAGATGCAGCAGATGTAGCTCAGGGCAGACTTCCTTGGAGAACTAAATTGCATGGTCTGGTTAGACCTCCGTAGCCCATGGGCTACGGAGGTCCAACCAGACCATGCAATTGCTGTAAAACCAGACCATGCAATTGCTGCAAAACCAGACCATCCAGTTGCTGCTTGATGATGATGATGATGATGATGATGATGATGATGATGATGATGATGATGATGATGATGATGATGATGATGATGATGCCAAGGTAAACCAGTGCAATATCATCTGCAAATACAATGTTAATCACATTCAAAAGTAAATCATATAGGTCATTAAAAATATAAAAAAATAATACTGGTCCAAGGACTGAACCCTGTGGGACCCTAAAATTAACATCAGCAGAGGCATTAAAGCAATATTTTATTTTTACAGCTTGCTGTCTTTCTGTTAAATAACTAGTTAGCCAAGATAGCATAAGATCTCAAATCCCAACCTTTTCTAATTTTTTGAGCACTCACAGTCAATAGAAATTCAATAGAATCTATCACATTTAATTCTCTGATACAGTTCTCAAAAGAGCCATTAATATCAGAATCAATTATAATTGAACTCCAATCCTTTACGCTCAACATATCTTTTAATTTACTTATATTAGTTTTCTTTTTTATTAAAAGTGTTAGGTTTCAAATTAATGTGTTTCATGTCATTTCTTGCAATATGTAAACCAACAAAATAATGATCTAAAATTTTTTACTTTGATAATGTACGATATTAAATCTCTGCTGCTAAAATTCCTTACATCCAACTGCCTATCATCTCTCTAGTGATTTCATCGTGGACAACATAAAAACCATTATATCTAAAGTCTGAAGATATTTTTCAGTTACAGCCTCATGAATTTTTAAATCTATGTTCAAATTCCTCATAGTAATAGCATATCGATAAATTTACATATCACTAATCTTATCCTGCAATTAATCAATAAATTCTGCTTTTGTGTATCCATTATATCTATAGAAGCCTATAATTACCATCTGGACATTATTAAGTTTTATTCGAATTTTCAACAAGTCTGCTGTTCTAAAATCTGTATAACCAGGGCCGTGCCGTGCTATGATACAGAGAGGCGGCCGCATCAGGCGGCACCGTAAGGGGGCGGCATAAGCAGCGAAATCAAAATACAATTTGAACCCTTCAATAATTAAAAATCTTTACGCAACGCTTTTCTACATTGGTCTATGTTATTCCGATATTGATGTATACGATTTATGATTTATCGTACGCCTCTGTCTAAGCACTTTCGGTACCCTTTGATCTCGGTTTCTGGTGCAGGTGCATCGTTGGCGAGCGCTCGCCGAAAGACTTTTGATCTGACAGCGCGAAGCTATATTTTTGTTTGCAATATACCGCGCGGCCGCTCCTAAACGCTGAGGCGGCAATTATCACAAAAGACAATTGCACGTGTTACGTGTTGATAGTTCTGCTTTGAGCTTACGATTATTGACAATATTTGATTTTAATGTTAGTTTGTCATGAGAAGTGGCAAGTGGCTGTGCTGTATTTAAATCAGTAAATCAGATACATAATATATCTGTATCAGTATAATATTTGTGCATTTATACTAATTCATTTTTTTTATTTAAAAAGTAGATCAGGTAAGAGAACTTATATACATATATTATATATATTACATTCATATACGTTGAAGTGGAGACAATACAATAACAAGTTAAAGAAAGGCATATGTCAAAATGGCTGCTAGCTGTCAATTTGACAGATATTCGTTATCTATTTATTATCTTCTGTTACCTACAAATCTTACTAGCTTTGCAACTCATTTCTATCGTTATTTTATCTACCCTATTTTAATAGCATGATAAGCATCATCATATTTAATCATTTTCAATGACACCCCCCCCCCTCCCCTCCGGTTGCATCTTTGCGAAGGACTGTGAATTTTTATTTAATATTTTTATTACAGTATGGAACAGAAAAGGAAAAAATTGTCTGGAAGTCAATATAAAAAGAAGCGCTTAAAGAAGAGGAACAAGGAAGAAAGCTAAGCTATGTTATGAAGGAACTCTTAGTTTTCTTTAACTTTAGTACAAAAGTCCTGTTTAGATGAGTCGTCCACATCCACATCAACAGCGACTGCTTTGGATTTGGCAAATAAAAACTCAGTGCCGCCCCAATCACTTCCAGAAGAAGTTGTTGAAGAGAGCCAAAAAATAACACCATCAGAAGTTCATCAAGAGCCGAGTAGCAGTAGCAGTGGCAGCCAGCAGATATTAAGCGAAATTTCTTCTGATCCTGCATTATGGAATGCTTTCTGCATGTCATCTGAAACTCGTCAAATACTGGTTGAGAGGGGTCCACATCAAATTAAGGAATTCGAGTTTCCTATTAATAAAGGAAGGCGTAGATTTCCCCCCTCGCATTATTTGAAAGTGTTGAGCAATAGTGAAAGTGTTGAGCAATAGTGAAGTCGTTGAGAGAAGTTGGTTGATTTACTCTGTTACGTGAGATGCCGTTTTTGCTTTTGTTGTATATTATTTGATAATTGTCTGCTATTAATGACTGGTCCAAAAAAGGTTATTCTGACTGGGGAAATCTTATAAGAGCCCTCATAATGCACGAAAAGTCTGTAAATCACAGAAATGCTTTTAGAGCATGGAAAGAATTGGACATTCGATTAAAGCAGAAAAAAACTATTGACGCTGAATATCAGCGAATTATGGATATGGAAATTCAGCATTGGAGAGGAGTTCTAAAAAGAATTATGTCAATAATTAGACTTTTGGCCTCACAATGCTTAGCTTTTCGTGGAACAACTGAACATTTGTTTCAGCCTAATAACGGAAATTTCCTAAAGTTGGTAGAATTGCTTTCTGAGTTTGATCCAGTTATGGAAGAACATATCAGGAGAGTTCAACGCGAGTCTGATAAATGGTCTGTGACTTATCTAAGCAATAATATACAAGATGAATTCATAAATGTGATGGGAAAGGTAATTTTAAGCAAAATTGTCGAAATAACAAAAATTGCTAAATATTTTTCGATAATCGCCGATTGTATCCCAGACCTAAGTCATATTGAACAGCTCTCATTAACAATAAGAGTTGTCGCTTTAAACTCCATTCAAAATAAATATGAAATTGAAGAATTCTTTATTGGTTTTTTCAAGCTAGTGATTCAACCGGAGAGGGTTTGACAGAACTTATTCTGACACATTTGGAAAAGTTAGGTTTTGAGTTAAAGTGGCTTAGAGGACAAGGCTATGACAACGGAGCTAATATGAAAGGAGTAAGAAAGGGTGTACAAAATAAAATACTTGAAAAATATCCAAGGGTGTTTTATGTGCCCTGCGCATGTCATTCTTTAAACCTAGTTGTGAATGATGCAGCGTCTTCTTCTACAGAAACAACAACTTTTTTTTCTATTGTACAAGAACTTTACACTTTTTTTTCTGGTTCTACAAAGCGTTGGGAAGTGCAAAAAAATATGTTTCACAATTAACTCTAAAACCATTGAGTGCTACTAGGTGGTCAAGCACAGTAGATGCGTTAAAACCTTTACGATTTCAACTTTGCGAAATCTATAATGCATTATTCCAAATAATAGAAGACATCATCAGAGATGCAGAAACTAAAGTTAAAGCAAGAGCGTTAGCAAAAAATATTAAAAATTACAAGTTTATATGCAGTATAATTCTTTGCTATGATATTTTATTTGAAATAAATTCAGTCTCGAAGCTATTGCAATCTGTAACTATAAATTTGTCAGATTGTGTAAGGATGTTATCAGAAACTACACAAAAAGTGAAAAGTTATGGACAATCTGGATATGATCAGATGAAAATTGCTGCTAATGAGATTGCAGAGAATCTTGAATGCAGTGCAGAATTTCCTGCCGAAACTGAAGTTAGAGCCAGAAGGAAAATGCATCAATTTGACTATGAAAAAGCTGTCGATCAACCCTTAACAGAGGAGAATAAATTTAAAATAAACTTTTTCAATTCTTGACATTACCCTTAATTCTCTGAATGAACGATTCACGTTTCTGGAAACCCATAGCAAAAATTTTCAGTTTTTATATGACATTTTAAAACTCAAGGATATAGATGACAAAACGCTAGAAAATTATTGTACCAGTCTCCAGTCAATACTTTCGGTCGAAAATGAATCAGATATAAATACAAATGATCTTCAAGAAGAATTACGTAATGTATCCCGAATGCTACCATATTCTATGAAACTTTTGGATGTTTTAAATTATTTGTGCCAAAATAACTTAATTACTTTGCATCCGAATACTGTTGTAGCTCTGAGAATTTTATTAACACTCCCTGTCTCTGTAGCTAGTGGGGAAAGCAGTTTCTCCAAATTAAAATTAATAAAACACTACTTAAGAAGTTCAATAAGCCAAACAAAACTTAGAAATCTGTCATTAATTTCTATTGAATCTACATTGGCTGCCACTCTAGACTACACATCTCTAATTAACGAATTTGCTAAAGTTAAAGTTAGAAGGGTAAAACTGTAGTAGATTGTTGTAGTTGATAGTTGATATCATTATTTTAAAGTAGTTTATATTTTCAAATTAAAAATAGTATTCGTACATTTCGTGCAGTTTTTTTTTTTTAAATCACAATCGAGGGTTATTTTAAAGAAAAAAACATTTAAGGGGCGGCATTTCGAAGACTTGCATCATAATGAGAAAATCTACCGCACGGCCCTGTGTATAACAATCAATAACATGAATATTTTCCCTTAAGTACATAACGACTCTACCGGCCATATTTCCTTGTCCACATTTATAATATAGACTATACCCATTTAATTTATAACATTCTATTTCATTATCTTTTGCCCAAATTTCTTTAAGTATTATCACATCAGGATGTAATCTAGACAAATTTAAGAAAATTAAAAAATTGTCAAAATTTCATCTCAAACTTCTTACATTTCAAGAAATTATTTTTAAACGCTTACCCTAAATGTAGGACTTACTATCCAAAACATTTTCATGATTAATGTTTTCAATTTTGCAAATGTTTTCTCCAGAGTTATTTGCCATAACATCATTTAAAATACCTTTTTTGTACATATATTATCATAAATTACATTATTTTCCCTCTCTTAACTGAATTGAGAACGAATATTGTGCAAATCACTGTTTATTGAATTCGAGTATTTCTTACTTCCACACCGTATGTTCCGATTGGTTGGTTTGCCGTTAATTAATGCAATACGAGTTTCATCATGCAGTACAATAATGGATGTCAGCAGTCCCAATTAAAATGCATCTCTTGGATTTCATGATCGCTCAGCAGAAGGAAATATTAAGTATTTCCAATCGAAAGCAATTTTCTACACATATTAATCTCTGCTCCTCACATAGGTCACTATCCATATTCACTCGCACGGAATTACTATATTACACAGCCTCCACACATTTCAGAGAAAGCAATCTGTAGTTCCATAGAATATTTTAAGTAAAACGTTTGGCACATTTTCCTAAATACTTACAAAAGAAAGTAATTTAAGCAACAAACCTTCATTTCATTATCTCAGGCTAGATTCCGACTTTCCTTGCTTTCATTTCTGGAAACGTTTTGACAATCTCCTAAATATTTATTTTCGTGCTCATTCATTTTATTCTGATTAAATGGCAGATCTTGATAACATCTATAATTCTACGATTTTACTTCGGATATAATGATTTTATAAATTCCGATTTTGAAATTGAGCATTCCGATGTTGATACAGTTACCGGAGAGCAAGGGAGTGGTAAATACATCTAGAAAAGCTAAAATATGAGAGTAGTCTTTAACAATGAATAAATCAGTCACTTCCGTTATAGTAGAAAGTTTTGCTATTTCCGTTTTTTAATACCAAAATGGCTCTGTTGAAAGTAACGTTGAATACGTCCATTTTGAATCGCTTCTGTTGATTCTTAAGCCTCTGGTACTCAATTAGGTCACCATCATAGGTTTGATTTTAGGTAAACGAGAAGTATGATTTTTTGGTCCTATGTTCCACATTAATGCCATCTTCTGTGCACTTTCATTGAATTTATTGAAATTTTTCCTTGATTCCTGAAAGTGCGAAATCTAAAGCAATGTGCAAAAAAAGTTGATGGATTTTGAAAGGTCAACGTCTGGAGATTGCAGAACTTTAGACACAACATCAATTGATTAAAAAAATTTTGATAGTTTTTCTTGGAGAAAACTGTGAGAAAACATCTCTTTGTATCTCTTTCTTAAATCCTTTTTCTGTACACCAGCTGCACTGCTTAATCGACCTTTGCTCTTTCTATTGAACAGCGGATATGTAAAATTACTCCTTTTCCTTTCGAGAAAGTTTTCCCTACTCTGAAAACTGATATGTAAAAAGATATTTGCTATCAGTGCTTATAAATTTTAGATAAAAGTAAACCTTCTTGTGTTTATTTTTGGACCCTCGAGAGCTCAAGGCCCTGGTGCAGCTGCACCACCTGTACCATTAGATGAGACGCCTGTGTGCTCGCCCCTCTTTGCTCATGACCCCTGTCACGTGTATCGCACTATCGCCATGTGCATGCTAGGCAATGATGGCCATCAATCACTCTACTCAGTGATGAAGTTAACCCACAGAGCTATCCAGAGCATCGACACACATAATGCTAATCAGAGTTTAGGTACACACAAGAATGAGGATAATTTAAGTAGAAACAAGGATAGCGAAAATTTAGCCACACTTGAGAATATTTAAAATTCAAGCACACAAAAGAAAAGGAGCTTTCAGATACACTTAAGAATAGTCAGAATTTAGTCACCCATAAAAGTGAGGAGACACACAAAAGTAGTGACAACTTTGACACACATAAGATTAGTAAGATTTTGAAGTGAGAATTTAGAAATACACAGTGCTAGTGAGAGTTCATGAACAGACAGAACCGACGAGAGCTTAGATGTATACAGAAGAAATTATAGCTTTGTCACACATAGAGAGATTGAGGATTTTGTTACACAAATATAGGTATAAAATTTTGTTACAAACAGAGAGGTTAAGAATTTTGTCAAGCATCGCTACTGATTAAATGAGCCTGGGTTCGAGCCCTGTGTAAGGCATGGATGTTTGTGTTGTTTTCCTGCTGAGGTCTCGACTTCCCCAAAAGCCTTCTACTATATCGTATTAAACTGACAGGCTCCTGTCAGACCTCTGAAGCAAACAGATGCTTGAGGGAGTATTTATTTTTATTTATAAGACTGAGAATTTTGTTTTACACAGAGAAGTTAGGAGATTTGTTACTCATAGAAGTGATGTGAGCTCTGACATGTCCAAAGGTAGTGAGAATTATTTCTACACACAGACAGTTACTGAAAGCTGCTATCTGCACAGAGTCATTTTTCTTCACATAACAGTATGGTCAGAGCATTGACCCATATGGAGACAGTGAGAAATTTTCCATACACACTGATAGTGAAAGTTCAGGTACATATATTAGTACACGCCACAATTAGATGACCCTCTGGATGGAGACACATTAATATAGGAACATAAATGCGGTGGAAGGGCCTAACAATGAATAGATACACAACAGTAATTAGGGACAGAGATTAGTGCCCTCTTTCAAGACTGACACTGAGCAGCGAAAATTCACCCATTTGCTGCAATCTCGAGGTTCAATTAAATTGATGCAGATCAACAAGAGAGTAAACGGTGAAAGGTCGCCATGTACAAGAGCATCAGAGCTGGGGACCTTATATTTTTGTACAGCCCTTATATTTTTGTCCACGAGACACTGGACAGTCCTCGAACAAGTCACGGAAGTCAATTACAAGATTGCACTCGTTTCGGATCCTTAAAAAAATTGAGATACCTGACGTCGATTGCCTCACCAAATTGCAGAAACATAAGACACGGTTACTCGCTGTCAACCATCCCTAAAACTCGCACTACAATGCATTTAACGTCCCAACCTGTGACTATAACAGAACCGGAGCCTGGAGATGACAAATAGGATTTGTACCCATGGGCAACACAGAATCCCATTGCAGGCTGTCCAGCTGGCCCGAGCAGCCGCCACAGTCATGAGAGCCACTACTACCCCTCTTGCTCTGACCACGCCCCTCAGCAGCAGACGTCATATCCTTACTCTTTGCCGCAGCTAAGACCAATTGGCAGAGTAACACTACCCATCCATCAACCAGGATCACCCCGTATCGACCCTTGCCTGCTATAACACTGTGCAGTCCGCCGGCACCCCTTCATTGTCCCTGCTCCCACAGCATTGCCATGAAGAGCACGGAGCACACGAAAAGCTGATTGCAAGATTAAGACGGATTCGTATAGTTTCAAGCTATAACATTCCCCACTACATGCACCACTAGCTGTGAGGGGGACGCCTGAACTATGCCTCTGGGGGAAAAACAGTTCCTTTGTTCTTCTGCACACCTCAACACATTCACACAGGCCCTACATCTCTGTAGCAACCCTGTTGCTACCACCATCCGCCTCCCCCCCCTACTGCTACTGTACATCAACACAGATTGGCGAACTCTGACAACTGCACCTAGTGAAGCAAGAAATCCACAATTGGATGACATCCACAGACTGATGTGGCTTTCGGGTGAATCTAAACAGTCGCCCTGTCCCAACCGCACACACGCACACACAAAAGTCATCGCCCCATAGCTACACCCAGGGGCGTAGCTATGGGGGATGGGGGAGGCTCCCCCCAAAGTAACTCGGATTTGTCAAAATTTGAAGTGATTTCATAAAATCTAGGTGAGTTGTGAAAATTTGAAATCTTTTTTTTTGTAAAATTTAGGGGAGTTAGCAAAATCTGGACAACTTGGCAAAATCTAAGGCAGTTGGGAAAATGGAGACGGCAAAATCTAAAGCAGTTGGCCAAATTCGAAGCCATTTAGTAAAAAACAGGTGAGTTGGCAAAATCGCGACAACTTGGCGAGCACTGCAAGGTTGGCTGGGGAGTTCGTAAAATTCAGATGAGATGTAAAAATTGGGTTTTTTTTCTGTAAAAATATGGTGAGGTGGCAAAATTGAGGAAACTTGGCAAAATCTAGGGGCAGTTAGCAAAATTCGGAGTGACTTGGCAAAATCTTGGGGAGTTGGTGAAATTCGGAGTGACTTGGGAAAGTCGCGGGGGTTTGCAAAATTCAGGTGAGATGTAAAAATTGGAATCTTTTTTCTGTAAAATTCTGGCGTGTTGGCAAAATCGAGGCAACTTCGCAAAATCTAGGAGAGTTGGCAAAATTCAGAGTGACTTTGCAAAAATCAGTTGAGATGTAAAAATTGGCAATTTTTTTCTGTAAAATTGTGGAGAGTTGGCAAAATCAAGGAAACTTGGTAAAATCTAGGGCAGTTAGCAAAATTTGAATCCACTTGGTAAAATACGGACGAGTTGTAAAAATTGGGATTGTTTTTGTGAAATTAAGGAGAGTTGACAAAATCGAAAAAACTTGGCAAAATTTTACGGAGTTTGAAAATTTTGAAGTGATAAATTGTCACTTCAAAGTGAAAAATTCGAGACAGATGTAAAAATTGAGGTTGTTTTTTGCAAAATTAAGGAGAGGTGATAAAATCGAGGCAACTTCGCAAAATCTAGGGGTGTTGGCAAAATTGGAAACCACTTAGTAAAGTGCAAGTGAGTTGTAAAAATTGGAAGTGGTTTTGTGAAATTAAGGAGATTTGGAAAAATCGAGAACTCTTGGCAAAATCATGGGGATTCGGCAAAATTCGAAGCGACTTGGTAAATTACAGGGGAGTTGTGAAAATTGTGCCTTTCTTCTGCAATTAAGGAAAGTTGATAAAATTAGAAGTGGCTTGGCAAATTCAGGGAAGATGTAAAAAGTGCGATTTTTTCTGTAAAATTACGGCAAGTTGGCAAAATCTAGGCAACTTGGCAAAATTCGAATCCACTTGGTAAAATATAGGCGAGTTGTGAAAATTGGGATTAGTTTTGTGAAATTAAGGAGAGTTGGACAAATCGAGAAAACTTAGCAAAATCCAAATCCACTTGGTAAAATACGGGATTGGGTTTGTAAAGTTAAGGAGACTTTACAAAATCGGGACAACTTTGGCAAAATTTTGGGGAGTATGAAAAATTTTTTTTGACTTAGCAAATTCAGGAGAGATGTAAAAATTTAGATTGCTTTTGTGGAAATAAGGAGAGAGGTGTCAAAATCGAGGAAAATTGGGGAGTTGGCAAAATGTAGGTGAGTTGTGAAAACTGGGATTGGTTTTATGAAATTAAGGAGAGTTGGCAAAACCGAGAACTCTTGGCAAAATCTAGGGTAGTTGAAAAAATTCGAAACCACTTGGTAAAATACAGGCAAGTTGTGAAAATTGGAATTAGTTTGGTAAAATTAAAGAGAGTTGTCCAAAACGAGGCAACTTGTCAAAAACTTGGGAACTTTGAAATTTTTGAAGTGACTTGGCAAATTTAGGAGAGATATAAAGATTGGGATTGGTTTTGTGAATTCAAGGAGAGTTGACCAAATCATGGGAAGTTGGGAAAATTCACACTGACTTGCTACAATTTAGGCGAGATGTAAATATTGGGATTACTTCTTTGAAATTATAGCTAGTTGGCCAAATTCGAAGTTACATGGGAAAATGCAGGAGAGTTTTGAAAATTACCTCAAATCCCCCCCCCCCCCGAGCGAAAATCTAGGTACGAACCTGACAGAGACATTATATTCTCAGTTGGCTAAATTTGATTTTCGAGTTGGAAAATTTTCTACTTCTCCCCCACTCCAACCATAGTCCTTCGCTACGCTCCTGTACACACTAGTTATGTATTCAGAAAAGTCAGTGCAGGTGTCTGATGGGATGCAGGTGTCTGACAGACGATTGTGAAGTCTGTGGTCTGAATTTGCACGCCAGTTAGTACCCAGGCATCCATGAACGATTAACCATCGACAAAGAGAGGAGGTCAATAAGAGACGACTCTGCAATAACCATTGCACATAACAGCAAATCGAACGAGATTATGTCAGTTTTGTATTATTATTGTCATTTGAATTAGGTTAGAGTTGTACATTCGTGAGAAGGGTTGTAGTCCTTACATCATTGTCATGTGAGTCTGTTAACTTGATCCACTACATTGTTAATATGAATGCCGCTTGAGATATGAGGTTGATTATTGTCGTTGAACTATACACAATTTTTTGCTCTCACTAGAATTATATTAAATTGATACACTTTGAGATTATTGTCGCCTGAGACATGTTAGATTATTACGTTTTAAAAAGGGTTGTAGCCCTTGTGATCATTGTCGTTGAGAATTATGTTAATGTCCACTTCTACATTTTTTATAGTGTTGCAGCCTTAATCATCAGCATCAGCAACATCAAGCAGCCATGGCTTATGGAGGTCCAACCAGACCGTGTAATTTAGTTCTCCAAGCATATCTGTCCTGAGCTACATCTGCTGCATCTGGCCACTGCACACCAATTCTAACAAGGTCCTCTTTGACATTGTCTGCCCACCGCATTCTAGGTCTCCCCCTCTTTCTGAGGCCTTTAGGCACACTATTCGTAACCCTATTCGCCAATCTATAATTATCCATACGGGCAACATGACCAAACCAACGGAGTCTCTCTCTGCACAATATACTGCTTAAAGGAGGTTGCAAACTCCTTTGCCTAACCTCATCATTAGTTACAAAGTTGAACCACCTAATGCCCAAGATATTGCGTAAGCATCCAGAATCAAAAGCATCTAGTTTGCTGTTATCTGTTTACAAAGCGTCCAAGTTTCACTACCATAACTAACCCTAGAAAGAACCAAACTATTATACAGTCTAATTTTAGTCTTTAGGTGTATACGCCTATTTCTCCACACTCTCCATAGATTCTTAAAAGTCCCGGCAGCAGTCCCTATTCGTCTGTTAATCTCATGCCGCACGTCACCATTATCTGTTACATAGCTCCCAAGATAATTAAACTGTGACACCTGCTCAAGACTGCAACCATTCAGATTAACTGAATCACAGCCTGCCTGACCAATTTTCATCACTTTAGTTTCCTCTCTGTTTATAACCAAACCTACTCTACTACCAGTTTCATCAACAGCTCAAATGAAAGAGTTCATCTCATCAACATCATTTGCCAAAAGGCGCTGTCATCAGCATAATGTAAATCAGAAATTTTCAGATCTCCAGATCATTTAAGGACAAAATTTTTCCCTTGCAGTAAATTTTGCATAACGTAATCTAAGCCCTATCTGTACTAAGTGGTTAGCGTACTGACTCCTATTCCAACGGGTACGTCCTTAAGTGTTTTTATGTTGTATTCCTTGTGTAAGTTTGTATTGTGTACATGAAACCAACACAAGCCAAAATCTTACAAGTTTTCTCAATCCTTTTTAATTAAAAATATTATTTATTAATATTTCTATATTACTAAATAATATTTTTTAATTAAATTACATTGTTTACAGTAGGAATAACGCATCCAGCATTTTGAATTTTCATGCCCTGAAGAGTTTGGGCTGTTCTGAAGGCCATAGGAGGCGCAACACACTATTAGATAGGTTCCCTAACAAACTGGCATCTCAAGGGTATATTACACTTGTTTTGTAAGGTTTCCAAAATGCCACTAGAACACACAGGAAAATACACATATGTTTAAAGATAGAGAGAACTATGCTGGGATCTTGAAAGAAAATTGCCAGGAAAAAATAAAAGAGCGGGGATGTGTGGGGGGAACAAAAGACCTGAATTCCATTGTAGAATATCCCACTCCGTTTCAGAGGTCTTTTAATAATTTCTTGAGCAATGAAAGAAAAATACCTAAGTTTAATAATTTTTTTGCCTACATTACCCTTACTAGCATTTTAAAAGGGGAAAGATGGCAAGGCCCCTTCCACCCATATCTGGCTCTACAGAGAAATAAGATACGGAAGGGGCGAGATACTAAATTGAACTGGAGAAAATACTACAAATCCTTTCCTGCTTTATTTTCCCCAAAAATGTTACTAATAATTCATTTGGTGAATAGCTGGAAAACAAAAAGCGATATATACATTGCATAATGTCTTTCTGGTCCATTACAGTTGATTTCGGTATAAGGCAATGCCGGATGTAGGTGGTGCAAGGAGGGTATCTCCTGCTCGCAAAATGCAACTAACTGAAATGGAGGCGAAAAAAAGGTTACATCTATATGTATAGAGTACATACATACAGGGTGTTTCAAAACTCTCTGCATAAATTTCAGTGGTAGATATGGAACACCAAGACAAACCGTTTCGTCTATGAATGTATGTCCACTGACGTTACCCTTCGGTGCTAGAGGGCACTGTTTGGTGGTGCTGCAATTGGTTAGAGGGGCAAAGAGGGAACAGAGAACGGACTTGTGTTTGCCGTCGGCATTCGTAAATCAAACACATTACACGCAACATGGTGTGTTTCATGACTGCTGAGATGGCTGACATGCATCTGGCATATGGGGCTGCCAATGAAAATGGAAGAGCTGCTGTGAGGTTATATCGAAAACGCTTCCCAAACAGACGTGTGCCAAACCACCATACATCACAGTGTTTGCACCAGTAACTGTGAAAAACTGGAGCATTCCATGCAAACATGCATGACACTGGTCGGGAGATAATCATGCGCACTCCTGACATGGAAGAAGAGATCCTTCCTAAAACGGACTGAATAAAATGCAGGCATAAGCATGCGAGCTGTTGCACTACTCTCAGTGTGAACCACACCCTCATGTGGAGAGTGTTGCACGAGCAGCAGTTACATCCATTTCATCATCAGAGTTCAGACATTGCAACCTCAGGATTACCCCTTTGTGTGAAATTCACGTGCTGGTTTCTGCAGCAGACCATGGTGCAGCTTGATTTTCTGGTTCATGTGCTCTTCTCAGATGAGGCCTCTTTCACATGTGAGGGTGTGTTAAATGTGCACACTTCTCACTTTTGGGCGCACGAAAATCCACATGGCACAATGGCGCATAGTCATCAACAATGGTTCGCCGTCAGTGTTTCGGCAGGTATCGTCCATGACATTTTGATTGGTCCATACCTGCTGCCTCCCTGACTCAACGGGCAGATTTATCGGGTATTTCTTGAATAAACGTTGCCGGGACTGCTGGAAGATTTGTTTGGCTGGCTATTTGCAGACGAATGTGGTTTCAACACGGTGGGGCGCCAGCACACTTCAGCAATGATGTGCAGGATTATCTGAATGCCACTTTTGGTGGCCGATGGAGAGGCCAGGGTGGACATGTCGCCTGGCCACAAAGATCGCCCAATTAAACATATAGCTACTTCTTCCTCTGGGGACACACGAAGAACCTCGTGTACATTAACTCAGATGAAAACCTCGTCGCAAGAATCGCTGTCGCCGCTGCAACTCTTCGCGTAATTCCGGGAATCTTTCAACATGTACGACAATCAATGCTTAGACGCTGTCATGCTGTTGCCGGTCGCAACTTTGAGCACCTTTAAATAAACATGTTGTTCACACTTGTTTACCTTTATTTATGTACCAACTCCACAGATATTTCTGTCAGCGCCCTCTATCACTGAAGGGTTGCATCAGTGGACATACATTCATAGACGAATCCTTATCTCCCATTGAAATTTGTACAGAGAGTTTTGAAACACCCTGTATAAACCTGATTTCTTAAAATAAACTTTTCACATCACTAAAAAAGAAGGAAACTTTCATACTGGAACAGCATTCTGGCTTGATATCGGTCCCCTTCCCCTTTTTTGTCACATAATTTCACTCCCTTTCTGCCACATAATTTTCCCCATTCCAGCTCTTTATGGATACCCCATTTTTTTCCTACTTCCTAACCCTTCCTATGATAGCCAAAGTTATCAAATAAACATTTATGTCACGAGTCATCACTGATAATATAAGGCCTTGGTAAAATGTGTTGAAATTTAAGAATATGTATGTACTTGAGCTATGGATCTGGTATTTTTCCCAGCTATGCGCCCGTGACACTACCACTTTTTCCGATCCATAGTGACCAATAGCAGAGCCATACGACTTCTGCCTCTAGTACACTATGGACCAGATCATTATCACCACCCCTGTCTCCACCAGTGGAGCATCACCCAGCCCATAACAGTAATTGTTACTGACCCATGCAGAACATACATAGATAGCACAAGCAAGGGCTAGTCAGTTCATCAGTACGAAGTCCATGCAATGGGGAGAAGGAAGCACATGGTGTTTGAACGGGTAATGATTATTGGTATGAGGAAGATCGGGGGCAGTATCTCAGCAACTGCAGGCATTGTTGGCTCTTTGAGGAGCCCCAGAGTAAACGTGTGGCTGGAATGATCCAAAGAAGAACATACATCCACCCTACATCCTGGAAAAGGGAAACTCTACTTTTTGACAGTCAATGTGAACGCCAGTTGGCATTTGCTGTCCAAGACAACAGATGGCTCACTTTCCCTCAATTAATGACACTACTACAACCAGGGTGCATTAAAAAATGTTTCCAAGCACCAAATGCAGCAGAGTTCTTGCAGATGGGCCATGGAGATGGCAGATTATTCAGCTGCCCTTGTTGTCCAACCATCATCAACAGTGCCTGCAGAGGGCAGGGAACAATGGCTCAACAAATAATCTCGAGGCCTCCTAACAAAATTTGTCTATGCGAGGAGTTGTGAAAATCCGTTGATTTACAATTTTTGAAAATTTGCAATCAGATTTCTTATTATCATTGTTTCAATATTTTCAATATGTTTAATAATTTAAATTTTTAGTATCCACAGATATTTTTTGTAAAGCAAAAATTACTACATTCTGCTGCATAAAATACAATTATGCGTGTTTTGATTCAAACTGTTATCTCAGTTTCATACTTATATTGAATTCTTATAAACACTTATCCAAAAACAAAATCAAATTGTGTAAATTTTATTCTTTAGAGAGCTAAGTAAAGGCTTTGAGAAAACGAGTTCTGGCCCAAATGTTGAAAGGAGAAGAATTTGTAGTAAAGAGTTGGGTTGGGTTGTTTTACCTCTGAGTGGCACTTTTTTGCACACCATGGGCTAAATGGCCAGGTCACATGGACCCCGAAGGCTCAGAGAAGGTTGGGGGAAGGGACCCACTGGAACAGCTGTTGGGAGACAGATGGTAGCCTCCCGTCAAGGCCATCCAGCGTGTTCTTTAACGTGCGCAGGGTATGGCTCACCCGCACACTGGGCCACGGCTTAACGTCCCATCCGACGGACGGCGGCCTTTTCAAGCCCATCAGTGTCCCCTACTGACCGTGGGTAGGGCGGGAAATTTTGCGGAGATAATTCTCAACGCTGACCCAGCTGGGACTCGAACCTGGGAACTACAGATTATGAGCCTGGTGCGCTACCGACTGAGCCACCCCCTCCCCTTGTAGTAAAGAAAAAACGATGCTATTTCTTCATAATCCATCTTTATTCGTTCAAAGCAATAGGAAAAAAGATTCTTCGCTATTCCTTTAAATAGTTGTATATGAAATATTCTCACAAATTTTGCAAAAAAAAAAACAGTTTGCAAACGCCACACCTAATTGTGACCCCTCTCCCCCCAGCAGAGGGGTTGCAAGGCCAATCAGTGCACCTCTGGCACGGGAGCACCATGACTGGACATTGGAGACTGAAAAAGAGTCACTTGATCTGATCAGTTGATTCAATGGGAAAATGGAAGGACATATCAGGTTTGAACAAGGTATGATTATTAGAGTGGAAGATGGGGCCAGTATCTCAGAAATCTCAGGTATTTTTGGCTCTTCTAGGCCCACCATAATGAAGGATACCAGGAATGGTCCAAAGAGTGGCTTATCTCCACCTACAGGAAAACACCACTTGCTGATTGTCGAGGTGAACGCCAGCTTCTGAACAAGAATCGAGGGGCGTCTTGTTGAGTGACGTGGTGCCATATGCTGTTAGGACAACAGATAGCTCATGAATTCTTAAATAACTGCAGACTACAATCAGAGTGCAAAGAGAAATGTTTCCAAGCACAAAATCTAGCAGACACTTCACCATGCATTCCAGGTCCACTATGCCAATGGACAGGTCCATATCGGACACTGTGTGCAGGTGAACAGCTGCAATCAGACTGCAGGGTTGGACATAAACAGGCTGGCGGCAATGGATATGGGAATTTTTCTCATGGACATCACCAGGTGCCTCTGAGGGTGGATTTGGGTTGGTTGGGTTTTTTTACCTCTGAGCAGCACTTTTTTGCACACCATGGGCTAAATGGCCAGGTTACATGAACTCTGAAGGCTCAGAGAAGGTTGGGGGAGAGGACCCACTGGAACAGCTGTTGGAGACAGATGGTAGCCTCCCGTCAAGGCCATCCAGCATGTTCTTTAACGTACACAGGGTATGGCTCACCTGCACACAAGGCCACGGCTTAACGTCCATCCCACGGACAGCAGCCTTTCCAAGCCCATCAGTGTCCCCTACTGACCGTGGGCAGGGCTGAGAATTTTGCCGAGATAAATCTCGACACTGACCCAGCTGGGACTCGAACCTGGGAACTACTGATTAAGAGCCTGGTGCACTACCGACCTAGTCACCACTGCCCCAGTGGATTTGGATGTGATGGTGTGTTACCATCACATCCAAATCCTACCTAGTCATTGTTTTAGACCAAGTGGTGTCCTACATGGTGACTGTGTATCTGGATATTACTGGACTCTTTGAGCAAGACAACCCTCAGTATCGAATAACTCATACTGCACAGGAATGGTTCAAGGATCATGCCCAAGATTTTGGGTGCCCCACTAGTCACTACATTCCCTCGACATTATGTGAAATATAAGTCGAGTAATTCATATTGCACAGAAATGGTTCAAGGATCATGTCAATTATGGAATTTAGTGACTAGGGGGCGTACCTCCCTAGTCACTAAATTCCATGAATTCCATCAAACATTTGTCGGATGTAGTGGAACATAGCTTTCGCTGGTCCATGTCAGTGCCTCAATCCATTGGCAAAACTCCGCTATGTAATTCTGTCCACCTGGTACAGAATACATGAAAACACCTTTATGGTCTAGTGGAGTCGATGTGGGTTAGTGGTTCGATATTGATTAGTTAGTTCGATATGGTCTAGTGCAAGCGATTAGAGCAGCAAAAGGCTGCCCAAAACGTTATTAGGCAAATAGCCATAATGAGCTTGCTTGCTTTACAAATTGACACTTGAATATTCCTACGAGAGAAACTGGTCCTTGTAGACTCATTCAGTAAACTTTTTGAGTGATAGGTTGAAGTATTTGTTTATGGTTAGAAGGCATTTTAACAAATTAATTTTTCCATGAATAATGCAAGAAGAGGGCAGGAAACAGGTCTCAGATTAGTCTTGGTAGGCTCAGAAATATTTTTAAATTGAACTTTTAAAATGTTTAATTTTTTTAAGTTTATCAGTAAATTCTTTACATTCTTCATTAGAAATGATGCCTTCAACAATGTATGTTCAATATTATGAATGGAACTGCAGAATATGAAAGTCATGTAAATATGAAATCAATTTAATGGGTAAATTCTCATTGTCTATATATTATATATTCAGTAATTTCAATATAGTTCTTAAACAATTCAAGGGCAAAACATTTTTTAGATGTATGACCTCATGAATGTATATAGAGAATTCGCTGGGCTATATATATATAGTTTTTCACAACTTATCCAATTCAGAAATATATAAATCAGAAAACAATGGCGATGCCAAGGAAAAAATTTTCAAAGTATTATTTCTTAGGATTTCCCATTGAGGTAATATTACTAGAGACAGGACTGGCAACGGACGCCATGAACTGGTACAGATATTGAGCCTAGTCCAGGGGTGGGCAAATAGCGGTCCGCTAAAAGTTTTTTGTGGCCTTCCAAGACAGTCAGAAAAATCCGCCTTGAACCGAGATTTCCTTCCCGTGCGCGACCCAAGATTCGTCTCGTATTTTGCACTAGGACGGCCACGTCAATACGCATCCACAGTGTAGATACGAAAACAATTGCCCACCCCTGGTCTAGTCGATAGTGAGGAGAAAGTTGAGTGTTTTTAATAAGTCAACAGTGAAATGCCTACTTCATGCTCCACGTACGGATGCAAAAATAAATGCTGTAAAGGAAGTAATTTTTCATTTCATAGGTTAGTACTTTACAAAAATTACGAGATGTGTTCTTTGCGATATATTAAAAATTGAAATTGTTAAACTAAAGGATTTAAAAATAAAGGGTTGTCAACTTTTCAATATACCTTTCTGTCTAAGTCGAATGCAGTTCACGATTTTTTTAATATATGAAACTAATAATATTTGCATATGTAAAGTAGGGGATTTAAATCCTGAATTAACATGAAATTAAAAGAATGTTTTCGCACATGTTATTACAATAAGAAATATTAAGCATCATCATCATCATCCTCAAGCAGCCATGGGCTACGGAGGTCCAACCAGACCGTGCAATTTAGTTCTCCAAGCAAGTCTATCCTGAGCTACATCTACTGCATCTGGCCACTGCACACCAATTCTAACAAGGTCTTGTTTGACATTGTCTGCCCACCGCATCCTAGGTCTCCCCTTCTTTCTGAGGCCTTTAGGCACACTGTTCATAACCCTATTCGCCAATCTATAATTATTCATGTGGGCAACATGGCCAACCCAACGGAGTCTCTCTCTGCACAATATGCTGCTTAAAGGAGGTTGCAAACTCCTATGCCTAATCTCATCATTAGTTACAAAGTTGAACCACCTAATGCCCAAGATACTGCGTAAGCATCTGGAATCAAAAGCATCTAGTTTCCTGTTATCTTGTTTACAAAGTGTCCAAGTTTCACTACCATAACTAACCCTAGAAAGAACCAAACTATTGTACAGTCTAATTTTAGTCTTTAGGTGTATACGCCTATTTCTCCACACTCTCCATAGGTTCTTAAAAGTCCCGGCAGCAATCCCAATTCGTCTGTTAATCTCATGCCGCACATCACCATTATCTGTTACATAGCTCCCAAGATAATTAAACTGTGACACCTGCTCAAGACTGCAACCATTCACATTAACTGAATCACAGCCTGCCTGACCAATTTTCATCACTTTAGTTTTCTCTCTGTTTATAACCAAACCTACTCTACTGCCAGTCTCATTAACAGCTCGAATAAAAGAGTTCATCTCATCAACATCATTTGCCAAAAGGGCTAAATCATCAGCATAATCTAAATCAGAAATTTTCGTATCTCCAGCCCATTTAAGGCCAAAATCTTTCCCTTGAAGTGAATTTCGCATAACATAATCAATAACCAAGCTAAAGAGAAAAGGAGACAAAATGCACCCTTGTCGAACACCAGAAGAAATGCTAAACCAATTGCTACAAGCCTTACCAACTCTCACACACGACTCAGTGTTATTATAGAGAGCTTTCATTATGTTAACTAACTTGTCTGGTATACCATATGATCTCACAATCAACCACAAATTATGACGATCAACAGAGTCGAAAGCCTTTTTGAAATCAACAAAGCTAGCAACCAAAGGTTTCTGAAACTCAAAACATTTCTCAAGAATCTGCCTAAGTGAAAATATCTGATCCACACATCCCCTACCACTTCTGAATCCACATTGCTCATCACGCAATTGACTGTCAACCAGATTCTTAATTCTATTAAGCACAATCATGGAAAGAACTTTACCTGGAACAGAGAGTAGGCTGATACCCCTATAGTTATCACAAGAACTGCGATCACCTTTTTTGAAAATAGGGATAACAATAGCTCTGGTAAAATCCTTAGGAACCATGCCTTTATCATAAAAGATATTCAGAATTTCAGTCATCCAAGTGGTAACCGAAACATTCCCAGCTCTAAGCATTTCCGTAGTAATTTCATCTACCCCTGGGGATTTATGAAGTTTAAGTTTAGAAACAGCCAAAATAACTTCAGATTGTGTTATAGGTCCAACATTAAAGCCACCAATGCATCGATCATCATTGCAGACAATGGGAGTAGAACTAACTACATTGTTTAGAACATCCCTGAAATGCTCAGCCCACCTAGCCATGACAGAATCCTCCCCTTCTATAACCTTACCTTGTTTATCCTTCAATCCTTGTATGCCTGTCCGTTTTCTACCACACAAAATTTTAACTATCTGGTACAGCTCTCTGCTGTTGTGCTGTCTAACCGCTTCCTCGGCTTTGTCAGCCAAACCATCAAGCCAAAGATTCTTATCAGCAGCTAACTGATCCTTTACAAGTTTATTAAGGTCTCTGTAATGCTTTCTATTAGGACTAGTAGGGTATTGATTAAGGGCATTCCTGCAGTTATTTCTTTCAGAAATAAGCTCAAGTGCCTTATCACTCAGATAATTTTGCCTCTTCTGCTCCTTTTTTCCTAAAAGAGTACTGTTAGTGTCCGAAAATAGCCTGTTTAAAATGATCCCATTCTTCTTCAACTTCAGTATTAAGCAAACCATGACTGTCATAATGACTAAGTAACCTATCATGGTAAGCTTTAGCTATAACTGGGTCTTTCAGAGCTTCAGTATTAAAGGTAAATTTTTTAACCCTAGCACAACACTTTTTAAGTTTAAGTTGCAAGACACTTTTAACAAGGTAATGGTCAGATCCAATTTCAGCTCCCCTATATGCCTCGTATTTCTAACAGAAGCTAGCCCATTTGCTGTTAATTAATATATAATCAATCATATTCTTATGCAGCCCATCAGGTGAAACCCATGTGTGTTTATGTATGTCGCAGTGTTTGTAATAAGTGTTAGTTATTCTGAATCCATTGAGTTTACTTACCTGTAGGAGACGTTGCCCATTGCCATTGCAGCAACCAATACCAAAAAGGCCTATTACTCCTCCCCAAAGGGCAGAGTCAGTACCAACTTTGGCATTGAAGTCACCAAGAACAAGGGTAATATCTCCTTTCTTGACAGAATTCAAAATATCCTGAAGTTGTTCATAAAACCTATCCTTCTCATCCTCATCGGCATCCTCAGTGGGGGCATAACAGCAGATAACATTCAAGTCTTCAACGTTTGTCTGAAATTTTGCTGTAAGAAACCTTTCATTAATGTACTCATATCCTAGAAGAGCATCGCTAGCGTGTCTGCTGAGAAGCAGACCCACGCCTTGGTGATGCTTATTGTCGTCCCTCCCTGAAAAGAGAAATTTAAGATTATTTTTAAGAATCCGACCTTTATCAGTCCATCTGGTCTCTTGCAAGCCGAGAATATCTAAATTATAACGGTGGAATTCTTGTGTGAGGACATCAAGAGAAAAAGCTCTGTGCAGAGTCCTCACATTCCAACTACCTATGGAGAGAAAATGGTTAGTGGGATGTTTAAAGAAACTATGTTTATTGAGAGAGGGAATGCCGACAATATCAAACAGCCTCCTAATCGCAGACATGGGGTAAAGACCCGTTCCCCCACTACTAAAGGCTGAAGCCATCTACACTGGAAGACTTCCTCCAATGTAGAATTTGACGATGCCAATAGAAGCAAAGAGTTCAGATGCCTGCGATGACCTCTGCTCAGGATTATCCACCAGCTGATAAACATATCCTGTGAATCTATTCACTTGGGGCTGTCAACCCACAAACAAACAGAAAACACAGCGGAAGACTTTCCCTCCACAGAAGCCCACCAGTGCAGCAAAATCAGGATCCATAATCAAGCTCAGAGCCATATATCTGTCCAGTCCAGTAGGTTTATATGGTCATCACCAGGACCCTGTGTGGTTGACCACTCCTCAGCAGGGTAGAAAAAAAAGAAAACTAGCTATAGTTGTCCAGATCAGTAGGCCACACTAAGGGGGGCTTGAATTTCTTTATGCTTCAGCTGAATAACAAGCTTATAATATTTGGGTTTTTTATAGCATGAAATTAAATTCTGTCAGTTATTAGGAGGAGATTTGATTTCGTGCCTCAGCTGAATTAAAAAAAGTTTACATTCTCTGATTATTTCTTTTAATTTTTAATAAAATTAATATTTTTTAATGAAAGAAGAAAATAAATGTGACATTTCATGTTTTTTTAAATGAGGCGCGGATTTGCACTATTAAGGTCTATAAATTTTGAATGCTTTCACTTAAGCTGAATGATTTGATCTTATATTAGATTTTAAAGTATGTTTATCATTGTTCCTGTTTTAAACGGGCTCAAATTAAAGTCTGCAAAGTTTACAGTCAATTTAGTTCAGCTTTAATGACATATGAAGAACATATCGATTTTTTTTAATTTTCATACAAAACCTCGATTTGAGAGAGAAGTAGTTCCAGCGTCTTCGCTTTTCATACGATATAAATCAGTATGTAATCATCAGTAGTAATCCATTTTGCTTTAATTACTACACTGGAATAACCTCATTGAAATAAAAAACAAAAAACAGCAAAGTTCTGTCTCATTTAAATCATTTGTTAAGCATTTTTAAATAGCCTTCATCGTTGTTCGCAGCCAATTCGCAAGGCATCATGGGTATCTTTCCTCACTAAGCAGTCGGCTGACACGGCCGTCTGTAATCATGGCGGTCAATGCTACAGGAATCGTAGTCCTGTCTCAAGTATTACTACCTCAATGGGGTTTCCCAATTACTAAAATACTCCACGTGATAACGAAGGTTAAATTAATGTTCTACATGTAAATATTTTTATAATTATCTATTTTTTTAAAACTATTTTTAGTTTCAAGCATATAACTGGGAAGGTCAGAACCCCCCCCCCCCCCACCTCCCCAGGGACTTCTTGAAATGTACTACAACATAATGTTTTTCAAACGAGGGGACGTGTTTGAAGATATTCAGGGCCAAATATTTTGAATAATGACCTCGAAATTTTTATTGCTAGAAACTTTAATTCAGATATATAATTTCGAAGGTTCAGAAAAAGAGCTTTAAAATGAAAACCAATTTTATGATCCCAATTTAATCAAGGCTACAGATATTCATTTTAAAATAGCTGCACTTTTTGTCAAAATGCATTTGTTGTAAAATCTAAAATTAGGTGCATTTTTCAATAAGTAGAACAAACAGAACAAATTTCATTGAAATCAAAAATGGTTGGGTCCAAAATCTTAATTTTTTGGTATTAGTCCGACATAGAATTACATACTTCCATCCAGCAGGGAAACCAAAATCAAATAAAGAATTAGCATTAATTATTACTTCATTTAACTTGGAAATATAAGAATAATTTTATCAAATCTTCTAAGATCAGTGCTTATTAATTCAGTCAGCAGTGCAATCGGACTTTTGCACGAAGTAGAGGGTCCTTTTTGCAGAGATGAGACTTCACGAACCTGGGACCGAACTGAGAATCCTGAGGGAAGATAAAAAAACATCTCTGAGGCAGGTGATGTGACCAGTAGTTGATTACCATATAGGCGCATAATGCTTGGACCTCGATACTCATGGGGGCCTCAAAATAGTTAAAACTGGATTTTTCTTGAGCATTTTATTCAGTAAAATATGTCAAAATCAGTATAATGTACAATTTACATACATATCCAGGCGGATATTCAGGGGAGTGCTTAGGATTCTATAGCACCCCTCTTATACCTTTGATTGCTCTAAATTGTAAAATGATAAAACTGTTCACAGACGAGGTTCAAGGGATTTGGGAAAACGCGGTGTTAACTAAAATTGAGTGTAAACAGATTCTAAAGCAGTTGCAGTTTGTAAGGGGATAGAAATTAGGAATCTCCTACCTCAGTTTAATCTGCAACCATAAAAGAATAAACATAAAGTAGGAAACTAATCACAAAGCAATGAAATCATCAGGGAATTTCGGAAATTTTTACTTTATGAGCCAGCAGCACAGATAGGTTTATTTTCAACAAGCCAAATCAACTTTTGTGGTTAAAAGAAGTGAAAAACATAAACTGCTACATAAACTGCTTAGAATGCATATTACCACTTCATCCCCTAGAAAACACAAATATCTTATGCACGCTCTTGTATGTGATGTGGCACGCCAAGGTTTTTTTCAAGGCTCTTTTGAAAAACCACAAAAAAACCTTATGTTCAGCACCCCCTAAAAAGTAATAGATTTCCCATTCCCCTAAAAAATCTTAAATTGAGCACCCCCTAGGAATTTTTAGAGTGAGTACCTACTAAGAAATTTTAGGTTTAGCATCCCCCTAAAAAATCCTGGATACATGCCAGTACACACATCAGTGCCTGTTCATATCTCGTGTTTTTATTTTGGTTATTACGTATTAAATTGCATATAAAATTTTCTATTTATGTATTTTTGTAATTCGGTTTTATTTAACTTGCATTCGTTACAAATAGTTGCAAAATATTTTGCAATTCTCGCCATACACACGCATTACACACACATCCGGACATTTGGGACCCTTTCGGATTCTTTGAGTCTAGGGACTCTCAAACCTTTTGGGCCTAGGGTGTTCTAGATATCTTAATCCGCCACTGGATGTGACTAGATAAGTTAAACAAAGAGGCAAATCCTGATGTTCATTCTTCATTTTTTTTTTTGTTGTCGTTAAGTTTTATCGTCACAAATATTTTGAAATTGTGATAACGTTATGCATCACGTAACATTTTCCCCCACAATGATTATTGTTTCTTAATTATTATTATATATTATTATAATTATCACATAATATTGCTCTAGTTAAAAAAGAAAATAAAAAACTCTAACTATTGTTTTCGTAACTTAAGGAAGTAAACAAATATCTGTATATTACACAACGTTGGTATCTTGGTGTCACAGATGAGAAGTGTGGATAACTGTGTTTAGAAGTATGGAAGTGTTTATGATAATGGGGTTGTTGAGTAAGGTTGTTGCTGCCCTTTGTAATTACTAGCGACAAAAACGAGCTTAAAACAAGTTGCAGTAAGTTTTGCAAAATTTATTTATAGTGATTTTAACCTAACAGCAAATAGTTCAGCAATCGTACGAAGAGTACAGCATATATGGTTAACGCTTTAATTGCTATGTAGTATATGCGGGTAAGATGCATAATATTCCTTAGGAGGATAGGATATACTTCAAATTTGCTACTTACGCATTTATACCAGGGGTAATTTTTGACGGCGTATAAAATGATTACATTATCATTACAATTTATGACATAAAGTCATACGTGATGTACTTTGACAACTCCTGGGCATACCTGCACTGTAATGAATACAATGACCTACAAGGCCAGTTCTATTGCATATGCATCAGTTATAATAATACCATTTATACACCGTGTGACACATACTTCTGGTTGTTAATTATTCTTGCGATATATTAATTATTCTATATAACAATTTTAATTGCCTACATATCGTTTATTTGAATATAACACTACATATGTCAAGAACAAGAATCCTCTTTGTGCATGTTCCCTCTCCATTGAAATGTAAATTCGTACGTAATAACTGGTTAACATTTATGTACTGGTTATAACTATGCTATTTAAATTTCACTGATGTGATTAATATGTCTATGTATTATAAACCATAATTATATAATTCACTGATATCACAAAGACTGAATGCTAAAAAAAAATGTCCTCAGCTGCCTTTTTTTTTTTGATGCAACGTAACAAAACAGCCTGTTTTGTTGATTCTCACCCCCCCCCCCTCCCAAACCCTAACCCAAACAGGTTCCTAGAAAAAAGATTTTTTTTTCATTACCATGGTAATGATAACTCGAGTTTACATCAAGCGGAATTGCCATGGACACAGTAATTTCCGTCATAAACAAATGCAACATAACAAAAACAAACTGTGATTCCACTAAAAAATCCCTCACAACCACAAATTACTAAAAAAAATTAAAATTATCAAAAAAAAAAACCCATAAACAAAGAAACTAGAACAACACATTTGCCTTCCCATATACTACAAATTCCTGACCCCACCCCCTCTTTTCCCAATAGTTAAAACATCCCACAAATATATTTCACAAACTAAGCTAATAAATCCAGTCACTCGTATAATAATTAACCTAAATAAATCACCAGAATTAATGAAATGGAACACCAATCTCAAAACCAAGAACATCATCAACAATGCATCGCTGACCAGCTTTATAAAAAAAGTCTCCAAAACTAAATAATCTCAATGATCATAACACATACCAAAAAGCATAAAAAAATGTAAACAGTGCACCACTGACCAAATTATAAAAAAAGCCACCAAAACTAAATGTCATCTCAAACAACACAAATCGAAAACAGTGCACCGCCGACCGAATTATAAAACAGCCCCTGAAACTAAATAATGTCCTTGCAGACAATGCAAACTGAATAACCATGAAAATCAGAAACAGTGCACCACCGGCCGAATTGTAAAAAAAAACCAAAACAAAATGACCTCGCAGACAATACAAACTGAAAAACATGAAAATCGGAAACAGTGAAGCACCGACTGAATTATAAAAAAGCCCCTGAAACCATATAATGTCCTCGCAGACAAAACAAACTGAAAAACATGAAAATGAAAACAGTGCACTGCTGACCAAATTATAAAAAAGCCCCCAAAACTAACTAATGTTCTTGCAGGCAATGCAAACTGAAAAACACGAAAATCATAAACAGTACACTGCTGACTGAATTATAAAAAAGCCCCCAAAACCAAATAATCTCATCAGAGAAAAAAAAAATCTTGCCTCTCTAATAACCTTCCCTAAATTATTCATTAACTTTCCTGATTCCATCAAAAACTGCCATTTTTTTCCACACCGACAATTCTACAATACCCATAATTTCTACATCGAAAAGCTGCCAAACGCTTCCACATATTAATGATAAATCATATAAGTAATTTGTAAAAGACTCCTAAATACATAGCAAAATTAATAAATCCCTATAATACACTAATAATTACCATACTACACATAACTACTAAAAATCACTCAATTCATCCCAAACTACTATACTGATATTACACGTGTTCATTACTACCACCATGTTCAGTCCCACATGAAAAAACTTCCAACATTCTTTCCCTTAAGCATATTTACCTCTTACTACATTAGAATCCTCTGAAAACTCACTTTATATGTTTCACCAAAAACTATTTTCTAAAACCTTAACACCCCATAAAAACTCATTTTTGAAACTTAATAATTATCCCACATTATAAACTTTTGCCATTTTCTTCCAATCACAACAAAACATATACTACTACACTATACTAAACACACAGAAAAATTGCAAAAACATTCTCCCCCTACACACAGCAATTTAAAGATACTGAACCCCCACTTCCAAACGACGTGACCATAACATTACAAAACAGTTCATTAACACTTTCACCAACAACCCTCCTATAAAAAATAAAAATAAATACCCCCTCAAGCAGCTGCTTGCCACAGAGGTCTGACAGGAGCCTGTCAGTTTATATGCCATAGTAGAAGGTCTGAGAGGATGGCAGGATCTCAGCAGAAAAATGACACAAACAGCCATGCATTACCTGGGGCTCAAACCCAGGTCGCGTAGATCAGTCTCCTAATATTAAATAATTTCAATTCCAAAATATCTTAAATAACTTATTATTAATCATATCTTAATGAAATTATGAAAAAACAGGAACATATTAATTATTCGTATTCTAGCTGTTGCTAAAAATCCCTCATTAAATATACGATACATACGCACTTACCTCTAACCGAACACACGTTATCCAAACGAATTATAAAGAAAAAATGGCGAAAAAAATCAAACAACTTCACACTCCCATCAAATCACACATAACACGACTCCACATTCATCATCATCATCATCCTCAAGCAGCCATGGGCTACAGAGGTCCAACCAGACCATGCAGTTTAATTCTCCAAGCATATCTGTCCTGAGCTACATCTGCTGCATCCAGCCACTGCACACCAATTCTAACAAGGTGCTGTTTGACATTGTCTGCCCATCGCATCCTTGGTCTCCCCCTCCTTCTGAGGCCTCTAGGCACACTGTTCATAACCTTATTCGCCAATCTATAATTATCCATACGGGCAACATGACCAAACCAGCAGAGTCTCTCTCTGCACAATATGCTGCTTAAAGGAGGTTGCAGACTCCTTTGCCTAACTTCATCATTAGTTACAAAGTTAAACCACCTAATACCCAAGATACTGCGTAAGCATCTAGAATCAAAAGCATCTAGTTTCCTGTTATCTTGTTTACATAGCGTCCAAGTTTCACTACCATAACTAACCCTAGAAAGAACCAAACTATTATACAGTCTAATTTTAGTCTTTAGGTGTATACGCCTATTTCTCCACAATCTCCATAGATTCTTAAAATTCCCGGCAGCAATACCTATTCGTCTGTTAATCTCCTGCCGCACATCACCAATATCAGTTACATAGCTCCCAAGGTAATTAAACTGTGACACCTGCTCAAGACTGCAACCATTCACATTAACTGAATCACAACCTGCCTGACCAATTTTCATCACTTTAGTTTTCTCTCTGTTTATAACCAAACCTACTCTACTACCAGTCTCATCAACAGCTCGAATGAAAGAGTTCATCTAATCAACATCATTTGCCAAAAGGGCTAAATCATCAGCATAATCTAAATCAGAAATTTTCGTATCTCCAGTCCATTTAAGGCCAAAATCTTTCCCTTGAAGTGAATTTCGCATAACATAATCAACAACCAAACTAAAGAGAAAAGGAGACAAGATGCACCCTTGTCGAACACCAGACGTAATGCTAAACCAATTGCTACAAGACTTACCAACTCTCACACATGACTCGGTGTTATTATAGAGAGCTTTCATTATGTTAACTAACTTGTCTGGTATACCATATGATCTCACAATCAACCACAAATTATGACGATCAACAGAGTCGAAAGCCTTTTTGAAATCAACAAAGCTAGCAACCAAAGGTTTCTGAAACTCAAAACATTTCTCAAGAATCTGCCTAAGTGAAAATATCTGATCCACACATCCCCTACCACTTCTGAATCCACATTGCTCATCACGCAATTGACTGTCAACCAGATTCTTAATCCTATTAAGCACAATCATGGAAAGAACTTTACCTGGAACAGAGAGTAGGCTGATACCCCTATAGTTATCACAAGAACTGCGATCACCTTTTTTGAAAATAGGGATAATAATAGCTCTGGTAAAATCTTTAGGAACCATGCCTTTATCATAAAAGTTATTCAAAATTTCAGTCATCCAAGTGGTAACCAAAACATTCCCAGCTCTGAGCATTTCTGTAGTAATTTCATCTACCCCTGGGGATTTATGAAGTTTAAGTTTAGAGATAGCCAAAATAACTTCAGATTGTGTTATAGGGCAACATTAAAGCTGCCAGTGCATCTATCATCATTACAAACAATGGGAGTAGAACTAACCACATTGTTTAGAACATCACTGAAATGCTCAGCCCACCTAGTAATGACAGAATCCTCCCCTTCTATAACCTTACCTTTTTTGTCCTTCAATCCCTGTATACCTGTCCGTTTTCTACCACACAAAACATTAACTATCTGGTACAGCTCTCTGCTGTTGTGCTGTCTAACTGCTTCCTCGGCTTTGTCAGCCAAACCATCAAACCAAAGATTCTTATCAGTAGCTAACTGATCCTTTACATGTTTATTAATCTTTCTGTAATCCTTTCTATTAGGACTAGTAGGGTACTGATTAAGGACATTCCTGCAGTTCCTTCTTTCAGAAATAAGCTCAAGTGCCTTATCACTTAAATAATTTTGCCTCCTCTGCTCCTTTTTTCCTAAAAGTGTACTGTTAGTTTCCAAAAAACCCTGTTTAAAATGGTCCCATTCTTCCTCAACTTCAGTATTAAGCAAACCATGACTGTCATAATGACTAAGTAACCTATCATGGTAAGCTTTAGCTATAACTGGGTCTTTCAGAGCTTCGGTATTAAAGGTAAATTTTTTAACCCTAGCACAAAACTTTTTAAGTTTAAGTTGCAAGACACTTTTAACAAGGTAATGGTCAGATCCAATTTCAGCTTCCCTATATGCCCTGGTATTTCTAACAGAACTAGCCAATTTGCTGTTAATTAATATATAATCAATCATATTCCTATGCAGCCCATCAGGTGAAACCCATGTGTATTTATGTATGTCGCGGTGTTTGTAATATGTGTTAGTTATTCTGAAACCATTGAGTTTACTTACCTGTAGGAGACGTTGCCCATTGCCATTGCAGCTACCAATATCAAAAGGGCCTATTACTCCTCCCCAAAGGTCAGAGTCAGTACCAACTTTGGCATTGAAGTCACCTAGAATAAGGGTAATATCTCCTTTCTTGACAGAATTCAAAATATCCTGAAGTTGTCCGTAAAACCTATCCTTCTCATCCTCATCGGCATCCTCAGTGGGGGCATAATAGCAGATAACATTCAAGTCTTTAATGCTTGTCAGAAATTTTGCTGTAAGAAACCTTTCATTAATGCACTCATATCCTAGAAGAGCATCAGTAGCATGTCTGCTGAGCAGCAGACCCACGCCTTGGTGATGCTTTCCATCCTCCCTCCCTGTAAAGAGAAATTTAAAGTTATTTTTAAGTATCTCACCTTTACCTGTCCATCTGGTCTCTTGCAAGCCTAGAATATCTAGGTTATAGCGCTGGAATTCCTGCATGAGGACATCAAGAGAATAATCTCTATGTAATGTCCTCACGTTCCACGTTCCTGCAGAGAAAAAATGATTAGTAGGATTTTTAAAGAAATTAGGTTTATTGAGATTGGTAGGGCCAACAATATCAAACAGCCCCCTGATCGCAGGCATGGGGCAAAGACCTGTTCCTCCTCTGCTAAAGGCTGAAGTCACCGATGCTGGTAGGAACTTCAGGCACCACCTTTTCAAGTGGGCTTTTTCAAGAGCCACATGGCCTGCCTGAGACACATTACTCCAGTTTAGGCTTGACGATGCCCAACTAGCTAAGTAAGGTTCAGGTACCTGCGATGGCCTCTGATTAGGATTATCCACCAGCTGATATAAGGTATCCCATGTCTCTGTTCACTTAGAGCTGGCAACCCAGAAGCAAACAGAAAACACAGCGGCAGACTCTCCCTTAACAGAGGCCCACCAGTGCAGCAAGTCCAGGATCAATAATCAAGCTCAAATCCATCCAAAAACAAATCAAAGAGCCATAGGCCACCAACAACCAACAGTTACATTTCGACGTCATATGCCACTTGAGCACTGCCATCTGTTGGCTGAGGATCGAGTAAACTATGCTAACCCATTGATCAACAAAAATAATACTTAAGCATAGATGATAATCACAGCTGCTGTATCTGGCCACTGCAGACCAATTCTAATGTAGTCCTGTTTGACATAGCCCACTGCATCCTAGGTCTCCCCTTCTTTCTGAGACTTTTAGGTACACTGTTCATAGCCTTATTTGCCAATCCATAATTATGCATATGAGCAACATGCCAAACCAACAGTCTCTCCCTGCACAATACGCTGAAAGCAGGTTGCAGACTCCTTTTACACGGTGGGAGTGGTACAGTTGATAGTGCTTCAGGCTCATAATCTGGAGTTCCAGGTTGTTACCATGTAACTCAGGTGGGACTCACCTGGAGTTAGCAGGTTAGTCCCACCTGAGTTACATGATAAATGTATCGGGTACTAAAATATACTTAAATGTTTATGTGCTTGATAAATTTACCAGGTAACTCAGGTGTATCTCAAATATTTATATACCCATCCTGTCTTGTAAGTAAGGGAAGTGATGGGGTTGGAAAGGCCATTTGTCAGATGATTTGAAATCAACGAAGTTAGTAACTATAGGATTCTAAAATGCTAAGCATTTCTCAAGAATCTGCCTAGAAAATATTTTATCTATATATCCCTTATCACTTCTGAATCCACATTGTTCATCATACAATTGTCCATCAATCAGATTCTTAATCCTATTAAGTACAATCTTGTAAAGAAATTGACTTGGAACAGAAAATAGACTGATCTCTGGTAAAATCCTTTGTAACAATGCCTGTATCAAAAAAGATATTCAAAATTTCAGTCAGTCATGTGGTAACAGAAACATTCCCAGTTGTAGGCATTTCAGTAGTAATGTCATCTACCCCTGGGAATTTATACAGTTTAAGTTTAAAAATTGTCAAAATAATAACAGACTATGATATAAGATAAACATTAAACCAAGTAATGCATATAGCATCATTAAAAATGATTGGAGTAGAACTAACTATGTTGTTTAGAACATCGCTGAAATGCTCAGTACACCTAGCCATAAGAGAATCCTCACCTTACATGACCTTACTATATATATATATCCTTCAACCCTATATGCTAGTTTGTTTCTTCTCACACAAAAATAACTATCTGGTATAACTCTCTGTTGTGTTGTCTAGTTGTTTCCTCTGCTTTGTCAGCCAATCTATAAAATTTGTGATTGAAATTACCTGTTAAATGATATTTTCTCAGACCTATAAATAGATAAAATATTTTTTCATATCAAAATTATATTTTTATCAATGATTTGCTTCCTGAAACAAATTACATAAAATAATAAAGATTATATTTTGTTAAAGCAAATATGATGTTGACTTTGGTAAATATTATATATGATTAAATGCATTAGTAACAGAAAATATATAATTATAAAACTAGTTGTGAAACAGTAATAGATACATTGAAAACAAAAAAAATGCCATACAACTTAAAATATAATTTATTTATTAAAAACTTCCTTTACAGGTTGGTTGAACTCTTTCTAATGCTGTATATTAAGACTAATAGGGTATTGATTCAGATTATTCCTGCAGTTCGTTCTTTGAAAATATTATAACTTATCACTCAAGTAACTTTGCCTCTGCTACTCTTTTTTCCCCAAAAATAGTGCTGTTTCAAGAAACAATGTTTAAACAGGAAACAAGCTATAGTTATCATAAGAATTACAATCACCTTTTTTTTACATATGGATAATAATAGCTCTGGTAAAATCCTTAGGAACCATGCCTTTATCACAGTGTCTCACAAACTTTTTTACTCTGCGGCACACTGAATCTAATTTTTTTTCCGCGGCACACTGAATCTAATTTTTTTTCCCACGGCACACCTAAAAAAGAATAAAAGCAAACTCTATATAATCGTCATTATATTTGCGCCTTGTTGAAGTCATCAGCCTGGGTTTACTTGAAGATTTGCTCTTGTTCTTTAATTTATAACTCGGTGTTTGTTTTAAATATTTGTCCATTCTATGGCTTGAAATAATCAAAAATTAATACCAAAATTTGGAAAAAGCTTGATAAATACTTACAAGATTCCAGTTGATAAAATCTGAAAGATTTTTATTAAAGCACGTCGATAACACAAGTCAAATCAAAATGAAATCTTAGGAATATCTAGTGTCAATTTAAAAATCTCTCGCGGCACACAGTTTGCGAGACACTGCTTTATCATGAAAGATGTCCAAAATTTCAGTCAGCCATGTAATAACAGAAACATCCCCAGCTCTAAGCATTCAGTAGTAATTTCATCTACCCCTGTAGATTTATGTAGTCTAAGCTTAGAAACAAGTAACTTCAGACTCATAGGACTAATATTAAAGTGAGTAATGCATCTATCATTATTACAAAAAATTGGATTAGAACTAACCACATTGTTTAGAATATCACTGAAATGCTCAGCCCACCTAACTATGACAGAATCCTCACCTTCAAATTATTGAAGACTCACTACAATAACTTTCAATATGCCTCATTTTCTGTGTACCTGTCTGTTTCTTCCCACACAAAACATTAACTCTCATGTGCCTTGTGCTGTTTAGCTGCCTCCTTTGCTTTTTCAGCTAAACTATCAAGACAAAGATTCTTATCAGCTGTTATCTGATTTTTTTACATATTTATTGTTTTTCGTTCTTTCTGTTAGGTGTAGTAGGGTGTTTTACCCCTTAAAGTACCAGAAGACACTAGTTCCCAGAGCCAAAAGCAGTCTCATATCTGTTGGGAAATATAGTTTTCAAGGTAATATGCTCTAAAAGTTTTTTTCCCATAGAATTGACAATTTTTAAGTTTTTTTTTATCAATCTTGAAAGTTTATGAATTACAATTGATAATTAATATAAAACTGATGATTTTTACCACATATTCAATAGAGTTGCTAAAAATGAAAAACAAAAACCATTAGCTGCTGTGGGAGCCATTACTGTGACTTTTTTTTGCATCCAAGTGTTGGTTGTTTTCATTCTTCTTTTAATGTTCCAAAACTATACTTTGATGGAGAGTGTTTATTGAACTCCTGGCATTAAACTTTTTCTTGATCTTTCGAAATTTCCTCAAAAATAACCTGTATAATGAATTAGTAGTAAATGTTGATATCAACAAGGTTCAAGGTGTAAGACCATGGTAAAATTAGCCTCCAATGAGGGTCTCCCTACACCAGTCACCAGAAGAGGACTAGAGAGCAGAGGCAGGATATTGCCTCTCAGCTATCTCACAAATCTATTAACCGTAGAAGAAGAAAAAAACTAAGACCTTGCAGAAGAGGCAAATTCCTTGCATAAGCAGCCATATGTGTATTCGCTGCAGCTTCTTGTTCTGGTGGGTACCAATAAGGGAGGTAATGGAATAATCTGTGGTTCCGATAGCATGATACTCCCGAAAACAAAGCTTCTCTTTCAGCATTGTAGATGGAGCAGTTCAGCAGTATGTGAGATACAGTCTCAGGTGTGCTGCATGTGGTACAGTTAGGACTGTAGGCTCTACCAAGAGTGAAGCATAAATTTGCTGTAGAAGACACCAACTCAGAGACAATGGAGAAGGGTCTCTTCAGATCAGTGGAGGTTTCCGAGGTTAGGAGCAGTGAGAGAAGGGTCTACCAGGTACCTGAAAGAGGAACAACTGGAGTCCCTCTGCCACTGGGCAAGAACAATACTGGCTCATCACCTGTGAGACAAAAGTCTTGCAGTTGCTGAGAGAGAGAGGGAAATTATCAACATACCTCTGACTCACAAGTGCTTCTTTCACAGTCCGAACAGCAAGCTCATTGCCAGGTATCCCTACATGGGAGGGGATCCATTAGAAATGTATCATAATACAGGCAGAAGTGAGATTGGAGCAAGTCTCTGTGATCTTCTGAATAAGGAAGGCATTACAGCTCTTGCTGTCTCACTTCTGGAGAGCTTGCAAGGCTGACTTTGAGTCGCAAAGGATGACAAAGTTGTCACTCCCGAGGCCATGGATGAAAAGTACAGCTTCAAGGATAGCTTGGAGCTCAGCATATGTGGCGAAAGTGAGATGTGGAAGATGGAAACCTCTGGCGATGTCAGTATCAGGGATGACAAATGCAGAGGCAGCACAGTCTCTCCCGTTGAACAGATCCGTCAGTATAGACTTCGGTATACCTCTCGTATCGTGCAGTGACATAGTAGGTGACAGAGGTCTGATGGCCTCAGGATCTGAGTTGTTTTTTCAACCTTGGGAAGGGATAGTGACTTTGATCATAAGATCACTGTTCCTCCAGGGTGGACGGTCAGGAAAAAGCATATTGCCAGCAGTTGAGCTAGCAGGGAGAGTTTGTTGTAAAAGTCAGATGCAGATATGGCAATGGCAGAATCTGGGCTGTCTTGTAGCTTCCAAAGTAGCTCATGATTAAAGTGGAGGGAGTGGAGCTTCGAAAGATGACAATATATCTTTCTTCCGATGCAAGTGGAAAGGCATATTGTCAGCCTCTATGATGACAGACACATTAGATGTGTTAGGGCAGAGTACGAGATAGAGGTGAAGAGATGTAGTGTGTGGACAGTGGCCAATTTCCTCAGCTGTGAAGCAGAAGTATTACTCCGAAGGTGATCACGTAGTTGACATGGGAGAGGATCAAGTGCCAGTACAAGACCTGGAAAGTCTTGCAGGAACTTCCTAAGTGGGTACCTGCAAGGAAAAACAGTATATTTCTCTGTGCAGCAGCAACTGTCTTAAGATGCTGGATGCGTGTCAGCCTGTTGTCAAGGATGACACTGAGGAACTTGTGCTGTTTGACAACCTTGATGTAGTCAGGTCCAAACATGAGGTCAGGAAAGGTGTCTCATAGTGAAAACCATGCCACAGTCTTATCAATGGAAAGACTGAGGCCAAGGTTGTCGAAAAACTTTACAACAATGGCCATGGCTCATTTCTTCTGAAGGAAAGAATGCTCACAATTCTGCCAAGACAGGCCACGGCTCATTTCTTCTGAAGGAAGGGTTCTTGCTAGGGAACCAGACACAGATTGAAATTCCCACTATTCTCAAGTTGAGAGGGTAGGGCTGACAGCAAGAGGTTCAGAAGCATCAGACTGACCCCCCCCCCCCCCCCACCCCCGAGAAACTCCGTGATTGATGACATGGAAAACATTGCTTGTGTTGCTTAGCTTGACATGGACCATCCTATTGGAGTGGTACCTGTGATCCAATGTATACAACAGTGATAGAATCCTCACCTTCAATAACTTTACCATATTTATACCTTTTCTTCCCACACAAAACATTAACTCTCTTATGCTGTCTAGCTCTCTGTCTAGTATAAATAATAAATAAATAAATACCCCCTCAAGCAGCTGCTTGCCACAGAGGTCTGACAGGAGCCTGTCAGTTTATATGCCATAGTAGGAGATCTGTCTAGTATGGTACAAGAAAAAAAAACATGGAATTATATACTTATCCTGTTTCAGGGTAAATCTGTTTATATATTATTGTGCGGAATTAAATGATCTTCTAAGATGTCATACATCATATTCGGTTCATTAGTTATTTCAGATTGAGGTTCAAATCCAGTGAAATGGTCCTTTTTTCTATATTGCTTTTAACCCTTCCAGTGTCCACAATGTTTGTATGCATTCGCAGAATTCAAAATGAGAGGCCAAGTATGTATATATCCGTTTTTAGTACAACAACAAAAAATAGATTTTTTAAAAATAAAAATTACCGTTTTTAAAAATTTTTTATACATGTTTTATAAAAATGTATATTTCAGGCTTGATAAATAACATTTCCTTTTTTGATTTGATGCATATTTTATTAAACTATGACAAAAATAATTTGTTAAAGCCATCTGATTGCCATTTCTTAGAAGCGATATAAGGTATTGCCAATTTGTTTGTTAACATACTCTACGCTGAAGTAATCCCCTAATTTAAGTTCGGAAGTTTGTTTTGAGCTATTATCAACAAAATTTTCCTTAAAGTTTCTAAAATCTCCTGATATTAGAAGTGGATTATTTCCACTTCTAAATGTTTGAAGTGGAACATCAACATTTTCCACAAAATAGCAGTATTTTGTTAAAATTAACAAAATACAGTGCAAATTTTTTACTTTAATAAAATTCAGAATTAAATTCTGTTTAATTTGATTATAACATGACCTATTTTGGTTGATTGATTATTTATTAAAAATATTCTGAAGGTGACTTGTTTATTGGACTCTGCAATAAGACTGTGGACTTTTCTCTTTTTTCAGACAGAAAAAAATTACAAAACTGAAAAAATGTTTACCTTAAAAAAAATTTTTTTTGTTATTCAGAAATAGCCTTTCTATTCATGTGCATTATAATCATTTCTATCTATTAGTATTTTTTAAGTAAATTTTTATTTGTGTTACCATATGCATTTTTTTTTGCTACATGACTTGAAAAATGTCCTATTGAAATAAAAGTTGTATTTTTTTGTTAAATATTTTATTTTCAGAAAATCCAGAATTAATGCTGATTAATTTGGCATATAACATGCCATAATTCCTTTCATTAGCTATTTGGCAAAAAAAGTTCTAAATTGAAAATTGTTTTGGCTGAGCATAGGGAGAAAATTGCTTGGTCTCTGGATGGAAACCAGTTTTTCAGACTGGACACTGGAAGGGTTAATAAGCACTACTGAAATTAACATGTGTGCTGTTTTCCCCAAATATTTCATTTAAAAAAAATTACAATTGCATCCTCTTTATTTTGGTATGTGGCATGACCTATTATTTGTTTCAGTATAAGATTTTAAAGTTGTTCTTTTTTCTTCTGATAGCATTTCAAAATTTACCCAGCCACCAGAGTGAGTTTTGCTCTATAAACCTTGTATATTAAGGCTATTCTTGCAATTCCAATGCCTCATCACTCAATAACTTTGTCTCCTATGCACCCTTTTTACCCAAAACACTATTGTTTATTTCAAGGAAAGCTGATGAAAATAATCTCGTTCTTCCTCAACTACAGTAGTAAGTAAATAATGACTAAGTAGCCTATCATGGTAAGCCTTGGCTATAACAGGGTTTTTCAGAACTTTGTTATTAAGGGTAACTTTTTTAACATTAGCACAACACTTCTTAATTTTAGTTGCAAGACACTTAACAAGGTATAAATTGAAGAGTGACTTATTCTTACTATTACCATCAACTCAAGCTAGTGGAAAGGAGAATCACTGATGGTTAAAAGAAAAAGGTCCCCAAATAATAATTGTAATGTAGATCCTGTCAGACCTCTGTGGCAAGCAGCTGCTTGAGGTTTTTTTTTAATTTATTAAATAAATTAAGTGGTTAAAGAATGTAAAAATGAATGGTTAGCCATCAGAACTTTTCCTCCCAAAGGGAGTCAAAATTTGGTAAATAAGGTGTGTAATTATAACAGATTTTGATGAGCAAATTTTGAATAAGGTCATAGGCCTTACATCATTTATAAATCTAAACATAAAAAAAGTATTGAGAATGATGAGCATGAAAAATCAATTTAGAGATGTGGACTAACTCACTTCAAAACAATCTTCTAACACAACCAAATGTAGCTCCTCCCATAATCCCTAACAAAGTGTACAACTACTTAATTGTAATACATTACCAATGGCTGTGTAAGTTTATTGCATGCTAAGTGCTCTGTGGACTAGCTAGTATCACTGTCTGATATGCTCAAGGGTACTTTTTTAGCTTTAAATCACTTGGCTCACTAGATGACACTACTAGTTATCACTTGTGGCATAACTGAATGTAAATAAGATGCTTAAAGTAATGTAAGTGAAAAAGCTTTCAATATGTCAGCATCATGGTGTGTTTTGATTGTTTATGATTGTTTTGCATAGCATGGTTTTTGGTTTATTTTTTGGTCTAAAGATAAGTTTTTGGGAAGTAAATGATAAGAAATATGTATTGTTTTTCATGTGATTTACATTTATTTCTTTATATGTAGCATAAAGGTGTAAATTTTGACTCTTACGTAAGTGTAGCAAATTGAAGACTTTTTGTTGTTTATGTGTTAAGTTGGAAATGTGAAATGATAACTTGCACGTATGTGCTTCAGCTTTGGCTTTCTTTAATCAGATTTTTTTTTGTGGGGGGGGATGATGATATTACCATATTTTTTCTTGGGAGAGGGGTGGTACGGAGGATGGTTTGTATTTGCCTCCGCATTGTTGAAATTGGTTTGTCCTCTATGAGATTGCTTTTGTTTTGTTTTTTTACATGTGGATTGGTGGTGCATTGTTTATGGTATTTATGTTTTTCAGGTTTGTTGTTCCTGGTGGGATTATTTAGTTCTGGGGCTGTTTTTTTATGTAATGCAGATTGACGGTGAATTGTTTGTGTTTTCTTTTTTTGTTTCTGATGTGAATATTTTATTCTGAAAGCTTTTTTATACTATAGATCAGCAATGTATTTCTTTTAGACTTGTTTTCTTGGATGAAATTATTTTGTTTTGGGAATTTTTTTATACAGTGGGTTGACTGTGAATTGTTTGATGCATTGACTTCTCTCCAATGAGACTATTTCAATCCAGGGGTTTTTTGGAAGGTTGGTTTGTTGTTTAATGGTGTACACGGATTAATATGGTTGATTCCTTTGAAATTATTTTATAATGTTTTCATTTTTAATTGTGGAAGGGCAGTTTGTTTTGTTTAGTGTTATGCACTTTTTTAAATAGCTGCCTCAGCAAAGATAATTGATTATTTTAAAATTTTTTAAAGCTGCCAAATGAACATTTGTTAGCTATAACACTTTGTTGAAAGAAGTAGTCTTGTTTGGCATTGATTGACATGTGTTGTATAGCGATATACACATTAGGAAAAATTACCTTAGAGGCCATTATTTTTGATGGTTTTATGTGTGGAATCAAAATTTTTTTATTGAGAAATAAGTGTTTATAATTATTTGTTTTTTCAACTTGTTCTTGTTTTTCAGTTTCTTCACTGCTACTAATGTGATTTTTTAGGTTACTACTGGCAGAGCTTTTTTTTTAGAACTTGAAGTCTTCCTAATGTGATAATTTATAACATTTTTCATACTTCAAATAGCATACATAGTGTTTTTTTTTCCAGAAGTAACTTGATAGGCATTTTATACAATTCCTTTGGAAAAAGAAAATTTTATCACTGTCATAGTTACCGTTAGAAATCCAAAAGTCCAGCATTATGTGAAAACTTAATGTAAAATGCAATGTATCATTATATTGCATCAAAACAATTTAGTGCTTGAGTGATCAAAATTACAGGTCTGTCCAATCAAAAAATGTGTGGCGCATACTCAGAATCCTGTGCAAAGTCGATTGTTAAGAAAACTCATATCCTGCTTTAATATTCTATAGAAGTTAATCTAAAAAATAAGTAAATTCTGTGATGCACAGAAATTATATTACAGCCAAAAAAAAGTGGCTACACTTACATCTACTTATTCCCCTATCAATGTTTCAGCACACAAAATGTAATCTTCATATTCTGCAAAAAGTGTGAATGGGGGGTCCTCTGCTGCAAATCCACCTAACATTCAATGCAAAGATAAATAAAATTCAATACAGAAAAAGCAGATATAGGGCCATCACTACAAATCCACTAACATACAATCATTCACAACCTAGCCGAAATATAAATGTAATTATATAATCCCGAGCCTTAAACATCCAGCACCCAGAGGAGATGCTAGTGACTGATGAGTCATGTAGACTATGGTGTTGGGGACAGCTTAAAAAGGATACAAAATATACTTGGCCAGATCCAAGGGTGACATCGACAGCATCCCAATGTCGCACCACATATGCAAGCAAATACTGCTAACGTTTTCCTGATAACTGCACGTCTCTGATGCATTTATATTACTGATAACTAAAAACAGATTTATGTACATATAGAAAAGTTGACAACAAATCTAAGAATAAAGAAATTCTGCATGAATGAATGATCATATACAATGTTCACATTTTCACCTTAAGCAATTAAAAAGACCTTCTTGCTCAGAAATTAATTAAAATAATATTAACCCTCCAGGGGTGAAACTTCGAACTTCCACACATGGAAAGTCACTTTCAAAGCTCCCTAACATTGAAAATAAACCTTTTACTCAAAAAATGTTATTGGCGATAAATTGTAGATGTCACTCAAATCTCTCTAAATATATCTCCTGCACTATTTGTTTAATATTTAAAGAATGAATTGGAAGCTGAAGCATTTTTCTTTAACTTTTGACATTTGTGGAAAAAGTACTTCAATAGATAAAATACAACTCTTGTAACAATTTGTTCACTAACATAAATTAAATATCTGAAGAGTATATGATGATATTTTAAGATTTCATCAATTTTTCAGGCAATGTGAAAGTGTTAATTTTCAACAATCTTTGATCAGTATTTAAAGTCATTGAAGCAGGACTATCTAACAGCAGACGACACTTTCACATTGCCTCCAAATTAATGAAATCTTAAAAAATTGTCATACAAACTTCAGATACTATCTATTGAAGTATTTTTTTCAGAAGTGTCAAAAGTTGAAGATAAATGCTTCAGCTTCCATTCATTCTTTAAATATTATACAAATATTGCGGGAAATATATTTAGAGAGATTTGAGTGACATCTACAATTTATCACCAATAACAGTTTTTGCATAAAAGGTTTATTTTAAATATTAGGGAGCTTTGAAAGTGGCTTTCCATTCACATAACATGGAAGTGTCAGGACACTTTTTTCAACTTAGTATCAAACACACATTTCATTTGCCAGACAATGGAATTATCTGACAAATGAAGGGGAAAACTATTTGGTGGATTTTTTTTGAGACTAAATTTGTCCTTATCCCTTTTTGTATTTTTTTTTTAAGATTTTGAGCTGGGCTTAAAACAATTTTGATATTTTGGGCTCTGAGTAATTTGTGGACTGATTCGCATAGGGCAGGAATATAAGAAATAATCCAGCAAAGGCTGCCCACTCAGAGGCATTGATTGGGAAGAGAGCTGAATCTCTTCTGTTGTTGTTTCTATATTTATTAATTAGCTTTTCTATTCTTGTTGAGTGGAAGCCATGGGACACAGCAATGGATTAGATATTTTGAATTTCATTTTTGGCAAATGCTTGTTTAATGATATGAAGGCTCTGTGGATGAGAGAATGGAAGGCTGCAATTTTTTATGCCTATGGGGTGCACAACTTTGTGTGTGTAATGGAGGGGATGTGGGTAGGCTTTGGTGTATTAACGTCGTCGAGGCTCCTGCATCATCTTTTTGGATAAAAGCATCTAAATAGGGGATGGTACTTCATTAGTTATACTAGGGGATGGCACTACCATTAATTACAACCATAGCCACTTTCATAACGATAAACTGTAATCACCACTTACAGAGTACATACACTGAAGAGCCAAAACATTATGACCGCCTACCTAATATGATGTTGGTCCTTCACGTGCTGCTAAAACAGCTCTTACCCAGCAAGCCATGGAGGCTACAAGATTTCTAAAGGTGTCTTGGGATATCTGGTATTAACACGTTACTAGCAGATCCTTTAATTCTTGTAAGTTACGTGGTTGAGCCACCGCAGATCGGATATGCTGTTCCAACACAAATCACAGATGCTCAATTGGATTGATGTCTGGGGAATTTGGGGGCCAGGGCTTGGAAAATTGGCCAAGACCAGGGTACCTGGAAGTCTTCCTCATGTTCCGCAAACCATTCTCGAACAACTAGGGCAGTGTGGCATGGCACATTATCCTGCTGAAAGAAGGCACTACTAGAGGGGTATACCGTTGCCATGAAAAGATGTACCTAGTCTGCTATGATGTTTAGGTAGGTGGTAGACATTAGTTTCCTGCACTGGACCCAGGGTTTCCAAGCAGAACATTGCCCAAAGCATTACACTTCCTCCACTGGCTTGTTTTCATCCCACAGTGCATCCTGGTGCCAACACTTCCCCAGGTAAATGACGCACACATATCTAGCTGTCCACATGGTGCAACTGGAAAAAAGATTCATTGGACCAGACAACTTTCCAATCATTCAATATCTAGTTTTGATGCTCATGTGCCCATTGTAGCACTTTCGATGGTGAACTGAAGTTAGCATGAGCACTCGGAGCAGCCTGCAGCTATGCAGCCCCATTTTCAACAGGGTTCAGTGTATTGTGTGTTGTGACACATTGCTCCTGCCACCAGCATTCAAATTATTGATGAATTGTGCCACAGTATCCCTTCTGTTGGCTCGTACCATATGGGAAAGTCTTTATTCACCTCTATTCATTCATCACTCTTAGCATCGATGAGCCATGGTTGGCCCACACCTTTCCAGTGGTTCATGGTTTTTCTCTCCTGACCATTTTTGAAGATACTAACCATGGCTGACCGTGAGCACCCTACAAGCCTTGCTGTCTTGGAAATGCTCTGACCCAGTCGTCTGGCCATTACAATTTGGCCTTTGTCAAACTCACTTAAGTCCACTGCCTTTCCCATCTAAAGAACAACACTGATTCAGGTGTTCTTTATACTGACAAGAATAACTCAGTATCAGGTGTTCTTTATACAGTTTCATGACCTTCATATGTGCTGTCATTTACCTGCAGTTGCTTCAATTTGCATAAAGACGCGCCAGTCATGTTTTGGTCTTCGGTGTATCTATACTCAACTTAGCTATTAGTCAGCTGAAGCACAAATATTATCATATTTCAAGGACACAGTGCACGGTTTAATTAAAAGTTCACAATTTTCACTATAAATATTTTAAAAATAAACAATTGGCCTCAAATAATGATTGCTTGCAACAATGGCTACTAGATAATAATCTTGCCTTCCGGCAGAAGTTCAGAGCTTTCTGTTGAAGCTTCTTAGTTTTTAATTGTTCACGTATTGGATTGATTCGCGTATAGATTAGATTAAAAGCAAGTAAGTTCTCACCACAGATGCTGTCTTGTTTAATGAGCGAATCTGGTGCACTCAGTTTGTTCACTGTCGTCTCAGCTTCCGGTTATTTGTCACTGTCAGCTGTTATTTCATCGTTGCTTTCCACCACGATATTTTTGCATATGTTTTTCATGGTTAGCTTGGTGGACTTTCTCTGCTTTTTACTATATCACTGATCTTTGCGCACAATAGATAATCTTATCCCATTCCTTGAGAGCTTCAGATTCTTAAAAAAAATTATTTTCTTCCAACTTGGGCTAATGTGTGGAGGAAAGAAATTAAAAGTTAAACCAGATGCGTTTTATCCATATAACTGATAGCTTCTTCAGTGATGACTGTTGTTAGTGCTGTGGCTGTATTTGTAGTACTTGCCCTGGTAGAACCTAGGATAAGACGGAGGGCATTGCAATATGATCCCCTCTCTCTAGGCTTATGGCCGATGTTGTAGTTCGCAATATTGAGAATACTGTGTTAAGGCAAACAAAAATTGAAACCAACACTGTATTTGCAGTACATCATCATCCTCAAGCAGCCATGGACTAAAGAGTCCAACCAGATTGTGCAATTTAGTTTTCCAAGCATATCTGTCCTGAGCTATATCTGCTGCATCTAGCCACTGCACACCAATTCTTACAAGGTCCTGTTTGACATTGTCTGCCCACCGCATCCTAGGTCTCCCACTCTTTCTGAGGCCTTTAGGCACATTGTTCATAATCCTATTCGCCAATCTATAATTATTCATACGGGCAACATGGCCAAACCAACGGAGTCTCTCTCTGCACAATATGCTGCTTAAAGGAGGTTGCAGACTCCTTTGCCTAACCTCATCATTAGTTACAAAGTTGAACCACCTAATGCACAAGATACTGCGTAAGCATCTGGAATCAAAAGCATCTAGTTTCCTGTTATCTTATTTACAAAGTGTCCAAGTTTCACTACCATAACTAACCCTAGAAAGAACCAAACTATTATACAGTCTAATTTTAGTCTTTAGGTGTATACACCTATTTCTCCACACTCTCCATAGATTCTTAAAAGTCCCGGCAGCAATCCCAATTTGTCTGCTCATCTCATGCCGCACATCACCAGTATCTGTTACATTGCTCCCAAGATAATTAAACTGTGACACCTGCTCAAAACTGCAGCCATTCAGATTAATTGAACCACAGCCTGCCTGATCAATTTTCATCACTTTTCTCTGTTTCTAAACAAACTTACTCTACCACCAGTCTCATCAACAACTCAAATGAAAGAGTTCATCTCATCCACATCATTTGCCAAAAGGGCTAAATCATCAGCATAATCTAAATCAGACATTTTCATATCTCCAGACCATTAAGGGCCAAAATCTTTCCCTTGTAGTTATAATCAATAACCAAACTAAAGAGAAAAGGAGACAAAATGCACCCTTGTCGAACACCAGAAGTAATTCTAAACCAATTGCTACAAGCCTTACCAACTCTCACACATGACTCAGTATTATTATAGAGAGCTTTCATTATGTTAACTCAGTATTATTATAGAGAACTTTCATTATGTTAACTAACTTTCATTATATTGGTGTACCATATGATAATCAACAAAGCTAGCAACCAAAGTTTTCTGAAACTCTGAACATTTCTCAAGAATCTGCCTAAGTGAAAATATCTGATCCACACATCCCCTACCACTTCTGAATTCACATTGCTCATCACGCAATTGCCTCTCAACCAGATTCTTAATTCTATTTGGCACAATCATGCAAAGAACTTTCCCTGGGACAGAGAGTATGCTGATATCCCTATAGTTATCACAAGAACTGCAATCACTTTTTTTCAAAATAGGGATAATAATAGCTCTGATAAAATCCTTAGGAACCATGCCTTTATCATAAAAGTTATTCAAAATTTCAGTCATCCAAGTGGTAACCGAAACATTCCCAGCTCTAAGCATTTCCATAATAATTTCATCTACCCCTGGGGATTTATGAAGTTTAAGTTTAGAAATAGTCAAAATAACTTCAGAATGTGTTATAGGGCCAGCATTAAAGCCAGTAATATATCTATCATCATTACAAAAAATGGGAGTAAAACTAACCACATTGTTTAGAACACTGAAATGCTCAGCCCACCTAGCCATGACAGAATCATCACCTTCTATAACCTTACCTTGCTTATCCTTCAATCCCTGTATACCAATCCATTTTCTACCACATAAAACATTAATTATCTGGTTCAGCTCTCTGCTGTTGTGTTGTCTAACTGCTTCGTTGGCTTTGTCAGCCAAGCCATCAAGCCAAAGATTCTTATCGGCAGCTAACTGATCTTTTGCACATTTATTAAGCGCTCTGTAATGCTTTCTATTAGGACTAGTAAGATATTGATTAAGGACATTCCTGCAGTTCTTTCTTTCTGAAATAAGCTCAAGTGTCTTATCACTCAGATAATTCTGCCTCTTCTCCTTTTTTCCTAAAAGAGTACTGTTAGTGTCCAAAAAAGCCCGTTTAAAATGATCCCATTCTTCCTCAACTTCAATAGTAAGCAAACCATGACTGTCATAATGACTAAGTAACCTATCATTGTAAGCTTTAGCTATAACTGGGTCTTTCAGAGCTTCAGAATTAAAGGTTAATTTTTTAACCTTAGCACAACACTTCTTAAGTTTAAGTTGCAAGACACTTTTAACAAAGTAATGGTCAGATCCAATTTCAGCTCCCTTATATGACCTGGTATTAGCTCCTGTATTACTTTTAGCTCCTGTATATGACTGGTATTTCTAACAGAACTAGCCCATTTGCTGTAGATTAAATCGATGATATATTAATTTTCTGGGACCATGGACTAACGAATTGCAAGAATTATTAAATAAGTTTAATAATATATAATACCACAAATTGAATTTACACACGAAATAGAAAAAGACTGGAAAACTACCCTATCTTGACCTTTTAATAGAGAGAAAATGAAACAATTGTGAAACTGAAGTATATCGAAAACTCACATATACCCCAAATCTAATTGCACAAAATTCAACACACCCATTCAAGTATAAAAAAGCTCTGCCTTCAACCCTTATTTTATCCGAGCTTTAGAGTATTGCAATAGAAACTCAGCCCTGGAAAGAGAATTACAGTATAAATAATAAGATAGGTCAACAGGCAGGTTACACCAGGAAATATATGGAAAGAATCTATAAATCAAATAAATATAAACTAGGAACACAAATAAATCCGCCACAAAATAACACAGAACAAACCAAATATTTTGCACCATTTCCATATCTTTGCTCATTAACTAATATTCTTACCAAAATTATGCAAAAATATAATATACAAGTACTTACAATAATTCAAACTAATGTAAAAATATTAACCATTAAAGACAGATAGAAGACCCCCTCCAGGAGGGGTATACCAAGTTAAAATCATCATCATCATCCTCAAGCAGCCATGGGCTACGGAGGTCCAACCAGACCGCGCAGTTTAATTCTCCAAGCATATCTGTCCTGAGCTACATCTGCTGCATCCGGCCACTGTACACCAATTCTAACAAGGTCCTGTTTGACATTATCTGCCCACCGCATCCTAGGTCTCCCCCTCCTTCTGAGGCCTCTAGGCACACTGTTCATAACCCTATTCGCCAATCTATAATTATCCATACGGGCAACATGGCCAAACCAGCGGAGTCTCTCTCTGCACAATATGCTGCTTAAAGGAGGTTGCAGACTCCTTTGCCTAACCTCATCATTAGTTACAAAGTTAAACCACCTAATACCCGAGATACTGCGTAAGCATCTAGAATCAAAAGCATCTAGTTTCCTGTTATC